>CM066988.1:75861668-76571668 GCA_033977485.1 Hydrangea macrophylla | reverse complement strand
CAGACATAGAAGCTACAAGATGAAAGAATTTTGCAGACAAAAAACAAGTAGTCCAAGTCCCTGCTGCCACGAAACGGTCTAGCCTCTCCCGAATGTACACCTCTGAGTCTCGACTCTTTTCCCAGGTAAATATGGAACCATGGAAATGAAAATCGCTTAGCTCACAATACTCTAACGTGTCCCGAAAGTCATCCATTAATCGCCTCTCATGTTCACGGCCTCCCTCCTTTTCCTAACTAGCAAAAATCTCATTGAAATCACCACGAACCACCCAAGGGAGATGAGATTTGGTTTTGAGTTATCGAAGCAGTTCCCACGTTTAGTATCGTTTTACCATTTCTGGATAACCATAGAAGCCTATTTGTATCCACTTGATATTAGCCTCATTCCCCATCACCTCCACATTAATATGATATGCATAGTAACTCAGAAGATCCACTAAAACATCAGCTTTCCAACATATAGCTAATCCCCTGCTACTACCAATTGCACCAACTGCGATACACCCATCAAAACCCATTTGCTTGCTCAGTTGTTCCATCCTAATCATACTAAGTTTGGTTTCCATCAAGAACACCATTGTGGGGACTTTCGTCTGCACTAGTTGGCACAACACACGAACTGCACGTAAGTTCCCAAGCCCACGATAGTTCCAATACAACCAACTCATGATGCTAGGCGGTGCTGCACCGTTGCAACCACTTCTGGCTCATCATTAGTAACGTCAATTTTGAATCTCTTGGGGATCGAATCCTATAAATCTGTGATTGGATTCTCGATAGTACCCTTTTTTCCTCCAACATCCATGTTCACATCTGTATCACTCAAACTACTAAGATTTGAACCTTTTCGACTAACTCTCTTCCATAATGAAATTCAGCCATTCTTCTCATTTGTTTTCAGAACTATAACTATTGCCTTTCCCGCATTCTTCTTTAGGACACTATGTGGATCCTTCGTATGATTGTTCTTCCTAGTAATTGGGTCACCCTCCCTTACACCCATACTAATCATCTCCAACTCAGGAGCCAACTTTTGCGAGCATGCCACATTAATGATCTGGTCTCCTCCATCGGCCATTCCTGCATGATCTTTCATCTCTGCTACCATTGGATTAAGGCTCGTAGTTTCATTGTCCCATTGACCCTCCTTTGAAGTGCTATTATCCCCTTCTCAGTTGACTGCTGAGGTTTCCGCTGAGTACCCCAATCGTTCCCCATATCCACCCTCAACCATGTCCCATATTGAAGGTGTTTCCTACTCTGCCAGGTATTCTCGCCTAGACTCTCATCACATTCACATTCTGTATGACCAACCCGCCCACAAATAAGATAGAAGAAAGGAAGTCGTTCGTATTTGAAGCGTACCCAATATTTTTTGTCTTTCACTATGAGCATTGCTCCTCATGATAGTGGTTGACGGAGATCCAAACTCACTCACACCCTAAGGTATTCACCCCATCCCAAGCCCCCTTCATCCATGTCAACACAAAGTACTCTGCCTGATCTACTGCCCACTTTGCGCCCCACAACCTCCGTCATACTTCGAAAAGGCAGATCATGGATCTGTTTCTAGAGTGAAACCCTATCAAAAGAGACCTACAATAGTGGGACACCCGGATCAGGTTCACTGAGAGTGAGAAGATGATCATCAAAGGACAATGGCTCCATATTGAGAACCCTCCTTCTATCATTGCGGTCATTAAAAATAAAGAGAAATTTGTTCTCTCCCAAAACCCTGACTGTGCACCCTTTTCCTTTCCATAGTGCCCCAAGGGTTTTGCGTATTGATTCAATAGATATAAATCGTCGCATAAAAAGCCGACCAAACATGCACAAATCATGCTTGGTTTCCAAACCTTGCAGATCATCTTCACAAATACACATTTCAGATTACTCCGACTCAGTCAAGACTAGATCTTATAGCCTTTTCTCGAGATCCATCTCCATGCATGTGATAGCATCAAGTGTAATGTGAACAACAACAAAAAAAAAAAGAAATCACTTCCTCGTAGATAACGATGAGAAGATGTAACCTTGAGTATAAACTCAAGACCTTCACCCAAAAAAAGAAATCACTTCCTCTAAGTAATTTCTCTCTTAATTAAATAGGTTCTAAATTTGTACTTAATAGACCTCAATTTTTTTCTCTTTCTAATTATGATGATAAATTTAGGGAATTGCTATCTACATCGCTAATTTTGCTATGTACACCGTTCACCTTTAAAAAAGTGCAATTTTTAAGAAGAAAAATGATTTAAATATAGGAATTTGGGTGTACATAGCAAATACATGGGTGTACATAGCAATTCCCTAAATTTATCTCTTAAATTAGCCATAAACGTTTCTCTCTCTTAAGCTCTACAGTATGTAAGGTCAATTATCCTAATTAACCAAATAAATGTACAATTTGTATTAAATGGACCTCAAATATCTTTATTTATAATTATGATGATGAGAATGGACTCTTCTTCACTCTCTCTGTCAATATATATATATATATATATATTCATATACAGTCCATGTTTGTTAATCAACTACCACTTCAATCCCAAAATCATCTTTTCTGTGTTAATCCATTCTCTCTGTCAACATACTTGACACACACTATGATCTCTTCATCATCACATAGAATTGTCAAGACTCAACCATAAATATGGTAAAATTTTCAAACAAGATGAATCGTGACTCTATCATATGTGGCAATTCAAGTACGTAAAACACTTTATGGAAATCAATGGATTCAAAGACTCCAATTCCCATGTACCATGTATTCTATAAAATATCCTTATACGAAATATTGTTAGTTTACTTTACGTTTTCTGTTATTATTATTATTATTTTTTTAATTTTCTGGGAAACACCTCCCGTGCGTTGCACAGATTTTAGTACTATTAAAATATATAGTATTGAATCTTGCATCAATTTATTTTCGGTAATAACCAAAAAATAGTAGTAAAATTAGAAAAAATATTCAAGATCTGAATAATTGCATAGCAATAATGGGATCACAATCGGCACTTGGTTCATAGATTTCGTGAGGGGAGAGAAAAGGAAAGGAAAACAAGATAGAAATTAATCCCATATGTAAGGTAAAATGAACTATTTTCCATCTTGTTTTTCTTTCCCTTCTCTTTTCCCTCAGGTAATCCATGAACCAAACAAAGCCTTTGTGTTATCTAAGGGTCCGTTGGACAAACTAAAAATTAAGTGCTGAATTTGCAATATTGAAATAGTGTTTCAAGTATTGAAATGGATTGCATTCAATGATTAGTTTCAGTAGAATTTTTTCACATAATGTTTTCAGTAAATTTTTGGTAGTGTTAGACTGTATTAATTCAGTCATTAATTTTAGTAGAATTTTTTCACTTAAAGTTTTCAGTAGTTTTTGGCTATTGTTTTAGTTAATGGTACATTGTAAACATACTAAAAAGAAATAAGTATTAAATCTTATCATTTTTAGCACTTAATTGGGTTATTAATCACATCCTGAGTAGGGTTGTACATGGGTCAATTCGGGTCGGGTCTAGGCATACTCAGAACTGACCCGTCAATGAATGGTTCCCATTATTCTAGATCCGAGCTGATCCAAACCAATAAACACGGTTCGGTTCAGGTCAGGTCTCAGGACTTCTGAAAGAGTAACAAATAGTTTGTTAGAATCTGCGTCTCTCCCATCCCCCCCAAAAAAATTGTCTCTCTCCCTTAAATGCTTGGGACACATAAACATCCACATAAAGTTGTTCACAAAAAAATATTGTGTCATTTCTCTCTTGGTTGGGTCAACTGATATTTTGGGGGTCCATGAAGAGAGATAGACACAATAATTTCTTTGGACAACTTTCTGTGGATATTTAATATGTCCCAAGCATTACTCCTATACTCCATCCGTCCCATTTTATGTGTCCCCCTTTCTTTTTTGGGATATCCCAAAATTGTTGTCCAATTTCCTAAATTAGCATTCAAATTTTACTTAATCCCAAACTACCCTTCCTTGCAATCAACACCAAAATAAAACAAAAAAAGAAAGTGCAATGATTATGGGCAATTCTAGAAAGTAGGTGTAGATACTTTTTGTCCCCTTAAATAGTTGGATTCCCAAAAAAGAACACATAAAATGTGATGGAGGGAATAACAAATAGTCTCTCTCTAAAAAAAACAGTCAAGTTAATAGAGCCATATAAAATAGAGTAATAAGGAGAATTTAATCCCTTAGCTATCAAATTAAATGCAATATCATTAATTCCATTTCCAAGTAAGGCACCATTATTTAAGCTTTCCAAAGATAATTTTGATTAGCATATAAGGTGTGGATAGACCTCCATTTAAAAAAAGAAACGAAATGATAGAGATATTGCTGAGATTTAGCAAATTACTATATCATACAGCTAATATTCTATAGATATATAAACTTTCCAAAAAAGTCAAACTGGGTATCTGTAATGTTTCGAAATTTAATGAAGGCTATTGTGATATTTTGGTGATCAATGAGTGGACCAATTTGAACTAATACTTTTTAATGACTAACACTTGATTTGTGGTATCAGAATTACATTTAAATTGCTACATGTGTATGTACATATATATATATATATATGTTTGTGTGTGTGAGCGTGACTAGTGGGACCCACAAATCCCATCCACGAACCACTAAGCTTTCGATTTCTATCTCTTCTCCCTCCCTCTCATCAAGGTATGGCAATGGGGCGGGTTTTCCGGGATCCCCGCCCCGCCCCGCCCCGCCCCTAATAGGTAGGGTATTGGGTGACTTCAAACAGGTTAGGGGCTGGTATGGGATTCATCTTCTCAACTTGAGTCGCGTTCGGGAGTAAGGGATGAAATCCGTCTGCCCCGGTTATATAAGCAAAATGTTACGTGTATAGGTAGGTATTGTTCATTATTATGAAGCGAATCTCAAATATCAAAAGTGTGTTTCTCAAAATAGACCATCAGATCCCCCATCCAATGGTTAGAAATAGCATACTAGAACCTTCCTGATAAAACCCTCATTGAATGTTAAAGTTAAATTGTTGGATTTAACCCCAAATTCTCTCTCTCTCTCTCTCTCTCTCTCTCTCTCTCTCTCTCCCCCCCTCTCTCTCTCTAATGAAAAACTTTTAGCTCTAAATTTCTCTTCTTCCGTACTCTTTCTCTAAGTTCCCTTTGGAAACTGAGTTCACTTCATATTGAAAAGAAGATGAAGAAGTAAATCACCACCATCATCATCGTAACCCTAGAAGCAACTCGTGATTGAAGTGGCTCACCATTGACACTACCAGTGAAGTTTTCCAATGTCGATCTCTCACTGTAAATCTTAAATCTCATCAAAGTGGTAAATCTAAGCCTTAATATTTGGAATACATGTATATATGTGTATGTATCTGTGTGTGTGTGTGTGTGTGTGTGTGTGTGTGTGTGTGTGTGTGTGTATGTCTGTGTAGAAAACTCTCATAAAAGAGGTTGATTTCAAAATTAGGCCCTAATTTATGGTAATATATGTATGTGTATTTTGTGTGTTGTGAGGTTGTGCAGAGCATTCTATAATGTGTGTTTTCTGCCTGCAAATTTTTTGTGTGTGTATTGTGTGTTGGCAAGGTGGGGACTCCCTTTCATCAATCGGCATCGGGGATGGAAGTTGTTCTTCCTCGGGTAGGGTGGGGTGGGGCAGGGTCGGCAAGGGCGGGGGCGGGGGCGGTAAAGGGGGGCCCTATCCCATACCCGTCCCGTTGCCATCCCTAGTCATCCGACTCTTTCTCTTTCTCTTTTTTCTTTTCTTTTTCTTTTCATTCTCTTATCCTATCTCTCTCTCTCTCTCTCTCTATATATATATATATATATACTTCTCTCTGTATAGTTTGAAGAACCAAACCTCCATCACCCCCAACATCTTCAACCTTTATTTTGAGCTAGTAAGTTCCATTTTGGGAGCATGAATATTTGAAGCAAAAGTGGTTCCCTAATCTAGGGATCTCTATTGGCGTTATTATTTCCTATTTTGTTCTCTAACTTAAGCTATAGCCTAGAGGAAGTAGAATGTTTCTCTAATTTCGTGTTCTTAGGAACTCTACAACTTGTTTTCTTATTTTATTCTTGAAGTCTCCTTCTCTTTCTCTTTCTCATTTCATTCTAAAAAATAAAGGTAGATTATATTGTATCAATTCACTATGTATTTTATCTCTAATGTGTGATTTGTGTTAGGAAGTGCTAGGATTGAAGTGTAGAGATTAATCTTAGTTGTTTCCCCCATAATACTTGTTATGTGGTTAGTTGATTTAGTTGCTAATTGTTAGTCTTAGTGATTTTAATGTGATTATATGCTTAGTTAGATTAGTTGCCTAAGTGTTGGTTAATTGCTTAGTTGCCTAAATGAACTACTTGTTAATTGTTTAAAGTTGTCATTGTGCCTAGTAGTTGAATTCGTGCTAATAAGAGTTTATCTGTTTAAATGTTGTTACTCCTATGAAATGTGAAATCATGTATTATCATGATTAATGTAAAGTTGTCACACCCCGAAGTAATGCAAATTAGAGGGAAATCAAATTTTCCTTTCCGAGTCCGTAAGGCGTATGGAGTTGCATTAACCGATCTATCCTTGCAAGCATTCTAAACATGGTTATAACATAAATGGAACCATAAAATGGCTACTAGTATTCATGGGGGAACTTAAATATTTGAGACCTAGCTATTACATTATTTCCATATGAAAACATAAAATAAATTTAGGCGATCGACGCCAAATCAGATATTACATCAGACAAAAGATAGACAAAACATAAAGGCACTCCCAATATATAAATAGATTGGAATTCATTCTTCAATTGGCATAACCATGCCCATCATCATGGTACTCTTCCTGGTATTTCCCCTAGGGATAATCGTCTTGCAAATCCTCCTGTTGAACACCTGAATAGTCCCCTTGATATTCGCCTTGATAGGCTTCCTCAATAAAATCTAGTCATAATATGTCCAGGGCAATAGAGACGTTAGCTTTTGAAGCTAAGTGAGTGGTCTAACCGATCACTCATAATACAAGCCATAGTATACAAGTACAATAATAATCTTGGACTAAGCATTTGATAAACATATCTTGATAGAAGTTGTCACCACTGTATTCATAACTCGATCGCGTTGACTTGAATGGATACATTGTTATCGTTGCCTAACACGGCCGTAATAGCAATCATTGCTCAAGTGTGATATTGTAAACCACCGACTCGTAACTCGATTGTACTTCTCGAACCTCCGCGGTCGACTAAACATGTGTGACATATGTAATTGGATTGGTCTCCTTGACCAACTACACGTGCATCAACTTTGACGCCATAACTTTCATGCCTCGGAGTAGCAAAACTAGAGAAAAATAAAATTTCCTTTTTAGGTCCTTATGGAATGATGGGTGAATGTCACTAAATAGTCCACACCACATAGTACTAGTCTAATAAAATAGCAAGAACAAATAACATACATAAATTGAATATGTCACAATCATTCTAGTTATTAAAAAATCATTAGAGTTGTCCACAAGACTACAAAAAGGTCAGGAAGCAACATATGCCCAAGTACCAATTCAACAAAAGATCAATGCAAATAAAAACTAACAACTATCTAGTCTTCAGTTGGCGTATACGTAGTTGTCAGTGTAATAGTCTCCTTCTCCATAACCGTCCTTGATGGGGCCACCCTCTGCATGCCCTTCCTCTAGGTAGTATCCGTCGTTGTAAGCTCCATCACATGCATTATTAGGAATAGGATAATCTAGACAGGGAATGTCCAGGAAACAACGGCCATCAGCTTACTGAGAGTTGGGTGAATATAAACTAACAGGGTACCAGTTATTTAAAGTATAAACAAGTTATGAAGACAAGAGTTAAGTTAAGTTCTACTAAGTAATATCTTCTCTTTAGTACATCTTATCGTACCTAGCCATTATCGTCTCGTTATCCTACGACCGATAACCCACGTACTCTTGATAGGAAGAACAGACTCAATCGTTCAACTCTATGGATACACCATCTTTCTATCCACCGCTTGTTAAGGATATATGCCATACACCGTATGTCATGGACTCAACGTCAGTCCATCCCTCTTCTCGTTAAGGACATATCACCATCCACCACATGTCGGGGACATATCGTTTCAAATAATGGCATATCAAATCTATTGCCATGACTCGTTGATGTCTACCAATGATCCCCCATCTACTGCTCATTAAAGATATAACCATTTACTGCTCGTTAAGGATATACCATGGATCATCTGGCTAGTTAGAATCCCTTGGTGCTATCCACGTACCATTTCTTAGAACTTATCAAATCTATCTGTGTTTTGTACTAACATTAATATATGACTTTCCCACTATGACCTGACTACTTTGATTAAAATGAAACAAATATCATACTCAAACACGAATAACATAATAACTAACGTTATGACATTAATCCATTATTCACCCTCGTACTTATCTTTGGTATCACATTACCCCTGATTATCCCCATAGTCGTATAATGAAAGTCCGAATCAAAATCAAATGATCGAATCCCTTATATAATAAAAAAAAGAAATAACCATGTTCTATGATTGCCAATCGATTGGGACAAGGGTCCAATCGATTGGGATAAACACTATAACAATCAATTGAGGAAAACACATCGATTAGATCCAAAAACAATGTCAATCGATTGCTAACTTTGGCAATTGAATGGGTTACAAATAATGATAATCGATTGGAAGAACTATCCAATCAATTGGGTCCTAACTGATGGCAATTGATTGGAAAAAGTCCAATCGATTGGGACTTCATCTTCCCCAGCAGAATGATAAAACATCATATATAAATGTCTTAAGGGCGTGTTTGTTGCGTCTAAGCTTCATATAAACTTGTAAAACATCCATATAAAGGGACCAAGTGAGTTAAAACTCACCTATTTGAGTGTGGGGAGTGTTTGTCTATGGAAACCTCAATGTTTCTCTCTCTTCTTTCTCTTTCTCTTCTTGTACCATTCTCATTTATCTCTCTTCTCTTTCTGCTCCTTCTTTCTTCTCTTTTTTCTCTTTCTCCTCCTTCATTCTTCTCTATCCAGCAAAGTGTGTGTATGTATATATTTGTGTATATATATGTATGGATGTGTGTATATATGATATATATCTTTTTCTCAATCTCAAACTATCCCAAATGGCTCAAGGGCAAGAAATGGGCTTGTATATATAGAAAATGAGAGTGCCACGTGTCAAACCACGAAGCAAAGTGGAAAACTTATCTTTACAGGTGACAATCGATTGGTAATCGATTAGCATCAAGCATTTTAAGGCAATCGATTGGAATAAAGAAAAATCGATTGGGATAGTGCCACGTAATGAATTCAGATCGGCAGCATAGCAATCAATTAGGAAAGATGGCAATCGATTGGATACCAAAAAGTGGAAATCGATTGGGAAATCTTATAACTCGATTGGGACTAGAATTAATCAAAGGAAAAGTAAAGGTCATACAAGTATATAGGAATTAGTGTAAAGTCTTATTTCTTAATATACATTCCAAAATACAAGGTATTATATCATCTACCACTAATTAAAAGATTTGTCCTCGAAATCGGTAGCAAATAGATTTAAAATAATCATGGAAACTTCTCGCGCATCTCTGACTCTAGCTCCTATGAAGCTTCTCCTTCATTATGATGCTTACACAGAATCTTTACCAACATAATCTCCTTATTTCTGAGCTTCTTGATTTCATTATCTAGAATCCGCACTGGACCTTCATTGAACGTGATGTTGTTGTTGACTTCAATATCATCAAAGTTAATCTCATGCGTTGAGTTATGAGTACATTTCCTCTGCATACTAAAGCGGAAGATGTTGTGCCCTCCTAACATCTTCGGTGGCAACGCTAGTCGATAGGCTACATTTCCAACAACCTTTAGGATCTCGTACGGTCTAATGAATCGTGATGTTAGCTTGCCTCTCTTCTGACCAAATCTGACGATGCCTCAAATAGGTGAAACTTTGAGTAGCACATGATCTCCAACTATGAGCTCTAAGTCTTTACGTCGCTTGTCAACATAACTCTTGTGTCGGGTCTGAGCTATCTTCATCTTCTCACGTATGACTTGAATCTTATTGCTAGTCTTTCGTACCATTTCTGGCCCAAGAAGTTTAGTATCTCCAACTTCAGCCCAACATAGTGGCGATCGACAAGGTCTTCTGTATAAAGCTTTAAATAGTGCCATCCCTATGCTCATATAGTAGCTATTGTTATAGGCAAACTCGATCAGCGGCAGGTGCATCTCCCAAGAACTCTCAAAATCAATGACACAAGCACGCTGCATGTCCCCCATCACTTAATTGACTTGTTCAGTCTAATTATCGTTCTGCAGATGAAAGCTGAACTCAAGTTCAATGTTGTTCCCATCACTATTTGGAGACTCTTCCAGAGTGTTGTAGTAAAACATGAATCTTGATCTGACATTATCGAAATAGGTACACCGTGTAATTGTACAACTTGCTGTAGATATAGTAGGCTCAATCGCTCCACGGGATAGTCATGTTGTAGGCAATAAAATGTGAAGTCTTTGTAAGTCGATCTACGATTACCCAAATAGCGTCGTGGCTTTGCTGAGACTTCGACAAACTTACCACGAAATCCATGGTTATATTATCCTATTTCCATTGGGGAATTGGTAATGGTTATAGAAGTCCAAGTGGTCTCTGATGTTCTACCTTTACTTGCTTACAAGTAAGACATTGAGCTACATACTCTGCTATTTCTTTCTTTATTCATTCCCACCAGAAATTTCTTTTCAAGTCCTTGTACATAATCGTACCTCCAGGATGAACAGTCATTCTTGACTTATGTGCATGATCTAATATTTCTTTCCAAAGGTTTTCTTCGTTAGGTACATAGAGTCTACCTTTACATTCTAAGGCTCCATCTATACCAATGCTTCAAACCTCAGGTTCCTTTGTTGACATCTTGGTGAACCATAACTTTAGGTCCTTTATCATCTGTTAAACTTCTATGATATGATTGATCAAAGTTGACTGTACCATAAGACATCCAAGATGTTTTCCTTCGATGGACTCCACGGGCTAAAGATCAAATTTGGCTAAAACCTCCAATGCTTGCCATTCTTACATTAATAACACAACAATCACTAGTCAAGGTCGACGATTTAAAGCATCTACTACAACATTTGCTTTACCCGGATGGTATTGCAATGAAAAGTCATAGTTCTTGAGCAACTCCATCCACCTTCGTTGTCGCATGTTTTAACTCCTTTTGAGAGAACAAATACTTCAAGCCCTTATGATCGAAAAATAAATCAAACTTCTCTCTATAGAGATAGTGTCTCCAAGATCTTCAATGAAAACACTATCGCTACTAATTCTAAATCATGTGTAGGGTAATTCTTCTTATGCAACTATAACTATCTTGATCCATACATGATGACATTCCCGTCTTGCATAAGCACACATCCATATCTTTGGTGTGATGCATCACTATAGATTACGTACCTTTCTCCACTCTTAGCTATCGCAAGTACTGGTACAGAGGTTAATCTTTCCTTTAACTCCCAAAATGCACCTTCATGCTTGTCTGTCCATTCACACTTTGTCTCCTTTCTCGTCAAATTCATCAAGGGTCCTGTAATCTAGAAAATCCCTCAATAAATCCTTGATAATATCCTACAGGACTGAGAAAAATTTCTAATTTCTATTGTATTGGTCGGTCTGTTCCAGCTTAGGACTACATTGAACTTAGATGAGTCCACAGAGATACCATCTTGTGAAATCACATGTTCTAGAAATTTGACCTCTTGTAGCAAAATTCGCACTTGCTGAGCTATTCATACAACTTACTATTTTGAAGCATTTGTAAGGCAATATGTAAGTACTCTTTGTGATCCTCTTCTGTCTTTAAGTGGATCAGGATGTCGTCAATGAACACTATAATGAATTGATATAAATAAGGTTTGAATACTCTATTCATTAATTCCATGAATATTGCTGGTGCATTCATTAACCCGAACGACATAATTAGAAACTCATAATGTCTATATCTTGTCCTAAACGCCATTTTTGACACAGCCTCTGGTCGAACTAATAGTTGATGATATCCTAAATGCAGATCAATCTTAGAAAAGATCCTTAATTAATCCTTGTAACTGATCTAATAGATCATCTATCCTAGGAAGTGGATATCTACTCTTGATCATAACATTGTTCAACTCTCTATAAGCTATACAGAGTCGAAGCGTTCCATCCTTCTTCTTTATAAATAGAACTGGGGCTCCCTAAGGTGACGTACTCAAGAGAACAAAGCCTAAAGCATTAAGTTCATGAACCTATTTCTTTAATTCCAACATCTCAGATGGCACCATTCGATATGGAGTCTTAGATATCGAAAATGTTCCAGGTACTAATTGTCAGGAATATGCCCTCAAACCTGTTAGTTGGACAATGGAATATCATAATGCATTTACGTATGTTAGTTCATGAGATGAATGTTAGACTGAAATCCTTAAACATCATTGCATGTGATTCATTTGTATGTGATTACACAAGTGAGATATGAATCATAAATCCTTGTTGTTTCAAATAAGTCACAGTGAAGACTTATTAGGTGTACACTGTAGCATGATTAACATCTACGGGGTAGAATGATAAATCTCATTCATAAGAGTCTTTGACTCTTGGTTAATATGCTAGTGCATGCGGTGCATTAACGGACCTGAGTTAAACCTATTGATACCTAAATGTTGTCACCGTCGATAGGAACTCAAACTTGTATAGGGATACATGTCCTTAATCTTGAGACAATTATGGACACAAATTGTATGCTTTGGTTGCTTTGACTTACCAATTAGTGAGGTCTTGCATGATCAACACCTGGGTATCTTGGGTAATCGGGTTTATAATGTTGGGAACATATATTGTCAAGATGGAATTCTACCATCTTCTATAAAATGAAGAATAAGTATTCCCTCGAGAATGTCACTAGGAGTGATTACCGAGAGCTGGTCATCCTTGTCAACAAAGTGTTTGTTGACATGTTTGGTTATCCAAGCGTAGTGAATGATAGTCGAGGAATATAAGATGTATCTATCTATTGGGTCCATAGTATCTTAAAACATACATCCCGATGATAAATATGAATACTGTCTGGTAGAGGGACATCAGTATCATAATATACAAGTCTAGTAATTGCTTATGTATGTGTGATTTTATTCTTATGCACTGGAGTGCAATTATCATTTTATATTGGTATAAATGATAATTGATTAACTATTTATTCTGTAGTTAAACAATATTGACTAGATGTAATAATAATAATTAATTGGAGCCAGTAATTAAGAACCTAGGGTCCCACTCTGAGCTCATAAGGATGTTTGGATGTGAAGGAACAATGCAAAGGGAGGTTTGGGATAAAGTTGTTACCAATTGATTGGTGTTTAGATCCTATCAATTGGTGCAGCAATCGATTGCATCACTTACAACCGATTGGATAAACTATCGATTATCCCTAAAGCAATTGATTGGTAAGGCAATCGATTGCCACTTCTGGCAATTGATTGGCACTTAGGTCGGCTCAAAAGTTTAAAAATTGAAAAACTACGGGCAGAACATAACAGACGTCTTTTATTCTCCCAGAAGTATCAGTACTGGTTATATGTTTCCCAAACCCTTCCTAAGCCTCCTAAGTTTGTTCTAAAGGGGTTTCTACCAAACTGTAGCCTCCAAGTACATCTAAGAGTCATAGGAGTGAAGATCTTTATCATTAAAAGATCAATAGCACATTGGGAGCGAAGATCATTAGCGTCGGGCAATGCTCACATAAAGTAGATCGGACTACTCAATACTTATTGTAACTTGATAAATTTTGGACACGACGAAGCTGACGTCGACATGCAACTGCTATTAAAATTTGAGGTCAATCGGAGATCGTTTATTCTCTCTACTGATCGCATCTTTGTTAGAACAAAGTGATCGGGATCGAATCGTCACAACGATCATTGAAGAGTTCTCAAAATAATTCCAGAAATTGCAAAGGTATCTCTATATCTATGTTTTTGTATGTATATTGATTGCAAGTAATATAAATGAGAAGTAGATCTAGTTTTGTTAGAGTAAATTTTAATCTGTACCCGTATTCCGCTGCGCACTGAGATCCAATTTTCCCTTCAATTGGTATCAGAGCCAGGTTGTTTATACTACTTGCATTCATATTATGAAGTATGATTAACTAGGATTAATCAAAGTTAAATTCTTTTTAGAACAGGATTCTTAGATTGTTAAGATCATCTAGTTTTGATCTTGTTTCAATCCGATTAGTTTAGAACTAATTTGATTAATTAGAAAACGTTTGGTGCATTTAAAATGCATAATCTGGTATTTTTCACGATCTGATCTGGAAATTTGTCTCTCTGGTATAGTCCAATCAATTGGTTCTGTTTCTAATCGATTGGCAGACCAATCGATTGCCTCTTTTGGCAATCAATTGGTACATACTAGAATGTGACAAATGTACTAATTTAGCTTGCAATCGATTGGCTTCAATCAGCAACAATTGACTTTACCAGTAATCGATTGTCTTTGGCCAGAATGTTTATTTTAGTTGTAAAATTATTTTAAAATTTAATATTAGTATACTAAGTTTTCTAGAATATTTATAAATAAAATTATTTTGAAAATTCAGTTTTGAAATATTTTATTTTAAATATTTGGATGTTTAGGTTTTAGAAAACCTAATCTTGCGCACCAATGGAGTTTTCTAAGGAATCCTAGATATTGTTGGACAATATGTTTTGTTTCGTCATGGAAAGCAATATATAAATTTAATTTGTGTATGCTTGAAATTTCATAATTCTAAAATATACATACTTTTGATTGATGCATGTTTTATTGTAGAATATATTTCATGCGTGGTTATATTGGCATATATATTGTGAATGTATGTCAACTAACTTCTTAAGTAGGTAGCCTACTCTCTCATGGCAAAATTAGGTGTTAATTTAAAGTAGTTTAAATTCATTTAATTTGATTTGTGGCATTGTGAAGGGCATTATAGTTTCATTCCTATGCAAAGGAGTACTGTAATAGTTTCCCTAGCCATTTATGTAATTTACTTTTCCTAGATCCTTTTTGTAAACCTCTTTGGAGGTATAGGATTATTGTAAATTAGATTAATTAGAGGAGCCACAAGATGGAGCCATGAAACCTCGAACCATAAAGATGGAGCCCTAAAGCTTGAAGCCTAAGGATGGACTATGGAGATAGTGCCATGAGAGAGATGGGCTTGTTTTACTCATGCATGATTATTTATTTAATTTTGTGTGAATGATTGCTTGTGCATGCTTATGTATATGTCAATACATTTTGTTTGTGAATGCATGGGCAAAAAACATTAGTTTAGTCAAAATTAGTTTTCTTTAATTGATAAATGGATTATTGGATTTTCCAAATTTATCATGGGTAAAGAAAAATAATTTTGACACATTAAAAAATATTAGATATTTATGAGCAATGAATGAACAATGATTTTAATATACAAGAATAAAAATTCCTATTAGTTCATTGTAAGCATGAGATATACTCTGTCACCTAGCCATGGGTAATCATTCCATACGGAGGGTATTTCTTATTGACTACTAGATGTGAACTTCTTATAAAAATCTAGTGGGAGAGGGACTTATATTTATAACTCCCACGATCTTCCATGAATGGTTCATTGTAAGGTGAATGGAATATTCTGTGTCACCCTGTCATGGGTGATCATTCCATACGGAGGATAGACTGTTCATTGATTACTAGATACGAACTTCATTATCAATGAGACATGTTAGAGGGTGACCCCACTGAGGCACTACTTGAGGCGGTTGTTATTGGATTCTAGTTAATGTTGAACACAAGCTAAGCTATGGGTAAGGGACTTTACACGGATTATTATCCATAAACTTAGATACCAAAAGTTCATGAGTCAAGAGTTGTTTTGTAAGAGTTGCACGACATTCATGATGAGTTTTCCAATCAGGCTATGAGGTTATGATAGTGTCACGCCCTGGAACAGAATAAATAGAGAAAAGTAAATTTCCTTTATGGGTCTATAGGGAATGATTGGTGAATGTCACTAATCTTCCACACCACACACTTCTAGATTTCAGAAAGAACAACCCACAGTAATATAAAGGAAACCTATTATATTACAACATCAGAGTTATTACAACTGAAAAGCTACAGCGGAAGTATATAAGGTATGGAAGCAACATATGCCCAAGTACCAAATATAACAAAACAGTGAAAATGGAATTTTAAACTATCAACTATCTCTAAGACTTCAACTTGCGTAAACATTAGCATAGTAGTCCTCCTTGGCATAGGCATCATCAGTGGGGCCACCCTCTGTGTATTCCTCTCCCGGATGCTAATCGTCATTGTAAGATCCGTCACCTGCAGAATAAGGTATAGGGTAGTCTGGACGGGGGAAAGTTCAGGCAATAAAAGGCCATCAACTTACTAAGAGCTGAGTGAGTATAAGCTAACGAGGTACCAGTTATCTGAACTAAACACGAGCTTATGAAAACACGAGTTAACAATCTTAGTATAAAAATAAAAATATCTTGTTCCTTTATTCCACTTCGTAAACCAACCCTTATCGTCTTGTTACTCAAACATCGATATTAACACATTCTGACTGAACGGACAGACTCAATCGTTTCACATATTTAGACATACCATAATTCTGTCCATTTGCTCGTTAAGGATATAAACCATCTACTGCATTCATGGACACCACATCAGTCCATCCCCGCTCATTAAGGATATAAACCACCCACCGCATGTCAGGGATATAGCGCTTTGAATAACAGCACATCAAATCTATTGCCATGACTTATCACTGTATACCAGTGATCACCCATCCACCGCTTGTTAAGGATATAAACCATCCACCGCTTGTTAAGGATATATCGTAGATCATCTAGATACCTTAAGACTACATGGTCCCGCTCATTGCTCGTTAATGATATAAACCATCCACTGCATGTGAACGCATATCATGACCAGGCATCATCCCACGTACCATTCCAAAACTTATCAAACCTACCTGAGATACGTTCTAATATCGACACATGACAATTTCCAATGTGGCCTGACTACTCAGATTAAAAGAAAATGGATATCAAACTCATACAAGAATCAACAGATTACCCACGTTATTACTTCCATCCATTCCGTATAATTATACTTAACTTTGTTGTCACATTATCCCTGTCTAATCCTAAATCGTATAATGGAAGTCCAAATCGAGAAACGAACAACCAAACCCTTAATATAATAAACATGCAAAGGAATCCATGTTCTGCCCATACCAATCGATTGGTATAAGGTCCAATCGATTGAGATAAAAACTATGTCAATCGATTGCTACTTATGGCAATCCATTGGGAATGTTATAACGTCAATCGATTGGAATTCTGTCCAATCGATTGGGATAAAAATAATGGCGATCAATTGGAATTTTTTCCAATCAATTGGGTCCAGACTGATGGCAATTGATTGGTAATTATGCCAATCGATTGGCACTTCGTCTTCACCAGCAGATTGCAAAAACAGCATATATAAATGTACACCTCATGCATATAACATGTCTAAGCTTCATAATAACTTGCGTATACATCCAATAAAGGAACCAAGTGAGTTAGAAACTCACCAAGGATGTGTTTGGGTGTGTGTGGTCTTGAAAAACCAAATCTCTCTCTTTCCTCCTCCTCTTTCTCTCTTCTCTGCCCCAGCTCACTCCCTTCTCTGTCTCTTGTTCTTTTCTCTGCCAGAGGGCAGTATGTGTGTGTGTGTGTGTGTAGATATAGATATATATGGATATATGTATGGATGAGTATATATATATATATATCAACACTCTCACTCTCAACCAAAAACCAACCAAACAGACCCAAGCCCTGAAAGGGATACATATATATATAGAGGTATGAGAGTGCCACACATTCAAAGCTAAAGAAAAGAAGAAAACTTGTCTCAGCTTATGTCAACCGATTGGGACACAAGTCAATCGATTGACAAGAGATATTAGAAAGCAATCGATTGGAAAGAATGTCAATCGATTGGTATCAAAAAGTGTCAATCGATTGAGATAAATGGCAATCGATTGGTAACCAAATTTCACCAAAAGGAAAGAAAAAGTTTATAGAATGAAGTTTTATTTATTAATACTCTCCAGAAATTCAGGGTATGTCATCAACCACCACTCAACAAAAGATTTCGTCAAAATCAAAGACAAACGAGGCTAAAACAAAAATGGGAACTTCTCTCGCATCTCTGACTCTAGCTCCCACGAAGCTTCTCCTTCATCATGATGTTTCCACTGGACCTTGACTAGCAGAATCTCCTTGTTTCTGAGCTTCTTGATCCCTCGATCCAAAACAAGAACTGGTCCTTCATTGAACGTAACATTGTCGTTGACTTCAATGTCCTCAAAGTTGATCTCATGTGATGGGTTGTGGGCACACTTCCTCAGCATACTAATGTGAAAAACGTTGTGCACTCCTGACATCTTCAGCGGCAATGCAAGGCAATAAGCAACTTTCCCAACACGCTCTAGAATCTGGAATGGTCCGATGAATCGCGGAAATAACTTGCCTCTCTTCTGACCAAATCTGACGATGCCTCGAACAGGTGAAACCTTGAGTAGCGCGTGATCTCCAATGATAAACTCCAAGTCTTTGCGTTGCTTGTTAGCATAACTCTTGTGTCGGGTCTGAGCTGTCTTTATCTTCTCACATACAATCTGGATCTTTTTATTGGTCTCTCGTACCATTTCTGGCCCAAGAAGTTGAGTATCTCCGACTTCGGTCCAACAAAGTGGTGATCGGTAAGGTCTTCTGTACAAAGCTTCAAATGGCGCCATTCCTATGCTCGAATGATAACTGTTATAGGAGAACTCAATCAAAGGTAAGTGTGTCTCCCAAGAATTCTCAAAATCAATGACACAAGCACGTAACATGTCCTCCATTACTTGATTTACCCATTCAGTTTGCCCATCGATCTGCGCATGAAAAGCTAAACTCATGTTTAACATCGTTCCCATTGCTGTTTGGAGACTCTTCCAAAATTCTACAGTAAAACATGAATCTCAATATGACACAATAGAAACAGGTACTTCGTGTAACCGTACTACGTTTTGCAGATACATCCGACTCAAAAATCCCACTAAATACATCATATTGTAGGCAATAAAATGTGCTATCTTTGTAAGTCGATCCACGATTATCCAAATAGCATCATGGTTCTGCTGTGACTTCGGCAGTGACTTCGGCAATCCTACCACGAAATCCATGGTGATGTGTTCCCATTTCCATTGAGGAATTGGTAATGGCTATAGAAGTCTAGGTGGTTTCTGATGTTCTGCCTTCACTTGCTTACAAGTAAGACATTGAGATACATACTCGGCTATTTTTCTCTTCATTCCTTTTCACCAAAAATTCCTCTTCAGATCCTTGTACATCTTTGTACCTCCTGGATGAATCGTCATTCGTGACTTATGAGCTTCTTCCATTATTTCTTTCTGGAGATTTTCTTCGTCAGGTACACAGAGTCTACCGTTACATCATAAGGCTCCGTCTGTACTGATACTCCAGATCTCTGGCTCCTTAGCTGACATCTTCGCGAACCATAACTTTAAATCTTCAGTTATTTGTTGAGCTTCTATGATACAACTGATCAAAGTTGGTTGTACCATAAGACATCCAAAATATTGTCTTTCCATTGGTTTCACTGGCTGAAAC
The DNA here is from genome assembly GCA_033977485.1 of Hydrangea macrophylla. Taxonomy (NCBI): domain Eukaryota; kingdom Viridiplantae; phylum Streptophyta; class Magnoliopsida; order Cornales; family Hydrangeaceae; genus Hydrangea; species Hydrangea macrophylla. The sequence continues at coordinate 76,551,876 of CM066988.1, read as the reverse complement.
TCGAATTCAACTAACACTTCTAATGCTCTCCATTCTCGAATTAGAAATGCAGCAATTACTAATCGAGGTTTACGACTCAATGCATCTGCTACGACATTCACTTTACCTGGATGGTACTGTAATGAAAAGTCATAGTCCTTGAGTAACTCCATCCATCTTCGTTGTCACATGTTCAACTCCCTCTGAGAGAACAAATACTTCAAACTCTTATGATCGGAAAACAGATCAAACTTTTTTCCATAGAGATAGTGTCTCCAGATCTTTAATGCAAACACTATTGCTGCTAATTCCAGATCATGCGTAGGGTAATTCTTCTCGTGTACTTTCAATTATCTTGACCTATATGCAATAACATTCCCATCTTGCATCAGTACACACCCAAGTCCTTGGTGCGATGCATCACTATAGATCACATATCTTTCTCCACTCTTAGGTATTGCAAGTACTGGTGCAGAAGTCAATCTTTCCTTTAACTCCTAGAATGCACCCTCATGCTTGTCTATCCATTCGTACTTTATCTCCTTTCTCGTCAAATTCATCAAAGGTCCTGCTAACTTGACGAATCCTTCCACAAATCTTCTGTAATATCCTGCTAGGCCGAGGAAACTTCTAATCTCTGTAGCATTGGTTGGTCTGTTCCAGCTTAAGACTGCATCGATCTTAGATGAGTCCACTGAAATACCATCCTAAGATATAACATGTCCCAAGAACTTTACTTCCCGTAGCCAAAATTCACACTTACTGAACTTTGCATACAACTTATTATCTCGAAGTGTCTGCAATGCAATCTGTAAGTGCTCCTTGTGATCTTCTTTCGTATTCAAGTAGATTAGCATGTCATCGATGAATACTATAATGAATTTATCCAGATATGGTCTAAATACTCTATTCATTAAGTCTATGAATACTGGTGGTGCATTCATCAATCCAAAAGGCATAACCAGAAACTCATAATGCCCGTGCCTCGTCCTGAACGCAATTTTTGATACATCCTCTGATTGAACTACAAGTTGATGATATTCGGATCGTAGATTGATCTTAGAGAAAATCCTTGATCCCTGCAACTGGTCAAATAGGTCGTCTATCCAAGGTAGTGGATATCTATTCTTGATTGTGACCTTGTTCAACTCCTTGTAGTCCATACAGAGTCGAAGTGTCCCTTCTTTCTTCTTTACAAATATAACTGGTGCTCCCCAAGGTGATGTACTTGGACGAATAAATCCTAGATCTTCAAGTTCTTGGACTTGCTTCTTCAGTTCCAACATCTCAGTTGGTGCCATTCTATACGGAGTCTTAGATATCGACAATGTTCCAGGTATTAGTTCCACACAAAAGTCTATCTCTCTTTTTGGTGGAAGTCCTTTAATATCATGAAATACATCCTGAAAGTCTAGTACAGTAGGAATCTGATCCATCTTGAGTTCTGTATTCGTGCTTTCGATTGTAGCTATCCCTCTTGTTATGACCATATCACTCGTTGGCTAACACTAAAATCTAATCGCCGGACACCCTGGTGTCGGAAACGCAATCGTCCTAGTAGGGCAATCCAGGTTAGCATTATACTTAGTCAACTAATCCATCCCTAGGATAATGTCAAACTATGACATCGATAGAACTACCAAGTCAGCTGAAAGATTCCTATCTTCCAAAGTTAATGGGCAACCCTTACATACTTTACCCAGCTTAACAGTCACTCCTGAAGGTGACACAGCATTCAGTGCTGGCTCAAGTATCTGGGGTTCTAAACCCAACTGACATACAATCCTAACAATAATAAAAGAATGTGTAGCTCTAGTATCAAATAAAACTTTAACTGGACTATGAAAGAGTACAAGCGTACCTTCCAAATACTGCTATTCATCGGCATTAAATCCTGCTTTTCCCAGGATTATTGCATTCATCCTCGTCTGATCTGGAGGTCCTTGAATCCCTTGAATTGGTGCCCCGTAGTATCCTCCTTGTGGTGCACGACAATCCTTGCTCAAGTGTCCCGATTTATTGCAATTTCGACAGTTAGCACCTATTCGGTTGTTAACCCTAGAAACTGTGCAGAACTTGGCAATATGCCCTGGCTTTCCACAACTAAAACATACTCCACTATTGCTTGGCGGGGCTATTAGCAGTGCTTGAGGTTGCGATCCTCGTTGTGGATATTGCTGGGGTCGATTATAACCCTACTGAGGTTTCCTGGTTCCCTCCCAAGTTCTCTTGTTACTTTGGAAAGTCCCCTATGGTTTCTAACCTTGGGTATTCCTCGGTAGCTATGATTGGAAATTCCTCTGTGGAAACCCTCTTGATGGTTGAAGTCGATTCATTTGTGGTCGCTGTACTAGATATGCATCCTTCTCTAGACTTACAGCAAGTCTGACTAGTCCTTCAAAACTCTAGTTCAGGTGACCAATCGTCATATGGTAAAAATGGGGATTCAGTCCCTGGTGAAATCTTTTCACCTTCTTCTGCGGTGTATCGATCATATGTTGGGCGAATCGAGACAGTCGTTCAAACTATGTAGTATATTCCCTTACCGTCCATTCTCCTTAAACTAAGCTCAGGAAATTCTTCTCCTGTTGATCCTTTTCATCTTCCAGAAAATACTTCTCCAAAATTCTTCCCTTGAACGTCTCCCAAGGAATTGCTCTTGCAGCGTTTATTCCTATAGTGGCTCATTCAGCTTCCCACCAATCTGCGGTGGCATAGGTGAGCTGGAATGTACCAAGGCGACACTTCTCTTGCTCCTTACACTCCAATGCTTCAAAAATCAATTCCATTTCCCTTATCCATTGCTCGATTTTCCAATGTTCCGTCAGTCCATTGAACTTTTCGGGACGTAATCCACTAAAATTTGCTAGTAAGTTGTCTCCTGTTTGCCTCTGCTAGAACAGTGCAACTGGGGTTTGGACAGGTCGTTGATTTGTAGCATTGTTGTAGGTATTGCCTACATGCTCCATTCTCTGCATGAATGCTTCAAAAACTCCAGATAGGTCCATTCCTTCTGGAATAGGTGCTCTAATACGCGCTTGGTGATTTCTCAAGGGTCCTACCATAATGATAACGAGTATTGCCTACAAGAGACGTCGATTAGCTGAAAATCTTCTCGCAGAAACGAAAACAAGATAAGGCGAAAAGCAACAAGAATAACGGTTCTACAAAAAAACACACCAAAACAAACATACGATCAATAACAAAAGTACTACTCGTATAACAAAAGATGTACCGCATAGTAGACACTAGTCAAACTGTGTACCATGTGGGACAAAGAGAAAACAATACTAATGTCAGTTATTACAATACTACAACTACTACTGCTAATATATATACAAAACTATGGTCAAATAACTATCTCTCAAGCTCCAAAAATCTAGTGGACAACATGTCCTGATAAAATCTAACAAAACATAAACCCTCTGCAGATCCTGACTCAAAGGTTGTCAGCATCTGATTCTGCTGGTGGCGCCTCATCCTCCAAGTCGATATCCATTTCCTCAAGTAGATCATCTTGAACTGGTGCAACAAGATCTCTGGCTACCACTCCAATATCCCAATTATCTATCACCTCTGCATCAGGGTCCTCCATCGCGTCTGCTATCGCTTGGTTGGCGACCTCGACTGCTACTACTGTGAAACCATCAGCTATATCAAGAGCTCCTGCTACCGTAGCCTCTCCTATAGCAAAACTCCAAGCTGGGCTACCATCCTGGCTATCCATCCTACTGCCATATCGGCCATGGCTGCCATATGCATAATAGGTCCGGCTGGTATCTGAAGCATAACCGGTGCCTCTGGTACAACGATCTCCTCATCGACCACGTCCTCAACTACTATATTGGCCTCCACCCCTATGTCTGCCTCCACGGCCTCTGGGTCTGGTGCTGGATCCTCTGGCTAAAACTCTGGCTCCTCCAGATCATCCTCTGACTCATCATCATCTGTATCATCCATATGCTCATCCTCGACTGGGTCCTCGTCGTTTATCGGCTCCTCCTCTCCATCCCCGTCAATATCCTCATCGGGATGCTCGTCCTCTGGCTCTGGATCCTCCTCATCCTGAATCGGCTCAGGCTCCTAAACTGGTACATCGGGTACTGGTGATGGTAGGGCTGCCGGTGCTGGTACAGCTACAGGCTCTGGTGAAATGACTAAAATGGCTCTCAGCTCAATCTCATCCATCTCTAGCTTACTCTGAACTAACCCGAATATCTCCTGATAAATTTCTCTACCAACTCTCACAGAATGGTAAGCATCCATACGCATCTGTGTCGGGTGAATACTCCCATTCACATAAAGCGCTCTACACATGTCCTCCTACAAGTGTCGACTAGCTATCTGGCATACTCGCTCTTGATAAAACTCTGGGTCGGCTGGCTCCACGGTATCCCCATGGATAACGTGTTCTCCATAAGCATCGGTAACAAACTGATGAAACTCAGGATCCATGCTATCCTGCAAAGAGACTATCCAATGTCAGACAAACGAACTTATCTTAAACTCATATCTTATCTCAAGGAACTCTTAACATACTAGGACCAGATGGTGTGGGATGATTAGTGAACGAAAGTATCACAAACCTAGAGCTCTGATACCAAAAATCCTGTCACGCCCCGGAATAGCATAAATAGAGAAAAATAAATTTCCTTAATGGGTCCATAGGGAATGACTGGTGAATGTCACTAATCTTCCACACCACATAGTTCTAGATAACAGAAAGAACAACACACAGTAATATAAAGGAAACCTATTATATTACAATATCAGAGTTATTACAACTGAAAAGCTACAACGGAAGTATATAAGGTTTGGAAGCAACATATGCCTAAGTACCAAATATAACAAAACAGTCTAAACGCAATTTTAAACTATCAACTATCTCCAAGTCTTTAACTGGCGTAAACATCAGCATAGTAGTCCTCCTTGGCATAGGTATCATTATTGGGGCCACCCTCTGTGTATTCTTCTCCCGGATGGTAATCGTCATTGTAAGATCCGTCACCTGCAGAATAAGGTACAGGATAGTCTGGACGGGGGAAAGTCCAAGCAATAAAAGGCCATCAGCTTACTGAGAGCTGAGTGAGTATAAACTGACAAGGTACCAGTTATCTGAAGTAAACACGAGCTTATGAAAACACGAGTTAACAATCTTAGTATAATAATAACAATATCTTGTTCCTTTATTCCACCTCGTAAACCAACCCTTATCGTCTTGTTACTCAAACATCGATATTAACACATTCTGACTGAATGAACAGACTCAATTGTTTCATATATTTAGATATACCATCATTCTGTCCATTTGCTCGTTAAGGATTCCACCGCATTCATGGAAACCACGTCAGTCCATCCCCGCTCATTAATGATATAAACCATCCACCGCATGTCAGGGATATAACGCTTTGAATAACAGAACATCAAATCTATTGCCACGACTTATCGCTTTATACCAGTGATCACCCATCCACCGCTCGTTAATGATATAAACCATCCACTGCACGTTAAGGATATATCGTAGATCATCTGGATACCTTAAGACTACATGGTCCCGCTCATTGCTCGTTAATGATATAAACCATCCACCGCATGTGAACGCATATCATGACCAGGTGTTATCCCACGTATCATTCCAGAACTTATCAAACCTACCTGAGATACGTTCTAATATCGACACATGACAATTCCCAATGTGGTCTGGCTACTCAGATTAAAAGAAAATGGATATTGAACTCATACAAGAATCAACAGATTACCCACGTTATTACTTCCATCCATTCCGTATAATTATACTTAACTTTGTTGTCACATTATCCCTGTCTAACCCTAAATCGTATAACAGAAGTCCAAATCAAAAAACAAACAATCGAACCCTTAATATAATAAACATGCAAAGGAATCCATGTTCTACCCATACCAATCGATTGGTATAAGGTCAAATCGATTGAGATAAAAACTATGTCAATCGATTGCTACTCATGGAAATCTATTGGAATTCTGTCTAATCGATTGGGATAAAAATAATGTCAATCGATTGGAATTCTGTCTAATCGATTGGGTGCAGACTGATGGCAATCGATTGGCAATTATGCCAGTCGATTGGCACTTCGTCTTCACTGGCAGATTGCAAAAATAGCATATATAAACGTATACCTCATGCATATAACACGTCTAAGCTTCATAACAACTTGTGTATACATCCAATAAAGGAACCAAATGAGTTAGAAACTCACCAAGGGTGTGTTTGGGTGTATGTGAGCTTGAAAAACCAAAGCTCTCTCTTTCCTCCTCTTCTTTCTTTCTTCTTTGCCCCATTTCTCTCTCTTCTCTGTCTCTTCTTCTTCTCTTCTCCTTGTTCTTCTTTTCTTCTTGTTCTTTTCTCTGCCAAAGGGCAGTGTATGTGTGTGTGTGTAGATATAGATACATATGGATATATGTATGGATGAGTATATATATCAACACTCTCTCTCTCAACCAAAAACCAACCAAACAGACCCAAGGCCTGAAAGGGATACATATATATATATATAGAGGTGTGAGAGTGCCACACATTCAAAGCTAAAGAAATTAAGGGTATTACAAATACCCTCATCATTCAGGATACATATTAATACTCTGCAGAAATTCAGGGTATTACAAATAGCCACACAGAGACTTTATTTCATAGACTTGACATCCTAAAGACAATTAATGAGTTGGTTAAGGGAATTCCAATATATCATCTAAATTGTCATATTTATGATTTCCATATTGTAATTCTGTTATATTATTTGTATTTTAGATTCATTATGTCTAGCCCACTTGCTATAACCATGATCCAGAATAAGCTAATTGGAAATAACTACATTGACTGGAAACTGGAACTGGATAAATTATTAACTGCTAATGGATGTAAATACGTTCTTACCATTCCCTATCTACCTATTCCAAGCTTTGACGCCCCAACAAATCTTGCGGATCAATATTGGCAGTGGATAAAAGTTGATGGTATGGCTCGATCTAGCATCTTAGATTCTTTGTCTGATGTGTTAAAGCAGTAACATCAACCTTTTCTCACTACCCATACTATAATATTGAACCTCGAGGACATGTTTGGGGAACTGAGCCGAACTGCAAGGCTTAGAGCCTTGGAGTTAGCCATGGACACCAGAATGTTGGAAGGAACTTTAATAAGAGAGCATGCCTTTAAAATGATTACTTATTTCAAAGTACTACAAGTTCTGGGTTCTGACATTGATGGTGAGACTCAAGTTGACATAATCTTGCATTTGTTGCCTTCATCATTCACTCAATTTGAAAGAGTTTTTAAAATGATTAAAATAGTTTTTTTAACAAGTAAATTGATGAGCTCTCTTGAGACAATGAAGGATGTAGCCAATAATGAGTCAAATGTCCAGAACATTGGAATGGCTTCATCATTTGGAACTAAGCCTAAGGGCACAAGTTTGTAGAAGAAGAAGCAAGGTTCAAGGATAGGCGAGCCTAACCCAACAATTGGGAAGAAGGCAAGACTTAGAAAGGAAAAAGGCTGGTGTTGAGCCAAAAGGAAAGTGTTTCCATTGTGGCATGAGAGGGCATTGGAAAAAGAATTGTGTGGAATACTTGACTGCCAAAAGGCAAGGTATGATCCAATCACTAGCTTTTGAAGTAAGTTGAAAAACTGATACTTCAACCACTTGGGGCACTGATTCTAAAATTTCTGATTATATTTGTAATTGTTGCAGGAGATTGGAAAAATTAGAATGTGCAGTGATTTAAAGATCTTGATTGCTTTTGGGATCTGATGCAAGAGTTGCTATTAGATTAGTAGTTTTATACTGTAATAAAACTTATGGAGTTAGATGAATTTCAGTTTTGAATTAATGAATAATAATTATTCTTTTGATTTTGGTACTGAAATTGTTGATTAAAAGAAAGCATTCTTTTAATATGATCTAATAACTTGTCAAGCAAGTATCTCACCTATTTACTCTTATTTCTCATATATTATCTAACGTAGTATTTAAATAATTGAAGGGTATTTTACTACCTAAAAGATAAAACCTTCAACTAATTCTATAAACCTTTGGTTGAAGAGGCTAGATCATATTAATCAAAATAGGATAAATCAGGAGTAAAGGATTGATCCTAAACTCATTTGATTGCTAACACCACTGCCTATTTGTCAATCCTATTTGGAGGGTAATATGACCAAGTGACTTTTCTTTCAAAAGATCACACAACCGAAACCTTATTAGAATTAGGGCATACTCATGTATGCGGGCCAATAAACATTAGAGTTACAAGGTAGTTTTGGCTATTCTAGATACTGATATAGATTTACCTATTGCACCTTTTTCCTCAACCTTTTAAAGAAATTTAAAAGGTTTTTAAAAGAATATCAATGCCTTTTGATTTGATCAAAATGGTGAATATCTGGCTAATGCGTTTATTGTCTATATGAGATAAGAATGAGATTCTTTCTCGGTCATCTGCACCTAGTGCGCCTTCACAGGATGGTGTAGCAGGTAGAAGGAACTATTTTCTTTTAGACATGACTGGGTCATGAGATGAGTTTTTTAGAGTTATTACTATTCCTTAGATTTTCTCGATGGAACCACAATGTTTCTAGAGAAAACAAAAGTTGGTTGGGAACAAGTTTTGCAAAGGAAAGATAATATTGAGGTGTCAAGTTATTAATATCTCAAAGCGATCTATAAATCATCTAGAACTAAAATTTACTACCTCTTCATTTGTTGATGCACTGGTACTTCATTATCGTGGGAGAATGCTCCATAATGCTGAAATCCTCTTATGAATTGAAGTTTTGTGATGAGGAAAGCTCTGGTATGCGATTTGCATAAGTCTACGGACTAAAGCAATTATCCAGAGATAAGGACATATGTTTTGACATGTTGGTCAAAGTACTTTAGATTCGCCTAAAGTATGGATGTAGCTTAAGTCGTTGAAAGGATCCTTGCGCAAAGGAAGTATGGTGGTAATTATTGTTCCTTATATTGATGACATCTTTATCATTGTGAGATGTTAAAGGAGTGTTATCAATGGTTAAAGTTAAGTTTTTACTGTATACTTGATATTTGTGACCTCGGTGATACGAGCTATAATCTTTGGATTATGCGCATTCAAGATCGGAAAGTTAAGATAATGAGAATATCTCAAACTTCTATATAAAAAAGTTACTGGCTAGATTCAACGTAGAGCATTTCGATAAAGGTTATTCACCTTTGAACATAACCTATTGCTCTTTTAAGACTTGTATCTTAGGACGCAAGATGAAAGAGGTTGCATGAAATGTGTATCATAAGCCTAGGCTATTAATAAACCTTGTATGTGATGTTAGGTATAGGATATCTATTACACCATTAAGGTTGTTCACAGATATCAGTCCAAACGAAAGTTCAGTTTACTGAACTATCATAAAGTATATATTCTCTAAGGATTGAGAAAGAACTAGTAGATATATGCTAGATTATGGTATTTTGGACAACGTTCAAATTATTCATACTAGATACATGTTTATTGATGTCTTTTTGTCTAGGGATATAGTATAACATGAAGATGTTCTACTATGGATGTTCAATCGACGATCATCAATCCTTATGTTTAACCTTACAGGTTAAGGATTTGACAAGTCACGTAGACAGTATTGGTGTTAATTTTAACACTATATGGTTATGAGTACAAGTAGGAGTTTTTTGGGAATATGCCCTCAAACCAGTTAGTTGGGCAATGGAATATCATAATGCATTTATGTATGTTAGTTCATGAGATGAATATTAGACTGAAATCCTTAAACATCATTGCATGTGATTCATTTGTATGTAATTACATAAGTGAGATATGAATCACAAATCCTTGTTGTTTCAAATAAGTCACAGTGAAGACTTATAAGGTGTACACTGTAGCATGATTAACATCTACGGGGTAGAATGATGAATCTCATTCATAAGAGTCTTTGACTTTTGGTTAATATGCTAGTGCACGCGGTGCATTGATGGACCTGAGTTAAACCTATTGACACCTAAATGCTATCACCATCGATAGGAACTCAGGGATACATGTCCTTTATCCTGAGACAATTATGGACGCAAGTTATATGCTTTGGTTGCTTTAACATACCAATCAGTGAGGTCTTACAAGATCAACACCTGGGTATTTTGGGTAATCAGGTTTATAATGTTGGGAACATCTATTGTCAAGATGGAATTCTACCGTCTTCTATAAAATGAAGAATTAGTATTCCCTCGATAATGTCACTAAGAGTGATTACCGAGAGCTGGCCATCCTTGTCAACAAAGTGTTTTTGATATGTTTGGTAATCCAAGCATTGTGAATGATACTCAAGGAATATAAGATGTATCTATCTATCTATTGGGTCGATAGTATCTTAAAACATACATCCCGATGATAAATATGAATACTTTCTGGTAGAGAGACATCAGTATCATATTATATAAGTCTACTAATTACTTATGTATGTGTATTTTGTTCTTATGCACTAGAGTGCAATTATCATTTAATAGTGGTATAAATGATAATTGATTAACTATTGATTCTGTAGTTAAACATTATTGACTAGATGGAATAATAATTAATCAGAGCCAGTAATTAAGAACCTAGGGACCCCACTCTTAGCTCATAAGGATGTTTGGATGTGAAGGAACAATGCAATGGGAGATTTGGGATAAAGTTGTAACCAATTGATTGGTGTTCAGATCCTATCGATTGGTGCAGCAATCGATTGCATCACTTACAATCGATTAGAAAAGCAATATATTATCCCTAATGTGATTGATTGGTAAGGCAATCGATTGCCACTTCTGGCAATCGATTGGCACTTAGGTCGGTTCAAAAGTTTAAAAATACAAAAACTACGGGCAGAACATAACAGACGTCTTTTATTCTTGCAGAAGTATTTGAATTGGTTATAGGTTTCCCAAACCCTTCCTAAGCCTCCTAAGTTTGTTCTAAAGGGGTTTCTACTAAACTGTAGCCTCCATGTACATCTAAGAGTCATAGGAGTGAAGATCTTTAGCATTGAAAGATCAAGAGCACATTGGGAGCGAAGATCATTAGTGTCGGGCAATGCTCACATAAAGTAGATCGGACTGCTCAATACTCATCGTAACCTGATAAATTTTGGACAACGGCGAAGGTGACATTGAGATGTAGCTGCTATTAAAATTTGAGGTAATTCGGAGATCATTTATTCTCCTTACTGATCGCATCTTTGGTAGAACAAAGTGATCGGGATCGAATCGTCACAACGATCATTGAAGAATTCTCTAAATAATTCCAAAAATTGCAAAGGTATATCTATATATATGTTTTTGTATGTATATTGATTGCAAGTAATATAAACGAGAAGTAGATCTAGTTTTGTTAGATTAAATTTTAATCTGTACCCGTATTCCGCTATGCACTGAGATCCAATTTTCCCTTCAGTAGTTCCACGCAAAGGTTTATATCCCATTTCGGTGGAAGTCCTTTAATATCCTGGAATGCATCTTCGAAATCTTGCATGGTAGGAATCTGATCTATCGTTGGTTCTGTAATCGTACTCCTGATTGTAGCCAAACAACTTGTGAGAAACATATTGCTCATTGGCTGAAATTGAAATCTAATCATCGGACATCTAGGTATCAGAAATACAATCGTCCTGGTAGGGCAATCTAAATTAGCACCGTACTTGGTAAGCCAATCCATCCCTAGGCTAATGTCGAACTCTGACATTGACAGAACTACCAAGTCTACCAAAAGATTTCTATCTTCGAAGGTCAATGGGCAATCTTTACACACTTTACCCAACCTAATAGTCACTCCCAAGGCTGTGTCAGGGGTTCTAAACCCAACTGACACATAATCTTAACAACAATAAATGAATGTGCAGTGCCAGTATCAAATAAAACTTTAACTTGACTTTAAAAGAGTACAAGCATACCTTCCAAATGATGTTACTCATCAACATTAAAGCCTACTTCTGTGGTAATGATGGCATTCATCCGTGTCTGATTTGGGGGTCCTTTTATGTCTTGAACCAGTGCCGCATAGTATCCTCCATGTGGTGCACGATAATCCCTGCTCAAATGCCCCAACTTGGTGCAATTCTAGCAGTTAGCATCCATTCAGTGGTTAACCCTGGGGGCTGTACAAAACTTGGCAATGTGCCCTGGCTTTCCACAATTAAAACATCCCCTGTCACTTGGTGGTAGGGCAGTAAGCAGTGTATGTGACTGGGGTCCCTATTGGCAATATTGTTGGGGTTAAGGAAAATTCTACTGAGACTTCCTAGCTCCGTCCTAGGTACACTTGTTCCCTTGAAAGTTAACTTGAGGTCTCCACCCTTGTTCCTCGGTGGCAGGTTTTGGAAATTCCTCCACTAAAAATTCCTCAATGGTTGGGGTCTACCCATCTGTTGGCCTTGTACTGGATAAGCATCCTTCTTTAGACTCATATTACGTCTAACCATTCCTTTGAAACTCTTATTCAGGTGCCCAATCATCATATGGCGTAAGTGAGAGTTGAGTCCCTGGTGGAACCTCATTACCTTCTTCAGTGGCATGCCGATCATGTGTGGAGCGAATATGGACAATTGCTAAAACTGCGTAGTATACTCCCTTATAGTCTAACTTCCTTTGACCAGGCTAAGAAAGTTCTTATCCTATTGATCCTTTTCATCTTTCGGAAAGTATTTCTCCACAAATCTTCCTTTGAACGTTCCCCAAGGCATCCTCCTTGTAGCTTCAACTCCTATGGTTTAGCTTCCCACCAATCTGTAGCAGCATAAGTAAGCTGAAATGTAGCAAGTCGGCGCATATCCTGCTCATTACACTCCAAGGCTTTAATATCAACTCCATCTCCCTTATCCACCGCCCAGCTCTCCATGGCTTGGTTAACCCATCAAACTTCTCTCGGCACATGTTATAGAAATGTTCGAGTAGTTTACCTCCGGTCTATCTCGGTGGAAATAGTGCAATAGGGGGTTGGATAGGTCATTGATTGGCAGCATGGTTGTAGGTGTCACCTACGTGCTCCATCCTCTGCATAAATGCCTTGAAGACACTAGTGCGATCTATACCCTCTAGAATAGGTGCTCCAAGTTATGGAGGATTCCTTCTAGGTCTAACCATAGTGATCTCATGTGATGTGTACCTACAAGAGACCTATTGAATCGCTGAAAGTCTTCTCGGAGAAACGAAATCAAGATAGAGCGTTAAGCAGTAAGAAATAGTTCTACTAATCAGCATATATCAACTCAATCATACTACTAATATGTCAAAAGTACTGCTTGTGTAGATATATACATATATAACAAAAGATGTATCACATAGTATACACGAGTCAAATTGTGTACCACATGGGACATAGGCTAATATAGTACAAAGGTCAACTATTTATAATGCTGCTACTACTGATAAACATCTATACAAAGCTATGGTCCAATAGCTATCTCTCAAGCTCCCAAAAATCATGTGAACAACATGTCCTGATAAAACTAACAAAAATATAAAACTCATAGATCTTGACTCAAAAGTCATCAACATTTGATCTTGCTAGTGGTGCCTCATCTTCGGATGCAATGTCCATCTCCACAGGTTGATCATCTTCTATTACTGCGATAAGACCTCCAACTACCACTCCTACACCCCAATCCTCCACCATCATCTCATCAACGTCCATATCCTCAACACCGAATGTTGGCCCGGCAATATTAGTGACTATCTCAGCAAATCCCCCAACCACGGACATAGCCTCTACTAGCTCGGCCTGTCCTATAACGAATCCATTTGGCTATGCAACTATCTGTGCTACCCACTCTGTTCCCATATTAGCAATGGCTACCATATGCACTATGGGTCTTGCTGGTAACATAGGTACCACATGTATCTCAAGTGCAATGAATAAAATAATATATGGTGAGTTAAGTGTTAGAGACAAGATGGCAAAATGAATAAAATAATATATGGTGAGTTACTAATATAAAAATAAAAATAAATGAAAAAAAACATAGAAGAGGGGTGGAAATATGAAAAGAAAAAAATAGAAAGAAAGAGGGATGAGCCATGAAGATTGGAGAAGATGAGAAGTTACAGACAAATTGCAAACTTATGTATTCAAAGTGAGGAAATACTCCAGTCACATGCTAAGACAATATTGAAAATTTTTACCTTTCTTTCCCTTACATCAATGCATTTCAAAGTCCTAATGATTCTAAGTAAATTGGATTTGAAGTTAAGGTAATGAGAGAGTTGTCCATAGTATTTCGCTCTTCTAGTGTGAGGTATCCATTCGTGAGACTATTGTTGGGTTTGTGCCCTCAAACCATTACTTTATATATGAGATATTGACATTTTAATATATGGATATCAGCTTTACATTTAGTTATGTATGTTTCTTTCATGAGATGATTGTTATCCTTAAGTATCATAGTAAGTAATTCGTGTATATATAACATACATACAAGTGAGATACGAATTACTATTCTTTGTTACTTAGAATGTGTCACAGTGGCTGATGAGACTGGATATCTCATCAGATTTACACTGTAGCATGATTAACTACCATTGGATGGAGTGATTAATCTCAATCACTAGAGTTTAACTCTTAGTTAACATGCTAGTGCCTATAGTGCATTGACAAACCTGAGCTTTCCTATTGACACTCAAGACTGTCAATCAGTCGATAGGAACTCATAACTTGTATAAGGTACGTGTTCTTAATCTTAAGACGATTATGAACACAGACTGTGGATATGGCTGCTTTGACTTACCAATCAGTGAGGTCTATAGAAGATCAACACCTGGGTATCTTGGGTATGTCATATTCATAGGGTTGTGAACATATATTGTCATGACAGAATCTACCCTCTATTTCAGAGTAAGCATTCCCTTGAGAATGTCACCAAGTCGATTACTGAGTACTGCAGTCTTGTTGATAAGAGTTATCAACATGTTTGGTAATCATGAGAGGTGAATGGGACTCAAGGAATACAAGAAGTAATCATGATTCAGGTTGACAGTAACAGTTATCCGACTACCTGAATATGATTACGAATGCTGAAGGTAGAGGGACATTAGTACAACATACAAGTCTAGTTATCGCTTCGGATATGTTCTTTTGCGTTGGAGTTCAGTTATCGTTTTATAGTGGAGTAAACGTTAATTGACCAGTTAGTTAGTTTGCTGATCAAAGAGTTTGGTCACGGTAATTAACAAACTGGTCTGAGCCAACAATAAAGAGCCTAGGAGGTCCCACTCTTAGCTCCGCCAGGATACTTGGAAAGACACATGAGGAAGTTGTCAAGACAAGTTCGATCGATTGAAGTATCTTCGATCGATTGAAGTCTTGGCAGTCTCGATCGATCGAGAATGGTTCGATCGATCGAAGGTTCGATCAATCGAAGATCTTCGATCGCTCGAAGTCTAGGTCGGTTCTGGAAATCTATAAATAGGGCAGCTGCATTCTGGAAAAAGAGTTCGTCATTTTTATTAACCAGACGCTGCAGAAACTGTTTTAGTCTTCCTAAACCTTCCTATCATCTATATTAGAGATCCCACCATCTCTAGTCTTTCCGGCAGGCATCCACAGGAGACATAAGGATGAAGACAACCTAGTGGACGTTGCTGCATCACCAAGGTTGAAGATATCAGAATTGGGTTCAAGACACCAAGGTATAATCTTGTCCCCTCTTGTGCGCATCTATAGAATTAGTGAGTAGTAGATCCTGGGATACCAATCAGTTATTATAATTTTTAAACCGGTTTTTCCTACACTAAGACCAATAGCCCACATACTCTTAATAGGAAGAACAGACTCAATCGTTCAAATCTATAGATACACCATTATTCTGTCCACTGCTCGTTAAGGATATATACCATCCACTGCATAGATTCAAACAATAACATATCAAATCTATTGCCATGACTCATCGATGTCTACCAATGATCCCCCATCCACCGCTCGTTAAGGATATAACATGGATCATCTACCTAGTTAGAACCCCTTGGTCCCGTCCACGTACCATTTCCCAGAACTTATCAAACCTATTGATCTTGTCAAAATCAAGATATAAAAGTATGCTTAACTTATGCTTTACTTTCAAAAGATTTGCAGTGTGGAAGTAAAGGTCGAATCCACAGAGATTGAATACTACGCACTTTAATTTTTAAAACCTAAATTTAGTTAATTAATAAAAATAGATTTTGGATTTAATTTGAATTAAACTAATAAAAATAAAAGTAAATCTAAATTATGAAAGCAATTAACTATTTGTTTTTATAATAAGTTTAAGGAACCTAGGATTGCAAATCCACCACTAGCTTCAATTTAAGGGTATTTATGAATTACTTTAGCTTATTAAGTTGGATGATAATGGGGAATTGTAGCTACAAGCCCAATTCCTCCGTCAAGAAAATAACTATGGTTCAAGCACCAACACAATCCATCTTCGGTTAGCACGAATTATCCCACACTAAACTAGGGTTGTGTATAATTCGTCTAATCTAGGCATGGTCTATTCGGATACTTGATAGCACAATTCAATTTAAGCACCATTACATGTAAATAATCTAAACAAACACAACAAGCATAGATTATTGAGCACACTACCATCAAAATAGATCTAAGACAAGAGTAAACTTAGAAAGTAACGATTTAATCATCAGAGCACGATTTATTTATAAAAATCCTCGGAACATGTAACTGTCATCCATACATAATAAAACTAAAATAAAAACATAAAATACACCCTATCACTTGGCTAGGGTTTCATTGAAACCCTAGATCTTGAGTTTAGTTAGCCATAGAATTGATGAATGGCAAGAGGATGATGGAGGAGGCCATGGGAATCCTTGGTCTTCTTCTTCTTCTCCTTGCTTTCCTTTCTTCAATGGCTGGAGTTTTTGCTGTATATGGATGTATCTAATGTTGTGTAATGTTGTGTAACCACAAAATTGATTTAGAACAGGATTTATATAGAGTTTGGAAGGATTTAGGAAGCTTTCCTAAGCCAAATCGCACTAAAATAGCCGTTTTTACGTTTCTGGATGTAATCAGCCAATTCGGATCGCATAGGGCTCTTTAGGACCTCAAAATACGCGACTTTGACTTTTTCAACGGGTCGCTCACGCGGGTCGCTCCAGTGACCAGGCCATTTTCCAACGTTTCTCAAATTTTCCGCTACTCTGTGCACCGATCGTAGAATTGCGATAACTTTTGATTCAGACCTCGTATTGACTCACCGTTTGCAGCCACGGGTTTGTAACTCAAAGATCTACATTTTATATCTCTGGAGATATATCTCAAATCTGAAGTATTCCTTGTCAAAAATGTGATATTCCGAGACTACTACTGTATTCTGCTTTCACCGAAATCACCGTTTGAGCCCAGAATGACTTCCAAAGCCACTAATCATTGGATTTTTGTGCATTTTCAAGTTAAAGCTCCAAAACCTACAAAATTTAGAATACTTATTAAAAAATAACTAATAAATACATGAAATAGGCTAACAAATCGTATTTTTAGGACTATAAACGGCAACTATTCGTCGCCGATCACACCCCTAAACCTACACTTTGCTAGTCCTCGAGCAAAGAAAAACATAAAACTAAATACTACTATACTTAAAAATTCTAACTCACTATCACAGGCAACTCGATTGCATTTAGCATATACAACATGCCTTTTAAACCCCTAGGTGTCCCTAGTAGGACGAGTGAAGTCTCGTGAGGTTTCTCGTCAACAAGTCACCCACAACCATCTTTATTAACTTAAAAATTTTAAAAAGTTTTACTAAAACAAAGAAAAGCATAATATTCATTACTCCTTAGTATAAAAAAATAATTCGAAATGGAATAACAGATAAGAAGAAACATAATCAAACGTTCACCTACATCATGAAAAACTATCCCAAGCACATGCATCGTATAAATCAATAGAGTTTCACATAAAATTGCACGTGTGTGATATGGTAGTCAAATGAACACGCGCATGTCATGAACTTGGAATATAACTCGGATAACCATCAAACTATGCTTCGACTACGAATCTCACAATGAATTACACTCTCAAATGAAACGCTCAGAACATGTGTAATTTATCCAATATATGGGAGCAAAGAAAATATGTTTTCAAAATGAGAAATGCTCACATATGACTCGAAAAAGACGCATGACACAAAAGAACAGCAGTGTAATGGATAGGACGCCAACAGTCAAGAGAAATTAATCATTACCATGTTTTAATCCCCTTCCCATCGTTTATATATCCAAACCATGTTTCTAGGATCAAATAGAACTTTTCAAAGGTTGTAATGTGGCTCGGCCAATGAAAAAGGATAGAAAGGATTAATTAGGTAGTTTTAGAATGGCATTGTATGGCATGTTCGATTTCTTTCATTTGTCTCTTCTACCAACTTCATCTTTTCATTCTCTTCTTTTCGTATATTTTTTAATTTCTTTCCTCTTCTTTTTTTTTCTTTCTTCATTGCTTTTTTTTTTTCTCAATCTTATTCTTTTCCTTTTCATTGCTTTTGAAATGAATGTTCATTGAATACCAAGGTACTACCCCAAACATCATCTTGTTTTCTTCTTCTTCTTAATCAATACATCGCCTTATCACCACTAACAGTTGAAAAATCTCACAGTGGTGAACTCCAAGTTTGTCAAGTTGGAGCAAAAAAAAAAAGGATAATGGTGATTAAAGAAAGAAATGGCATTTTAACGGCTCAAGGGGGCGAACTAATGAAATTTATCATTTATCGGTCGATGGCAAATAAAGCGGGCCTACCATCATTTCCTATGGTCATATAGTTCTTTAATGTTTACGACAGAAGATTATTTAGCATGGTAACAAATATTTTAACTTGACTTATCAACCAAAACAAGAATAATGAAACTAAACAATAAGTTAATGCGCTATTTCAAGTGAAATTCGACAAACACAAAATGTATTTATAACTCTCTAAAAAGAAAAGACAGGCTCAAAAGCTCACCGGGTTTAGTCTCCACCATGTGTTATCTAGAAATCCGAATCATATTATAGTTCACATCAAACATGTATTCAAGTGACTACGTGCAGTGCATAGGTTTGTGTGCAAATCTATGATATAAAACTACGATTCGAACGATACATGACCTAAAACATCATATCATGACTTCAGCAAATATTTAATCACATCTTCTCATGTTTACCATTCTATAACAATCCAAGTTACATAACAAGATGTATCGACTAGAGATTGCAAAAACCGTAGGTGATATCGTTTATTTAAGCACAAGTATCGAAATGTTTTTCAAAATTTTGGTGTATATAATAATGTGCATGTGAGTGCATACCCCCAAACCTAAACCTTTCATTGCCCCCAATGAAACAATAAAACTAAAGAAAGGAAAGTACGTAGAGGAGGAATGGTAGTACCTCGATTTTGGCAACCACAAACCAGGTGAGCATATATAAATATAGCAATAGAGCTCAAATGCTCCAAATGGAGACACTAATTCACTTGGCAATACTTAAAAGAAAATAAACTAACAACGAATAAGAAAAGCTAATATATAATACATATGTTTTTTCTTTTTATTTTGTTAGTTATTTATTTATTTTTTTGTAAACAATAGAAACTAAACTAGAATTAAAAGAACGTAAAGGAAATAAAGATAAACAAAACTAGAACTATGGAAACAAAGATAAACTTAAACGAAAAGAACTAAAAAAAAAACAAACAGAAATGAAAAACAACTAGATAGGTTGAGGAAACAGAAGGTCAAAGAACAAAGAGAAAAATTGAGAAATCCCCACCTCGTGCGAGCGGACCGCGCGAGCGACCCTCGCTCGCGCGAATCCCTCCTCGAGGTAAACTTGAGGCCTGTTATTAATTTTATTTAGAAAAATTTCCAAGTGCCAGAATCGCGCAAGCGAACCCCTTGCGCGCGCGATTCTAAGCGCGAGATGTAACATATAGCTCATATAATAAAAAGTTGAAAAAAATTTTGTCTAAGGGAGAATATCGCCAGGGCCGGCCGTGCGAGCGACCTGTCGCGCGAGCGGGTCGCGCGCGCAACTTTGATCTTTTCATCTTTTTTCATTATTTTAATGTATATTAGTTCAAAATAAATTGATTTTGACCCTCAAACCTGTCTTGAATGATCCAAAAAAAAAACTCAAAATTGATCCAAAATGACCAAAAACACTTAAAATTAAAATAAATAGACGAAATAAAGCTTCGGTTACCTCCCAAGAAGCTCTATCTTTTACGTCTTTAGCTAGACTATTGTAGCTCGAGATTTATGGAGGTTGAAAATCAGACTTTGTACCCCTTAGGATATCAGGAAGAGCCCAGTGATAAGCAGAATTAACGTCGCTTTGAATTAATTTGACCGACGGTTCTCCCGAGTTCAAATTGATTTCTCACCTTTCGAGTAAATTTATCATTCGGGTCTTGGTTGTCAGGATTCATCCGCTCATTATGAATTATATTATTTTCCTCACCCATATTCAGTTCTTTGTTAGGCTTAATATTCCATCTTACCTCACATTCTGCCTCACATAGGTAATCGTCGTCTTTAGGAGGTTGATCCATCGCATTAAAAATGTTTAATTTAAGTTCATGTTCCCAAATGACACCTTCATTATCCGCGTCCGATAGTTAACATGAGGGTTAGTGGTTGCTAAGAATGGACGACCTAGGATGACAGGAGTGTATTTCCTAGCATCTAACATGGGTTCAGTGTCAAGAACCATGAAATCGACAGGATAATAACATTTATCAACTTTAACCAAAACGTCCTCGATGATTCCTCTAGGTATTTTAATAGAACGATCCGCTAATTGTATGGTAGCGGCCGTAGGCTTACGTTTACCTAGTTCTAGTTGTTTATAGACGTGATAAGGTAAGAGATTAATGCTAGCTCCTAAGTCAAGGAGAGCCCGATGAATGATAGTGTCACCTATGACACATGATATCAAAGGTGTACCTAGATCCTTATACTTTGGAGTAGCGTGTTGGAATATAGAGCTCACTTTTCTTGTGAGAAAGACCTTTTTCAGAGTATGACTGCGTATTTTGCGCTTTTGTGTGCAAAGGTCTTTTAGACATTTAGCGTAAGCGGGAATTTATTTTATCACATCGGTTCCTCAACGTTTGTTGAAAAAGGCATTTTCGGAATATAATTAGTTGGGACCGGTTCTTTTTCTTTTCTACTTTGATTCACATCCTCACCCATTTCTTTATTCGAATTAACGTTTAAATTTTTCTCACCCTCGTCCGAAAATTCAACAACTTCCTCTTCCCGAATAGTTGTTGTCCTAGTCGAAACAGCGTTCATTTGCTCACTCTTACCCCCATTCTCGTATTGACCCTAAGGTTTCTGAATAGGTTGACTTGGTAACGTACTCTCGATCAAACGGTTTAATGTACTCACTACTTATCCCATTTGGGACTCTAGTTTTGCGATGGACTGGGTGTAGAAATGTACTAACTGGATTACTGACCCAAAGTTTTCAAGTGAGGCCAACACCTTCTCCTCAAATGCATTATTATGTGGAGGTGGAGGAGGATTGGGTTGCTGGTATTGATATTGTTGAGGCTGAGTTCGATAAGTATTAGAAAAATTATTCAGTGCAGGATTATAATTATTTTGTGGGAATTATTGAATAGAATTAATGTGTTTCTCCACGAATTCTGGGAATTGAGATGCGGAAGGACATGCAAAGATATTATGTGACGGTGCAGAACACAATGCACATACTTTGTGAGGAGGTGAATTCGACCTATTTCCCATCATCATAAATTGGTAAAGTTTTCTATTTAATTCTTGTATTTCGATTGAATGACTTGACTCAACTTTTACCTCTCTTTTTGGCGATGGCAGGTATCCTTCAGAACGTACCGACACAGTCTGGTGCATCGAGTTCTCGCTTAGCATTTTGAAAATCTTCCATGCCTCGTCGTCGCTTTTGTGCAGGAAAGTACCCGCACAAACGGCGTCGACGATATTCCGAACAGAGGGAATAAGCCCCTTGTAGCAGACTTGAACTAATTGCCAGTTAGGAACCTGATGATGTGGGCATGAGCATAATAATTCTTTAAACTTTTCCCAAGTATCATAAAGCGTTTCCCCATCTTGCATCACAAAGTTTGTTATGGATTTCCTTATCTGATTTGTACGCATAATAGGGAAAAACTTTTGTAAAAATGCGGTGTGTAAGGCTTCCCAGGTTTTAATTGTATTCGGCTGCAAAGATTGGAGCCAATACTTCACTTTATCTTTTAAAGAGAATGGAAAGAGTCGCAGTTTTAATTCATCATCAGTTAAGTTTTGAATTTTTAAAGTAGAGCACATATCTTGAAAATCTCCTAAGTATTGGTAAGGGTCTTCATTAATGCGGCCATGGAAAGAAGGAAGTAGCGAGATGATAGATGACTTTATCTCAAAGTGAGATGCCAACACCTCCGGTAAATCAATACATGTTTGTGGCATGTAAGTCGTAGGAATAAAGTAATCCTTAAGTGGAGGCGGCGGAGGTATATTATGATTATTTACATTATTTCCGTTATTTCCAACGTCAGCCATTGGAATAGGTTTTATTTTAAAAATTTGAGCTTTCCTTAACCTTTTAAGGGTACTTTGAATTTCGGCCTGAAATAGAGACGATGGTTCTGGAGTCGATTCGTCTTCTAGCAGTCGAGCTCTAGAAGCTTGGGTTGAAGATCTATTAATTCTTAAGGTACGTTCAAGTTTAGGATCAAAAGTTTGTAATTCAGGTTTAGTAGAACGTGTACCAAACATAAACTAAAAAGAAAATAGCGACACTAAGACAAAAACTGACTCCACAAATATAAGACGAAATCACGCAAATAAGGCAACAAGCACACAACTACTATGATAGCATGAATATTATCCTGTAATGCAATGACCGCGTCAAGCCCAGCGCCCCAGGTTTCCTAGCTAATGCACGTGAACAATCACTCCTAAACTAATGCAAATAGTGCGTCTCAACGCCTTGACTTACAGTGGTTGGAAGCAAATTTCAAAGGAAGCGATTTAGTTTATTTATTAATTTTTATTTTCGCGTAAGCTCCTTTGACGTGCACAGCTGCTCCACTCAAAACGCTAGAAATTGATTACTTTGAGAAACTACAAAACAAAAAGAAAAGTTAGTAACTTAAAACAAAAATGAAAAATAAGAAAAAAAATAAAACCTAATCTAGTATTTAAGAATTAACTAAACTAAAATTCTAACACTAAAGGTAGTAATGCAATCCCCGGCAACGGCGCCAAAAATTGATCTTGTCAAAATCAAGATATAAAAGTATGCTTAACTTATGCCTTACTTTCAAAAGATTTGCAGTGTGGAAGTAAAGGTCGAACCCACAGAGATAGAATACTATGCACTTTAATTTTTAAAACCTAAATTCAGTTAATTAAGAAAAACGGATTTTGGATTTAATTTGAATTAAACTAATAACAATAAAAGTAAATCTAAATTATGAAAGCAATTAAATATTTGTTTTTATAATAAGTTGAAGGAACCTAGGATTGCAAATCCACCACTAGCTTCATAATAAGGGTATTTACGAATTACTTTAGCTTATTAAGTTGGATGATAATGGGGAATTGTAGCTATAAGCCCAATTCCTCCATCAAGAAAATAACTATGGTTCAAGCACCAACATAATCCATGTTCGGTTAGCACGAATTATCCCACTCTAAACTAGGGTTGTGGTATAATCCGTCTAATCTAGGCATGGACTATTCGGATACTTGATAGCACAATTCAATTTAAGCACCATTACATGTAAATAACCTAAACAAGCACAACAAGCATAAATCATTGAGCACACTACCATCAAAATAGATCTATGACAAGAGTAAGCTTTGAAAGTAACGATTTAATCAATAAGAGCACGATTTATTTATAAAAATCCTCGAAACATGTAACTGTCATCCATACATAATAAAACTAAAATAAAACATAACATACACCCTATCACTTGGCTAGGGTTTCATTGAAACCCTAGATCTTGAGTTTAGTTAGCCATAGAATTGATGAACGGCAAGAGGTTGATGGAGGAGGCCATGAGAATCCTTGGTCTTCTTCTTCTTCTTCTTCTTGCTTTCCTCTCTTCAATGGTTAGAGTTTTTGTTGTATATGGATGTATCTAATGTTGTGTAATGTTGTGTAACCACAAATTGATTTAAAATAGGATTTATATAGAGTTTGGAAGGATTTAGGAAGCTTTCTTAAGCCAAATCGCACTAAAATAGCTGTTTTTACGTTTTTGGACGTATTCAGCCAATTCGGATCGCATAGGGCTCTTCAGGACCTCAAAATATGCAACTTTGACTTTTTCAACGAGTCGCTCATGCGGGTCACGCGCGTGGGTTGCTCCAGCGACCAGGCCATTTTCTAACTTTTCTCTGATTTTTGCTACTCTGCGCACCGATCGTAGAATTGTGATAACTTTTGACTCAGACCTCGTATTGACTCACTGTTTATGGCCACGCGTCCGTAACTCGAAGATCTAAATTTTATATCTCTAGAGAAATTTCTCAAATGTAAAGTATTACTTATCAAAAATGTGATATTCCGAGACTGCTACTGCATTCAGCTTTCACCGGAATCACCGTTTGAGCCCAGAATGACTTCCAAAGCCACTAATCATTGGATTTTTGTGCATTTTCAAGTTAAAGCTCCAAAACCTACAAAATTTAGAATAATTATTAAAAAAATAACTAATAACTGCATGAAATGGGCTAACAAATCATATTTTTAGGACTATAAATGGCAACTATTCGTCGCCGATCACCTATCTATGTTCCGTACTAACATTAATACATGACTTTCACATTATGGCCCAATTACTCCAATTAAAATGAAATAAATGTCAAAATCAAACATGAAAAACAAAATAACTAACATTATAACACTAATCCATTATTCACCCTCATACTTATCTTTGGTATCACATTATCCCTGATTATCCCCATAGTCGTATAATGAAAGTTCGAATAAAAAATCAAACGATCGAGTCCCTTATATAAAAAACAAAAGAAACAACAAATGTTTTGTAATTGCCAATCGATTGGGACAAGGGTCCAATCTATTGGGATAAAAACTATAGCAATCGATTGAGGAAAAGGCAATTGATTTGATCCAAAATGATGCCAATCGATTGGCTTACAAATAGTAACAATCGATTGGATAACTATCCAATCGATTGGGTCTTGACTGATGACAATCAATTGGGAAAAGTCCAATCGATTAAGACTTTGTCTTCCCCAGCAGAATGATAAAATATCATATATATATATATAAACGTCATATGGACGTGTTTGTTATGTCCAAGCTTCATATATACTTGTGCAACATCCATATAAAGGGACCAAGTGAGTTAAAACTTACCTAGTTGAGTGTGGGGTATGTTTGGCTATGGAAACCTCAAGGTTTCTCTCTCTCCTTTCTCTTTCTCTTCTCTATCCCTTTATGCCCTGTCTCTCTTCTTTTTCTGCTCATCTTTCTCTTCTCTTCTTTCTCTTTCTCCTCTTTCCTTCTTCTCTGTCCATTAGAGTATGTGTATGTATATGTTTGTGTATATATGTATGGATATGTGTATATATGATATATATCTCTCTTTCTTAATCTCAAACTATCCCAAATAGCTCAAGGGCAGAAATGGGCTTGTATGTATAAAAAACAAGAGTGCCATATGTCAAACCACGAAGCAAAGTTGAAAACTTATCTCTGTAGGTGGCAATCAAATGGGATCAGAAGCAATCGATTGGTATCGGATATTTCAAGACAATTGATTGGAATAAAGGGAAATCGATTGGGATAGTGCCACGTAATTAATTCAGGTCGGCAGAACAACAATCAGTTGGAAAAGATGGCAATCGATTGGATTCCAAAAAGTGGCAATCGATTGGGAAAACATATCAATTGATTGGGACCAGATTTAACCAAAAGAAAAGCAAAGGTTATATAAGTATACAGTAATTAGTTTAAAGTCTTATTTATTAATATACATTCCGAAATATAGGGAATATATAACTCGACTCATTCATATAAGTATCTATGCAAGTGAATGACGTACAACAATCAAAGCATGAAGTATAGTTATCTAAATATGTATTCTCATATAAATAGTTTACTTCTAAACTACTCGCATATAACATACATAGAATATTTGCACAGTATACTTAGTGAGTTAGGACTCACCTCAATACTGAAAAGGTGATGAACTTACGAATACGAGTACAACCTCTATATTTCATATCAATTCACAGAACATCGATTAACATTTATACTAATCATAAGGGTAGAATGATCATTATGCCAAATAGGCGCCTAAACCTCTACATGATGATTCTTACCTCATTCTAAGTCCAACGCCATTGACTAGACTTAATCAGAGTCCATCACATAAAAGGCTAGGTTAACTATACTAGTGTGGGCCCTAACAGTAAGTTGAATTTATGACTGAGCCAAAAAGTCACTAAACTTATGGGGCTGCTCTAAACATTATTCTATGAATTTAGAAATTGACCGCGTATTTTTTCTGAGTTACGATTTTTTTTATTACGAATGATTAAAGGTGAAATGATATATAAACTATAGTTGATATATCATTAATATGTTTTGGCACTTGCTTTGGTTGTGCCGATCCTAGACATGTTATTTGGAACTGTCCTTTTGTTTTAGCTGTACCACCGATGGTTGGGTCTCCTCATATTCAACCTCATTTTTCTAGACCACTGCAGCAGGGTTATAGACCTCCTCTCTTTCCACCATATCCACCTCCATCTATCTGCTTAGAGTTTCAGGCCCAATGTTTTTAGGGGCCAACACCACCATCAGGGTCATCATGGGGGAGGACAGCATGCTCCAAGGCCTCCTCCCAATATGTTTAATCTTGCTACTACTCCAATGGATATCCCCTAGCCCTCTGTCATTAGAGGTACTCTTCTTATGTTCAGTTCTCGAGCTTCAATTCTTATTGATACCGGAGCATCTTATTCAGTTATCTTATTTGCATTTGCATCGACTCTGGGTTTAGAAATGAGCCATTTAGAAATGTAGTATGACATATCAATTCACCCAATTATTAAATGCATATGTCCCCATCCACTTGGGGAAGCAAATGTGCATCATACCAAGATAGTACGATGACTGTAACGGTCAACTTGAATAACTTGTAGCTTATCCAACTATATATTGCTAATTTATCCACTTCATAGTTTGGGTTTTTATTTTTTTTTATTTTTTTTATATATGTATGAAACTAGAAACCATTTGTAATTTATACCTTAAATTTTGGAATAGGTATTAAGCTGAATGGTAGTTTGAAAACATATTAATGATGTCATATCCGCCTGTATAATGAATGAATATTGATTTTTCAACAAAAACACATGTATTATTAGCTATAAAAAAAGCTAGTTAAAAATTGGAGAATAGGAATGTAAAGTAGGCCAGCCCACCAAAATGTAACCCATACTGGATGTGGTCCAGGTTAGGTTAGTGGTGTTGCTGTCTAGTACAGCCCCGATACACCTTAGGGATGAGCCTAGCACGACCCATGCGACTCTTTATACATATTTTTGGATAGGCTTTTCTATTTCCGAATAATTACAATTATGCTCTATTAGGTTTTTTGGTTATTTTAGAGATGAAAGGTTTAGTGACTGTAATCCTTATTGCATATAATAAATTCTAATCTTCTTCTCCCGCCACTCCTTTGTAATTCCAAATGTAGCTATAGATTCACATATTTTTTACACTAAAGGTTGATAGTTTTTTATAATTTGTAAAGCTTGAACTGATAGTGAAACAATTTGGGTTGGGCTATCTTAAAAATAAGAAGAAAATGTACGTCTTGGACAAATATTTATGGTGGGTTGGATTACAATTTAACCAATATATTTGGGTTGGATTACAATAGGCCTGACATATTACAGCTAATTGCTTTGGGCCCCTTCTAAAAAAGGTCAAAGATATAAAATTTCAGGGCACAATAGGGCAGGGGCAAATTTGGAAAATCATTACTAGGGGGCTTACATATTTATACATATTTTGTGTATATTTTAGACCTAATATGACAAACTTATAATGTCAAAGGGGCTTTTGGACCTATTTATACATATATTGTGTATATTTTGGACCTAATATGACAAATGACAAATTTGTAATGTCAGGGGGGGGGGGGGGGGGGGGGGGGGGGCACTCCCTATTTTTAAAATTTTTGAAAATTTGCATGTTGGTACTAAATTGTTTTTTTGCTACACTAGGTCCAAAATATGTATAAATAGGTCCAAAAGTCCCTCTGACGTTATAATATATATATATATATTTTATATTACGTCAAATATATACACAAAGTATGTATAAATACGCAATCATTCCGGAATGATCTTCTAAATCCGCCCTTACCCTCTAGCCGGGGCGGATAGAGGGTAAGGACGGATTTAGAAGATCATTCCGGAATGATTGCGTATTTATACATACTTTGTGTATATATTTGACGTAATATAAAATATATATATATATATATTATAACATCAGCCCGGCTAGAGGGCCGCCTCTTTAGCTTCAGGGCCAGGGCCAGACCTGAAACCTGAAGTGGTTGTATTACCACATTAGTTGAGTGCTAAAATTGTGAACCATAACATTAATCCCGAAAAATCCCAAAAATTATCCTAGTGAAAAAGAAAAAACGAATTGTTAAATCAAGGGGAAAAAAAACAGACTTATGTTATTTATTGCATTATAAGTTTAGACACCACCATGCAAATTTTGGAAAGGCCACTTAGATCATGATTCATCTCAGACAATGGCTTAATAGAGTGAGGATGGATTGCAGAATCACACTTTGTTGCAAATTGTTCAACACCATTTGCTAAATCATAAAGATCATAATAACTTTCAGCGTTCAAGTCACTATAGGCTCTAATTAATTCCTCCCTTGCATTCCCATAATAGTTATTGCATTTCTTGAGGCTATGTACTAGTTCTGTCTGGTTAGATGAACTTGCATTTTTCAGTAATCCGTGTATGTAGTTTTGGATATTGGTAGCATTTCCGGAGGCAAACCCGAAAGCGATGTAGGCAAAGACAACGTAGTTGGTGACAGGCCAGGGCGAGGAGAGTGATTCAATGCAGAACGTGTAGTTTGTGGTTTTGTTACAGACGTTTTCGATGATTTCAGTTGAATTTGTGGCCATGGAGGGACGAATTGATATGAATATCATGAGGGAAAAGAAGCAAAACAGAGAGATGGTGAGGGGATGGAGAGAAGAGAAGATGGTAACCATGATTTTTAATGAGAGAGAAGAGAGAGCGAGAGGGGGGACGGATCTTCTTGGAGTGATGGTGGGAGTGTTCATATATGTACTTTATCTTCCCATTGAAGCACAATCCACACATTTAATTTTGGATTTCCATAATATGTTTTCTAGATTTGAATGTCACAGATTATGGGGATTTACTCAATATATCCACCAAAAATCTTTCTACGCCACGTGTAAACATGAGAAGTTTCATGTACTTCCCTATGTATATGCTTAAAAGAAAGAGATAATTTAGTATAAAGTCCAAGTTAGTGGACCTTTGTGACAATATGTTCAACCCAAAAACTAATTTAGTCAGAAGTCCACAAAAAAAAATTGAACAATAACCCTTCACATATATAGATATACATATATATATATTGTCTCTTTATGAAACTCTCTCCCTCCATATATATATATATACACGCACACACATATATATATATATATATATGAACTTCACGGATCCAACAATGGTGTTAGTGGCGGCGTGTGGTGGCGATTCTGTGGATATCTTTGATGTCTCCTATAGCAACCTATAATTTTCTAATTCCCTAATATTAAATAAAATACCAATTTTATTAATTATTCCAAGCAATGATATTAATACTATATAATTAGTAACTGGGTTATTAATTGTAAATACAATGCCTTTAATTTTGTAACCCTTAGTATTTATAATTGTATTATTATGTAAAGACTACGCCCCTAAGATACTCTATGATTTGAGATAAAAGTCATTGATAAACTACGGTGTCACATCGCCTACATTATTGTCCCTAATGGTTATATTTGGAATATTTTCTAACTCAACTAGCTTAACTGACTAAACTAGACTGAACTTGACTAACTAACTCGACGGACAGATTGATCTCAATCAATCAGCCGTATTATTGTCGTGTAATAATTGAGAGCAATCATGTAAAATTTGTGGATTAAAAAAATGTGAGAAGTGTGTTTGATTTTGAAACCACAGATTTTAAGTTACTGATTTTATATAAACGCACAGTGTAACTATACACACACACAAACTTTATTTTTAAAAAAAACTCTCACTCTCAAAGCGTCCAAAATTCTCAAGCTCTTTCTTTGATCTCTCCACACACACACAACCAACACACAAGTAATTCAAAGCTGAAATTCAGTAGCAAAGAAAGAAATATAGAAGAAAGGAAAAAACAAAAAACTTCAAGCTCTCAAAACCGTAGCCACATTTTTATATACGGAGCTTTATTTCGATTTCTCAAAATTCTTTCGGACTCTCAATCTTGCCAAACCAGAGAATGGTGAGTATCTTGAGCCCACTCTTTCTCAATCTTGCCAAACCAGAGAATGGTGAGTATCTTGAGCCCACTCTTAATGTAGTACAATTCATTATCCACAATTCGTGGGCTTCAAAAGTAGGTGAATGTGTATAGATATATAGATATATATATAGCCATGGAGGTTCAAAGTTTATAGTACCGAAAACGTAAATGAAAATCAATTTTGGGAATGGTAGTTTTCAATCCCTGTAGGTTCAGTTTCAAGTGCTAGGTGATAATTTATAACGGTTGCGACGTAAAGTTAAACGAAGTTTTGGCGACTTTTGGATTTTCACATATAAGAAGAGCTATGGTAATAGTTGACAGCCAAGACTTATACATTCATAATCTATGTGAAAATACGGAGAGAATGGTATATCATAGCTCCCGTTTGTGTTAAGTTTGCAGAACTCGAAATAGTAGCTCTAACAGAGAAGTTGGGTATTGAAATGAAGGCCTTGATCGATCAAAGGGTTGATCGATCAAGGCTTGATGGATGAAGGGACTTTTTTTATGGAAATTCTATTTTATGTTTAATCTATTGTACCTTCTGCTGTAAACTATTGTAGCCTACTACTATACTAGAGAAAAACAGTTTCTTAACTTTATGTTGACATCATCAAAATAAATCACATTTATAAATCTATTTGTTACCATTATAAGAAAATGTAAAAGCGAATAAGTCATACACTTGCATAAGCCAAGTTGGTATGTTTTGAAAGGGTTCCAGTTATTTCAACATGTATGTGAGAAATGAGTAAGTGATGTTCCTGTGACATCTGTGGACATTGTTATCTGCATTGATCGACTTTTATGGGCAATGATACTATCTTGGTCAAACAGAGCTTGACCAAGCGACTTTTATGGGCCGTAATGGTATACCAATCAAGATAAATAGGGTTATTGAACCCTTGAATATCTTGATAGGTTTTACCTATACCACATCAGTACGGTAATCCTATCAAGTGGCTTTCATGGGCAGTGATGTTCTAAATTAACGGTCTTGTGACAAATGGTTCTGGCGAACCGACTGAGTCGAGAGATTATGGTTGAGATTAAAGAGTCAGTAGGATGAGATGGTTACATTGTTCATGCATGGTAATTTATTCATTGTTTGAATGTTCAATAATTGTTTTTAAGTGACGACTTGAATAATTTATTAACCGTACTTTAAAGTACTGAACAATAACGGCGGTTAAATGCAATTTTATATAGTTTGCATGTGTTTTTCATTATGCTCACTCGGTTTTCATTAGCTTATGCCTTTTATGTCCTGGACACCAAAAATGTATAGGCTTCTCAGGAGACAATTTTGAAGGGTAGTACGACTATGCCATTCTAGTGAAATCCTGCGGAGAAGTCTTTTATTATAAAGTTGTAATAAATGAATAATAATATTTTTAAATTGAATAAAGCGGCTTGTGCCTTAAGATATTGATTTAAAGAAATGTAATATTTTTAAGTTGGTGTCACTAAATAAAATGACTGTTCTAATTATCTTCCATGTTGCTTTATATACTCTGTTTATTATTTTCATATTTAAGCTAAGTACATAACAAGCGATCTCTCACCTGTCATGGCCTATGGGTCTAAAAAGGATATGAAAATTTTTCTCTATTTTGGTACACCGGGGCGTGATAGGTTTTTGTTATCAGAGCCTTGGTTGTATACTTAGGCCTAAGACTCGACACATGTTTTTATAGTAAAAGGATAGGTGTAGTCCGATTGCCCTCAGTACTTAGTGTACGACATCCAGATATGTTAAGATTAGTCTTGATATAAGATAGTTTGCTTTTATCAGGTTATCATAGAGCCATACCTCGCACCTGATGCTTATAGTGGACATGTGATTTCCCCTGACTCTATCGAGCCTCTTGACTAGGATTTTTATTTTGTGATGATACAATATCATGCCACAATTAGTGTATAGAACACTATGTTGCAATCGATTCATGTCGACAATGCTGTAGATATGGCACAAGTCTGATTGGATGCCCTTTATCAGATTGAGACGGAGAAGCTGGTGGTAATGGAGAGGACTGGGAGGATCCGTAATAATGACATATATACCTTTGGGGATGGAGATGATTTAGGCACACCTTACACATTTGATCGTTCCAGTAGCAGTCGTACCTATTGCACCCATCGACGACCTTGATGATGATTAGGATTATGGTGATGAGGTGGAGGTTGTTGCACCTGCGATGGTTATATGGATTGGTATAGCACCAAACACTGAGGATGACGAGATTAAGTCAGCACATGAGGTTCATATCATCGAGATACCTGAGCCACTACTAAAGCTAGGAGTAGACCACATTGTTAAGGTCAAGGCTTCGTACCAAGTGCCAGATGATGGTAGCACCTTTTGGACTATCATTCGCACGACCCGCAGGCCCAGAGCATGACACCATTGGCCTGTTGCTCCCACTAGGCGTGTTTAGATTTATGCTTATGGACACTTTGTAAATATTAGACTCGTAGTCCCCTTTTGGTACTGACGCATACATAGATAGCACTAGGATGCATATAGGGTAATGGCTTTCACATTTTGTATTATCAGACTAGTAGTCCCAAAACCTCACATTTTGATTAGATAGAAGCATCAATTTGACATATTAAATGTAACTACTTGCAAATATACATGAAACTACTTTTTAGATACTTGCTGAGCCTCATGTGCATGTTTTGTTTCTTATTATAAATTGCTTAGTTGCTAAACGATTCTACTATTAGGTAATGTATTATAATATGGCGAGGAGAAGCCCCAGGAACCATGGTTTGATCGAGAGAGCAACCCCCACTATCGATCTGATAGGCATGGTTGAGGCTTTTGTTAGAAGGATTGAGAGAATAAGAGAGTCGAATGCCATCAATATAAATGGCAATAATCCAAAGGGATGATGTACCAGCTCTCTAGATGGGTGCCAAAAGGCTAGAGAGATTCCACACACTACGACCAGAGCTATTTGCTAAAATTGCCGAATCATGGAGAGCGAAGCAGTTGCCAAATCGTGGAAAGCAGAGCAGTTGTTAAGACAGATGGATCACATTTTTGAGATGCTGGAATGCAATGACCCGGAAAAGAAGAAACTGGCAACATTCCAAATTAGTGGGAGGCAGTCAAAGCCACCGTGGGAGAAGAGGCTATCCAAATGATGACATGGACTGCCTTCAAGAGGAAATTCCTAGAGAAATATTTCCCAGCAACAGAAAGGCACAAAAGGGAAAGAGAGTTCATGGATTTGGTGCAAGGGAATAGGTCAGTACAAGAGTACACGACCCAATTTGAGAGACTATCTTGATTTGCTCCAGATATGGTGGATACGTATAAGAAGGAAATCCAAAATATAATCAGGGTGGCTCCTCCTATTCGTTGCATGACTATTGGGCACCTTGACAAGATATTTGAATCTTTTGTGGATATGGCCACTAAATTGGAAGAAGAAGTGTGATCAAGCTGAAAATAATTTCATTTATGACCATTGCAGAGGGGTAACATTGGAAATAAGCCACCATATCGTAATTAGGGTCAGAAAAAGTCTTTTAATGGGAACTGGAAACCTCGGCGCGCCCCTTATCAAACTCAGCAATAACCAGGCACAAGAGGCCGTACTAATAATTATTTTAATTATGGTACCCCCAGCCACATAGCTCGAGACTGCAAAGCACCAAGGCATGATAGTTGTCAAGATATGGTGTGCTATAACTGTGGCAAGACTGGTCACATCAGCAAGTATTGTCATGCCCCCAAAGGAGGAAAATATGGTCAACTAGGATAGACCTGACTGAAAGCTATCATTCCCGAGGCCGCATGTTATGAGGAGGGCAGTTATGAGGTATGAAGGAACCCAATATGAAGAGCAGCCAGAGCAGTTAGTCATGGAAGGTACATTAACACTTTATAATCATCATGTTAAAGTCTTATTTGACACAGGTGCCACACACTCTTTTATTGCTGCCAAAATTCTTCAGAATATAGATATAGTACCCTAAAAGTTAAACATAACATTGAATGCTGTCTCACCATTATGAGCTACTGTCACACTAAGACGTGTATGCAAATCTTGTCACGTACACTTAGAGAATCAAAATCTTCCAACTAATTTGGTTGTCCTGTCAATTATGAAAGAATTCGACACGATATTAGGAATTGACTGGCTCACTAAGTATCACGCTAAGTTGGACTATGTTAAGAAAAGTAATACTTTTTCGGTACTTGGAGTCAACCTTTTGAATTCCAGTATAACCCTATGAGTGATACATTCCTCACCAATTGTCTAGCTAACACTGAAACTGTTAGTACAGAAGTGGCTATCTCATCAATACCTATAGTCAGAGACTTTGAGGATATTTTTTAGGATATCTTGAGGCTACCACCTAACAGAAAGATTGATTTTTGTATTGATCTAGTGCCTAGCACTATCCCTATATCCAAAGCAACCTACATAATGGCTCCTACAGAAGTGCTAGAACTAAAGAAATAAGTTCACAAATATGATGATCTAGGATTTGTACATTTGAGTACATCACCTTGGGGAGTACCAGTGCTATTCGTGAAGAAGAAGGATAGATCACTTCAACTATGCATTGACTACAGAGAATTGAATAAAGTCACCATCAAGAAGAAGTATCATTTACCCTGGATAGATGATCTATTTGATCAATTGCAAGGAGCTATGATCTTTTCCAAGATAGATCTACGGTTAGGATACCATTAGTTACTCGTACGACCCGAGGATGTATTAAAGATAGCTTTCAGAACAAGGTGCAGTCACTATGAGTTCTTGGTAATGCTGTTTAGATTAACTAATGCCCCGACAGTGTTCATGGATTTGATGAATAGAGTGTTCAAGCCTTACTTGGATCAATTAATCATAGTTTTCATTGATGACATTCTGATCTTTTTAAAGACGGAGGAAGAACTTGAACAATACTTACGAATTGCAATGCATACACTTCAAAGTCATCACTTATATACGAAGTTTAGTAAGTGTGAGTTTTGGCTTCAAGCGGTAAAATTCCTAGGATATGTAGTCTCACAATAAGGAATGATTGTGAACTCATCAAAGACTGATGCAGTTTTAAGTTGGACTTGACTAACCAATCCTACTGAAGTTAGAAATTTTCTTGGACTCACGGGTTACTATTGGAGATTTATGGAAGTATTTTTGAAAATAATAGCCCCTCTGATTGGTTTGACTAAGAAAGATGTAATGTTTGAATGGAATGATAAACATGAGCAGGCTTTTCAGGAATTAAAAGAGCGACTCACCACGACACCAGTGTTAGCAATACCAAAGGATAGTGAGAAGTTCTCTATTTTCAGTGACGCATCATATCCAAGATTAGGATGTGTTCTAATGCATGATGGCAAGGTCATTGCTTATGGTTTAAGGTAGTTGAACCCAAATGAATTCAACTATTCGACTCATGATTTGGAGTTAGCAACAATAGTGTTTGCTCTTAAGATCTGGAGACATTGTCTATATGAAGAGAGGTTTGATTTATTCTCTGATCACAAGAGTCTGAAGTATTTGTTTACTTAGAAAGAACTGAATATAAGGCAACACCGATGGATGGAATTGATTAAGGACTATGACTTCACGTTAGAATACCACCCTAGTAAGGCTAATGTAGTTGCAGACACCTTAAGTCAGAAACCTCAATGTATAGTTGCATCTCTAATGGTTAGAGAATGGAAAGCTTTGGAGATGATTGCTGAATTTTATGTTTAGTTTTCTACAGAAAGTGAAGGACAACATTTTGGATGTTTTATGGTGCAACCGACGCTTATTAGTCGTAATTTGTAGGCACAAAAGAAAGACACCGATCTTCAACTATGGTTTCATAA
Source organism: Hydrangea macrophylla (assembly GCA_033977485.1). Taxonomy (NCBI): domain Eukaryota; kingdom Viridiplantae; phylum Streptophyta; class Magnoliopsida; order Cornales; family Hydrangeaceae; genus Hydrangea; species Hydrangea macrophylla. The sequence continues at coordinate 76,515,412 of CM066988.1, read as the reverse complement.
AATATCAGCAAAGGACCCAGAGGAGTGAAAAATTGGAATCGATGGAACACTCCGGTGCAGAAACAGATTATATTTACGCAACATGGACGGTCTAAGAAAGGATATTCTTGAAGAAGCACATAGGTCAAGATTGATAGTCTACCCAGGAGGAACTAAAATGTATAAGGATCTAAAGAGAAATTTCTGGTGGGAAGGAATGAAAGGGATTTGCTGAATTTGTATCTAAATGTTTGACTTGTCAATTAGTGAATGCCTAACATCAAAGACCCTTAGGACTTTTGCAACCCCTACCTATTCTAGGTTGGAAATGGGAACACATCACGATGGATTTTGTAGTTGGATTGCCCAGGACACAACAGCACCATGCTACAATTTAGGCAATCGTAGATCATTTGACAAAGTCCTCTCACTTCATCGCTTACAGTATGACCTATCCAGTAGAAAGGATGAGTAGAATGTATCTATAACAAGTAGTACGACTATACGGAGTACCTGTGTCTATCGTATTGGATTGCGATTCATGATTTACTTCAGGATTCTGGGAAAGTTTACAAGATGCGTTGGGAACTTCATTGAGTTTGAGTAGTACTTTTCATCCACAGATTGATGGATAGACTGAACGCACCAATCAAGTAATGGAGGATATGCTCAGAGCATGTGTTATAGACTTTAAGAGTTTATAGGAATTCATTGATTGAATTGCTTACAACAATAGTTACCACTCAAGCATAGGGATGATTCCATTTGAAGTATTGTATGGACGATTGTGTCGATCCCTACTAAGTTGGGCAAAGATGGAAAATAAGGAACTATTGGGACCAAACTTGGTTAGAGAGACTAATAAGAAGATAACAATTGTGAAAGAAATGGTGCATACCGCACAAAGTAGATAGAAGTGCTATACTGATAAGCATAGAAAGGACAGAGAATTCACTATTGGAGACCACGTGCTCTTGAAAGTTTCACCAATTCGAGGAGTAGTACATTTTGGACAAAAGAGAGGTAAGCTATCAACTCGTTTCATTTGACCATTTGAGATATTGGAATGCGTTGGAAAACTAGCATACCGACTCGTTTTTCTACCAAAGATGTCTGGAGTACATAATATCTTTCACATCAGTATGTTGACAGAGTACAAAGGTAATCCTTCACACATAATTGACTTTAACGACATAGGGATCAACGAGCATGTCATATACTAGGAAAGACCCTTACGTATTTTGGATCACAGTATGTAGCAGTTGCGGAACAAGGACATCCCTCTAGGGAAAGTTTAGTGGAAGCACCATGATGAGAATGAAGCATCTTGGGAGTTCGAATCGGAAATAAGAACTAAGTACCTAGAGTTCTTTCAGGGTTAGTCAGCTTAGATTTTGGGACGAAATCTCTTATAAGGAATGAATGATGTAGCAACCTGTAATTTTCTAATTCCCTAATATTCAATGAAATACTAATTTTATTTTATTACTGTGTATTATTCCTAGCAATGATATTATTTTAATATATATAACTAGTACATGTGTTGTTATTTGTAAATACTATGCCGTTAATTTTGTAGCCCTTAGTATTTTTAATTATATTAGTATGTAAAGACTGCGCCCCTAAGATATCCTACGATTTGGGATAAAATCTATTTATAAAATACAATGTCACATCGTCTACATTTTGTCCCTAATGATCATGTTCGAGATATTTTTCTAAAGCTAATCGGACCAACTAAACTAGATTAACTAACTAAACTAGACTGAACTGGACTAACTAACTCAACGGACTGATTGATCTCAATCAATCAGCCGTATTGTTGTCGCATAATAATTGAGAGTAATTAAGTAAAATTAGTGGATAAAAAAATGAGTGAAGTGTGTTTGATTTTGAAGCCACATATTTTAAGTTACCGATTTTATATATACACACACAGTGTAACTATACTCATACACAAAGTTATATTTAAAAAAAAACTCTCACTCTCAAAGCTTCCAAAATTCTCAAGCTCTCTCTTTGATCTATCCACACATACACAACCAACACACAAGCAATTCAAAACTGCAATTCAATAGCAAAGAAAGAAATACAGAGATGGTTGCAGTTTATAGCCAACACACAAGCAATTCCATAGCCACAATTATATACGAAGATTTTTTTTTTTTTTTTTTTTTTTTTTTTTCAGTTTCTCAGAATTCTTTTGGACTCTCAATCCCACCAAACCAGAGAACAGTGAGTCTGTTGAACCCATTCTTAATTTAGTACAAGTCATTATGCACAATCTGTGGGCTTCAAAAGTAGGTGAATGTGTATAGATATGTATATATAGCCATGGTGATCCAAAATTTATGGTACCAAAAATGTTAACGAAAATCAATTCTGTAAATTTGAAATGGTAGTTTTTAGTCCTCGTAGATTTAGTTTCAAGTATTAGGCACTAATTTATAATAGTTGCGACGTACGGTTAAAACGAAGTTTTGGCGACTCTCGGATTTTCACATATAAGTAGAGCTATGGTAATAATTGACAATCGAGACGTATGCATTCATAATCTGCGTGGAAAAACAAAGAGAATGGTTATATCTCAACCCCCATTTGTGTTATGTTTGTAAAACTCGAAACAGTTGCTCTAACAGAGAAGCTGGATATTGAAAACGAAGGGCTTGATTGATCAAAGCTTGTTCGATCATGGAACTATTTATACGGAAATTCTATTTTATGTTTAATCAATTGTAACTTCTGCTGTAAATTGTTGTACCCTACTCCTTGACTGGGGAAAAATAGTTTCTAAACTTTATGTAGACATTATCAAAACAAATCACATGTGTAAAACTATTTGTTGCCATTTTAAGAGAATGTAAAAGCGAATAAGTCATACACTTGCATAAGTCAAGTTGGCATGTTTTGAAAGGGGTCAAGTTATTTTAGCATGTATGTGAGAAATGAGTAAGTGATGTTGTGACATATGTGGACATTGTTATCTGCATCGATCGACTTTTATGGGCGATGATACTATCTTGGTCAAACAGAGCTTGACCAAGCAGCTTTTATGGGCGATGATGGTATACCAATCAGGTTAAATATGTTATTGAACCCTTGAATATTTTTCTGGATTTTACCTATACCATATCAGTACGATAATCCTATCAAGCGGCTTTTATGGGCAGTGATGTTCTAAATTAACGGTCTTGTGCCAGATGGTTCTGGCGAACCAACTAAGTCGAGTGATTATGGTCGAGATAAAAGAGTCGGTAAGATGAGATGGTTGCATTGTTCATGCACGATCATATGTTCAATGTTTTAATGTTCAATAATTTTTTATAAGTGACGACTTGAATAATTGATTAACTGTACTTTAAAGTACTAAACAATAACGGCGGTTAAATGTACTTTTATATACATTGAGTGTGTTGTTCATTATACTCACTCGGCTTTCATTAGTTGGTGCATTTTATGTCCTTGCATTTTATGTCCTTGACACCCAATATGTCTAGGCTTCTCAGAAGATGATTTTGCAGGGCAATACAACTATGCCAGCTAGAAATCCTACGAAGCAGTCTTTTATCTTAAAGTTGTAATAAATGAATAATAATGTTTTTAAATTGAATAAGATGGCTTGTGCCTTAAGATATTGATTTAAAGATATGTAATATTTTAAAGTTGGTTTCATTAAATGAAATGACTATTCTTCTTATCTTCCCTGTTGCTTTATATACTTTGCTTATTATTTTCATGTTGAGCTAAGTACAGGACAAGTGATCCCTCACCTGTCATGACCTACATGTCCAAAAAGGATATGAATTTTTTTTTTCCTATTATGCTTTGCCGGGGCGTGACATCTCTGTCGAGCCCGGCGATCCTCGCACATTGAGCTACTCACCCTCACATGGCTCTAGTCAAAATCAGTCCAATGGATTGGTTAGACTTTTCATTGTTTTGATATACAGTTTGGAATTTCATAATGGTTAATAAACGTATGAATTGTCTATTATGATACTCGTTCCATGTTATTATTCTCGCTTTTAATTGTGTATTTCATGAAATTTATCAATTCAAAACTTATATAATCAAAATTTTATAGTTGGGTTTCTTCAGAAATCAGTTCGAGTGTGAAATTTCTGTGAGGATTTTAATGTCCCCTCTACACTATAGAGTTTCCTCTCAAATGTTTGAATGACCTAACGATATCAAATTTCACACTGTTGGAATGAAATGAACATATTTTTCACTATATTTATAGTGTGAAATTTCACACTATTATGAGTGATAAATTCCTCATTCACAACAAATTTTATCATGTTTTTTTTAAATTAACGTGCTTCAAGGCAAGAAACTCAAAAAACGGAAATAACTATAATTATGGAATATTAATTCAAAATTAGATATTGTAAGTCAAAATGCTATCATAACTACTAGAAATAATGTGTATACATACATATATATGCACATATCTATACCATGGAAAATTCTCCAGAGAGGGAAACCTCTCTTTATTAAAGAGAGGGCCTCTGTTTTGGCCTTCAGATCATGTTTAAAAACTACATCTGAAGGCCAAACCAGAGGCCCACTTTTTAATAAAGAGAGGAAGCCCTCTTTAAAGCCTGACTGTCTATACTATTATCTATACTATACTTACAGGTGTCAATTGGGTTGGGTTGGCCCGGCCCGGCCTGGCCCGCTTATTTCTAGCCAAAAGCCCAGCTTAACTCGGCCCGGCACGCTAGACCCGACGCTTTAGCACCGGTCCGGGGCAGACACCTTCCTTGGTGTCCACGGCCCAGCACCAAGCCTCCATCTGGCCGTGCCCGAGACCCGACCCAAAGGCTGCTATTTTCTAGCCATTGTGGCCTGGCCCGGCTCGAAGCCCAACCCGGTTCTCAATGTCTAGTTTGGCTTCTTTTTAAAAAAATTTCCCAATTTTTACCCTTGTAATGGCTATAAAACGGCTAGTTTGGGGGGTAAAATTGTAAAACTGAAAAAATGACTTCCCAAACCATTTTCTATAAATACCAAGCCTCCCACAAGTTATTTTCTCATACCAAAATCAAATATCTATCAACTTTCTCTCTACTTACTTATTTACTTCTAATCTACAAAACTACAAGTTGGTGTTTCAATTTATTCAAGTTCAAGTTGGTGATTCAAAAATCTTCTACCACTTCCACTTCTACAACTCTCAAGTATATTTATTGTTCATAGTTCTTCACTTCTTCTTCCCCTACTACAAGTTGAGGTAAATTTATTTATTGTTTCACTTCTTACTTATTTAATTGTTATTATTTTTCAATCTTTTGTATTTCTTTCCCCTACTTTGAAAATATATATATATATATATATTGTTTCACTTCTTGATTATTTAACTGTAGTTATTTTTAAATCTTTTATATTTCTTCCCCTACTTTGAAAAACAAAATGCATTTATCGTTTCACTTCTTGCTTATTTAATTGTTGTTATTTTTAAATCTTTTATTCAAGTTCAAGTTGGTGATTCAAAAATCTTCTACCACTTCCACTTCTACAACTCTCAAGTATATTTATTGTTCATAGTTCTTCACTTCTTCTTCCCCTACTACAAGTTGAGGTAAATTTATTTATTGTTTCACTTCTTACTTATTTAATTGTTATTATTTTTCAATCTTTTGTATTTCTTTCCCCTACTTTGAATATATATATATATATATTGTTTCACTTCTTGATTATTTAACTGTAGTTATTTTTAAATCTTTTATATTTCTTCCCCTACTTTGAAAAACAAAATGCATTTATCGTTTCACTTCTTGCTTATTTAATTGTTGTTATTTTTAAATCTTTTATATTTCGTTCCCCTACCATTTTTTTTCAAAAAAAAAAAATGTCATCTCATTCAAGATCTTCGAAAAATAGGGAAGGGCCAACTTATGACTTTGAAAATTTAGATTATGGGGAAAGAAATAAGATTAATGATTTGGAATTAGATGCGGATGATGATGAATTCGAAATTAAGGGGTTTAATCCAACTTCTTCAAATCCTACCACTACTAAAAGAAAATAAAAATCAAAAGTTTGGGACTTTTTTTACAAAATCTAAGGATAAATCTAAAGCAATTTGTAACATATGTAAACATGATTTTTCTTATAAAGGTGGTGGAAATAACACACTTAAAAGGCACGCCATAAGTAATCATGTGTTTGCATGGGAGGCCGGTATCACTGAAGCGGGTGGCCCAATACAATCCCAAATTTCTACTTCTACTGGCACAAATTATGGAACTTTTCTTTATAATAAAAAAAATTGAAAGCTTGGCAAGATTTATTCATGCATCCGATATTCCTTTTATTGTGGTTGTAGAAGAGTGTTTTACACGTTTTCTTCAAACTTTTTTACAACCGGCCTACCAACCTATTACTAGAAACACCCTTAGAAGCGATATACAATCTATTTTTCAACAAACCAAAAAGAAATTTAATTGATGACTTTTCTACTTTTAATATGCAAATTGCATGCACTTCTGATTTTATGGACTAGTTGTAATAAAATAGGATATATATATATGTATAACGACGCATTTTATTGATGAAAATTTCAAAATGAATAAAAACATCATTGCTTTTTGTCCATTAGAATATCTTCATACTAGTGAAAATTTTTATAATTATATAAGAGTTAATTAGTATAATGTCCATTTTACTCTAAGTTTCTTTCAATAGGTTCAACCCATGAAACATTTTACTATGAAGTCCATTCTACAAATTTGGACCAAACTACCCTTACCATTTCCCATTCAACACTGCAATAAATAACCCCAAGATTTTGGGGTTTTCAAAATTCAAAACTCAAATACCCAAATAAGAATGAATCACATTCTATATCCATTTACTCTCTCTCTCTCTCTCTCTCTCTCTCTCTCTCACACACACACACACACACACACACACACACACATATACACCGATCGTGACTCTCTCTTGGCCACCACCACTTTTAACGTCATCTTCTCACCACCGCCCCTCTCACAATCTTCTCAAACCAACGCAACCACCACTTCCGACGAAGTATGGCTCTTAGAACGATGTGAAGACGATTTGAAGATCGCAGATCCAAATCTTAAAAACTTGAAAAATTAGGGCTTAATCACAAGTTTATTGATTTGTTATCTAAATCCTTTGATTTGTTCTTATATACTCAAATCCATGGAATGGCTTGTTGATGATTTAGTTTTGTTTGACTTGTTCTTATATACTCTAATCTCGTTGACATAACTTTTTGTCTGTGGCATATTTTTGGCCATATTGTTGATGAAATTGAGAAGTGATGTTGTGGGTTTCTTGTGGAGGTGTTGTCCTCTGTAGGAAGGGTGGTGGCTGTTGGTGGCGGCGATTGTTGGTGGCGGTGGCGGTGGCGGAGGCATGAAATGAAAAGCTACTGTCAGATGAATTCATTTGTAGACTTGTTTTTAGTGATAAGACAGTGTTAAAATGTATTCCTAGTATAGCAGTGTTAAATTTAACACTAATGTTCATGTTTCAAAGGTTGTGGAGTGAAATTGTATACAATATTGTGGTTTAAAAGGTTGTAGCGTAAAATTTAACACTCATATTCTTGCTTTAAAGGTTGTGATATGAAATTGTATACTATGTTGTATTTCAAAGGTTGTGGTTCAAAAGGTTATAGTGTAAAATTTAACACTCATGGTTTTTGTTCACATGATGTGGGATTGTGGACCAGTTGCAAAGCAAAAATGAACCAGTTACAGTGTAAAAATTCACACTAATAAACCAATTGCAGTGTAAAATTTCATACTAATGAACTGTTGCAGTGTAAAAATGAACTGGTTGCAGTGTAATACTCGCATAAAAGTATGGTGCATAGTAACAAGTTCATATGTTATGTGATCAATGATTATTGATAGAACATACAAAAGTGGGATACCCACATAAAAATGGCGTTAGAAATATTCAAAAGAGTCATAATGTACAAGGCTAAAGTTATGGGATTTTATTTCCATATATTTGATATGCAAATCAATGGAAACTTTAAAGCAAATTTATTTCCATATATATATATATGCATGTGCATATGTAAGGGGGTAAAAAGGTCACTGAAACTATCTATAATTGAGGATTGTGGACTAATCTCTACAAACATCTACAATTATAGGGTCTATCATTGGGAAGTACTAATTGGTGGGTCTATTACAACAAACATTGGTAGAATGGGATTTTCCACTAAATTTTTCATTATATAATTACCATTTTTCATGAGTATGATATTATGAAAATATTATGTGCATTACTTTTGACAATGCTAGTGCTAATACAAGTGCTATTAATATGTTTATAGATCATCTACAACCAATCATGAATGAAAAATTATTCCATGGTCGTTGTGTATGTCATATCATTAATTTGATTATCCAAGATGGATTATCAAAAATTAATATTCATATATCTAAAGTTAGAGAGGCAGTGGTCTATTGTGCTGCAATGCCTACCCATGTACAAGCATTTCTTCATCTTTGTAAACAAAATTGTCTTAATCCTCATAAATTGCAAATGGATATTAAAACTCGTTGTAGTTCTACTTATCTTATGATACAATCTTGTAAAAATCGTGCATTAGACTATCCTCATACCGAAGGGAAAATTGGATATCAGTGCGCAGCGGAATACAGATATAATTTAAAATTAATCAAACATGATATACTTCTCGTTTGTATTATATGCATTCAATGTACATGCAAAAATATAGATAAAGATAAACCTTTGTGATTTGTGGAATCGTTTCGAGAACTCTTCAATCCCGATCACCCTGGCCCAACAAAGATGTGCTCGGTAGACGGACTAAACAATCTCCGACTGACCTCAAATTTTAACAGCAGCTACATCTCGACGTCACATTTGTCATGTCCAAAACTCGTCAAGTTGCGATAAGTATTGTGCAGTCTGATCTCCTTTATGTGAGAGTTGTCCGGTGCTAGTGATCTTCGCTCCCAATGTGTTCTTGTTCTTGTTCTTTCAGTGCTAAAGATCTTCACTCCTATGACTCTTGGATGTGCTTGGATGCTAGGGTTTGGTGAAAACTTCCCTAGAACAAACTTGGGAGGCTTAGGAAGGGTTTGGGAAGTCTAAAAACAGATCTAGATTTTTTAGTAGAAGAAAAGACGTTCATCTAACATTCTGCCTGCAAATCTTGTATTTATAAACTTCTGAATCGACTTAAGTACCAATCAATTGCCAAAAGTGGCAATCAATTGCCTGACCAAGGGCAATCGATTGCTGCTCCAATCGATTGCCTTACCAAGCAATAGGATCTGAATACTCATCGATTGGCTCCAACGTTTTTCCAAATTTTCCATTGCATTGTTCCTTCATATCCAAACATCCTTTTTTTTAGCTAAGAGTGGGACCCGTAGGTTCTTAACTACTGGCTCTGAATAATTATCATTCCATCTAGTCAATACTCTTTAACTAAGGAATCAATAGTTAATCAATTATCAGTAATGCCACTCTAAAATGATAATTGCACTCTAGTGCATAAGAACAAAATCATACATACATAAGCGATTACTAGACTTGCATAATATGATACAGATGTTCTTCTACCAGACAATATTCGTATTTATCATTGGGATGTATGTTTTATGATATTGTCGACCCAATAGATAAATGCATCTTATATTCTTTGAGTATCATTCACTACGCTTGGACTACCAAACATGTCAACAAACACTTTATTGACAAGGGTGGCCAGCTCTCGGTAATCACTCCTACTGATAGTCTCGAGGGAATACTTAATCTTATAGAAGAGGGTAGAATTCCATCTTGACAATATATGTTCTCAATGTTGCATACCTGATTACCCAAGATACCCAGGTGTTGATCTTGCAAGACCTCACTGATTGGTAAGTCAAATCAACCATGCATATAGCTTGTGTCCATAATTATCTCAGGATTAAGAACATGTATCCTTATACAAGTTTGAGTTCCTATTGACGGTAACAACATTTAGGTGTCAATAGGTTTAACTCAGGTCTGTCAATGCAATGTGTGCACTAGCATATTAACCATGAGTCAATTAAGACTCTTACGAATGAGATTCATCATTCTACCCCGTAGACATTAATCATGCTATAGTGTATACTTGATGAGTTATCCAAACTTATCATCCACTGTGACTTATTTGAAACAATTAGGATTTGTGATTCATATCTCACATATGTAATCACATATACAAATGAATTACATACAATGATGTTTAAGGATTTCAGTCAAACATCCATATCATAAACTAACATACATAAATGCATTATGATATTTCATTATCCAACTAACTGGTTTGAGGGCATATTCCCAACACATACTAGTGAAAATATCTATAATTATATAATTAACATTTTTCATGAGTATGATAGATCATGGTGTGGTCAAATTTCTCGTGCCATTGTTTTGGAGCTTGTTTCAAATCATAAAGAGACTTAATAAGTCGACACACTTTATGTACTTGTCCCTTTACAACAAAACCTTCCGGTTGTTCCATATAGATCTCCTCATCTAGATCTCCATAAAGGAACACAGTTTTCACAGCCATTTGATGTAATTCTAGAATATAGATTGCTGCTATAGCAATTATCATCCTAATGGAAGTAATCCTAGTAACCGGGGAATAAGTATCAAAGAAATCTATTCCCTCTTTTTGTCTATAGCCTTTTATGACTAGTCTAGCTTTGTACTTATCTATGGTACCTTCGGCTTTGAGTTTCTTCTTAAAAATCCATTTGCAAACAATTGGTTTCTTTGACTACCTGGAGGTAAGTCAACCAACTCCCATGTATGGTTTTGCATAGTGGAGTACACCTCACTATTTACTGCTTCTTGCCAATAAGGCATTTCGGGTGTACTCATAGCCTCGTTAAAGGTTTGAAGTTCACCTATGGTAACTAGTGTCACAAAATTTGGTCCAAAATAAGTAGCTTTCCTAGCTATTTTGCTCTTTCTAGGAGCAACTTTGACTTCTTCATCGTTCTTAGAACTTGAAGAATTCTCTTCAATACTTCTTTTAGGTACTAAATTTTGTCTTCCTTTCCTTAAAGGAAAGATGTTTTCGAAGAACTCATGAACATCTACCGATTCCATGAATGTGTGGACACAAATGTCTACATTCTCGGACTTAACCACAAGGAATCGATATGCAGCACTATTATTAGCATAACCGATAAATACATAATCTATGGTCTTAGGTCCAAGTTTCGTTCGTTTAGGGAGCGGAACTAATACCTTAGCTAGACACCCCCACACTTTGAGCTTTTTATACAAGGGTACTCTTCCTTTCCAAACTTCATAAGGAGAGTTATTAGTCCTCTTATGTGGAATTCTATTAAGAATGACATTTGCCGTAAGAATGGCATCCCCCTACAAGTTGTATGTCATACCCGAGCTATTTAGCATAGCATTTGCCATTTATTTGAGGGTTCAATTTTTTCTCTCGGTTACACCATTTTGTTGTGGTGTAAACGGCATAGTAGTTTCATGAATAGTCCCATTTTTAGTACAATACTCGGCTAGTGGAGTAGAATCATATTCACCTCCTCTATCCGAGCTAACTCTTTTTATTGTTCTAGATAATTGATTTTCAATTTCAACTCTATATGTCTTAAACATGTCCATTGTTTCATCCTTAGAACTAAGTAAGTAAATATAACAATATCTACTACTATCATCCATAAATGTAACAAAAAATTTCCTTCCACCTCTTGTTTGAGTTAGTTTTAAATCACATAATTCGGTATGAATTAAATCTAGTAATTCACTTGTTCTATCTATGGATTTAAATGGCTTTCTAGCAAATTTAGATCTACACATGGTTTTACATTTATGTGACTTGTCAATTTCAAATTTAGACAACAATCCAAGATTCATCATTTTATGCATGTATTTGAAATTCACATGTCCTAATCTAGAATGCCACAATGAACATAACTCGACAATATAAGAAGAAGCTATAGCATTTTCATTAATAAAAATTTTAAGAGTATAATTGATCTTGAAGAGCCCTTCATTAAGGTAACCCTTTCCTATATACATTCCACTCTTAGTCAAAAACAAATTTATCGGATTCGAAGACTAGCTTGAATCCTTTAATTTCTTGCTTAGCATAGGTCCGGGCACCAATTTCTTGCGAATTTCTGGAACATGTAGAACATCTAGGAGGGTCATCACTTTTCCAGAAGTGAACTTAATAATCACATTCCCCTTGCCTTCAACGGTTGAAGCCGTGACATTGCCCATAAAAAGCTTGTCACCACTATCCGCCATTGTTTAGGTAGAAAACATGTTTCTATCTCCACAAATGTGTTTAGTAGCCCTGGTGTCTATCCACCAACGTAGAGTCGGTCACCATACAAGTTTCCATGACATCGTCGCAAGATCGTCAATCTCCATTATGCTAGCTTGATTGGACTTCTTGTTTCCTCCATTAGATCCTTGCTTATTTCGACTCTCGCTTGCACGATGTCCGGGTATTCCACATACCCAACGATTCCCTATAATCTTCTTGGAATCGTGGTCCTTAGACCCTTTTGTACGTAGACTTTTTCTTGTCTCCTTTAGAACTTGATTTAGGCTTTGATTTTGAAGACTCACCTTCAACGAGATTGGCTTTAAACTCCATACATCCTTGCTGCCCATTCTTATCTCTTTTCCGGTTGTCTTCCTGTCACACCCCGATTTTTGAATAACTAAATTATCAATCCAAAGCATGTATCTAGACGAATATTCAATTGCCAAAATCTTGAGAGTGACACTCTCGCACAAGCTAACAGATAATTTATTGAAAAAAAATATTTAATACTCATTAAATAAGGACATGTGATCTTGTTTTTAAAGAAAAACTCATTGAATAACAAACCTATAGTTTCAAACATGTATTTCATTAAAAAATAAAAAATAAAGTTCTACTACAAATATTATATCATTTCGATTTACAAAAGAATTATTATTTTCATTATCATTAAATAAAAACCTCTTCATAGAGTTCAGTGGAGAGAAAATAAAATCTATACCTCTATTGGCCAGAGCAACTACAACGTTCCCAATACCCAATATACAATCTTAATTACAATTATACATACGCACACTGTCAGAAATAAAATCATGTTCAACAAAATAAGTACAACTCTAATAAAAAACAACACAACGACAATCTCTTCACCCAAACAGAAGCTCCACAGAAAATCTCCATTTACTAAACCTGCAAATACATTCGACTACGTTTCATACATAAATGCCCCCGAATGCGTAACATACTCAGGTCAGTCACATGACTGGTATGACTTAAACAAAACAAGTCTTAGGGATCCAACTTGAACCCATAGACTACAAACCACACTACAACATTCTTGGGCCAAGACAAGCAGTTCTACACACATATCTGGATAATAGAGTAGTTTCCATTTATGTGGTGACAAGTAGTTTCTTATCCGAATAAAACAACTAAATACTTACCTTTCTTAAACTATGGTAGGCCGAAACCTGCTAACACATTAGTGGGCCTACCATCCTGTAAAAATAGAATTTAAACACTATAATAGAAAACCAAAAATAAGGTGCTATTAATTAAAATGAATTTATCTCCAAGATAGAACTAGAATTAGACAAAACTTAAAACACGAAAAACGTCCAGAATAAAATTTCTAAGGATAGACTCGCGTCCCCGTTCATTAATTCTAAGGAGATAATTCAGAATTTAATTATTAATCTTCAGCTCTTAGATAGACGATGTTCAGCACATTCTGAAAATCGATGAAAATAGTATCAAGATGATTTTTTTTTTTAGGAAAACTGTAAAACACAAAAGTTGTTCGGATCGTCGTTTTACTTCAGTTTATGCAAAGCGGTCATAAACTATGAATTTATGTATGCAAAATATTCAATTAACTAATCTGGTCCAGTTTATCATCAAATTACTACGTTCTCAAAAAAACGATACATTACACATAATAGACTACCGTTCAACTAAAGGGCATAGCACCGAAATTTCAAATCACGAAAAGTACACGCCTACCAACTCCTAGAATTTTATATAACTGGAAATAATAAAACACATAACAGCCGTAAAGCTAGAAATTAAAAAAAAACACATAATATTCGATCCAAATGCACCTTATGTTCCTACCTCGGCCACCCATCCATGGCTCAGCCTACACATATATCCCATGTGTCTCCTAACGTAATACTAACTTCCACTCCGGTCCTAACTCCCATGAGGTATCACTAGGATTTGAGTATACATCGAAAGGCTAGTCCTTACGTTGTTGACGTCAATAAAGAATATCTAAATACATATGAAATAAACCAACAAGCTGGGCATAAGGCTTAAAAATAAAGAGACGGGTCATCCACGTAGTCGCCGTCTAATCACACAAGAATGGGTCAACCACAAAGTCGCCGCCTAAAATTATAAGGAGTAGTGGTGAACTCTAACGGCTTTTTCTAACTTTCATGCATCCACGTTTTCCACAACATTTTTCATAAAACTCAACTTTATAATAGATTCATATATCTCAAATCAAATTTTCGTTAAAATCATATTAATAGCTACATGTTCAAACAGATTCATAACTCACACCAATTCACATAGTCACAATTTCACAAAGCTCAACTATACATGAAAACTCATACCTCTCTGAGTACTAAAAAATAAATTCATATTAACGAACATGAAATCACACAAAAATGTGCTATAGAAAATACGGTTATTTTAACCTTTATAAAACTGCTACTGTAATATGAATTTTCGGGCCAAATGGTGCAAAATCGGTAAAAACACCATTAGACGAAACATGTGTAGAATCGTGTTTTACGCTGGACTCACGAGCAAAATTCCAAAATTCAATAACTGCAAGTTTATATGAATTATTTTCATTTTTAGCCACCGTAAATTTAGATTAATCAAAATAGTCACATATTCATAACCACAACAACAAGATCACCAAGATCAATCTAAATTGTAAACCCTAGTTTACACATGGATTCAAATACATATATATATATATATATATATTTAAATATATATATATTCAAAACAAAAGTTTAACTCACCGATTTAGGATTTTAAGGTTGATGATGATTATGCAAAACATAAGTTTGGGGTTCCTCTTTTTTTCTTCTTCTTCTTCTTCTTCTTCTTCTTCTCTCTCTCTCTCTCTCTCTCTCTCTCTCTCTCTCTACGTCTTTTCTCTCTTTTCTTTTCTTTTCTTTCCCCTTTTTTTTGTTAATATGGGGGTTAGGGTTTTAATATATGTATATGTATACTACGCACATAACACATGTTAATAAAACACACACAAATATATAAATCCCGTTTTTTGTCTTACGGGCTTACAAAAAGGCTTCATATGGGCCTGAAAATGCATTCTAAAGTGACAAAATGATTAGCCCAATGGGTACCCATGACCCCGGGCACTAAATTTCTATGTTAAGCACATTACTTAACATACTAACGACTCGTACACACGCTACTTCAACATTTTTACTAGATGTCACTATGATACATACACATAGTTAATGTCTAAAACTTGAAAATAATAATATAAAATTACTAAAAGCACATAGAAAATTAGGGTTGTTACATTCTACCCTTCTTAAAGAAAATTTTGTCCCGAAATTTGAAGCAACAGTAATACAATTACTTATTCATGAATATTGTCAAACACACAACTAATAGAAAACACAATTTTGCATTTAACTCTCAACAATACAAGGCCTAGTACGTCGAGAGAATAATCCAAATAAGGAAACCCTCATGTATATACATTTAGCCTCATATAGTCAATTGTTAAATGTGAGCAGATAATTAAGACAGATATAATAATGCAACATATAAGAATAAAATTATGAATGAAACCATTTATCCCCGTTCTAGTACTCCTTGGAATATTCAATACTCACTGATCAACCAATGTATCCGAGAATACTCATTTTTCCAAAACTCCTTGCTAATAATAAGATTGAGAAGATGATACAGCCGTTGAAGATAATTCCATAACCATCCGGATCAAAATATGTCATAGAGAAGAGAATATAGTCGATATTACACCAGAGAAATCATACAAAATAGAGTTCCCATATATAAGAATAGCAGCATAATCATAAGAAATCCAGAATACCCGTTGATGATATCCGCCTCAGAAGATAAGAAATCCATAATACTAATAGTAATAGATTCCGTATTAGAAAAACAGTAGATAAATCAATAGAGATAAGAAAAACTAGTTGATCACATAAAAAGTTCAGATATCCAATCTCCGCCTCCAACTCTGAAATAAGATTTTCACAATCCTTCTCATAGATAGTCATCCACATTGCTACTCCATGAGCCAAAGCATCACTCCCCTTGATAAGACCCCCAACGTAACAACCAAATATGCATGCACTAACATGAAAATCTAAACAGTATTATGTATGCTCCTATTAAGTCATCTAGAAAATTATATGCATTTAAGACTAACCCGTTACATAGCACACAGTCGAACAAAACACATAGTACCATAAAACACATTGCAGCACAAAGCAATAGAAGCACGTAATAACACATAATCCCTATCCTAAAAATCCGCAAACCTAAGGCTCTGACCAACCCATAAACCACATTCCGAGAATCACTTAGACTTGCTAAGCTAACCTTAAGCTCTGATACTAAACTGTCACACCCCGATATTTGGACAACTAAATAATCAACCCAAAGCATGTATCCGGACGAATGTTCAATTGCCAAAATCTCGAGAGTGATACTCCCGCACAAGCTAACAGATAATTTATTGAATTGTTTTTTTTAATACTCATTAAATACGGACATGAGATCTTGTTTGTAAAGAAAAACTCATTGAATTACAAACCTATAGTTCCAAACATGCATTTCATTAAAAAAAATAATAATAATAATAAAGTTCCACTACAAATATTATATCATTTCGATTTACAAAAGATATATCATTTTCATTATCATTACATAAAAATCTCTTCATAGAGTTCAGCGGAGAGAAAATAAAATCTATAAATCTATTAGCCAGAGCAACTACAACGTTCCCAATACCCAATATACAATCTTAATTACAATTATACATATGCACACTACCAGAAATAAAATCGTGTTCAACAAAATAAGTACAACTCTAATAAAAAACAACACAACGATAATCTCTTCACCCAAACAGAAGCTCCACAAAAAATCTCCAATTACTAAACCTGCAAATACATTCGACTACGTTTCATAGAGAAATGACCCCAAATGAGTAACACTCTCGGGTCAGTCACATGACTGATGTGAGTTAAACAAAATACCAAGGTTTAGGGATCCAACTTGAACCCATAGACTCAAACCACACTGTAACATTCTTGGGCCAAGATAAGTAGTTCCACACACATATCAGGATAATATAGTATTTTCCATTTATGTGGTGGCAAGTAGTTTCTTGCTCGAATAAAACAACTAAATACTTACCTTTCTTGAACTATGATAGGACGAAACCTGCAAACACATTAGTGGGCCTACCATCCTGCAAAAATAGAAGTTAACACTATAATAGAAAACCAAAAACAATGTGCTATTAATTAAAATGAATTTATTTCTAAGAAAGAACTAGAATTAGACAAAACTTAAAACAGGAAAAACGTCCAGAATAAATTTTCCAAGGAAAGACTTGCGTCCCTGTTCATTAATTCTAAGTGGATAATTCAGTAATTAATTTTTAATCTTCAGTTCTTAGATAGACGATGTTCAGCAGATTCTGAAAATCGATGAAAACAGTGTCAAGATGATTTTTTTTAGGAAAAGTGTAAAACATAAAAGTTGTTCGGATCGTTGTTTTACTTCAGTTTACGCTAAACGGTCATAAACTATGAATTTAAGTACCAAAATATTCAATAAACTAATCTGGTCCAATTTATCATCAAATTACTACGTTCTCAAAAAACGATACGTTACACATAAGAGACTACCGTTTCTGCTAAAGGGCACAACACCGAAATTTAAAATCACGAAAACTACATGCCTACCAATTCCTAGAATTTTATATGACTTGAAATAATAAAAACATTACAACCGTAAAACTGCAAATTAAAAAAAAAACGCATAATATTCGATCCAGTTACACCTAATGTTCACCACATCGGCCACCCATCCATGGCTCAGCCTACACATATATCACATGTGTCTCCTAACGTAATACTAACTCCCACTCTGGTCCCAACATCACTGGTATTTGACTATACACTGAAAGGCTAGTCCTTACATTCTTGACGTCAATAAACAATGTCTAAATACACATGAAATAGACCAACTAGTCGGGCATAAGGCTTAAAAATGAAGAGTCAGGTCATCCACGTAGTCGCTGTCTAATCACACAAGGACAGGTCATCCATGAAGTCACCACCTAAAATTATAAGGAGTAGTGGTGAACTCTAAGGGCTTTTTTAACGTTCATACATCCACGTTTTTCACAAAACTCGACTTTATAAGAGATTCATATCTCTCAAATCAAATTTTCGTTAAAATCATATTAACAGCTACATGTTCACACAAATTCATAACTCATACAAAATCACATAGTCACAATTTCACAAAGCTCAACTATACATGATAACTCATACCTATCTAAGTACAAACAAATTTATTCATATAAATGATCATGAAATCACACAAAAATGTTATACAGCAAATACGCTTATTTTAATAACTAAAACTATATGAATTATTTTCACTTTCAGCCACCGTAAATTTAGATTAATGAAAATAGTCACATATTCATATATAACTACAACAACAAGATCACAAAGATCAATCTTAATTGTAAATCCTAGTTTACACATAGATTCAAATACATGTATATTCAAATACATATATATTCAAAACAAAAGTTTAACATACTGATTTCGGGCTTCAAAGTTGATGTTGAATACGCAAAACATAAGTTTGCGGTTCCTTTTTTATTTTTTTTCTTTTCTTCTTCTTCTTCCTCTTCTTCTTCTTCTTCTTCTTCTTCTTCTTCTTCTTCTTCTTCTTCTCTCTCTCTCTCCCTCTCTCTCTCTCTACGTTTTTTCTCTCTTTTCTTTTCTTTTCTTTTCTTCCCTTTTTTTTTTGTTAATATGGGGGCTAGGGTTTTAATATATATGTATACTACACACACAATACATGTCAATAAACACACACACAAATATATAAATCCCATTTTTTATCTTACGTACTCAAAAAAAGGCTTCATATGGGCATGAAAATGCATTCTAAAGTGACAAAATGATTAGTCCAATGGGTACCCATGACCCCGGACACTAAATTTTTATGTTAAGCACAATACTTAACATACTAACGATCCGTATACGCAACTTCAACATTTTTATTAGGTGTCACTAAGATACATACACATAGTTAATGCCTAATACTTGAAAATAATAATATAAAACAACTAAAAGTACTAAGAAAATTAGGGTTGTTACACTTCATCAATCCTCAACCGCAGCACAAGATCCTCTACTGATAAGTCCTTGCGCTTGTGCTGGAGATAACTCTTGAATTCTTCCACAACAACAGCAATTTTTCAATTATGGATGCCACTTGGAATGGTTCACTAATTACCATTCCTTCTAATATAATTTGGTTAATGATTACTTGAATCTCTTCCAATTGCTTTACCACCGGAATTGAATCCACTATTTTAAAATCTAAAAATCTGCCCACGATGAACTTCTTTGTACCGACATCTTCGATCTTGTATTTTTTTTATAACGGTTGTTGTTTCAATGGCCACACTTCCAACAAATAGTAAATTCATTTTTCAATTGTTCGAAACTATGTATATGAAACAAAACAAAATAGTGACTAGATCGAGCACGCAAGGCGTTGTCCAAAAAATGAATTTACGTCCCACACTTAGTTGTTTGTGGACTAAGATGTATCATTGTTGAGGGCACTACGATCTAGTATAATAGAGATAACAAACTCTATTATACTTTGCAGAATATATGTATATAAATTGCTCTCAATTGACTCTAGAATAGATTAAAAAGAGAAGAGATAATATGAAAATCAAGTATTTAAAACTAACTAACTAAATTGTATATAGTGAAGTTTCTATTGAGTAAGAGATGTCTGTCTACACAAATGGTTGTGTCCCAACACCTATACACCAAGTATACAACCGTATATACACGTTTATCAGTTATTAGAATAGATGAAATTCAAGCTAATTCAAAGTTACAACATGAAAAGTTGTGACTCTTCACAAAAGTATCCGGTCGACTGATCGAATGTCCCTCTGCCAGAACTTGTTTATAACTTCATATAGTTGTTGACCCGGTTGACCGGTCAAAGGGATCCGGTCGACCGGTTGAAAACCCCTCTGCCAGAATCTTGAAATTTAATGCTCCAAACCTTTCCCCAAGCATGAATCTGGTCCTTGACGATCCTAAGGATCCCCTTGAGCTTACATAAGCTCCCACTCACACCCAAAATCTAAAAATTATAAGTCCAATTTGATTTAGAATTTTTTATTTCCCCATGAGTTTGATACGAGTGGGGTGGACGATGAAGCAGGTGATATATCTCCTTTTGATCCAAAAAGTAAACATGTTGTTACCTCCAAGGAGTTTGTTCTGTATGGGGCCCACTATTTTTCCTATAATGAGCCTAACAGTCATAATTCAACATCTAATACTATATTTAAAGGGAATTGTTATGTACACTCATATATTTGCTATGTACAACCAAATTCTTTTATTTTACTCATTTTTCTTCTAAAAATTCCCACTTTTATAAAGTTCAACGATGTACATAGCAAAATTAGCAGTGTACATAGCAATTCCCTATTTAAAAATCAAGAGGGTACTGACACACTTAGTGGGAATTCTATTTCTTCACGCAATCTCCCAACAGTTGAGGTTTGTGCATTAATGAGGCTGGTACACTCAATGACTGTGCATGGGCATATTGGTAAAACTAACAAAAATGACTTAGCTAACACAGTAACTATTACTGTATAGTAACATAGTAATTGCTGCACTTTGGTGGTTGCCAGAGATGGCGAGAGTGGTGGCCGTAGGTGGTAGGGATAGTGGCCGGAGGTGGTGTGGAGTAGTGGTAATGGTGACTAGGGTTTGGTTAGGGTTAAAGGCTAAAGATGAGGGTATTTTGCTCTATAGATATTGGGAGGACTTATTCCCAGTGTATCTTTTAAATTGTCTTTAATCCCAATAAAACTCGTCTCAATGACTTTTTAACATTTATTTATTATTTTTTTTTTATCGAGTGGGAGTCTTTACATAGAATTCATTGTGTTCATTGTGACATAGGTTTGGGTTACTGTGACTCTGTGATGGTAGCATTTACTTACAGTTTAAACTATCAGAAAGAAATCATATCTAACTCTGCCTTACATGATTATATGATATATACAAAAATCTACACCCACAACCCTTTTTATAACTTTTTCAGTGAGTACTGTGTGAGATTCTATGGGGTGCACAGAAATTAAAGGCCAAAATACATTTATAATTGTGAAAATAATAATGTTAGGTATACACATTTTTTATACATTTTTTGACACACTATGTTTTATATACATGTATCTTGTGTTATTTGAATTTTTCACACTTTTATGTGTACTATTCACACAACACAGAATACATACATTTAAAACTGTGTATCAAAAAATGTGTAAATGTTGTAAAAAAATTACAAGTGTAGTATTCTCTTATAAATATATAATACCAAGACCTGTATATTTCCCCTATACCAGAATTGTTATTTATGTGTTTTTTTTGGGAATAGTACTTGACCAGAATTGTATACTTTTAACTGATACCCAAAGACTTTGGAGGAGGCAAATGTCCCGGATGTCATTTTACATGGGCATTAAATAATATATTGATTGAAGAAAGTAAAATGTGCCCATATCAATTATATAATTGCTAATTGATGTAATTATTCTATAACCAGTTGGGCTAGCCCAGTTGACCAGGATCCGTACTCTTCAATGGGAAGGTTATGGGTACGATCTTCCTAACCTGGAGATGATCAAGGGAGTCAATTCCCCTTGTGTGTGCGTGAATTACTAACATCTAGGATACTAACCCCGTTAATGTCACAGAGACGATTAGATGTCTGAGACACAGCCCAAAAAAAAAGTGTCTTTATTCTAGACAACTTTTGTTAGACTTCAAATATTTGTAGACACCCCAATTTTGACCGACCGCCGAATTTAGTAGAGTGTCACCTCCGTATCCGATGATGACAAGGACCGGAAGATTCGAAGTATTCCAAGCTCTTCAAAAAATCCTCTAAAACGCGATAAAATTTCACAGAAAGAAGAAAAATACCAGGTATTTAGGAGAATTCAGGTATAAAACACAATTTTCGGAAAAGATCTTCAAAAATAAATTGCTTTGAGAAAAAGGAAGACCTAAAAAGGAAAGTTCTGCAAAAAATGGCACACGGCAGTTTCCGCGGCATTCAGTGAATGCCGAGCGGCACTCACTAAGTGCCAGTGAGTGCCGGCCCGGCACTTACTGAGTGCCGCCAACATTTTCTGACTGTCGTTTGCTTTTAAAGTCCGTATTTTGCAGTGCAATACGTATGTGTATGCGGATAAAAACAAAAAAACTGATAAAGTAAGACTGACAAAAATGCGGCAATTTATTAATTGTCGCGGCATTTGATGAGAGCCTCGCGGCAGTCACGCAATGCCGGAGCGGTAGTCATGGAGTGCCGCCACGGCTTTCACGGACTGCCGCAACAGTTTCTTGACTGCCGCCCTGGGCAGCAGTCTGCCTAATTTCAGAAAGTACGCATTGTACCACCAAATGAGAGATTTACATCTGTTTTTTGCTCCGAAATTCACTGAAAATACTTGGTAATTTTGCCTATAAAAGAGAAAGTATCTTCCTTGGAAGAAGAGGGGGAGAAGACAAGAAGAGCTACCCACTATATACAACACAACACACAAAATAGCCATTACTCCACCGACATATTTTTGGAGAGAAAAGAGAAAAGAGTTTAGAGAATTAGGAAGAAGATCTTGGAAGATCTTCAAAGAAAAGAGAACTTTGAGGATAATTTGGAGGTGATCCTCTATGCCATAGATTGTTTATTTACTCTTTTTCTTTTGAATTTCTAATCCTAAAATCTCTTGTTTTTTCTTTGTTTGTCAAGTAAGCTTAGGAGTCTTTATTTCTAATTCTTCCTTCTATTTATTTGTAAATGTACTTCTCTTGAGAGTCTTGGAGATCTTCAATATCTCTCTTGATCTCTTGAGTATGATCCTTTGAATCCCATGTAAAGCTTATGCTCTACATGAGAGTCAAAATTTGATCATCACTTTATTTCATATAGATGGATCCAAGTCCATACTCATGACTTGGATCCTCCAAACTTGGTATCTCATGAAGTCATTTCCTTATTCTCCTTGAAACTTAGGAGCATTAGTCATGTCTTTATCTCCCATGACCATCAAATGGTAGGAGAAAGTGTTCTTTTTTGAGTCTAAGCCCATCTCCATGGTTTAGAATCCTCATTTTGAGATTTCATGAAGTCTATTCATACTTCATTTGAAACCTACAAATACAAAGGTCTTTAGCCTCCAATGACCATCAAAAGGTAGGAGGAAATGGTTTAATTTAAGTCCAACTTCATGGTTTAATGGTTGGGGTTAACAAATAAAATTGAACTTGACAAATGAAAATAGTGAGTTCATAAACTATTTTTGATCAAAGATTTTTAGTTCAAAATCTAACCGTTGAAATCAAGTGAAACCAACGGGAAAGTGTCAATAACACAATATTTTACCACTGTAATTTTTGTTTTTAGGTGGTTTCATGTTTAAAATGGTTTGGTCATGAGTTTTGTGAAGCAACAACAATCTGCCCAGGATTTCAGCACAGCAACACTCTTTTGAAATAAATAAATCGGGATTTTAATAGATTGTTTGTGACCCAAATAATTTTTTCTAAGCAGATTAATGTGTTAGGAAGCACCCTAAAAAGAACAAAGCATTTCTAGTCTTTTTGCTATTTTTAAAAAATCGTGCAAGAATTCTGGACGGAAGGTTGTAGAATGCTGAGTGATGCCTGGTATTTGCCCAATTCCCGGAGATCCAACCGTTGAAACCTTGATTTTCTTTTTGGGTTGTAAACTAGACTCACAGAGGCATATCATATCCAAAAATCATTAAGATCCAACCGTTGAAAACATGGTTTTTGCATTTTTCATGACCCAATCTGCTCTCAGCAATTTCCAAAATTCTGCAATGGTTTCAATCAATCTTATGAATAATGGCTTAGATAAACACTTTCATGGGTTGAGATTTAGACCTTGTTTCAATAAGGATTATTTGAATTTGAAATCAAAGTCTAGGAGTATGTCATAACTTATTCTTGTTCATGTTTATATTCATCCATATGATTTGACTTTGTAATTAGAATTTAGTTGCTCTAGATTCAATCATGTTTGATAGATTTAAGCTAGAAGTATAGGATCATTATCTAAGATCCAATTTTATATTTTGTATATCATGTGGACTAACTCATTGTTTTGTAGCGCACTTGAGGTACAATCTCATATCTCTTCTCTAGTTCATTAAATTCTTTGATTTTTTTGACTTAATGCGCGACACCTTAGAATTAGGTTTTTGCCTTATGTGTATATGTGATTAGAGACTCTTTTTAGGATTTTATTTTGTTTGCATGCATTGCACGTTTAATATCGCTGCTGGATCCCGGGTAAGTTCTCTTGTTCCCTATTGCATATCATATTGCATTCTATTTGACCTATGTGGCTTATGAATGATATTTTGTCATTAGCAATTTTACACCCTTTGGACATGCTTTTGTGATGTATATGTATATATGTATTAGTTGAGGGCATGCTTAGATTAATAAGTTCGATTAAAAGGATGTTGAGTGGAGGCCTATCACAAGATAGGATGAGAGAGGGTGTTTTAGTCTGACGGGCTCCTTCCTCTCTCATTCCATAATCCCCGGACCCGGTTAATCTTTGGTTTCGCAAATGATCAGTTTCCTTTTAAAATGGTTTCTTAATTTCCTTTTAAAAATTAAGTGGCGACTCATTTGTTTTGAATTTGAAATTTAAAAGAACTTTAAAAGAAAAGCTGTGGGTAAAAGAAAGAAAACCTGCGATATCCACAATCTGGCGACTCTGCTGGGGATCGAACCCAGAATCTCTGGTTTCGCAGACCAGGTTTTTGATTTTGGGTTCACTCGAGGATTAGACTTGAAAGCATCATTTTAATCGAATTAATTAATTTTTGTGTGTCTGTTGCATTGCACTTGCATGTCTCGCTAGTCGATTGCACGGAACTATGACCTTGGAGACTCGGGGCAACCCGGTCGGTCAAGTCATCATGGGACTGTGTGATCACCCTTGATCTCGTACCATGATTTGGTATATGAAGCATCCTATCGGATGTGTGTCAAGGGTCCCTTATTTGACCAAAACCCAGCCTTTGCATGATAGCTTCTATAGAACCTTTTGATCTTAGGAAATCAATTCTTTATTAGGATTATGTGCTAGGAAATTTTGTATGCCCGGAAGGGATTACTTGAGATGATGACGATACTTGCTTGATGAAAGATGTATAATATTTTAATCACCTTTTAACAATTTCTCCTCACGTTCCAGGACATTTGGAGAACATGCCAAACCTTGATTATAAGATTATACTTCTTATATCATGTTAGCAAAGCATCATTGACCTTGTATCTATCTGAATTCATGAAAAGTACGGTGATAATCCAATCACGTGATCTTTCTACCCAAAGAATTTTAAATCCATCTTTGAAAGCAAAACAGATCTTTTGTCGTATCTTTTTTTTTTTTTCAAAGTTTTCAATCGCTCTTAACAAAAAAAAATCTCTTGGGAGTTCATTAAAGCTCCAAACTAACCACTGTTAAGGTATATTTTCACATGATCAAACTCTAAGGAAAAATCCAAAAAAAATCTGGGAATTGTTTTTGAAAAAAAAATTCTCTTCAAATGAATTTTTGAAGATTTCAATCCAATCATCTTTATTGAGAAATGTTTTCACATCCTCATTTTTTTTAAAATAAAATATTCAAAATCCTTGAGAATTGTCTTTGATAGATCCCATCATTTAAAGAAATGTTTTTCAAATGAATTTTGAAAATTTTGAATACCAGACCTTTGAAAGGGTAACGAGGATCACAATGAAAAGAGGAATTGGCACACTAGACATGGGTGAAGATTTTATGTGTTTATGTGTTATGTGTTAGGATTAGGATTTTCTGTTCTTTTGCATATAGAGTAGGCACACACACACACGTGCATTTCATCCGTGTGCCATATGTGCGGTGCATGCATTTAGTTGCACCAAATCATCAAAGCATGAACATGTTTATCACATAAACCAATATCATTGCATACATGTAGCATACAAATCCACAACATTTTCCTTCCAATTAAGATCAAAATAATTCATCAAAATTCCTTGCCTCCTGAAAATCGATTCTGCATGCGGGCCTTTTCATGTCGTGAGCCTATAGAAAGAGTGGAACAACCAGATCCCCTAGTGAGGACACTTCTAACCTCTTGGGTTCGTCTTCTTGATTTTAGGAGAACATGGACCATCATCTTGAGATTGATTCGCCAATGGCCTTAAGAGATTTGGAAGAGAAAGTGAACAAGCTGCAAGCCATTGTTGAGCAACAGAACTTAAGGATGAATCAATTGGAGAGGGTAACGCTTGAGCTCTATCAGTTACTCAAAAAGCTAGTGGGTTTGAATGAGGTAGTGATGAACAAATTGGAGAAGGGAATAATGGATCACCCGGCCGAGCACCAAAATCCACATCCAAGTCCAACCAATCACCAAGGCGCATGTCCAAATCCAACCTATCCCCAAAGTCCATACCCAAGCTCAACCATTTACCAAAGCCCATATCCATGCCCAATCCCAACGAACCAAAGAGTTATTCCAAACCCACATCTCAACCCAAAAGGCAACTCAAGTTCAAAGTCGAATCCAAAATTAAGCCAAGCCGGCAGATCAAGAATATTCACCAACCTTGGCATGACATTATCCATGGCCCTTGGTCACCTCATCGAGAGTGGTCATCTCAATCCCCTGGATCCAAGGCCACCATCAAATCCCTTACCTCGTAAATATGACCTATCCTTGTACTGCGCCTATCACCAGATTCAAGGCCACAATACCGATTCTTGCTCGAGACTCCGCCATGAGATCTAGGATCTCATTGATCAGAAAATCATCACTCCTCTGCCAAATCCACTGAGTGACCTTTGGCATAATGATCTTGACTTGCAAGCTCTTCACTCTCCAACCTCTCAATCCCAGCCATCACTGAGAACCCTCAAAGGATTTGCTACATCTATGAGTGTGCAACAACCAACTGGCCCTCGCCCAATCAACAAATGTGGAAAAGGCATTGACAACACTTGGTATGAGTCAGATGAATACTGTCCTACTAAGAATTGGGCCATGGATGCGGATGACATTTCTACACACATGCTGTTGGAGGAAGGCAAACCCGGAGGTTCAAATGATGATAGTGAAGTGATAGTGTTTGGAAGTATTGTTGTTGAAGCAAATGTGGATGCTCTTGGAAATCTAATCAATTGAAAATCGTCTGTGACACTCCAGTTGAGACCAAGTCAAGTCTAGTTTGGTAATCGAGTCATGTCAAGTAGGAGTCAAGTGTCAAGTCCAGTCGAGTCTTTGAGTCAATTGGTTGTCGAGTTTATTCTCCAAATCTTTCTTTTATCGAGTCAAGTGATGTAATCATTTTTCCCTACTAGTTGAATAGAATCTCATTCTGTTTGATTCAATGTGCCAAGCCGTGAATGTATGGATCATTAAGCCAAAAAAAAAAAACAAAAAAAGAATGAAAATCACATCACTTTTTCAAATGAGCGTGAGAAATACTTTGTTAATAAATCTTTGCATTAAAAAGGATCCCCAAATGATCAAAGCAAGTTCTATGCCAAATCCAAGGAGGACTAGAGAATTAATTAGCTTTACTTTAAGAATTTTAAGATGCTCTTGCTCAATCTTGAAAAGATGAACTTAGAACTTGAAGCTTGCTCACCATCCCTTTTCTTAAATACCAAGCCTAAAAGATGGGCCCAACCAGTCTAAAACCATAAACTTGGTCCTTGATGGTAGCCAGACATTTTGAATGATCTTCTTCTTCCAAAAAAAAAAAAGAAAAGAAAAAAAAAAGAAGAAAAAGAAAATGGAGCTCGCTGGGTTGAAAACCCAAAAGGGCGCCTAGGCAAAAGTTAGAGCACAAATAAGATGCGTGTTGATTTTAAAAATCCTAATCCTAGCCAGTCAAAATCATGGGAAGGATAAGAGACGGTAAGGTAGAGAAAAGGCAGAGAAAAGAAAAGGCAGAGAATAGATAAGATTGTGAATTCTTGAGCACTTCAAAGTAGGTCACTGGCATATGAACTATCTCAAAGCTTTGTGTTGTTCTAAACAAAGAAAAGAAATTAAAAACGAAAAGTGAGACTTATCAACTTCAAGCTCAAACGCCAAGTGGGCCCAAAACAACGCAGAGATATCATTGAAGGGCTGATATTACTTTGTGAATATGATAGAGTCTGAAAAAAAACGTGATGAGAGTTGTAGAGATTAACTGGCTAGTGAAAAGGTTAATAAATCAACCGTCAAATGAAAAAAAAAAAGAAAAAAAAAAGAAAGAAAAAGAAAATAAAGGAAAAAGTAGTTCATCATGCTACACAAGGGCTACCACAAGTGATATGCGCTCCCTAAACCTAAATGGCAATATGGCTCAAAAAGCCCACTAATTCTTGAAGCCTTATTCTTTTAAGACCTCCAGAATCGATGAACTACGTTTTGACCTGATTCCCACTTGGGGATACGTAGGCAACCTACTCGGTTCGGACATCACCCCATCATCTCATGCTATCTTTCATTCAGGCCTTGTCCGAACTACTTTGGACCTGATGGGGATAAGTAGGCGAACCTTCCAAGGTTCTCGGTCTATAACCATTCCTAAACCAAAAGCATCACCCTTTGCACCTTTGGTTTCCTTCCTGTAGACTAGGGGCAAACTTGTGTTTGCTTGGAGCCATATATCTATTGCCAAACCAGGGGCAAACAAAGTTTGCCCATCAGCATTGGGTTTCCCGCTTTAGCCCACCATATTCATTGATGATTACCTCTAGGTTGGGAGTAAATGGACTAAAGGCATCCTGTACCATCATGTTCTCAAAACCCTTAGATGAGTCTATTTGCCCTTAAGACTAGGGACAAACTTTGTCTGCCAAAAAACCTTCTATGCCAGAGGCAAGTCTCAAGTAATTGAGTTTGTTTTGAAAGGATTGAAATAGAGTGCCTTTCATTCTATAAGCTAAAGCGCTAATTTGAAGCACATTCTAGATGGGCAAATAATTTGCTAAGTCAAAAAGGAGAAGTTTTCAAAGCTTAGATTTATCAGCAAAGCACTGCCATTGTTAGATGATGAATAAATGAAAGGTGAGATGATGAATTATTCACGATGAAAGCACATTCATTCATAATGAATGTAGAGCTGAGTCAGTCATCTTAAGTAACTAGCTTTGTCAGGTCTGTCCTCCTTTGATGAGTCAATAAATGGTCTCAAATGTGTGGGTTTAAGATGATGAATAAAGATTTGAAAAGTCTTCATGAGCATCCCAAGGGCAATACAAGCAGAAGTTTCGAACACTATCACATCATGGTGTTAAAATGGCAATATAAGAGGAGTCCAAGACTAGGGGCAAAGGTGACTTCCCTCTTTTGACAGAACCGATATGTTTCTTCCAAAGGTCCGTAAATGCAGAAAATCATTCTTTCTATCAGCTCCGTTCAAAATTCTTTGAGCCTAAAAAAAAACTCCCCAAAGATTTGAAAATTCAACTCTCTGAGTTTGTGGACTCCCGATATTTTGTGAAATCAATTCTTTAAGTCCGAAGTAACTCCGAATATCTAAATCTGGTTCTCTGAGCATAAGAAGACTCCAGAATAAGCATTAGTCCTCAAAGGCAGCTTCTCTTCATAAGCATTAGTCCTCAATGGCAGCTTCTCCTTGCATTAGTCCTCAATGGCAGCTTCTCTTTGCATTAGTCCTCAAAGGCAGCTTCTCTTCATAAGCATTAGTCCTCAATGGCAGCTTCTCCTTGCATTAGTCCTCAATGGCAGCTTCTCTTTGCATTAGTCCTCAAAGGCAGCTTCTCTTCATAAGCATTAGTCCTCAATGGCAGGTTCTCCTTGCATTAGTCCTCAATGGCAGCTTCTCTTTGCATTAGTCCTCAATGGCAACTTCTCTTCATAAGCGTTAGTCCTCAATGGCAGCTTCTCCTTGCATTAGTCCTCCATGGCAGCATTATCGGTGTTAGTCCTCAATGGCAACCTTGCATTAGGTCTCAATGGCGATCCTCGTAACATATTTACGTTAATCCTTTGTTTCAGAATATAACATATTTACACTCTCTGTTCTCGCAACATATTTACGTTAACCCTCATTATGGGAATATAACAGATTTGTATTCTCGATCCTCGTAACATATATACGTTGATCCTTTGTTTCAGAATGTAACATATTTACACTCTCGGTTCTCGCAACATATTTGCGTTAACACTCATTTTGGGAATATAACGGATTTGTATCCTCGATCCTCATAACATATTTCCGTTGATCCTTTGTTTGAGAATGTAACATATTTGCACTCTCGGTTCTCGCAACATATTTGCGTTAACCCTCGATCCTCGTAACATATTTGCGTTGATCCTTTGTTTGAGAATGTAAAATATTTGCACTCTCGGTTCTCGCAACATATTTGCGTTAACCCTCGATCCTCGTAATATATTTGCGTTGATCCTTTGTTTGAGAATGTAACATATTTGCACTCTCGGTTCTCGCAACATATTTGCGTTAACCCTCGATCCTCGTAATATATTTGCGTTGATCCTTTGTTTGAGAATGTAACATATTTGCACTCTCGGTTCTCGCAGCATATTTGCGTTAACCCTCGTTCCTCGTAACATATTTGCGTTGATCCTTTGTTTGAGAATGTAACATATTTGCACTCTCGTTTCTCGCAATATATTTGCGTTAACCCTCGATCCTCGTAACATATTTGCGTTGATCCTTTGTTTGAGAATGTAACATATTTGCACTCTCGGTTCTCGCAACATATTTGCATTAACCCTCGATCCTCGTAACATATTTGTGTTGATCCTTTGTTTGAGAATGTAACATATTTGCACTCCCGGTTCTCGCAACAGATTTGCGTTTACCCTTGTTTTTGGAAATATAACAGATTTATATTCCCGGTTCTCGCCACATATTTGCGTTAACCCTCGTTTTGGGAATATAACGGATTTATATTCCCGATCCTCGTAACATATTTGCGTTGATCCTTTGTTCGAGAATGTAACATATTTGCATTCTCGGTTCTCGCAACAGATTTGCGTTAACCCTCGTTTTGGAATATAACGGATTTATATTCCCGGTTCTCGCAGCAGATTTGCGTCTACCCTCGTTTTTGGAATATAAGAGATTTATATTCCCGGTTCTCACAACAGATTTGCGTTTACCCTCGTTTTGGAATATAACAGATTTATATTCTCGGTTCTCGCAACAGATTTGTGTTTATCCTCGTTTTGGAATATAACAGATTTATATTCCCGGTTCTCGCAACAAATTTGCGATTACCCTCGTTTTTGGAATATAACAGATTTATATTCCCGGTTCTCGCAACAGATTTGCGATTACCCTCGTTTTGGAATATAACAGATTTATATTCTCGGTTCTCACAACAAATTTGCGTTTACCCTCGAAATCAAACCAAAAGCATCATGACCCCTGTAAGAGATCTTCGCATCAGTCACGGAATTAGGTAATCTTCCCTGACTAACACGTCACATAAAATGCGTGGTACGTGGGGAAAACATGATGAGCATGCCGCTTGTATGACTAGGTCAATTCGGAAAATACCATTGCATAGCACTCGCATCACGACAGGATAGGTGCATTCATCCATATGATTACTTGTGCGTGTGTGTGTTTGGTTCCTGCCCGAACTACGCTTTGGTCTGATTCCTGATGGGATACGTAGGCAGCTCACCGTTGAGCACGACCATCATGAACCGTTTTGCGACGCGTAGTTTTTGTTTTGCCTAAATTCGACAGTTTGGTCAAAGGCTTGTCTTCACACAGGCTTTGACATTCACTTATGGGACGCGTCGCCCCACAAGCTCTGTCAAAGAGGGGCAAACTGTAGACACCCCAATTTTGACCGACCGCCGAATTTAGGAGAGTGTCACCTCCGTATCCGATGATGACAAGGACCGGAAGATTTCGAAGTATTCCAAACTCTTCAGAAAATCCTCTAAAACGCGTTAAATTTCACAGAAAGAAGAAAAATACCGGGTATTTAGGAGAATTCAGGTATAGAACACAATTTTCAGAAAAGATCTTCAAAAATAAATTGCTTTGAGAAAAAGGAAGACCTGAAAAGGGAAGTTCTGCAAAAAACGGCACACGGCAGTTTCCGCGGCATTCAGTGAATGCCGATTGGCACTCACTAAGTGCCGAACGGCATTCAGTGAGTGCCGGCCCGGCACTTACTGAGTGCCGCCAATATTTTCTGACTGCCGTTTGCTTTTAAAGTCCGTATTTTGCAGTGCAATACGTATGTGTATGCGGATAAAAACAAAAAACTGATAAAGTAAGACTGACAAAAATGCGGCAATCCATTAATTATCGCGGCATTTGATGAGAGCCTCGCGGCAGTCACGCAATGCCGGAGCGGCAGTTATGGAGTGCCGCCGTGGCTTTCACGGACTGCCGCAACAGTTTCTTGACTGCCGCCTTGGGCAGCAGTCTACCTAATTTCAGAAAGTACGCATTGTACCACCAAATGAGAGATTTATACCTGTTTTTTGCTCCGAAATTCACTGAAAATACTTGGTAATTTTGCCTATAAAAGAGAAGGGATCTTCCTTGGAAAAAGAGGGGGAGAAGACAAGAAAAGCTACCCACTATATACAACACAACACACAAAATAGCCATTACTCCACCAACATATTTTTGGAGAGAAAAGAGAAGAGAGTTTAGAGAATTAGGAAGAAGAGCTTGGAAGATCTTCAAAGAAAAGAGAACTTTGAGGATAATTTGGAGGTGATCCTCTATGCCATAGATTGTTTATTTACTCTTTTTCTTTTGAATTTCTAATCCTAAAATCTCTTGTTATTTTCTTTGTTTGTCAAGTAAGCTTAGGAGTCTTTATTTCTAATTCTTCCTTCTATTTCTTTGTATATGTTCTTCTCTTGAGAGTCTTGGAGATCTTCAATATCTCTCTTGATCTCTTGAGTATGATCCTTTGAATCCCATGTAAAGCTTATGCTCTACATGAGAGTCAAAATTTAATCATCACTTTATTTCATATAGATGGATCCAAGTCCACACTCATGACTTGGATCCTCTAAACTTGGTATCTCATGAAGCCATTTCCTTATTCTCATTGAAACTTAGGAGCATTAGTCATGTCTTTATCTCCCATGACCATCAAATGGTAGGAGAAAGTGTTCTTTTTTGAGTCTAAGCCCATCTCCATGGTTTAGAATCCTCATTTTGAGATTTCATGAAGTCTATTCATACTTCATTTGAAACCTACAAATACAAAGGTCTTTAGCCTCCAATGACCATCAAAAGGTAGGAGGAAATGGTTTAATTTAAGTCCAACTTCAGGTTTAATGGTTGGGGTTAACAAATAAAATTGAACTTGACAAATGAAAACAATGAGTTCATAAACTATTTTTGATCAAATATTTTTAGTTCAAAATCTAACCGTTGAAATCAAGTGAAACCAACGGGAAAGTGTCAATAACACAATGTTCTACCACTGTAATTTTTGTTTTAAGGTGGTTTCATGTTTAAAATGGTTTGGTCATGAGTTTTGTGAAGCAACAACAATCTGCCCAGGATTTCAGCACAGCAACGCTCTTTTGAAATAAATAAATCGGGATTTTAATAGATTGTTTGTGACCCAAACTAATTATTTCTAAGCAGGTTAATGTGTTAGGAAGTCACCCTAAAAAGAAAAAAGCATTTCTAGTCTTTTTGCTATTTTTAAAAAATCGTGCAAGAATTCTGGACGGAAGGTTGTAGAATGCTGAGTGATGCCTGGTGTTTGCCCAATTCCCGGAGATCCAACCGTTGAAACCTTGATTTTCTTTTTGGGTTGTAAACTAGACTCACAGAGGCATATCATATCCAAAAGTCATTAAGATCCAACCGTTGAAAACATGGTTTTTGCATTTTTCATGACCCAATCTGCTCTCAGCAATTTCCAAAATTCTGCAATGGTTTCAATCAATCTTATGAATAATGGCTTAGATAGACACTTTCATGGGTTGAGATTTAGACCTTGTTTCAATAAGGATTATTTGAATTTGAAATCAAAGTCTAGGAGTATGTCATAACTTATTCTTGTTCATGTTTATATTCATCCATATGATTTGACTTTGTAATTAGAATTTAGTTGCTCTAGATTCAATCATGTTTGATAGATTTAAGCTAGAAGTATAGGATCATTATCTAAGATCCAATTTTATATTTTGTATATCATGTGGACTAACTCATTGTTTTGTAGCGCACTTGAGGTACAATCTCATATCTCTTCTCTAGTTCATTAAATTCTTTGATTTTTTTGACTTAATGCGCGACACCTTAGAATTAGGTTTTTGCCTTATGTGTATATGTGATTAGAGACTCTTTTTAGGATTTTCTTTTGTTTGCATGCATTGCACGTTTAATATCGTTGCTGGATCCCGGGTAAGTTCTCTTGTTCCCTATTGCATATCATATTGCTTTCTATTTGACCTATGTGGCTTATGAATGATATTTTGTCATTAGCAATTTTACACCCTTTGGACATGCTTTTGTGATGTATATGTATATATGTATTAGTTGAGGGTATGCTTAGATTAATAAGTTCGATTAAAAGGATGTTGAGTAGAAGCCTATCACAAGATAGGATGAGAGAGGGTGTTTTAGTCTGACGGGCTCCTTCCTCTCTCATTCCATAATCCCCGGACCCGGTTAATCTTTTGTTTCGCAAATGATCAGTTTCCTTTTAAAATGGTTTCTTAATTTTCCTTTTAAAAATTAAGTGGCGACTCATTTGTTTTGAATTTGAAATTTAAAAGAACTTTAAAAGAAAAGTTGTGGGTAAAAGAAAGAAAACCTGCGATATCCACAATATTACACTTGAGGAGTTATTTAATTTAATAGCTAGTAGCACTAATTATTTCTCGTTTTAGGTAACCAACGATGTAGTTGCAAAACCGCTACACGTAGTCCTTTTATGGTAGGTCTTAGCAGTATAATTGTCTGTATAAAATTGCTGAATTTTTTTTTATCCTTAAATTTAGAAAATTGCTATGTACATTCATGTAATTGTTATGTATACCCAAATTTCTTTATTATACTTATTTTTTTTCTAAAATTTCTCAATTTTGTAAAGTTGAGCAGTGTACATAGCAAAATTATATGTGTACATAGCACTTCTCTAAATTTATTGGCAATTTGTAAGATGATTAATAAAGATGGCTTCTTACGTCGTAAGTTATTCGGAATTCATTTTTTTTGCACTTTAATCTTTTTTTTGTTGTGATATTTCATTTTCTTTGCGTACTTGATGTCGTTCTCTAAGGATTCAAGCTACAATGATCAATGGCTCCTTTGCTCCAGTTTATGCTGTTGGGGTTATATCACATGTGGGATAATTCTATTAATTTCGGGATTCTGATTTGGCTAGATTCCGATTGTGATTTGGTTTTCTTTATGATAGAGTTGTATTACTTGTCCAATAAGTAATGGGTTGTAAGTTCTTTATATAGGGATGTTGTATAGGAATTTATGTAAGCCCTTGGTGTACCAAGTTGGGGGTCTCCCCTCATGGGGGTGCATGGTCTAGGATGAGAGAGATTAATCATTGGGGTTTTCTATGAGGGGTGTTCACAGCGTTATAGGGATGTGAGGTAGGGATGGGTATTTCTTTATCTCTGTGATTTCTCTATGTTACAGTGATTAATTGTATCAGGTTCTTTAGCGTATTGAGTGGGGAGAGTACAAGGGTTTTGTATTTGGGTTATGGGATTTAATTCATGTAACTTGTACCATGTTTTACTCAATAGTGAAGAATGGATCTCTCAGGTGTGGACGTAGGCAGGTGTTTGGCCGAATCACGTAGAAATCTGTGTGTCTTTTCTTTAGTGTGCATGTTTAATTAC
This sequence comes from Hydrangea macrophylla, assembly GCA_033977485.1. NCBI lineage: Eukaryota > Viridiplantae > Streptophyta > Magnoliopsida > Cornales > Hydrangeaceae > Hydrangea > Hydrangea macrophylla. Next base: position 76,479,128 of record CM066988.1, on the reverse strand, counting down.
TGTTCATGTGTGTGTGTATTTATTTGAGGAAATTTGATTCCGCGTGTTAAATTCTCAACAAGTGGTATCAGAGCTATGGTGGTCAGATCATGGTGATAGAGGCGCACGGTGACAGTGGAGATTAGCAACACGGAGGTGAAAAGATAACACCAGATGAAGAAAAAAAACAGAATTGGCAAATCGGTAGAAGTAGCGTGACTGTGTGTGGGACACGTCCGATGTCATCATTGCGGCACACGAAATCTTGGCGGCAGTGGCCATATGACTTGGCTCTGCCCTGTCATGTTGGTGTAATTAAAGTTAAGGGTTACTTGGCATGAGATGTGATATGGTGTGGTAAGGTGTACTAAATTAAAGTTTTTGATTGGTTAGAATTCAAGTGGTTAGTGTGAATAGCTATGTTACTTGGAATTCGGGTCGGAGATGGTTCCTAAGGTTTTCAGGCACCTCGGATTCACTGGTGGGTGCAGATTTGCGATATTCTGCATGAATTGAGATTATTTTTCTTAGTGATAGATTCTATATATATTGTAGCAGGTTGGGATTTAGGGCTGAAAAATGAATTTGATGCTACTGTGATTGTAACAGGTTGCGTATGGTGAAGAGGTTCTCACATTCCACTCATACGGGCATTTCTCTTGGGTAGTTAGATTCCGGGTATGGTAAGTATGTGTTTCTGGAGAAAATAATTTGATGGGTTCCAAGAAGACGGGGGCAGACACAGGCACAATTATCCGACAGAGGTAATTGTTAGGATACTGCACGTAGGAACGTTGATCAAATATTTTTGGAGCATATTCTCTATTTGGGTGGTGTGATATTAATCCCAAAGTTGCGGAGGAATCTAATATTGTTGCTGAAATCACACACGGCAGTTGAGAGAAGTGTGGATGGTTTGTGTCGTCTGCTTGGTAGAGTTGTACTCCCATGTCTTCGATGAAAAATTCTTATATAAGTGAGTGTGCGGATGGTTTGTTCACGGTTCAGACGATGGTGAGGGGAAATCCTGTTGGGGAGAAAGAGGGATCGAGGCTCTTCTCTAGTGGAGTTAATGTTTATAATTAACTTGGGGCAACTGCACATGTATTGGCCGCGGTTTGACGAATCGGAGGTGTTGAGACCATATTGATTCGAGGTGTGCACGATGGTACGGAAGACGGTCAATGGCAAACGGTTACAAAGTCGTCAGCTTTGTCGGTGCTCCAGTTGAGGGGGTGCTGATCATGTGTGATAAATTGATTGGACAGTTTTCCCACAAGTGATAGAGGGGGTGATTGTTGGGGTTATATCACATGTGGGATATTCCCATTAATTTAGGGATTGTGATTTGGCTAGATTCCTATTGTGATTTGGTTTCCTTTATGATAGAGTTGTATTACTTGTCCAATAAGTAATGGGTTGTAAGTTCTATATATAGGGATGTTGTATAGGAATTTATGTAAGCCCTTGGTGTACCAAGTTGGGGGTCTCCCCTCATGGGGGTGCATGGTCTAGGATGAGAGAGATTAATCATTGGGGTTTTCTATGAGGGGTGTTCACAGCGTTATAGGGATGTGAGGTAGGGATGGGTATTTCTTTATCTCTGTGATTTCTCTATGTTACAGTGATTAACTGTATCAGGTTCTTTAGCGTATTGAGTGGGGAGAGTACAAGGGTTTTGTATTTGGGTTATGGGATTTAATTCATGTAACTTGTACCATGTTTTACTCAATAGTGAAGAATGGATCTCTCAGGTGTGGACTTAGGCAGGTGTTTGGCCGAATCACGTAGAAATCTGTGTGTCTTTTCTTTAGTGTGCATGTTTAATTACTGTTCATGTGTGTGTGTGTTTATTTGAGAAAATTTGATTCCGCGTGTTAAATTCCCAACATATGCATCAAACTATGAAATCTAATTAATTTCGGTATCAAATTATTAAGTCAAATTTTAGGCTCTCCAAAAGGATGATGGTAGAGCACTAGTTACCGCAAAACCTTGGCTTATATATTTGGAAATGGTCAAAGTTCAAATAATAAGCACGTTGACAAACTCTTGGGACTCTTGGCTGACATGTAATAAATGAAATGTGGGAACAACGAAACCAGGGAGACTTGAAGCAAACAGTGCCGAGAAATAAATTTCTATCACTATGTTAGGAACTAGTTACTCCAAAAATTTAAAGTCCTAATGGAATGGACGAAACCCCTTATAATTACAGTCTTCTAATGATTCTTAGATTGTACAATTTACGAAATCCAAATTTGGATTCTTACTGGAAGAGAGTGTTAGTAGTATGCCCTAAAAGTCAATTAGATTGGAGTAGCATTTTAGGAATATTACATTGTCATAACAGTTTCGTATTAATAAAGGGCAAGTTTATTATTTATCATTATTGTTATTTAACTTTGATATGATAAGTCCACAGAATTAAAGTTAAGAAGGTATGCACTAAAAGAGTTAAGGAACAAGACCATATACTTCTTAGTTGTTTTATTCTAAAATTGTTCTTGGTCGTAGGATTATTAAATTGGGCATTTAATAATCCGGTTAGACTAATATGTGTCATGTTTATTTTATTTGATAAAATATGGCTAGTCTTAAGTCATCAGTGTGGGGACGCTGGAACAGACATACGGATGCTTGTTATAGAACAAGTTCACTGAACGTGATCAACTATTAGGAAAATCCAAATGGAGTGTTACTTATCTATCAATGGATTGTTCTTAGTTGCAGTGGTACAAGTAATCCTTAGACCTGAGACATTACTGTTGTCTTGTGTATGAGTTATTATGCTTTAACGTGCACGGTGTTTATGTTTTAATTAAGGGCATATTTATGTATTGTTGGGTATAGTAAGTTATACATGGAGACATGTGAATGTACAACAAGGAATCTATCACTCTCAAGTGAGGGAGTGAATGTCCTATGTGATCTTCTATGATATATCTCAAGTAAAGTTCCATGGCCAGGGCAGGGTGAGAATTAGAAAGAGTTTTCTAATTTCACCAGATGTAGAGAAATATCAATTAGTTCGAGAACATTCAATTAAATCTGGGTTTGATAATATGTCCATTACCCAAGAGATTTAATTGGGACATTGATTGACAGAAGGATTGAATTGTACGGTAACTGTTAACGAAAAGGTTCACTATTTTTCAGACTGTCTAGTGTGTCATGATATACTGCTAGGTGTCACTCATGACTAGTAGAAGCCCAGAAATAATAAATATTAATATTAATTATTTCTATAAGGGAGAATTAGAAGATGTTCTAATTTAAATTAATTAGAAAGGGTTCTAATTGTAATACTTTAAAGTATTAGTACCTACTACCAGATTAGTATGAACCTAAAGGGTCACACACAAAAGGGCAATGTGTAATTGGAAGAAGTTGTGAGGGTCTACTTGATATTAAGTTGTTAATATGGAAGTAGTATAATAATACTATTAGTTTATATTTGATTTAAGAAAGTCTTCCAATCAAATATAGTTTCCTAGTTAGATTAGGAAAGGGTCTTATGGTATTATTATATATATGAGGTATGGGAAACAATATGAATGCTAGCACACATAAGTTTTTCTCAAACAAAAACTCCCCCTACATGACCGTACGGTCATAATATATATATATATATATATATGTATGTTGTGACCTTGTTTTGTCTTTTTCAATTGTTGAAGAGAATTATTAGCTTCTTCCAATTCGTGAATTGCTCGTGTGGATACTTTTAGAGATCGAACACTTGGACGATTTGGTGAACTGTTAGTGGGACGAACTAGATTCAATATTTTGTAAAGCACGCTTCAAGGGTAACTATTCTATTATTTCCCTATGAATGTTGTATGTATTTTGTATATATCATAGACTTGATCATGGGTTTAGGAAACCATTAAATTTTTGTTTTCCGCTGCGCGAACCTTTAAGGGTTCCACATGGTTTTCTTTAAGTGGTATCAGAGCCTTAGCCTATGATTAATACAAAATACCTAGTTATTTTATAGTATGGATTTATTTGAATAAATCTGGTATTTTTGGGACTGTTGATTTTGTATAAGATACAAAACTTTTAAAGATTGATACATATATGTATATGATATATATCTGTACTAGTCTTGCTATGTATAAACTGTTATACATATTTGGATATTAAAATAAGTTATCAACTAGTTCACCTTTTTCTAAAACAAAGAAGGTCATCAGATTATGAGATGTCCGTACGGCCGGGCCGTTTCAAAAAAATTCAAAAAAAAAAAAAAAAAAAAGAAAGGTTGTACGGCAAGACCATATCAATATGTTTAAATGAATTTTTTATTTTAATAAAACTTAACTTCTAATGTGATTAGGATAGTCCCAAAATAAAATACTATAATAACAATTTATTATTTTATTTGCATGGGATGTGAATGGTTAATGAAAAGGATGATTATGGACTAAACCTAAATAATTGAGCTATGTGATTGGTTTATTTATTCAATGTGGTTGAATGATTTATTATTATGGGTTTGTAATTTTAAATAGGGCTTGCATGCCTTCCTCCCTCATTCTCGATGTAATTTCTATCTCCTTCCTATGTACCTCCCCCTTGATCATGGATCAAGGGTTTTCTTTTTAAAGCCATGTAAAATTAGGTTTAGAGACGAAGATCAGAAAATTACAAGGAAGAAGAAGGTGGAGCCTACTTGGAGTAGATAAGGTGTCCAAGAAAAGAATGAAGACTATTTATTATTATTGTTTCAAGCTTAGATCTTGAAAGCATGTGATGTTTAATAATGATTACAACACCATAGATCTAGATTCAACTTAAAGGCTCAAGTTGAATCACCTTAAAAGTCCATAATCATCTATGACCCCTTTTTATGTGATATTTGTTGGGGCGATTTCACCATATATTTTTATATGTCCATGTTTTAAAAATTATTCTAAAATTTAATCCATTTGTTGTGTCACGAGGATACTCCTTTAAATTAAAATTTTAAAATTGTTTTCTAAATTTAATTAGTGGGAGTATCGTATGGACATATTAAAATATAAATGATGAAATACACTACAAGAAAAAACACTATTTATGTCACTTTTAGAAAAAAATTTATGTCACTTTTATTTAAAGTGACATAATTATTTCTCACATGTACTTTTTATGTCACTTTTTAAGTTTTTATGTCGGTTTTTAAAAAAGTGACATAAAAACTCGGTTATTTATGTCACTTTTACGAAAAGTGACATAAATAACAGAGTTTTTATGTCACTTTTTGTATAAAATGACATAAATAATTAAGTTTATATGTCACGTTTTAAAAAGCGACATAAATAAAAATGCGGTGGCATTTTTGTAAATAAAACATTTTATTTTTTATGTCGATTTATGTAAAAAGTGACATAAATAATGAAAAGTGACATAAAAATCTTTGGCGGGCTAAAAACCTTGCGAGTAAGTATATAGGATCTAAAACTTTTCAATATTCCCTCCCAAATCATTTCTTCCATTCCCAAAGTGGAACTATCTCCGTCGCATGCACCTCCCCCTCCGCCTGCTCTACGGCGCAACCGCTGCCGCCACCTCCTCCTTCTCTCAGCCGATGCCTCCTCATTCTCTCAGCCGCCGCATGTTCCTTCTCCTCCTCTCCAGGTTTCTCTCTCTCTCTCTCTCTCTCTCTCTCTCTCCCTTCTCTATTATGTACATTCAGATACATATACATTCGATTTCAATTTCAGATTTTATAGCTACGATTGCTTCAATTTCTAGGAAAACCCTAATTTTTTTTCGAACAACTCAAGCGTCTATGTTTCTCTCTTTCTCAGCCCCCCCCCCTCTCTCTCTCTCTCTCTCTCTCTCTCTCTCTCTCTCTCTCTCTATTTTGTGTATATCTACAATTTTGATGTATAGATGTTGAGACATACTGTACGCAAGTCAGCTTCTTGACTGGATCTAGACATATTTCGATCCAGGCAACCATATGTATATATACAAACTTGCAATATAAATCTCTGTCTCCAGTATCACTCGCCTGATTCTGACATCCTTTGTGTTGTTTGATTTTTCAGGCTCTTATATACTGGCACATTCACTTTTTTTCTCAAGTTTAATCATTCAAAATCGTTAAATCTCTTCCATTTTTTTGTTTGTAGTCTCAATTATGATACATTGTTGTTGTTTCAAACACTAGAGGACAAAGGGGTTTTTCCTAGACTGGACTATGTGGTAAGCAAAAGCACTCTGTCCCTAAACTGTTAATTTAAATGAATGTTTTGAGGCACTTTCTGCGTTTGCGATATTAATGGGAGTTTTAGAATTTTTCAGTTTCCAATCACTCGTGCATTGTGATCTAAATTTTATCGTGATCTTAATGGACACATGGTTGGATTATATTTACAGAGATAATGCTATTTGCATGTAATGGGCTTCTGTTTTTTTTTTTTCCTTATTTTTTAAATTTGGTTTGAGTCCCTTCTTGTCCAAATGTGTGACATGGATGACAAATTTAGAAAAAAAGAAGTTTGATTGTTAGTTTATGGCTGCAAAAGGGTAGTTGGAGATTTCATAAATGTAAAAACATCCACTCAACGTGTCAAATTAGGAGACTTCGTTACAATTGGGCACTTTTTGGATGTGATTTTCAAATTCTTAACCAAATACGTCCTTTGATCTTAATGGTTTTCTGCTACAGGTATTGATTCTACTTCTATATTTGGGACGAACAAGGAAGAGTATCAGTAGTTAGAGCCATTGGGAGTTGAGAAAGCATAATAATCGTTTGATCTGTGCCAAACTGCCAACGAATTGGGCAAGAAGAAAATCACATGGCAAGATCAGGTGCCTTTTAAAGTTTTTTTTTTGTTGGTAAAATTGTCTTATGGTAATAATGTGTTATTGTTAAGATAAACATTGACATGTCATATTGTTTAGAAATCTTTAGTGTCAGTTGCTTTTTATTAGGGTCAACTAAAAAATAAATAAATCAGAGGGTTCATTTCACCTTCAATAGTTTCAAGATGGTTCTTATTAGTTTCTTTGACTAATAAAGATTGTTTAGAAATCTTTATTGATGATTCTTAATAGTTTCTTTGACTGACTTGGAAAAATGTTTGTGTCCAACTATGATATTTTTTGGTTTCAAATGTTGTTATTTTTAATTTAATCCGTGGAAGAATTATGAACTTGGTATTGTTTGGTTTCAAATGTTGTGCTGGGAACAGTTGATGTAGAGAAGAGATTGACGTCAAAGCATGAGAAGAAAGTGAAAAGACAAAAGCAGAGAACAAATATATATCTTATATATTTTTATCTAAACTTGCAATATCCTCTGTTTGATGTCACTGTTGTTTGTAATGTTAACCTAGTATTGAATAGATATGCAATATTCAAAAGTATTATATTTACATTCACAACATTTCAATTACGCTGTCAACTAATTAAAGAAAACTTTTCTTTAAAGCCACGTACTGAAACTTTGATATAAGTTTGAAGTTTCATAATTATTAGTCCGCGTGTATTGAAATTCTCTTCGTTTGGTGTGCTCATGTGCATTTAGGCCTTAGAATTGGAATTGTGCTCAACTGGGAAAAGACGTACAACTTTGTATTGGTCTCCCATGATTCCAATTTCAATTTCTCAATATCAGCCCAATATTGCTCTAGTCAACTACATGTTCTTTCTTCACTTATAGCAAATTATTATAAAGAAACTAGTTTGGTTGCTGAAACCCCACTTTTTAATTCAAGGTGGTCTTCAATCTGTGTGCTTTCAACCGTTTTATGGTCTTCAATTTACCCTTTTTTTTCAGTCTAGATATTGATCTCGTCAGAATCAAGATATAAAAGTATGCTTATTTATGCTTTACTTTCAAAAGATTTGTAGTGTGGAAAGTAAAGGTCGAACCCACAGAGATTGTTAACTTTTAATCCTTTAATTACTAAAATCTAATCTATCTAGTTATAAGAAAATCGGAAGTTGAATTGATTTAGGTTTTTATTATCACTACTACTTTAAACTATGAAATTTTAGAATTAAGATCTAGAATTAAATCTAAGTAAACTTAAATGCAAAATTGGAAATTGGTTTAAATATATGGAGATGAGATCTAGGATTACAAATCCACCACTAACTATGCATTGAGGGTCTATACTTCTTATTCTAAGTTCTATGTTTGGATAGTTATGATCTATTGTAGCTACAAGCCCAATAGTATCGTCAAGAAGATATCGTTAGTTTAATCTAAACATAATCCATCTACGGTTCACATGAATTATCTACCTATGACTAGGGTGTAGCATAACTCATCTTTCCTAAGCATGGATTATAAAAGATGTAAACATCACAATCAAATAAGCACCATTGTATGTAAATACTCCTATCAATCACAGAAATCAAGGACTATTGAGTTCAATAAGCATAAGGAAAAATCTAAGACAAGAATAGATCCAAAATACTCTTGATTATTAACATTAAAAACTGATTATATAAAATCCACCAACATACAATCACTATCCCAAAACATAAAATCTTAAAATAGAAAAGCATAGAATCCCCCTTTACATAGCTAGGGTTTCATTGAAACCCTAGATTAGGAGTTTAGTGGCTCATGATTGGTGAAAGCATGAAGATGGAGTTGATGTAAGCCATTAGAAACCTTCAAGCTTGCTCTTCCCTTTCCTCTTGCCTTCAATGAATGTATGTGAATGAATCTCTAGGTGTGTAACCCCTTCAAAACATAAAAAAATAGATATATATATAGTTTAGAAGAGATTATCCAAGCTTTTTCCTCCCGAAACGGATTAAAATAGGTGCTATTTGCAATCTGGACGTCTTCAAGCAATTTCGTCTGCACAGGACTCTTTAGAATACTGAAATACGCAACTTTGGTTTTTACACATATCGCGCGAGCGCGACATTTGGGGTTTCGTGCGAGCGGATCGTGCGAGCGATTCTCAGATTTTCGCGCCCGCGGACCGCGCGCGCGATGTGTCTTTTTCTGCTTCTTTCTTTGTCACGCCCCGAAAACCGAAGCGCGAGGAGAGAGGAAAGGTAGAGAGAAAAGAAGTAAAATTCAATCACAAATGCGGAAGCGACATTGGGATCCCACGGGGATTCCTACAAATAAGACTTACTAACATATAAGCCAAAATGGACTTACATGTTAACAAGTCCAACAAAGATGAAAACATTAGAAAACTTACTTAAAAAGACTATCCGAACAAGTACTAGTTCAAGGAGAAAGGGAAAATACAATAGATTTGATAAAACGTCATTTTTGAGTAGTTGCTGGATTTTAAATCATCTATATGTTGCTGTATCTTTAATATTTTCACATTCTGTTCGCGAAAGTCCATGTAAAATTCAATTCTGCACAACTTTTGTCAAATAGCATTTTCTCCAAATCCTCACCGTTTGGGCAGAAAATTAAAATAACAGTAGCAGTTTTTATTTGACAGCAACTTTGACAGCATAAGGACCATTTTTGGATAATTGCTGAATTTTGAAACATCCTTAAGTAGCTATATATTTGAAATGTTCACATTCTTTTTGCGTAGGTCCATGTAAAATTTGATTCTGAACAATTTTTGTCAAATGACATTTTTTCCAATCTGCACCATTTGGGCAGAAAGTAAAGAAAACAGTAGCAGTTTTTCTATGAAAGAAACTTTTGACAGCATTTTTACAACTTGTAGAAATGTTCCCAATTATGCTAAATCCTCAAATTTAAACCTCAATATATGACTAAACAAGTCCTAAATGGCATATAACACATGCCTAGACCAAACGGAACTTCATACACACGAAATTTATTAAAAACGAGAAGTGACAGAGATAAAGAGAGGAAAAAGGGGAGAGAGAGAGATTGGGAGAGAGATATAGGGAGAGATAGGGAGAAAGTGTTCTAAAAGATTTTAAACCTTCCAAATTGATATAGGCAAGTCTAAAATAGTATAATACACGTGTACAAACTATCCGGAACATCCAACGATTACAATTTACAAACACGAGGCAACGAAAGAGATTTCACAAAAAAGGAGGGAGAGAGATTTGAAAACATTTGAGATATTTTGAAGACGTTAACTCTTTAAAATAATTGAAGCTTCCTCCGATAAGGATTGAAACACATAATGAGTTAAGCTAAAACAAATCCAACAAAGTTTCACAACATCCTCAAACATACCACATATTTAGCTAAAGTGAACCCGGCAAGGGTTCAAACAAAAGAGATCTAACAACCTTGAGACTTAATTATACGATTCAAAAATCCTTCAACAAGTTTAACAATAATGATAGTAAAACAAGGACTAACACGTGACCAACGATTCTCAAATAAGCTAACTCATTGAAGCTTAACAAAGTAAGCACTTAAACTCAAGAAGTTTTAACTTATTAACAACAAATTTCAAAGTATAAGATTTTTACAAACTTTATGATGTCAAAATGAACGTAGAGAGTTGTACAATTTCTCAAACAATCATAAGTCCTCAAAGTAGAACCAAAGGATTTCAAAGCAACAACACTGGGGTCACTCGTGCCCTTATCGACATCACCTGCAAAATGGTTGGTAGCGTAGTACCTTAGCACGGCGGCTAAGTAGACAGTGTTGTAACAAGTCTATATGCTATCCATGATTAAAATGAAATGAGGTGCAATGTATCGCCACCACGGCTACAATGAAATGTTTAAAGCCGCAAGGCTATGCGTGACAAATTCACATCTCTCTCATTACCGGACCATGAGCCACCCACGCATGGAGTGTAGCATACCAACTTCCGGGAGCTACCCGAATATAGTTTGGAGTTTGAATGTTTCTAAGGGTCATTCTCCCTGTCTCACATCACAACCCACGTCCGGATTTCTTAAACCAAAATTCCCACACATGAGGTTTTTCTCTCTCTTTTTCAAATAAAATCTTTATGTCGTGATATTTGAATGTTTGCCGATTTGGCCTCAATGCATGAAATGTTTAAAATGACAACATAGATGCTCCAACAAAATAATGAACACAATAATTCTTACATGTTGAATATGTATTAAAGACATCAAGAGTTAAATTAAAATTCATAATATAGCACTCCTAACAAAGATTTCTAAACTAACGTCCTAACATGCTTTTACACATAAAGGGAGCATCCTAGGCACCACTAGCATCACATAATCAATACATAGAGCACTTAGCACATAAAAATCACATTTAGGCTTAAAGCCCTAATTTTTCACATTTGGGGAAAATCCTAACACATGTGTCTAAATTCTCACATAAAGGTTTCTCATTACTTTTTAACCACAAACAACATATAAAAAAAAATGGTACAACAAAGAATCTACCTCACAAAGCTTTAAATTCCAACAATGGAAATAAATTCAAGAGAGTTAAGTAAATCCCAAAAGCTTCCAATGCTTGTGCTAGGATCTTGAAGGATGCTTCAAGAAGGCCACTCTAAGCAAGAACAATTCATAGTTAGGATAGAAAAGCTTAAACTAGCAAATCCTAGAAATTGTTAGGAAACTAGAAAAGTTACCTACACTAGAAACTCCAAGGAAATGGTTAGGATTGTTAAGGCATGCTCTAAACACTCCAAGGAAGCTATAAAGGAGAAGAGAATTTCAATACAACTCAAAAATTTGAAAACTAATGAAACCCTAGAAATTGGGGTTTTCCAAAATACTTACCCAATAGATGATTTCCCACTCTAGGAAGGTTAGAGATGCTAGAGGATGTTGTTCTTGACCACCTCTTCAAATCTTGTAGAAGGAGATGGAGTAGAAGTAGAGATTTTTGGGTTTCTTTGGCTCTTGAACTTGAAGGAGGAGAAGAAGAGATGAAGAATGAGAGAAAATGAAGAAGTAACGTGAATGAGGGAGGGGGAGGAGTTTTGGCCGGCCATATAGGGGAGTGGGGTGGGACCCACTCTCTTGTATGCTAAAAATTGATATGTTTGGTGCTCCAATGTACAGTCTGACCCAACAGTGTAACCCCAAAATTAAATAAACACGTCCAAAGGCACAGAAAATAAATTTTAAAGCACATGAAAGGTAAAATAAAACAATTTAGTCATGCTCTGTAATTAAAATACAGTCAAATAAAATAAGGGTCCATAATAGGAAAGGCAAAATTACCCAATTACCCTTTAATAAAATTTTGAATTATTACATTCTTCCTGCTTTTTCACCTATTTTAACCCGATCTCCTTGTTTTCTTCTAAAACCTGCTAGAAAATAGAAAATAAAGTAAAATTACACAAAAAGAGGATAAAAACGACTAACAAATGTGAGTTAAGGCGTATAATTAGGATTTGTTCTCTCCCGATCACACCCTCAAACCTACATTTTGCTAGTCCTCGAGCAAAAAAGAGTCCTCGAGCAAAAAAGAATAATATAAACTACTAATAATAAAATTCCTAATCCATTTTCGTATGGATAACGATTGCACTTAGCCTGTGCAACAAGCCTTTTAAACCTCTAGGTGTCCCTAGTCGGACGAGTGAAGTCTCGTGAGGGTTCTCGTCAACAAGTCACCCACAACCATCTTTATTAACTTGTAAAAATTTTATTCAAAATTTAAATATGTCAACGTCACATCCTTTTTAGATAAAATCAACCTCAAATGAAATTCTAAAATTATCAAGAGTAAAACAATCAGATGCCCGCCTACATTATGAAAAATAATCCGAAAACATATATCACCAGAATCAATAGAATATATCGAAGACTCGCATGTGTGTGAAATGGTAGTCAAGTGGATACACTGCAACTATGAACTTGGAATATAAATCAGATAACTATCTAGTGATGCTTCGACTACAAATCTCACGTTGTTATTACACTCTAACATGAAATCATTCTGAAACAGGTGTAAACACTCATCTGTGTATATATATGCGAGAAAGAATTATTGTGCAAAACAAATAAATTCGCATATGACTCTCAACAACGTACGACATGACAAAAATAAAATAGTCTCACGAATAGATATCGATCGTCAAGTAAATATCATCACTACCATGCTTTTACTTCCTTTTCCTTATCGGTCACATATTCAAATCATGTTTTTATAGAATCAACTAGGACTTTACACGGGTTGTAATATTGGTCAAGGGTTAAGGCTTAGAAAAGAAAGGTAAAAGGGATTCAAAATGTCCGTAAGTATCTAGAAATAGCCGCTTTAGCATGGAACACAAGGGCTTTACTACAACGACTAGTTATATCACTTTTTTTCTTTTTCCAAGAGGATCATATCCCTTTTTTTTTTTTTTTTTTAATAACTATTATTATTATTTTTTTTTTAGATCCTTTTCTTTTACTACTCGATACATCATATTTTTTCTAGTCGTTTAATAGCCCAATTTCTTTATGAAAACTATTCTCTAATCTACTTTCGGACATAGGGTAGGTACTATTTAATATTGGCAAACTCCATATCGGAGTGGGTAAGATAATAGGTGAACAAAGAAATGGCTTAATTAAAAACGGCTCAAATGGGTTAACAAGGGATATAATAAAAAAAAATATTTATAATGGGTAGGCCAAAGGTCAGAAAGGTTTATTAGAACAAACGACCTAGTGTCATTTTCTAAGGTTACATGATTTTTCAATGTTATGATATAAAAGGAAATAGAATTTCTCTACTTTTAATATTTTTTTAAACATGGTAATTCTAATATTCACTCGACTTTCAATCAAAATGGAGAAATAATGAGACCAATCAACGAGATAGTGCGATGTGTCAAAGAGACTCGATAAACGTAATAAAACCCTCAAAAGAATGATAGGCTCTAAAGCTCACCGGGTTTAGTCTCCACAATTTTACTATTTAGAAATCCAAGGTATATTACAGTTCAAGGTTAATATACATCCATATGACTACGTGCAGTGCAGCAAGATATGCAAGTATAAGATATAAAACAACGATTCCGGTAATATACAATCTTAAAACATATTCGCATAAATTCAGTAGACATTTGATCATCTACTCTCTTAATTCTCAAAATTTCAATGAAATCTAATTATAATAAAAAGAATGTAATATTGAACAACATTAAGAAACTTATTTTATTTATTTATAGAACTACTAAAACTTTTGTTATTTTTTTTTATGAATTAAAAGAACTAACAAATGAATGAAATAACGAATAAAAGAAAACTAACAAAAATACTCTAAAGTACGAAAACAAGAAAAACTATACGAATAAAACGAAACAAAAACAATAAAATGAAATGAAATGAAATATCCATATACTCCCCCCAAACCAAATCACTGCATGTCCCTATGCAGAGGGGAACATGACAATGACATGGATGTAGTCCTCATAGAATATCACCAGGACGTCTACTCCACGAAAAATATCTGACGGAGGCTGTACGGCAGATCTAAAGTACCAATCCACAAGCTCCCACTCTGGATGCTCCGCAGGGTCGAATGGTAGTCCCATCTCATCGACATCTACCTCATCGGGCATATCGGGACCTGCAGCTACCTCAGTCTCCTCATCAGTACCCGGACCCAAATCAACCGTATCATCCTCAGGATCGGAATACAGCGCAAATATCGAGGCAATATCCTCGGGAGACCAATCTGGGTGACCCGGACGCTGTCGAACAACGTCCGGTACATAATCAGGTAGGTTCCGATATGGATAGGTAACCTCTGGTGTATGCACACTAGACTCAACAGGGTCATATAAAGAAATAGCAGCGAATCCTGAGACAACACCCTCATCGTCATCATCAGTCGAGGAACCGACCGATTCAGACGATGACGACTCAGAAGATGTAAGAGGAGCGCCATATGGGCCATCAAGAGAAGTAGGGTCATCGCCAAACAGGTCGTCCTCGTCAGAATAATCAAAACAGCTAAGAATGGGCCTATGAGGACGACGACGACACCAGCCGGGACGACCGACCTGACCGTCAGGTTTGGCTAGCCTAGGACTACGGATAGAAGTATCAGAAGATGAACTAGAGTCAGAATAGTAACTCGACTGACTGGGAGACCTATCAGGGGAAGTGGGAGGTGAAATAGGATGATCCATAGTGAAAAGATGATAAGGAGAAATGAGGATTTGGGTAACTATATGTATATGTGGTAGCGATATGTCCTGAAACCAAACAAAAACGTCACAACTGAAGTAGAATTAGCGCAAGTTATTAGCCTGAAAGGCATAGGTGACATTCAGGATTATAAAAATATATACCAAAAATGATCTACAATTGAATGTATGAACCTAAATTATTAAGCAGTTACATGCGCTGAGAGTCAATATAGTGAATAGGCTATTGTGGAATCATGTTGATCAAAATAAAATCGCATTCACTTTTAATTGACAAGTCGGCCTTGTTAATGGAAATTTCAGCATAATTTCCCCCAAACCTGAGTCTAAGCAATCCCTGTTAGCGTGCAATGGGGTTGGTAATTACTCATTATTGACTCACTGCTGTGAAGTTGTGATAAGTAATGAGGTAAAACATCATAAGCAGTAAATGACAATAAAATCAATGCAATGAATATAATGTTCCAGACATATAGCAAACCACAAAACAAAAGAAAAGTGCAAAAATAAATTATTTACAGAGCCAAACGAAACAGGAATAAATAAGCTAAACCGGTCGAAGCCGGGTACAGTAAAATCCTAATAAATAAAAGAAAGAAATAACAAAAAGTGAAAGCAAAACAGGAAAAAATAATATACAGGCCCACAATGTCTGAAATGTCTAAATCTCCCCATCCAAATACAAGAAAAAGGTAAAATCAATGTCTAATCCCCCCAACCAAAACCTACTCAGTCCTCACCACCCTCAATCAAAACAAGCTCCAGCCCCGTACTCCCCTGGCCAGTAGTACCATCACCATCCCCATCACCGTCACTCCCATCATCATCATCACCAGCATCCCTAGCCTCCTCCTCCTCGCCCTGTACCTCACCCTGCTCCTCCTCTGCCACCTGCTGTGCTGGTCGCAGAAAAGCCGACTGATATGCAGCCTCGCCCTGGGCTAAAATGTCATCCAGCTGGTCCGGATGAGCCAGCTGGAAATATGAACGCATGTAGGACTGAAGCCGCAGGGTCTCTCTACGGAAAGCACAGACGTCCCCATATGTCCAAGCGTAAGGAGTATCCTCCGGGGGAGGGGGACGCTGTGCCGCCTGCTCGTGACGGGCCTGGGCTACCTCGCGTGCCCTCCTAACCTCCAAGTCTAAACGATCCAGGCTCAACTTCCAATCGGTGGAAGCGAACTCCGGAATACAGGTATCGATAGGCTCATCGGACGGTATAGGAAAGGCCTTAGCCTGAAGAATGGCCGTGATGGTGCGAGGATAAGGCAGAAGGGTCTTAGGGTCTATGGCATTATCAATGGCCTGAGTAGTGTGGCGCATGCCATCCATAATAACGAGGCCAGGGCAGAACCAATCACTACGGTAAACGGCATGGAGGGCGTGGTGGATTGACTTGGTCCGTTCATGCTCATGACCTAGGGGGTACAGGTTGCATTTAAAGACATGGTCGACAAACCACATCTGGTGGGGCATGTGCGAACGTCGTATAGACTGCCCCGAACCAGAGCGACCGCCACACATGTCCTGAATGATATGTATAAAAGAGTGGGCTTTGGTTAGGACATTGAGTTTAGGCACGTGGTAAGAATGGGAGGGAATGTGAAGGATTTCGGCGATATTGTCTGGGTTTAGGGTGATGTCGTGGCCATCTATAGTGGTGGACAGGAAGGCGTGTTGGCTGAGGGATTGTTTATGGTAACGTAGGTTTTGGTAGAATAGGCGGACGAGGCGAGGGTAACTAATTAGGTCTGGGTTTCTAAAATAGAGCTGCGGGGCCAATTTACGGGCTACTAGGTTACTATGGCCCCACTTCGTGTCTTTATCAGACGCGAAGTACTCAGCATCTATGGCGGCCTCATAATTGAGGCCGCGGGTAGCGTACTTGGGACCTAAGTCGTTAGGGTTAGGGTCGTCTGGGGGAGGTGGAGGAGGTGGGCCAGTCTGTTTTTCCTTTCCTTTGGCTTTTTTCTGAGGCGGTTGGGAAGAGGAGGCGGATCTGACGGTTCGTTTGGTCATTTTTTAGACGGAAGGTTTTTAGAAAAAATTGAAAATGTGGGCTTTAAAATAGAGATATGCCCAGAAAAAGAAAAAGAAAGGGATAGGGGGAATGGGTCACCTGCAAGAAAAACAATCCCGGCAAGGGACACAATCAACATATATTCAACAATTCAAAAGAAATTGGGGTTCACAGGGGAACACCCAGCAACTGTGAGAAAGGACTGTCCCCCTTCCCACTCACTGTCCCGACAAGGGCACACACGTTGCGGCAAGTCACGGGGTACTTGCCGCGTGTTAAATAGCAATGTAAATATGGACATAGATAAATGACACTAATGTTAAAAGCAACATTTCAATTGTTTAGTATGACAGTTCCAAGTTGGGTTAATACGTTAATGCAACGCCAAAACTCATTAAATCATTTCAACGTCGAAATCCGGTTAAAAATATGAATTATGGACACACTCAACTTCACATTCAATTTTTAGGAATACGCTTCCTGTATAAAAGATGAGAATACGAGCGTAAATGTGTCAAGCATGTGAATGGAAACAACGTAACTACCATTGGAGCTCTAGTATATGCTTTCTGATTCAATGTATGAACATTTAAAACTAATGTCGACGTATTCATTAGAATGTGAACAGAATGAAGAAACAATGAACCTGATCTATAGAACTATGCCTATACACTGAAATCCTTAAGACTATTGATCCCAACATTTTATTCAAAATTGAAGACTGTATTCAGGTGTTTAGGTCAATTGTATTTAACCGACCCTAATTAAGACTTTTAAGTCAAAGTGATAGATTCAACTACATAAATGAGCGTAGTTCCGAAAAACTGTATACACCTGCATCTGTACGTTCCTAAAAGAGAATGTGTTCAGGTATATGCATCACTGTATACATAAATGGAGTCATTAGAAAAATCCCTAACTTTCATCTAAGCATGAACGTTCATATGCACTTTATTGAGTTTAGGGTATAGAATTCAGGGTGAGTGTGAGATAGGGATTAAATCACATAAAAACTGAGATCTATAACGGCATGTACGAGTGACTGTGAGTATCAACTCCCCCAAACATAAACCCTAATACACAACAGTGAGTGTGTGGTTTAATGTGAATGTAGTGTAGGCTTCATGAGTTTGATTTAGGGTTTTCAAGAACCCCCAAACTTCAAACCCTAACTGTGATTAGGTGTGTCTCTGTGCGTGGGTGTATATACATATAGATATATGGATCTATCCATCCCCAAAGACCAAGAACTCTAACTATGTGTTTGAAATCAGTGATTAGGGTTTCAAAAATTTAGACTTAGGGTTCGTGTTCGGTCGTATACGTATATATATATATATCAATCAAGGTTTGTAGATCATCTGTATATATATATTTATGTATAAAAATATGTCAGAATATATGTAAGTATATCTATACTGAATTTAGGGATTAGGGTTTATGCGTGTGTGTATATATAAACACAGATATATGTATATATCGTATCTATATATGTATATAAGCAAAGAGGAGTACCTATTAATAGAGATTTCCGGTTTGGGGGGAGTTTGGCCGCAATTTTTGTGTGGATAAGATGCGGCGACGGCGGCACGTTTGGTGGTCCGGCGGCCTGGTGGTAATGATGATCGGTGGGGGTGAGTGGTAGTGGTGGTGATTGTGGTGGTGTATGGTGAAGGTAGGAGAGAGAGAGAGAGTCGCGAGAGAGTGAGAGAGAAAGACGAAGAGAAAGAGAATGAGTATTCTGAGAAATTAGGGCACAGCCCTATATATAAAGGGAGGAGAACCTCGCGCGAGCGGACCGCGCGAGCGAACCTCGCGCGCGCGGATTCCTCCGCGAGGAAAAGCTGAGGGTTGCTTTTCGTAGATTTAAATAAAAATCTTAAGGCACAAATCCATTCGAGCGGACCGCTCCAGCGATAGATTCGCTCGCACGATTTCTGGCGCGAGAAGAAACTGAGGGCCCTATGAAAGACTTTCAAAAATTTCTGGCTAAGGGGATATCTCGCGCGAGCGGTCCGCGCGAGCGATACCTCGCGAGAGCGGGCCGCGCGCGCGAGATGCGAATTTCTCATTTTTCTTTTCTGTTTTCTTGTATCTATGTTCTTTAATTGAAACTTTTCATCTTTTGGGTATTTACAACCTCAGACATAGGCCAAAAACTACCTACTAGTGTACAAAATTAAAGAAAATTCTAACTAACGCTTGGGTTGCCTCCCAAGAAGCGCTAAGTTTTATGTCGCTAGCTCGACCGATGCATGTGCTCAGTCGAGATAGACCGGATCTACCAGATCTATAGATTCAATTTCTCTTTCTTCTGTTTCCTCGGTTCGATACGGCTTAAGCCGTTGTCCGTTTACCTTAAAAGGTGCCCCACCGTTTGTATCTTGTATTTCAACTGCTCCATGCGGGAACACTTGCGTTACAATGAACGGACCGTCCCATCGGGACCGTAGCTTTCCCGGGAATAATCTTAATTTCGAATTAAACAACCAGACGTGTTGTCCGACCTCAAAATTCTTTCTTATAATCATTTTATCGTGAAAAGCTTTAGATCGTTCTTTGTAGATTTTCGAATTTTCATACGCTTCATTTCTCAATTCTTCAAGTTCTTGCAATTGAAGTTTGCGGTGACATCCTGCCGCTTTTAAATCTTGGTTAAACGTTTTTACGGCCCAATAGGATCGATGTTCAAGTTCCACCGGTAGGTGACACGCTTTTCCAAATACTAGTCGGTACGGAGACATCCCAATAGGAGTTTTAAACGTTGTACGATATGCCCAAAGCGCATCGGTCAGTCGTTGTGACCAATCTTTACGGTCTGGACGTACCGTTTTTTCTAATATACTTTTGACCTCTCTATTAGACACTTCAACTTGTCCTTGGGTTTGCGGATGGTATGCGGTTCCTACTTTATGGGTGACAGAATATTTTCGGACGAGGGCTTCGAAATAACGATTACAGAAATGTTTCCCTCCGTCGCTTATAATCGCTCGTGGCGTACCGAATCGACAAAATATATTATCTTTAATAAAAGAAACCACAACTTTATGGTCGTTGGTTCTCATCGCCACTGCCTCCACCCACTTAGAAACATAGTCGACCGCGACTAAAATATATTCGAAACCACAAGACGAGGGAAACGGACCCATAAAGTCAATGCCCCAAACGTCAAATATTTCTATAATAAGGATTGGGGTCATGGGCATCGCATCACGATGTGACATGTTCCCTGTTTGTTGACAACGTACGCAGTTCTGACAGAATTCATGTGCATCTTTAAACAATGTTGGCCAATATAACCCACTTTGGAGGACTTTAGCGGCCGTACGACGGCCACCAAAGTGTCCTCCGCATTCTAGAGAA
Organism: Hydrangea macrophylla; assembly: GCA_033977485.1. NCBI lineage: Eukaryota > Viridiplantae > Streptophyta > Magnoliopsida > Cornales > Hydrangeaceae > Hydrangea > Hydrangea macrophylla. The sequence goes on along the minus strand of CM066988.1, from coordinate 76,458,743 downwards.
TGACAAAAATTTAATATGGATTTGAACTCACTCTCCGGAACACAACGTCGTATAATTTGATCAGAACAGTGTTTAAATAACAATGGGTCATCCCAGTAATAATGTTTAATTTGAGAAAAGAATCGATCTTTATCTAAACGAGACCACGTATGCGGGATATATCCCGTAGCTAAGAAATTAACGATGTCGCTGAACCATGGACGATTTACAGCAGATAATGCAAATAATTGCTCGTCCGGAAATGAATCCTGGAGAGGGGTTATATCGTTAGATTCAACAAGGATTCGCGACAAATGGTCAGCGACAACATTTTCGGAACCCTTTTTATCCCGTATTTCATAATTAAACTCTTGCAGGAGTAAAATCCATCGGATTAACCTAGGTTTCGTTTCTTTCTTATTCAATAAATGACGCAATGCGCATGGTCAGTATAGACTATAACTTTTGACCCTAATAAGTACGAACGAAATTTGTCAAGGGCAAACACAACCGCAAGTAATTCTTTTTCAGTTGTTGTGTAGTTCAATTGCGCGTCATTTAGTGTTTTACTCGCATAATAAATTACGTGAGGGATTTTATTAACTTTTTGTCCTAATACCGCTCCAACGGCATAATCGGAAGCATCACACATCAATTCAAACGGTAATGACCAATCAGGGGATTGGATTACCGGAGCCGTAGATAGTAATGTTCGCAACGTTTCAAATGCCTTGAGGCACTCATTATCAAATACAAAAGGCACATCCTTGGCGAGCAGATTGCACAAAGGTCGTGAGATCTTACTAAAATCTTTTATAAATCGTCGGTAAAAGCCGGCATGACCGAGGAAGGACCGGATTTGACGAATGGACGACGGCGGTGGAAGTTTATCAATTAGTTCAATTTTCGCCTTATCTACCTCTACACCTCTCTTGGAAACAACATGACCCAATACGATCCCTTCTTGAACCATAAAGTGGCTCTTCTCCCAACTCAAAACCAAATTCGCTTCTTCGCACCGAGCGAGGACTTTTGTCAAATTTTGGAGGCATTCATCAAATGTGGGTCTGAAAATGGAGAAATCGTCCATGAATACCTCGAGAAACTTCTCAACCATGTCCGAGAAAATTGCCATCATACACCGTTGAAAGGTTGCCGGTGCATTGCACAAGCCAAACGGCATACGTCGGTAAGCAAAGGTTCCAAAAGGACAGGTGAACGTTGTCTTTTCTTGGTCATCGGGGTAAACGGGCACCTGGTTGTAACCAGAGTATCCATCTAAGAAACAATAATAACTCTGACCGGACAGACATTCTAGGATTTGATCATTAAATGGGAGAGGGAAATGATCCTTACGAGTCATCATGTTAAGTTTTCTATAGTCAATGCAAACCCGCCAACCGGTAGTTTGACGGGTGGGTATAAGGACTCCCTTTTCGTTGGGTACAACCGTGATACCTGATTTCTTTGGGACAACCTGAGTTGGGCTGACCCAATTACTATCGGAGATCGGGTATATAATACCGGCATCTAAGAGTTTAATAACTTCCTTCATAACCACTTCTTTCATGTTAGGGTTGAGACGTCGTTGCATTTCCCTAGATGGTTTAGCATTTTCTTCTAAATTTATCCTATGCATGCAAACTGACGGGTCAATTCCTTTTAGATCAGCGACCGTCCATCCAATCGCCTTTTTATGATTACCTAGAACCTTTATTAGTTGTACTTCCTGACTTTCAGTTAAATTTGACGCGATTATAACAAGAAGGGTTGCGTTCGTTCCTAGGAATGCATATTTTAAAGAATCCGGCAACGGCTTAAGTTCGAGTGTTGGAGGATAATCAATGGATGGTAGGGCCGGTTCATGTGCAAGAGGCGGTAAAGCTTCTGTTTTAGGCTTCCATGGAAGTGCATTGGTTGTGTTTACTGATTCCAATAGAGTATTTACATCTTCAATATTTGTGTCAATGTTGAAATCATTAAAGTTGAAATGTGATAAGCATGCTTCCAACGCTTCCTTAGTTAACATAAAAGGCGCTGCCTCTTCGACTAATTCATCTATTAAGTCTATGGCATAGCAATCTGCCTCTTCATCATCTCTATATGGTTGGTTAGATGCATTGAAGACATTAAGACGCACGGTCATGTTACCAAAAGTTATATCCATCACACCAGTCCTACAGTTAATAATTGAATTAGCGGTAGCTAGGAAAGGGCGTCCTAGAATGACTGGAACTTGTTTACTAGCATCTAGGACAGGTTCGGTGTCTAGTACGATGAAATCGACCGGATAATAGCATCTATCAACTTTGACCAATACATCCTCTACTACCCCCCGTGGAACTTTAATTGACCTATCGGCTAATTGTAAGGTGGCCGCAGTCGGTTTCAGTTCTCCTAAACCCAAATGTTCATACACTGAATAGGGTATCAAATTCACACTCGCACCTAAATCAAGAAGAACCCGGTGAATGTATTTATCACCAATGTGACAAGCGATGGTTGGAGTACCCGGGTCTTTATATTTGAGAGTGTTGGTGTTAAACAGGGAGCTAACCTTTTCTGTTAGGAACACTTTCTTAGATAAATGGTTTCTAGACTTCCTCTTCTGAGTGCATAGATCCTTTAAGAACTTAGCATACGGGGGTATCTGTTTAATCGCATCTAGTAGTGGAATATTGATTTTGACTTCTTTAAATATTTCAAGAATATCTTCCGGTTTCGTGCTTTTTCTAGTGAAGTGAGCCGGGGCTTCCCCGCTTGGTGGAAATGGCATCCTAGGCACATAATCGGAAGGGTTTACCGCTTTAGATGTTTTATTTGATATCAAAGGGTTAGCGTCTTTTGAAACTGGAGTAGAACTCTCTTCCTTTTCACCCTTTTCCTTTTCTTTATCTTTATCTTTCCTAGCCTCGGGAGGAGGTACGACCTCCTCGGGACGTTCAGTTGTCCTTGTTGAGACAGCGTTAACCTGATCACTCGCCGAGCTCACCTCGTACTGACCTTTAGGATTTTGCACAGGTTGACTTGGTAATTTTCCCTCATTACGTCGATTCAATGTATTAGCTAATTGTCCCATTTGGGACTCTAACTTCGCTATAGATTGCGTATGGGAATTTACAAGTTGAGATTGCGATTGTGATTGGGCCTCTAAGGTCTTTAATGATGCCAACACGCTCTCTTCAAAAGTTTTATCCCTAGAAGGATTAGCACGGAAGGAGGGCTGTTGGTATTGATTTGGTTGATTCGGAGGCTGCTGATACTGATTAGACTGTGGTTTATACGCATTAGGAAAATTAGTTGTATCAGGTTTCGAATACGGCTTCTCACTATTGGAGTTCCATGACAGGTTCGGATGAGGTCCCCATGTCGTGTTCGGTTTATACCCCGTTGGGTTATAATTCGGTCGTTGGAACTGTTGAACCGCATTTATATGTTGTTCCACAAATTTCGGGAACTGAGATGCGGACGGACATGCTAATGTTGAATGTGACGAATCTGAGCATAACTGGCATACTTCAGCAGAAACAGGTGGGCCTTGCATGCGACCCATCATCATAAGTTGGTCCATTTTTCTATTTAGTTCTTGAATTTCATACGAATGATTAGACTCAACTTTCGCCTCTCTCTTTGGATTAGGTAGAAGGTGTCCTTCAGGTCGTACGGATACCGCTTGGTGCATAGAGTTTTCACTTAATGTTTCAAATATCTTCCATGCCTCATCGGCACTCTTGTGGAGGAACGTCCCCGCACAAATAGCATCGACGGTATTTCGAACGGTAGGAATTAATCCTTCATAAAAGACTTGCACCAGCTGCCATTTGGGTATCTGGTGATGAGGGCAAGAACGTAAGAGTTCTTTAAACTGTTCCCATGTATCGTAAAGTGTCTCCCCATCTTGCATTGTAAAATTAGTTATTGACTTTCTAATCTGATTCGTTCTAGTTATGGGGAAGAATTTTTGTAGGAACACAGTTTGCAACTCATCCCATGTTCTTATTGAATTTGGCTCCAACGATTGGAGCCAGTACTTCGCCTTATCTTTAAGTGAAAACGGGAATAGGCGTATTTTTAACTCATCATCTGTTAAGTTCTGAATTTTTAAAGTCGCACAGATACCCTGAAATTCGCCCAGATGGTTATAAGGGTCTTCCTTAACACGCCCGTGAAATGACGGCAGGAGCGCAATAGTTGAGGATTTGATTTCAAAGTGAGCTGCCGTCACTTCCGGCAATGCAATACACGACGGTGGCGTGTAGGCCGTAGGAGTGAAATAGTCCTTTAATGGTGGTGGTGGTGGGGGTATGTTCAGATTATCCCCCTCATTCCGATTATTCCCATTATTCTGGTTATTTCCAAAATCGGCCATCGGAATAGGTTCGATTTTTATTGTTTTAGTTTTTCTTAAACGATTACGCGTACTACGGATTTCTAATTCAAATGAAGATGACGGTTCAGGTGTGGACTCGTCGTCCAACATCAACCAAGCTCTCGAAGCTTGGGCTGATGACCTAAAGCCTCTAAGTGTACGTTCAAGTTCGAGATTAAGCGGATTCAATTTAGGTTTAGTTGAACGAGTTCCAAACATACACTAAGGGTGGACTCAATAAAACAATAAAAACAAAAATAGCTACGCTAATAACCAAGCATGCAAGCACACAAGACTAATATGATGCATGAAATTATCGTGTAATGCAATGACCGCGTCAAGCCCAGCGCCCCGGGTTTCCTAGCTAATGCAGTGCTCACTCCACACCTACCCTAATGCAAGTATTGCGTCTCAGCGCCCTGACTTACAGTGGTTGATGCGAAATTTAAAAACTTAGCGAATTTACTTGTTTTTTGATTTTTATTGCAATTTTCTTTTCAGGTTCGCGTAAGCTCCGTTGACGTGCACAGCTGCTCCACTCGATCTTGCTAGAATTGACGGTTTGAGATCTGTAGAACAAGAATAATTTTAGCGACTCTAAAATAAAACTAAAACAAAAAAAATAAAAAGGAAACTAATACTAACTAATATTTACTTAACTAAGTAGATTACGATTCTAATAATTAACGGAAAAAGTTATTTCAATCCCCGGCAACGGCGCCAAAAATTGATCTCGTCAGAATCAAGATATAAAAGTATGCTTATTTATGCTTTACTTTCAAAAGATTTGTAGTGTGGAAAGTAAAGGTCGAACCCACAGAGATTGTTAACTTTTAATCCTTTAATTACTAAAATCTAATCTATCTAGTTATAAGAAAATCGGAAGTTGAATTGATTTAGGTTTTTATTATCACTACTACTTTAAACTATGAAATTTTAGAATTAAGATCTAGAATTAAATCTAAGTAAACTTAAATGCAAAATTGGAAATTGGTTTAAATATATGGAGATGAGATTACAAATCCACCACTAACTATGCATTGAGGGTCTATACTTCTTATTCTAAGTTCTATGTTTGGATAGTTATGATCTATTGTAGCTACAAGCCCAATAGTATCGTCAAGAAGATATCGTTAGTTTAATCTAAACATAATCCATCTACGGTTCACATGAATTATCTACCTATGACTAGGGTGTAGCATAACTCATCTTTCCTAAGCATGGATTATAAAAGATGTAAACATCACAATCAAATAAGCACCATTGTATGTAAATACTCCTATCAATCACAGAAATCAAGGACTATTGAGTTCAATAAGCATAAGGAAAAATCTAAGACAAGAATAGATCCAAAATACTCTTGATTATTAACATTAAAAACTGATTATATAAAATCCACCAACATACAATCACTATCCCAAAACATAAAATCTTAAAATAGAAAAGCATAGAATCCCCCTTTACATAGCTAGGGTTTCATTGAAACCCTAGATTAGGAGTTTAGTGGCTCATGATTGGTGAAAGCATGAAGATGGAGTTGATGTAAGCCATTAGAAACCTTCAAGCTTGCTCTTCCCTTTCCTCTTGCCTTCAATGAATGTATGTGAATGAATCTCTAGGTGTGTAACCCCTTCAAAACATAAAAACTAGATATATATATAGTTTAGAAGAGATTATCCAAGATTTTTCCTCCCGAAACAGATTAAAACAGGTGCTATTTGCAATCTGGACATCTTCAAGCAATTTCGTCTGCACAGGACTCTTTAGAATACTGAAATACGCAACTTTGGTTTTTACACATATCGCGCGAGCGGGTCGCGCGAGCGCGACATTTGGCATCTCGCGCGCGCGGATCGCGCGAGCGATTTATGGGGTTTCGCGCGAGCGGATCGCGCGAGCGATTCTCAGATTTTCGCGCCCGCAGACCGCCCGCGCGATGTGTCTTTTTCTGCTTCTTTCTTCCTGCTTTTTCACCTATTTTAACCCGATCTCCTTGTTTTCTTCTAAAACCTGCTAGAAAATAGAAAATAAAGTAAAATTACACAAAAAGAGGATAAAAACGACTAACAAATGTGAGTTAAGGCGTATAATTAGGATTTGTTCTCTCCCGATCAGATATCATTATGCCTTTTTTCTTGCAGAGTAGACAATATCACTTGCAATCTCCCCATACCTCTGTCGTGTATAGAACTGCTTTTGCCTGTTGGGTCAAAAGTTTCTTTCTCAACACAGTCCATGTCAACCAATGAACCTGTTGTTTCAGTTGATTGGCTCCATGCCAACCTCCAAGATCCTGATATGAAGGTATGCACTTGAATTTGTAGTGATTTATTTTATTAGCTCTGAGCATTGAGACACACATATGTGAATAGAACAATTAGATTTATCCACTAAAATTATTCGTACCCGAGAGGAGTAATGTAATATAGTCAACAACTAGCAGTTATATAGTCATGGAGGTTGTTACTAATCATACTGTATTTTTACCTTTTTAAGGTGTTGGATGCATCCTGATACATGCCGGATGAACAGAGAAATCCAATTCAAGAATATCATGTTTTGACTATGGTTCTACTTTTGAATTATCTCTCATGTCATAACATCTTAATTTCCATGACTGGACTCTACTTCAGATCCTGGTAAAGATAATAAATGTGGAGTTTTGTATCACCACTCATTCGTCTCCTACTTTATTTCATTTGTTCAGAGGTTCTGATTTTGTATTTCTATTTTTCTTTTTTCTTTTTCTGCTCTTTTTTTCGTTTGATTGTGGTGTTTGAACAGGTTGCCCATATTCCTGGTGCGCTTTCTTTGACGTAGACGGGATATCAGATCGAACTACTAATGTGAGATGGTTTCTCCTGATCTGCTGTCTTCTGATTTAATAGTACCATAGGTTGCACATTTTCTTTGCCTCGTGACATTAGTCTCAAGAAAGAAAATGGTTTTATGTTGTTTTTACCGTTTTACGTAATATTAGTACCTTTATTGCTGCATATCCTTGAGTCAAAAGAAAACAAATAGGATCTTTTCCAACCTCACAGATTTCAAGATTTGACATATTGGAGTTACTTGTGGGCCATTGGTTGATCATTTAATATTTATCTCTCCTCATACAAGATATGAGAAACTTTAAATCTCTACATGATGCGTTTTAGTTGCCATATATGTTGCCATTGGAAGAAGCTTTTGCTGCTGCTGTTGGTATTGAGAATAAAGATGGGCTTGTTGTTTATGATGGAAAGGGAATTTTTAGTGATGTTCGTGTTTGGTGGTGAGTTGTAGGTTTGGTATTAATTAAAAACTTTTAGGCTTTGTTTGGTTTGTGAATTTAGAGAAGGAAGAGGAAGATGAAAGGATAAATAAAACTAATTCCCTAGTTTTTTCCAGTGTTTTCCTCCATGTTTAAAATACATTAAAAATTTGAAAATTTTAAAACGTTATGGAACTCACGAAAACAAGGGAAGTGACTCACAAATTTCAGAATTTTTAAATTTTTTTTTTATCCCATTCTCTTCTTTCCTATTTCCCTTCAATGTTTTCTTTATCAACTAAAGAAAGCAAATTATTTTCCTTCTGCTCTCTTTGGTTTGTGGATATAGTGAAGGAGAAAAACAGAAAGAAAAACAAGAAGGAAAACTATTTCCATAGTGTTTTCCCATCTAATTTTACTCCATGGGTAAATAACATTAGAAACTTCTTTTATAAGATAGGGTAGAAAATGAAGGCAGGCACATGACTGACAAACTTCAAAATTTGTAATTCGGTTTTACCCTTTTTTTTTTTAATTTTTTTTAGTTTTTTTTTTCCCTTTTTCCTTCCTATTTGCCTCAATAATGTCATTAGCCTTGCTTGGTTTCCTTAGCCTTTCTCAATTTATTCTCTTTTCTTTCCTTAGCCTTAGACAAAGGAAAATGAGTTCCTCTATATTTTCTTTTATTTTTCCTTACTAAATCCAAGAACCTAATAAAGCCTTAGTGTTTTCGCTAATGTATTGTGTCATGTTAGAACAGTGCTAAAGTTATTACTTTTTAAAAAATTATAGTAAATCAAGGAGATAGGAAGGAAATTGAGTCACAAAATTCAATGTTTTGTTTAATTTTGTTTTTTTTCAACTTTTAATCTATTTTGTTAATTGAATGAATAGGATGTTTCTCGTGTATGGACATGACAGAGTTTGGGTGTTAGATGGAGAGCTGCCAAGATGGCGTGCTTCGGGATATGATGTGGGGTCTAGTGCTTCTAGTGATGCCATTTTGAAAGCTAGTGCTGCCAGTGAAGGTATAGAGAAAGTATACATGGGGGCAGAAAGTAAGTCTATTGCCAATCATATTTATCTTGCGAATGAACATATTCTTCTTGTTATTTTTTTTCGTTCCTTCCCTGAATTCATTTAATACTAGCGTACAATGAACTGGATAGTGAAATTGAGTAATAGTTTGGCATTTTTCGAAATTCTTGTAATGGTCGTTCCAAGGTGTCTTATGTTTAGGTTTTTAGCTTGGATATTTTACTTCATTCAACACACACACAACCCCCACACCCCCCACCTTTTAATTTTTTCTACGGCATGGGTTTTGTTTTGTTTTGTTTTGTTTTATTTATTTATTTATTGATTTATCTTATTTTTTAGAATTCCCTGTCAAAGCATTTCTACTTGTTCAGGTTGGGCCAATTACATTTCAGACCAAATTTCAGCCACATCTTGTCTGGACACTTGAACAGGTTAGCCTCTTCAAGCTGAAACTTTTTCTGTTTTACAGTAAAAATCATGAATAGATGAATGGTATCTCTGAAAATGGTGGTGGATAGTGTCTGGACTTGGAAGAATGACAGGATTCAGTCTATTAGCTGGATTAGTTTTACATGTATGGCTAGTGCTACAACCATGAAAGATGATCATTGACATGTTACCATGAAGTCATTCAGCATTTGCAATCTCTTGTACTTGGAGACTTCTTTTTTTTTTTTTTTAAGAAATGGTCCATATCAGAATGACTCAAAATATTTATACTATTCTTTTCTTTTCTTTTTTTTTTGAACAGCAAAGAAAATTTAAATTTAAGGCAAGCCATGAAGGCCAAGAAAGGAACAGCACACCCATAAAAAGAAACAAAAGCATCCTCCCTAAATTTCCCAAAGAAACTGCCACACCACAAACCCCTTAAGAACATGCAGCAAAACACCACCCAAAAAACACCCCAAGAAATTCCCAAAATAATTAAAACTGAAACATAAAAAGAGAGCAGAATTCCTCACAGGACTCTCTACCATCCTTCACATCATAGAACCAACACCCAAGCAGAATGCAAGAAAACATCATGATAGCAACACCCCCAGAGCCAACCACCACAATTAAATTTGAAGCCTAACCCCATATCCCATAACTCAGTAGAACATCCCCCTGCATGCCCAAAATAGTTGACCTAGCAGCTCCAAAAAACACCACCATCCACCACTCCCAGATCAGATCCCTGGACAAAGCTTTATGAGGTCTGCACAAGCCACCCTATACATTAGACACTTAGGCAGCCCACTGGAGACCTTAGAAAAAAGAACCAAATACAAAAGAATCTGCAACAAAATGACAACAGCAGCAGTAGCAAATCTATGACAACACCAACACTCAAAAGACAGTGACAAGAAAGATCACAAAACAGCCTGTCCGAAATAGCTCTAACCTCAATATCGAACACACCTTCCCTAAAAAAAACCATTCTTTCAGCAGAACCCCTTCCGTCTTCTTCAATGTAATACCCACCACTCTCTTCTTAAGAAGCACTTTAATTTCTTCATTGACAGCAACCAGACAAGACTTATCCGTAGAATTAGAAAGATTCTCCACCCTCATATTAAAGTGAGGTTGCGAACCAGCAAGAGCCTCAGCAAAGGACTGACCTTTTGACCTCCCTAAATTGACACCGTCCAAAGCAAGAGATTGGAAACCAGGTCTGACTATAGGGTTGACATAAGCCTTCCTACAGTCCTCCTTACACTCCAAATCCTTGACCGGGACCAAACTGAATCTTGCCAAGTTGACTCCCAAATGGTGTTGCAAAATGCACAATCCATTAAAAGAAGTAACTGCTTCATCAGCAGATTTTTTTTCTACAAATCTGACAAAGCCGAATCTTCTACCACCCTTGTTCCTCTTATGAGGGATGAACACCTCTGAGACCTTTCCACATTCCTCAAAACACTCAAAAAGCCATTTTGAGTCAACAACATTTGGAATGTTATTCACAAAAATAGAAAACTGCTTTTGCAACACCATTACCAGGAACCCACGACACAGAAGGTAAAAATCAATTCCAGAGAATCACACCAACAAAAACCAAAACCCAAGAGAAGCATCAAACAAGGGCCAAGCACACACAGTAGCCAAAGAGACGGGAAAAACCCCAAGAAGGAATGTTCCAAAAGAAATCAAAAGGAGGGATCGGCCAGAGATAAAAGAAATTAGGGCAAAGAGGGACAGGAACACACAAACACAATTCTTATCTGTAATCAAAAGTTAAATTGATTCAGAACAAATACGTAAACGACCAGATCAAGAAGAATCGATTTAGAAAAAAAAAAAACAAAATTGCCATGCTGCATTACGAATCCCCACTTCCAACCATCTTCTTCCTAGTACTGTTTAGTTGGAGTCAGATGATTGGCTATTTAATAATTGAAGCAATTTACCTGGTGTCACTCAAACTTTTCAGAATTGTGATGGATGTCCTACTTAAGGATGTCCCATTGCTTACTGAAGTAGCTATTACTTATACAATAATACCCATCTTCGATCCTTGCACTTGGAGACTTTATTTGGTTTTTGGATTCATTGAAGGAAAAAAAGGGAAAGATATATAAGAAGGAAAACTAGTTCCCTTTTGTTTGTTCGTTTACAGCATGTGTGCGAACTCAGGGTACATCATAACTACTTAGTGAATGTAACAAAGTTCAGGATGCCATACATTGTTTCTTTCATACCTTTGAGTGGAAATGGGGTTACATATGTGGTTGTGATGGTGTCTTTGATAGTTATGATGAAGCTTATGTAATTATTGCTTTTTATATTGTAAAAGTAATGCGTATCTTGCAAATTATTAGTTGCAATAAAACTTACAATCGAGATGGATCAAGCTCTACAATGTGATGCATTGCTGAGTTTCAATCATGGATATGATTAGAAGTAATTCATTATTTTCTAGTAAAATGTTTTTTAAGTAATTGGAAGTGAACTATATTGAGGGTGTATGAGATTCTGCTGTGAAACTTTAAACTTATATCAAAGTTTTACTCTTTTATTATTTTATATATACAACTAATTAATGAAAACTTTTTCTTTTTTGTAGGTACAAAGTTTCACATTTTGATGGGAAGTTCTAACAAGTGAACCATTTTTTTTGTTGGGCTATTTTTTTTTTGTTGCTTTCATAGTTTTAATTGTTAGTACTTTTTGATGAATATGTAATATGTTATTAGTTTAGCACTTGACTTGGATCGATTGTATATTTTTTTTTGTTCATTCCAATTAATTGGTTGATATTGAGATGAATCGATGAAATTTAGTAGTTGAAATAGATTATTGAGTTGGATTAATTGATTTTGTACAGGGTGGTATTGTATGTACAGGGTGGTATATATTGTTTTTTACAGGGTGGTATTGAATCAGTGTTATTTAAAACATTTATGTCATTTTAAAACACATTTATGTCACTTTTATCAAGTATTTATGTCACTTTTATAAAGTATTTATGTCACTTTTAAAGTTTTTATGTCACTTTTAAAGTTTTTATGTCACTTTTAAGACTTTGATGTTATAATTTTGTTTGGTATTTATGTCACTTTTATACTTTTATGTCACTTTAGGCTAAAAGTGACATAAATAAAATGATATTTATGTCACTTTTAAGTATTTATGTCACTTTTTATTAACGTATACGTTGGTTTTATGAAACATTTATGTCACTTTTATAAAACATTTATGTCACTTTTAAAACATTTATGTCGCCTCCATTTATGTCACTTTTTACTGGAAAAAAAAGTGACATAAATACCTATTTATGTCACTTTTTAAGTGACATAAAAAGCATTTTTCCTTGTAGTTATTTTATGTATTTGATGCATGTATAATTGATGAGACCATAAAATTCCCTTCTTGTTTATGATATTAAGTTGTAAGCGAAGAGACATTATGAATGTCTTATCGTAGGCTTCCACCATTATAGGTGACTGTATTTTCTTATTTGGGTTTGTCGGCTACAGATATGTGGAGACTGCTCATTCTAAGAAAATCCACTCATACTATTTAAATATATGATATTATGAGGTGAGGGGTTAGTGGGATCCAAGAAACTATTATGTGAGGGTCTCATTAGTGACTCATACTTGTATGAATGGTGGGTCTAACTTAACTAAAAGATATGGATCAAGAAACTATTATGTGAGGTTCATAATTTTAGAGGCTAAATGATGATTGGAACTTGCTTAAGAAGCAATAGGTAAGAAGTTACCTTCTTATCAAAGTTAGTACAACCAAGAAACTATTATGTGAGGTTGTAGTAGTTTTGGTGGGACCCCAATCCCCACTAGGAATTTTTATAAATAAAGATTCCCAAATTTCTTTAAAGGGATGAGGAATTTGAAAAGAATGGTGGGAGGTACCATTATGATTTAAAGACCCAAAATCTAATGGATAATAAAATTGAATTTTATTTTATGCTCATAAATTGCTATTTATCTTCTGTAGATCACTGCTAAAATGTCAAACTTCAACCCCCTTGCTAAAATTCTGGATACCAACCGTTTAACTGGACCAAACTTTGATGATTGGTTTAGGAACTTAAAAATCATTCTTACTTCTGACAAAATTACCTATGTCTTGGATGGGCCAATGCCGGAATCTCTTCCGGAAGGATCCACTGAGGAAGAGCATGACACTTTGAGAAAGTGGCAGGAAGATGAAATAAAGGTGAGATGCTACATGTTAGCATCCATGAGCAATGAGCTTCAGAAGCAACATGATTCATATAAAAGCTCAACCTCTATTCTCCTTCACCTACAAGAGTTGTATGGGGGACAAAGCAGAACCGCAAGGTTCAATGTTTCAAAAGAACTCTTCCAGGCCAAAATGGCAGAGGGGTCATCTGTAAATGAGCATGTGCTTAAGATGATCGGTTACATTGAGCAACTCGAAAAGCTTGATGTAGGCATGGATGCAAATTTGCAAATAGATTTGATCTTACAATCCTTGCTAGATTCATTTTCGCAGTTCGTTATGAACTTCAACATGAGCAGGATGACAGTTCCACTGCATGAGTTGCTAAATATGTTGAATACTGCGGAAGGCTCTATCAAAAAGACAAAGGGATCTGCTCTTGTCATTCACGAGGCTTCTACTTCCAAGTCCAAGCCCAAGGGTAAAGGAAAATGGAAGGGGCAGAAGTCCAAGGTGAAGGCAAAGGGCGGGATCAAGAAAGGCAAGCCCGCAAATGATAAGGGTAAAGGAAAGTGTTTCTTCTGTGGCAAAGAAGGACATTGGAAGAGGAACTGCAGAGAGTACCTTGCTTCCATAAAAGACAAACCTTCTGAAGGTATGTCTAAATTGCTTTTTATAGAAACTAACCTTTCGGTTAATTCTGTTTCTTCTTGGGTATTAGATACCAGAGCTAGTTCTCATATTTGCAATTTGTTGCAGGGATTAAGGGGAAGCAGAAGGCTTAGTAGAGGACAAGCTGCTCTTTGAGTGGGAAATGGAGCAAGTGTTGCTGCATTAGATGTAGGGAGCTACTATTTAGCATTACCATCTAGCGTAGTTTTAGAATTAAAAGATTGTTTATTTATGCCAGATATTATTAGGAATATTATTTCTATTTCTGCTTTATCTAGAGATGGTTATAAATTTGTTTTTGAGAAAAATAAATGCACATTTTATTTAAATGATGATTTAGTTGGTTCTGGCATATATTTGAATGGTCTTTATTTCTTAAACTTAGATAATGGTATTAACTATATTGAGCAAGCAAAAGATAAAACACCAAAAAGACCTAGAGATGAAGTTAATCCTACTTATATGTGGCATCTTAGATTAGGTCATATTAGTGATGATAGGATCAACAAGTTGGTTAAGGATGGACACTTTGGCTCATTAGCTTATGAAGCTTATCCAACTTGTGAATCTTGTCTCATGGGCAAAATGACCAAATCACCCTTTGTGGGACATGGGGAAAGAGCTGCCGATATACTTGGATTAATTCACACTGATGTGTGTGGTCCTATGAATTCAATTGCAAGAGGAGGTTTTTCATACTTCATAACCTTCACCGATGATCACTCACGGTTAGGGTATGTGTATTTAATGAAATACAAATCTGAATCTTTTGAAAAGTTCAAAGAATTCATAAATGAAGTAGAAAAACAAACTGGGAAAAATATTAAAGTTCTTCTATCAGATCGAGGAGGTGAATACTTAAGCAATGAATTCTTGGACCATCTCAAGGAAAATGGTATTTTATCACAATGGACTCCACCTGGAACACCACAATTAAATGGTGTGTCCGATAGGAGAAATCGTACCTTATTGGATGTGGTACGATCCATGATGAGCTACATAGATTTACCTATATCATTTTGGGGATATGCGCTTCAAACAGCAGCACATATACTGAATAGAGTGCCAACCAAATCTGTTCCTAAGACACCGCATGAGATGTGGCATGGGAAGAGGCCTAGTCTTAATTATATTAAGATATGGGGTTGTCTAGCCTATGTCAAGAAACTAGAAGTGGACAAATTGGAATCTAGGTCAGTAAAATGTAGATTTGTGGGTTATCCAAAAGAGTCTTTGGGATACTATTTCTATCACCCAGGCGAACAAAAGGTGTTTGTTAGCAAGTTTGTCGTATTTCTTGAAAAAGAGTTTATTCAAGATGGAGGCAATGGGAAAGTGATAGAATTAGAAGAAATGTCCTCTGAACCACAAACCAACATTGACCAACATGAGGAAGAGTCCTCAAACCCTATTACAGTAGCACCTTCTATCACACAACCTCCACGTAAGACTAGTAGGACTCCCATACCTAATAAGAGATACTTGGATCTCCATCAAGGTGATGAGGAACTCTTTTATTGTGGAGACAATGGCGACAAGAGTGATCCTACTAATTACAAAGAGGCGATGTCAGATATCGATTCGAGTAAATGGCAAGTTGCTATGAAATCAGAAATGGATTCTATGTACTCCAACCAAGTCTGGATTTTGGTAGACCCGCCTCAAGGTATTGTACCTATTGGTTGCAAATGGGTTTACAAAAGGAAGATAGGCTCGGATGGAAAGGTAGAGACCTACAAAGCTAGGCTAGTGGCAAAAGGTTACAAACAAAGACAAGGAGTTGACTATGAGGAAACCTTCTCGCCTGTAGCTATGCTAAAATCCATCAGGATTATACTTGCTATAGCTGCACACTATGACTATGAGATATGGCAGATGGATGTAAAGACCGCTTTTCTCAATGGTCAGATTGAGGAAGAGATTTACATGGAGAAGCCGGAAGGCTTTATATCCCGTGGTGAAAACCACAAAATGTGTAAGCTGCAGAGATCCATTAATGGACTCAAGCAAGCATCTCGAAGTTGGAACATCCATTTTGATGAAGCGATTAAAGCATTTGACTTTCATCAAAATATGGATGAACCATGTGTGTATAAGAAGCTCAGTGGGAGAGCGATTACATTCCTAATTTTGTACGTTGATGACATCCTCCTCATTGGGAATGATGTAGGAATGTTATCATCAGTCAAACTATGGCTTTCACAAAACTTCTTCATGAAGGATTTGGGAGAAGCATCTTATATACTGGGTATAAAGGTTTATAGAGATAGATCTAAAAGATTGCTTGGTTTATCCCAGTCCTTATATATAGATAAAGTGTTGAATAGATTCAACATGGCAGATTCCAAGAGAGGGATGCTGCCCTTCAGACATGGAATTCATCTCTCGAAGGACATGAGTCCTAAGACACCAGAGGATAGAGAGAGCATGAGCAAAGTACCATATGCTTCAGCAGTGGGAAGTCTCATGTATGCTATGCTATGTACTAGACCTGATATCAGTCATGCTGTAAGTGTTACAAGTAGATATCAGTCTAATCCAGGTATGGACCACTGGATTGCAGTAAAGAACATCCTTAAGTACTTGAGAAGAACTAAGGATATGTTCCTTATTTATGGAGGAGGAGAATTGAGAGTTGATGGTTACACGGATTCGGACTTCCAGACTGATGTGGATGATAGAAAATCCACATCTGGGTATGTGTTTACCCTTAATGGGGGCGCTGTTAGCTGGAAGAGTTGTAAGCAAGATACAACGGCAGATTCCACGACCGAAGCAGAATACATTGCTGCTTCAGAAGCAGCAAAGGAGAGTGTGTGGATAAGAAAGTTCATCAGTGAACTAGGTGTAGTTCCAACCATTGAATCACCTGTGCCTCTGTACTGTGATAACAATGGGGCGATAGCTCAAGCCAAGGAACCAAGGTCTCATCAGAAATCCAAACACATTCAGCGTCGATACCATATGATTAGAGAAATCATTGGTAGAGTTGATGTGGAGATACAGAAAATAGCATCAGCAGATAATGTAGCAGATCCATTCACTAAGGCCTTAACCTTGCAGCAATTGGATCGCCACCTTGAGAGGATGGGTATGAGATACATGGTCGATTGGCTTTAGTGAAAGTGGGAGATTGTTAGTAGTATGCCCTAAAAGCCAATTAGATTGGAGTAGCATTTTAGGAATATTACATTGTAATAACAGTTTCATATTAATAAAGGACAAGTTTATTATTTATCATTATTGTTATTTAACTTTGATATGATAAGTCCACAGAATTAAAGTTAAGAAGGTATGCACTTAAAGAGTTAAGGAACAAGAACATATACTTCTTAGTTGCTTTATTCTAAAATTGTTCTTAGTCGTAGGATTATTAAATTGGGCATTTAATAATCCGGTTAGACTAATATGTGTCATGTTTATTTTATTTGATAAAATATGGCTAGTCTTAAGTCATCAGTGTGGGGACGCTGGAACAGACATACGGATGCTTGTTATAGAACAAGTTCACTGAACGTGATCAACTATTAGGAAAATCCAAATGGAGTTTTACTTATCTATCAATGGATTGTTCTTAGTTGCAGTGGTACAAGTAATCTTTAGACCTGAGACATTACTGTTGTCTTGTGTATGAGTTATTATGCTTTAACGTGCACGGTGTTTATGTTTTAATTAAGGGCATATTCATGTATTGTTGGGTATAGTAAGTTATACATGGAGACATGTGAATGTACAACAAGGAATCTATCACTCTCAAGTGAGGGAGTGAATGTCCTATGTGATCTTCTATGATATATCTCAAGTAAAGTTCCCTGGCCAGGGCAGGGTGAGAATTAGAAAGAGTTTTCTAATTTCACCGGATGTAGAGAAATATCAATTAGTTCGAGAACATTCAATTAAATCTGGGTTTGATAATATGTCCATTACCCAAGAGATTTAATTGGGACATTGATTGATAGAAGGATTGAATTGTACGGTAACTGTTAACGAAAAGGTTCACTATTTTTCAGACTGTCTAGTGTGTCATGATATACTGCTAGGTGTCACTCATGACTAGTAGAAGCCCAGAAATAATAAATATTAATATTAATTATTTCTATAAGGGAGAATTAGAAGATGTTCTAATTTAAATTAATTAGAAAGGGTTCTAATTGTAATACTTTAAAGTATTAGTACCTACTACCAGATTAGTATGAACCTAAAGGGTCACACACAAAAGGGCAATGTGTAATTGGAAGAAGTTGTGAGGGTCTACTTGATATTAAGTTGTTAATATGGAAGTAGTATAATAATACTATTAGTTTATATTTGATTTAAAAAAGTCTTCCAATCAAATATAGTTTCCTAGTTAGATTAGGAAAGGGTCTTATGGTATTATTATATATATGAAGTATGGGAAACAATATGAATGCTAGCACACATAAGTTTTTCCCAAACAAAAACTCCCCCCTACATGACCGTACGGTCATAATATATATATATATATTGTAATAACCTGCATTTTTCTTGCATTGTCATATTTAAAATTATATATATTTTGTCTGCTTTTATCCTTATGTGAAAAATTTATTTCTTGACTAATCTCATTATTGAAATTACTTTTGGGGTCAAAATGCAATTTTCATAAAAACTGGCAATACCTGTGTTAAATTTCAAATCTGTATTTCAAAACGGTGGAATTATTTCTTTTAAAACTCAAACTGTATTTTTATAAAATCAGAAAACTATTTCTAACATTAAAATGAATTTTCTGTATTTTTGTGATAAACACCGTGTCACGAAAATACTAGTTTAGGTTTAAAACTGTCCGCGCAGTGTTAAACTTCCACAGAATTTTGGGAGTAACTGATTGGACAAATTTCTTTATACCCAATTATTATTGCTAAAGTTTTCCCTTAGGCCTTGTTTGGCAAATGCTTGTAGTATGTGTGTTGTCCTAATGCCATAAGCTTGATTCCCAAACACACCTTGACCCACACCAACTCCACCTACCCTTTCAATTATCAATGGAGCATTATGAATTGCAAGTGTATATTTACACATCATTGCTGCACTTTCTTTGTAATTAGTGGAGATTAATGGAGAATGAGTGGGATGTTAGGCAAATGTTTTCTAAGTGGGAGTTTGAGTATTTATACACCCAACCACACTACACATTCTACACTCCTAACATAGAGAGCTTGAGAGAGTCACATAGAGAGATAATAATTTCAGAATTTGAAGAGCTCAATCCTCCATAGCCAAGCTTGAAATTGGAGATTCTTAATTCTTGTATTTCTTTCTCAACAACTTCTTCAATCTACATCACGGTGAGTATTACTAACTCACTCAAAATGTAACTCATTCCTTATTTACTGATTTAGGTAATTAATTTTAACAGTAGCAGAATTTTGTTTTCAGATTTTTGTTAGGAAAAAGAATGAAATTTAAGGTTCTGCCCGCGTTGTCCCAAGCAAAACTCGATTCTGCACACTTTTTGTCTAATGAAATTTTCTCAGATTTTGCACCGTTTGGGCAGAAAATGAGGATTACAGTAGCAGAAAAAGTATATTAGAAATTCAATCTAATATTTTCTCTTTTAATTTTAACAGTAGCAGAATTTTGTTTCCAGATTTTTGTTAGGAAAACGAATGAAATTTAAGGTTCTGCCCGCTTTGTCCCAAGCAAAACTCGATTCTGCACACTTTTCGTCTAATGCAATTTTCTCAGATTCTGCACCGTTTGGACAGAAAACGAGGATTACAGTAGCAGTTTTTAGAATGCTATTAGTTATGTTTAAAATGATTAAGGCAATGAATTACGAATTTTCAATCCCCGTACGCGTATTATTTCTTTAATTCTGTGAATTCCTTTATGTTTAAAGTTTGATGACATTCATGTGGAGTCAGTTGTACATGCATGGTGAGTGTTGGTAGTGTGTAAAAGAGTAATGGTAGGGTGGAAAAGAGTATTGTTAGTGTGGAAAGTGTATGAGTTTGAGTTGTGATTGTGGTTGTGAGTTGTGATTGTGGTTGTGGTTGTGGTTGTGGTTGTGGTTGTGGTTGTGGTTGTGATTGTGGTTGTAGTTGAAAAAGAGGATGAGGGTGTCTTTGAAATGCGAAGGTGGCAAAAATGGACACTCCCTGACGCCCATGGAAGCGTTAAAGTGTGTGAAGCCGAACTTGGACACTCACTGGCACCCATGGAAGTGCTAAAGTGTGGCCTATGGACACTCCCTGATAACTCGAGTCTGGATACCTGTGTGGGGGTTGCCCCGGTATTTGCATGGCGGTTAGGGTCTTCAAAGTGTGAGGCATTGGACACTCCCTGGTACCCCGGACCAAAGTGTGAGGCAAACTGGACACTCCCTGGCGCCCCGTTGCTAAAGTGTGGCTATCTTAGTATTTCAAAGATACCAGGAGTAGGATAGAGGGTTGTTGGGTTTTGTCGAGAGAAAAGAGTCGGTTAGATGAGATGGTGCATTGTCCTCATACATGGTTACATATGTGTGAAATTATCTTTTAAATAATGTTGTGGTTGTTTTTCTATCAAGCTCTTTATCTTTAAATATAAACTTGTGGTATTTAAATGGTAATGGGAAAAAGGTAAATGAGTATGTTTTTACATTCAAAGCTATGTTTTTAATACTCACCAGCTTCTTGAAGCTGACGGCGTTGATGCGTCCTGGACATTCGTGTCCAGGCTTTGCAGGTAATAATCAAGATGAACCGTATGACTATGCTAATTGAGATCAGTTGCTGAGAAGAGAATTTACTTTTATACGCTTTATGTGTTTTAAGATATGATTTGGTTTTGTAATAAGGATGACTGTAATAGACTGTAAGTTATTGTTTTATTTCAAGGCGGTCTGTGCCTTAGTAAACCCCGTACTATAGGATGTAATAAGTTAGAAAATTTTTTATAAGCCCAGGTTGCCCTACTCTGATTAATAGTTTTTATGTTGTTCGACGTTTGGGACGGAATCGATCCTTCAAACTGTCGCGACCTACGGGTCCATAAAGGAAATTAAACGCTTTCCATATTTATGCTACGTCGGGGCGTGACAGGATTTAGTGGTATCAGAGCCATAGGTTTTCTAGATTGACCAGGCTCAGTTATTCACGCCATAGATTAGTGACATAGGTTACCCTAAAGTTTTACTAAGCTATACAACCAAGTTCTAGTGTTAGTTTAGTACGGATTACCCTTAGTTCAGAAACTAAAATTCTAAGTTGGTTTTATCATAGAAATGATTACCCGTTTGTCTTGTCACATCGACAAAAATAATAGCAATTTCCATATACCTTCAGACATATCCATTTAGGATTAGTCGAGATAACCATAACTTATGATACCCCTACAGAAAGATAGTAGCCGAGTTTCTAAGGAGTTAAAGCATACCATAGCCCTCATTAATAGCTTAGGCACTGACAAATTTCCTGAGTCAAATCTCGGAATAGTCAGTATGGCCCACAACCAGAGTCTAGAGGATAAGAATACAACCTCTTTGCTATTAGACAGCTCTAGTTCGAATACGTGTTATATGTACTTAATATATATTTTATTGTATGCTTATGTGATAATACGAGTATGTGATATAGTAATATATACTATTTTGAAAATTTTTGTCATAGTACTGTTGCATGCATGTTTCTCATTCTACTACCCCTATCATGCATAGAATGGCTGGAAGACCAAGGAGGAACAGAAATCTGATTGAAGGAGCGCCCGAGGCTGCCGACCCCACGGGAATATTTGAAGCTTTTATTAGACGTCTCGAGAGGGTTAGTAATGCGAATGAAAACCAACGAGACCGCCAGACGGGAGATAAGCTGCTGGAAAGATTCCGTGCGCTCAGGCCCGAGCAATTTGCGGGTACCACGGATCCCTGGAAGGCGGAGCAATGGTTAAGACAGATGGACCGCATGTTCGAAGCTGTCCAATGCAACGAGATGGACAAAAGGAGATTGGCTACTTTTCAACTGACCGACGCCGCTGCAGATTGGTGGGACTCGGTCATAGCCACTATCGGAAACACCGCTGCTATGGGGATGACGTGGACGGCGTTCAAAGGGAGATTTCTGGAGAAGTACTTTCCGGCTACGGAGAGGCACAGAAGAGAGAAGGAATTTATGGATCTGACGCAAGGAACCAAGACGGTGCAAGAGTATACCACACAGTTTGAGAGGCTGTCACGGTTTGCCCCGCACATGGTTGATACTGAGGAGAAGAAGATCCGGAAGTATAATCAAGGGTTGGCACCGCAGATTCGTCGCTTGACTCTCGGCCACCTAGACAAATCATTTGAAGGACTAGTCGGCCTGGCTACCGACCTGGAAGAAGATGCTCGAGTATATCGCAAACAATTGGAATTCCGACCGCCTCAGAGGGGTAATTTTGGAAATAGACCACCAATGAACCATACCCAAGGGCAGAAGAGGAACTTTGATGGGAGCAAGAAGGCACAAGCTATTACCCATCCGACTCAACCCCGAGTAGGAGAAGGAAGTAGTGGTGTAAAGTGCTTCAACTGTGGCAACCCTGGACATGTGGCTCGGGACTGCAGGGCACCAAGGCGTGCTGCTCAGCCAGGAATAGTCTGCTTCAACTGTGGTGAACCAGGTCACCTCAGCAGGTTCTGCACTGCTCCTAAGCAAGCAACTTATGGACAACAGGGTCAGACCCGCTTGAATGCTGTTATTCCTGATGCCGCTGGATATGATGGAGCTGTATATGAAGAAGGAGATCTTGGAGAAGTTCAACCTGATCAGCAAGCAGTGGAAGGTACATTGACTCTATTTAACTCCCATGTTAGAGTATTATTTGATACGGGTGCTGCTCTATCATTCATATCTGTTAATACAATTCGAAGATTGGGTATCTTACCTCATCGCTTAGAGACAGCTTTGAAGGCTACATCACCAATAGGAGCTGCGGTCAGTTTAGGACATGTATGCAAGGATTGTCCTCTACGGATTGGAGACCGAGAAATCCCTGCAAGGTTGATCGTCCTATCGATGAAGGAGTTCGACATAATCCTAGGAATGGATTGGCTGTCTCAGAATCAAGTGAAGTTGGATTGCGCGAGGAAGAGAATTACATTCTCCGACAATGAGAATCAACCCTTTGATTTTCAATGTAACCCTTCGGGAGATATGTTCCTCACAAGATGTTTAGCCAACATCGAAGTCGTCAGTACAGAGGTGACAGCATCATCTATACCTGTAGTCAAGGACTTCGAAGAAGTATTTCAAGACATTTCTGGATTACCGCCCGAGAGAAGTATAGAGTTCTGTATTGAGCTTATACCGGGTACCCTACCAATTATCAAGGTTCCCTACAGAATGGCCCCCACAGAACTGCTAGAATTAAAGGGACAAGTACAAGAGCTCGAGAACCTAGGTTTTGTACGTCCAAGTACATCGCCTTGGGGAGCACCGGTGTTATTTGTGAAGAAGAAGGACGGGACGCTCAGGCTGTGTATCGACTACAGAGAATTGAATCGAGTGACAATCAAGAACAAGTATCCTTTGCCTCGGATCGACGATTTATTTGATCAACTACAAGGAGCTACGATATTTTCCAAGATAGACCTAAGGTCGGGGTATCATCAGTTGAGGGTACGGGAGGAAGACATACCTAAGACTGCTTTCAGAACCCGATATGGTCATTATGAATTTCTGGTGATGCCGTTTGGATTGACGAACGCCCCGGCAGTGTTTATGGATCTGATGAACAGAGTATTCAAGCCTTATTTAGATCAGTTTGTCATCGTCTTTATTGATGATATTTTGATCTATTCTAAGTCAAGAGAAGAACACGAGTAACATCTTCGGATTACGATGCAGACGCTTAAGGACCACCACTTGTATGCCAAGTTCAGTAAGTGTGAGTTCTGGTTGCAAGAAGTGAAATTTTTGGGACACAAGGTGTCATCTCAAGGAATTTCTGTGGATTCGTCCAAGACCGATGCTGTATCCAACTGGGTTAGGCCAAGCAACCCTACAGAAGTTCGGAGTTTTCTTGGACTCGCAGGCTATTACAGGAGATTTGTTGAGGGATTCTCCAAGATAGCTGCACCATTGACTGGGTTGACGAAGAAGAATTTGAAATTCGAATGGACAGAGAAGCATGAGCGAGCCTTTCTAGAGTTGAAAGAGAGACTCACTACCGCACCAGTACTAGCAATACCCAAGCCTGGTGAGAAGTTCACTATCTTTAGTGACGCATCATATCAAGGACTAGGGTGTGTACTTATGCAAGATGACAGAGTTATAGCCTATGGATCCAGGCAGCTGAAGCCGAATGAGTTGAACTATCCTATTCATGATTTGGAGTTGGCAGCAGTGGTTTTTGCACTCAAGATTTGGAGACATTATCTCTACGGTGAGAAGTTTGATTTGTTCTCCGATCACAAGAGTCTGAAGTATTTGTTCACACAGAAAGAGTTGAACATGAGGCAGCGCAGATGGATGGAGTTGATCAAAGATTACGACTTCACGTTGGAATACCACCCTGGTAAAGCTAATGTGGTCGCTGATGCTTTGAGTCGGCAGACTCGTGAGACGATCGCCTCCTTAATGGTTAGAGAATGGCGAGCATTGGAGACGTTGGCGGAGTTCGATGTACAGGGTGCTGAAAGAGGAGAAGGACAACTTGTTGGATGTCTTATCCTACAGCCTGTTCTCATTGATCGCATTATTGGAGCTCAGAAAGAAGATGAGAAGTTTCAATCATGGTTCAAGAAGATGTCAGAGAAGGACTCGACAGAATGGAAAGTGGGAGTCGATGGAGGGTATCGGTGCAGGAATAGATTATGTGTGCCGGATGTTGGAGAGCTTAGGAAGGATATCCTGGAAGAAGCACATAAGTCAAGATATACAGTTCACCCGGGAGGAACTAAGATGTATAAAGATTTGAAGAGAAATTTCTGGTGGGAAGGCATGAAGAAGGATGTGGCGGAGTTTGTATCCAAGTGTTTGACGTGTCAGCAGGTCAAGGCCGAACATCAGAGACCGTCGGGATTATTGCAACCGCTACCTATTCCTGGTTGGAAGTGGGAGCATATAACGATGGATTTTGTAGTAGGATTGCCTCGATCGCAGCAGAATCATGACGCTATTTGGGTAATTGTGGATCGATTGACGAAGTCAGCTCATTTTATTGCTTACAGTATGACATACCCGGTGGAAAAGATGAGCCGGATGTACATACAACAAGTTGTGCGACTTCACGGTGCACCTGTGACGATTGTGTCAGACCGTGACGCACGTTTTACTTCTGGATTTTGGGAAAGTCTGCAAGAAGCTATGGGAACTTCACTCAAGATGAGTACTGCTTTTCACCCTCAGACAGATGGGCAAACTGAGCGTGTTAATCAGATCATGGAGGATATGCTTAGGGCTTGTGTGATCGATTTTGAAGAATCTTGGGAGACACACTTGCCGTTGGTTGAATTTGCCTATAACAATAGTTATCATACGAGTATCGGTATGGCTCCGTTCGAAGCACTGTACGGACGACCATGTCGTTCTCCATTGTATTGGGCAGAAGTTGGGGACACAGAATTGTTGGGACCAGATTTGGTTAGAGAAACCAACGAGAAGATTTCCTTGGTCAAGGAAAGGATGAGAACCGCTCAGAGCCGGTATAAGAGTTATGCTGATCGACGCCGAAAAGATCTGGAGTTTAGTGTTGGAGATCACGTACTTCTTAAGGTTTCACCAACACGAGGAGTAGTACGCTTTGGTCTCAAGAGAGGGAAGTTAGCTCCACGTTTTATTGGACCGTTTGAGATTTTGGAACGTATCGGGAAAGTGGCCTATCAGCTGGCGCTACCACCGAAGATGTCTGGGGTTCACAACGTGTTTCACGTGAGTATGTTGAGGAAATACATACGAGATCCCTCGCACGTGGTTAGTTATGATGACATTGAGACGAGTCATAACGTGTCTTACAAGGAGAGACCTGTGAAGATTTTGGATCAGAGTATCAAGAAGCTG
Source organism: Hydrangea macrophylla (assembly GCA_033977485.1). Classification (NCBI taxonomy): domain Eukaryota; kingdom Viridiplantae; phylum Streptophyta; class Magnoliopsida; order Cornales; family Hydrangeaceae; genus Hydrangea; species Hydrangea macrophylla. Next base: position 76,432,813 of record CM066988.1, on the reverse strand, counting down.
AGGAATAAAGATATCCCGTTAGTGAAAGTTCAGTGGAATCACCATGACGAGAATGAAGCCTCGTGGGAAGTTGAAGCTGATATGAGGAAGAAGTACCCGGAGTTGTTTCATGACTAGTTAGTCTTGATTTCGGGGACGAAATCCTGTTTAAGGGGGGAAGGGTGTAATAACCTGCATTTTTCTTGCATTGTCATATTTAAAATTATATATATTTTGTCTGCTTTTATCCTTATGTGAAAAATTTATTTCTTGACTAATCTCATTATTGAAATTACTTTTGGGGTCAAAATGCAATTTTCATAAAAACTGGCAATACCTGTGTTAAATTTCAAATCTGTATTTCAAAACGGTGGAATTATTTCTTTTAAAACTCAAACTGTATTTTTATAAAATCAGAAAACTATTTCTAACATTAAAATGAATTTTCTGTATTTTTGTGATAAACACCGTGTCACGAAAATACTAGTTTAGGTTTAAAACTGTCCGCGCAGTGTTAAACTTCCACAGAATTTTGGGAGTAACTGATTGGACAAATTTCTTTATACCCAATTATTATTGCTAAAGTTTTCCCTTAGGCCTTGTTTGGCAAATGCTTGTAGTATGTGTGTTGTCCTAATGCCATAAGCTTGATTCCCAAACACACCTTGACCCACACCAACTCCACCTACCCTTTCAATTATCAATGGAGCATTATGAATTGCAAGTGTATATTTACACATCATTGCTGCACTTTCTTTGTAATTAGTGGAGATTAATGGAGAATGAGTGGGATGTTAGGCAAATGTTTTCTAAGTGGGAGTTTGAGTATTTATACACCCAACCACACTACACATTCTACACTCCTAACATAGAGAGCTTGAGAGAGTCACATAGAGAGATAATAATTTCAGAATTTGAAGAGCTCAATCCTCCATAGCCAAGCTTGAAATTGGAGATTCTTAATTCTTGTATTTCTTTCTCAACAACTTCTTCAATCTACATCACGGTGAGTATTACTAACTCACTCAAAATGTAACTCATTCCTTATTTACTGATTTAGGTAATTAATTTTAACAGTAGCAGAATTTTGTTTTCAGATTTTTGTTAGGAAAACGAATGAAATTTAAGGTTCTGCCCGCGTTGTCCCAAGCAAAACTCGATTCTGCACACTTTTTGTCTAATGCAATTTTCTCAGATTTTGCACCGTTTGGGCAGAAAATGAGGATTACAGTAGCAGAAAAAGTATATTAGAAATTCAATCTAATATTTTCTCTTTTAATTTTAACAGTAGCAGAATTTTGTTTCCAGATTTTTGTTAGGAAAACGAATGAAATTTAAGGTTCTGCCCGCTTTGTCCCAAGCAAAACTCGATTCTGCACACTTTTCGTCTAATGCAATTTTCTCAGATTCTGCACCGTTTGGACAGAAAACGAGGATTACAGTAGCAGTTTTTAGAATGCTATTAGTTATGTTTAAAATGATTAAGGCAATGAATTACGAATTTTCAATCCCCGTACGCGTATTATTTCTTTAATTCTGTGAATTTCTTTATGTTTAAAGTTTGATGACATTCATGTGGAGTCAGTTGTACATGCATGGTGAGTGTTGGTAGTGTGTAAAAGAGTAATGGTAGGGTGGAAAAGAGTATTGTTAGTGTGGAAAGTGTATGAGTTTGAGTTGTGATTGTGGTTGTGAGTTGTGATTGTGGTTGTGGTTGTGGTTGTGGTTGTGGTTGTGGTTGTGATTGTGGTTGTAGTTGAAAAAGAGGATGAGGGTGTCTTTGAAATGCGAAGGTGGCAAAAATGGACACTCCCTGACGCCCATGGAAGCGTTAAAGTGTGTGAAGCCGAACTTGGACACTCACTGGCACCCATGGAAGTGCTAAAGTGTGGCCTATGGACACTCCCTGATAACTCGAGTCTGGATACCTGTGTGGGGGTTGCCCCGGTATTTGCATGGCGGTTAGGGTCTTCAAAGTGTGAGGCATTGGACACTCCCTGGTACCCCGGACCAAAGTGTGAGGCAAACTGGACACTCCCTGGCGCCCCGTTGCTAAAGTGTGGCTATCTTAGTATTTCAAAGATACCAGGAGTAGGATAGAGGGTTGTTGGGTTTTGTCGAGAGAAAAGAGTCGGTTAGATGAGATGGTGCATTGTCCTCATACATGGTTACATATGTGTGAAATTATCTTTTAAATAATGTTGTGGTTGTTTTTCTATCAAGCTCTTTATCTTTAAATATAAACTTGTGGTATTTAAATGGTAATGGGAAAAAGGTAAATGAGTATGTTTTTACATTCAAAGCTATGTTTTTAATACTCACCAGCTTCTTGAAGCTGACGGCGTTGATGCGTCCTGGACATTCGTGTCCAGGCTTTGCAGGTAATAATCAAGATGAACCGTATGACTATGCTAATTGAGATCAGTTGCTGAGAAGAGAATTTACTTTTATACGCTTTATGTGTTTTAAGATATGATTTGGTTTTGTAATAAGGATGACTGTAATAGACTGTAAGTTATTGTTTTATTTCAAGGCGGTCTGTGCCTTAGTAAACCCCGTACTATAGGATGTAATAAGTTAGAAAATTTTTTATAAGCCCAGGTTGCCCTACTCTGATTAATAGTTTTTATGTTGTTCGACGTTTGGGACGGAATCGATCCTTCAAACTGTCGCGACCTACGGGTCCATAAAGGAAATTAAACGCTTTCCATATTTATGCTACGTCGGGGCGTGACATATATATATATGTTGTGACCTTGTTTTGTCTTTTTCAATTGTTGAAGAGAATTATTAGCTTCTTCCAATTCGTGAATTGCTCGTGTGGATACTTTTAGAGATCGGACACTTGGACGATTTGGTGAACTGTTAGTGGGACGAACTAGATTCAATATTTTGTAAAGCACGCTTCAAGGGTAACTATTCTATTAACCCCCTATGAATGTTGTATGTATTTTGTATATATCATAGACTTGATCATGGGTTTAGGAAACCATTAAATTTTTGTTTTCCGCTGCGCGAACCTTTAAGGGTTCCACATGATTTTCTTTAAGAGAGATTGCGTGCCAAAACAAAAGTTTGTTAAAGTGGTAAAAATTGCATAAACGTAGTTGGAAAAGTCCTTCTATCGACATATTTTGGAGAAGTTATTCAATCAGCCCGTCACGCCACGTCAGCATGCGAACGTGGTGCGACCATTTAATCTTAATCATCCATTTGCCCCTTATTTTTAAGGAGATCATGACAAGTAGTTAGTGGAATTTCAAATTTCAAATATGATAACTACTTGTCATGATCCCCCTAGAAGGAGGGGATAAGTGGGTGGTTAAGATTAAATGGTCACACCATTTCAGCATGGTGACGTGGCATGACGGGTTCACTGAATAATTACTCCATATTTTGGTCGTAGAAATGGAGAAGTTATTCAGTGAGTCCGTCACGCCATGTCAGCATAATAACGTGGTGTGACGTCTCCAATAAAAAGAAGTCATGTGCCCACTAACACTAGGAAGTAATGACATGTGGTGGGTAGTTTTTTTTTTTTTAAAACACATGGCATAACCTCTTAGAAGTAGGGAGGGGGTATATGCGTGGTTAAGATTAAGAGGTCCCACTTCATTATCATATGACATGGTGTAAAGGACTCACTGAATAAATTCTCCTAGAGATGCATTGAACTGCAGAACACGTGGTTAACCACGAAATAGATCGAGTTAAGAATAAGTTGCGATTTGACAGGTGGCTCGCAAGGATGGACGTTGGAGCCAAAAGTTAAATAGGCCCAATTAAATTAGATCAAAACCGCTTGTTGTCAGGCTTAAGCCATCCATTAAATGACACATAGTGAGAGGTGTAGGTTTTGGGCCTTTTGGCTAAGGATTGGTGAGAACTGAGAGATTATATTTATTTATTTTTTATTTTAGCTTTCTCTTTCTAAGCATTTGGGATAGACGATGTTGTTTAGAAACATCCTTGAGCTTGTGTTCGAACTTCGAAGCCCATTTCTTTTACCAATCCCATTTAGAAGCTGTTTGCTATAATATATATTCGGGCGTGTCAGAGCCTTGTTAGGTAGGCTCAAACTAATAAAACAAAATTTTCTAAGTCACTTGTGTGAGTGATACACAAGGTTTAGAAATCTGACTTCTATCAAACGATTGTGATGGCCAAGTAGGAAAGTACCCTTGGCCTAAGGTCCCTAGACAGTGTTGAAGCACACAAGTCTAGCAAGTGATGAAGACAAGCAAGAGAAATTAAATAAAAAGAGCATTTTTATTTAATTGAAATAAGGAAGAGAAAATTACAAGGATGTAATTTAAATGCTAAGAAAGCCTAAGAAAAAATAAAAAGGATGCTTAAAGTGCTAAGAATGCTTTTTGGATGCATTTGTCGAGGTGACGCGGAGTCAGTTGACTGCTTGGCCTGCCTGCTGATTTATAGCGGCCATGGAGGTCTCCTAGATAAGGTAGGAAATATGATAAATATTAATCTGGTAAAAAATACCAGATTTCTTCCATAAACTGCTATTGACTTCCATATCTTGATATATATATATATATATGCGTATATATATATATTGCACCTAGCCCGAATTTGGTCTTCATTCGGCTTACATTCTTTGCAAGTAAAAGATATACCCATAAAGTAATAATATTATCTTACCAAAATAATATGATATAATCTTGCCAATGTGATAATCCGAAAAGATATGATAATATTATGATATTATCCTTCCTTATAGAAATATTTATCACCACATATATACATATATATGTATTATGAGAGATTGTAGGGTTCATATACTTCCCATAATTGACCAACTATATCACCTCTTTCTTAAAGCAACCAGGTGGTGGCCCCAAACACTGATCAGTCCGAATGGCATAAGGCAAATAATGCCGTCCGATTCTCCAGTTATGCCAACCAAACTGTTGTCGCCAATTAACATCCACGTGGCTAAAATGATTTCCAAAGTGATAATAATGACAAGTCTGAATGAAGTTGATGAAAGGTAGCCACAATTATGAAATGGTCAATCAATATGCCCAAAATTAGGGAATGATTAACTAGGTGTAGGTCGAATTAAAGCTCAAATCAGGAGACAAATGGCTTCTAGTCAAAATTATATGGGTCCCACCTCTTTGATATTTTCCTTGATCTTGTGTACAAGCCGTGGCCCACCAATGTCAAATGGCCATCACCAAAGCAATTGCTATGGCCGACTAGAATAAAAGTAGCAGAATTACAAATGTTAGGCAGTCCGTGCACATGGTGGCCAGCCCGATGATAATCAGTCCGATTGAGTCAACCCGAACAACTTTGAACCAATCACTTTGGCCATTAATTTTGCAATCGGTCTCTAAGTCCGATTAATGGGATCGCTTGGTTAAACAAGGGGGGCTCTAACTCGAACTCTAACTCAAACTCAGAAAAGCAGGGAGAAAAAAGACAGTATTTTTTATACCAGTCTTAGCTGCACTTCGGGCTTTCCTTGCTTTAACTGCAGTTTCGAGCTATGAGTTTCGTTCAGAGCTCCGTTTGTTTTCTTTTTGCGGTTCCATACCCAGGAGGTGAAGCAGAGATGAAAGGCAGCCCTCGTAGCCCTAATATCTCAATCAGCCTCTACCAATCTTTAACTTAAAAATTGTATTTTTTAGGTGCAAACAATTTCCCCCCTGGCTGTATAAAATGAAAACAATATAATTTTGAATAGCCATGTTTTTTTTTTCAGACCGATTACTTCTTTAGATAAACTAACTTTGGCCTTCTCGTACAGTCCGCATGGATGTAAGACCATAACATATATACACATCTCGTAGGGCCCTCCATTTTAGATAATTGATAACATTGATTGAACCAAATCTACTACTGGATCCCATCATTCTTCGTAACTCCAACGTGGTTTGCAAGAGAATGGAAAGAAATAAACTTTGGGCCCACTCACATCTATCTCACCATGATGGACGTGCGTACACTTGCTCGGACTGAAACCCCAATGCACACGCCACTGTACGCCCTATTTTTCCTTTTGCAACGCACCACCTTATTCTACCATAGCACATATCAGATTCTGCTAGCATCCGCTTATTTGCCAAAAATTCTAATTTTTTTTCTTTTTTTCGGTCTGGTACGACAGCCCGAAAAATATTATCATTTACACTTCGGTCATTAGTACTCTTTTCCTTCTTTGATAGTACCATTGCAACAATAAGACCCACCAAATCAATGATAATTTCTGGTGAGATCCACAAAGCCATTGTGGATTAATATTAATACAAGCCAAATAATGAATTGACTTAGAATTAAAAAAATAATCGGTCACTATGATTAGATCGAAAAATTTGAACAACTCTTCGAGGGTGAGTTTCCTCAAAGGAATATGTTCAAAAAATTTATGAACCGATTTATAGTCAATCGGTCTCAGCGAAGAAATTTATGATTAGATCGAAAAAATTGTTTGCTGTAATATTTATTCGGGCGTGCCAGAGCCTTGTTAGGTAGGCCCAAACTAATAAAACAAAATTTTCTAAGTCACTTGTGTGAGTGATACACAAGGTTTGGAAATCTAACTTCTATCAAACGATTGTGATGGCCAAGTAGGAAAGTACCCTTGGCCTAAGGTCCCTAGACAGTGTTGAAGCACACAAGTCTAGCAAGTGATGAAGACAAGCAAGAGAAATTAAATAAAAGAGCATTTTTATTTAATTGAAATAAGGAAGAGAAAATTACAAGGATGTAATTTAAATGCTAAGAAAGCCTAAGAAAAATAAAAAGAATGGTAAGAATGCATTGGGATGCTGTTTAGAATGCGGTTTGTCGATGTGACGCGGGGTGGATTGATAGCTTGACCTGCCTGTTGATTTATAGCGGCCTGACTGGTCTCCGGGATAAGGCAAGTAAATCTGCAATACATAATCTGGTATAATTTACCAGATTTATCTCTCAATATCTGCTCTTGATTTCCATAATTATCTGGTATAAAATACCAGATTTTCCTCCATATATAACAGGCTCAAACGAATGTGGTCCAAATCTTGGCTTGATACGGTTGACTTACCCTTCAAGCAAAAGATATACAGATATATATATGTATATAATATAATGATATTATCATAATCTTCCATACTAGATAATGTTTCCCATAACAGATAATATTTGATATTGTAACGCCCTGTATTTTACTATCACTAATAGATAAATATTGCATTTTATTTTCATGAGTAGTTGATTTAATTTCTATTTATAAATATTTATCTGGGGTCAAACTGTAATTTCCAAAATACTTTCTATGGTTTCAAAATCGATATCTATATTTTGTATAAACTGGGAATTTAATTCCTACATTAGTATAATTTTCTGTATTTTATTTTAAACCAGAAAATACCAGTTTATGATTTAGTCTGCGCCTTATACCGCGTTTGGGGTGTGGGAGCACGTGAGCTCAACCACACCGGGCGAAATCCGCCCATAGCTTGGAGCCCAATCATATATCAGTATATACGTTGGTGTCTCTCTCTCTCAATCACTCACTCACAGTCTCTCATCTCTCACTCTCAAACTCTCTCAAATTCTCTCAACCTCTCTCAATCTCTCAAAGATCATCACACAACACACACATACAGATTATATACATATATATTCAGTCACATACACAGACATATATATATATATATATCAAGAGAGGAAGACGGAGGAGTAGAGTTGGACGACGGAATTCGACGACGGAAACTCTCGGTCTCAAATTCTCTGTGTAATTAACCTCAATGAGTAATTTAAACTCACTCTCAATGTCTATATATGTGTATTTCAGTGTATATATGTGTGTATAGGTGTATATATATCAATACACCATTAAAGCTTGGAAATTGAAGTTTTAGAAATCGTAACCAAAATCGATTCTGTAAATTGGGAATGAAAGATATCGATGCCAATAGGCTACGGTTCGAATCCTACGACTTAATTCATCCGTATCGCGACGAACGGTTGATTTAAAGTTTTGACACCCTCCCTTTAATCGCGAATATTTAGAGATATAATCCGTATTAGTTAAAATTGATCGCGTATTCTTAATCTACGCGGAAAACCGAGAAGAACCATATATCACTTGTCTTGGTACGAACAGAATCTGAAACTGGGTAATTTCAGTCCAGAAACTGAAAACAGGGGAGAAGACGAAGAAGATGGCATTCTGCAAGAACTCGCGCGCGCGACCCGCTCGCGCGAGGTTCGCTCGCGCGGCCCGCTCGCGCGGACCTTTTCCCCCCCTCGCGGGCGCGATCCGCTCGCGCGACCTGTCCAGCCCCTCCGCGCGCGCGATCTGCTCGCGCGATCTGCCTTCCCCCTCGCTCGCGCGATCCGCTCGCGCGAGGTGGCAGTTTTGGCAGTTTGTGTGATTTTTGGTAAGGGACTGTTTGGAAAATGTTTTGGGAGATTTCAAAGAACTGTTTGGCAAAAATATTGTTTTAAAGGTCTATGTTTTAATGATTGTACGAAACAAGAACAACTTAGGCCGAAATTTTATGCTCGTACGATTATCCGGCTTTGTGATTTATTAATGGTGTTATTTATGAAACATTGACATACATATTAGGGTTGAGGTTGTGTCAACATGCATGTGTGTGAGAAGCGTGAAAAGAGTAAAGAGTAGCGGTCTGGTGTGCGACCTCAATATCGATCGGATAGTATTCCTGGTATTGGAGGCGACAGTGTCGTGTACGACTTAGATATCGATCGGATAGTATTCCTGGTATCTAAGGCGCGCGTTTCGGATATTGATCGGATAGTATTCCTGATATCCGAAGCGATGGTGATAGTGTTGTGTACGACTTAGATATCGATCGGATAGTATTCCTGGTATCTAAGGCGCGCGTTTCGGATATTGATCGGATAGTATTCCTGATATCCGGAGCGATGGTTGGTTGTGATCAGTCTAGATATCGATCGGATAGTATTCCTGGTATCTGAGGCAGTAGTGTGGTGTGTGACTTCAATACTGATCGGATAGTATTCCTGGTATTGGAGGCGATAGTGTAGTGTGTGAATTGGATGACTGAATACTTATTACTTCTGGTAGCTGAAATAATGTATTGATTTAAGTGGATTGTTCTAAAGGAAAGAATTGGCAAAATAAGATGTTTCACAATTCATGTACAATTTCGTATTTATTTATTACTATATTCCCCCGTGATTATGTTGGAATTGGAACCTTGAATATATTACTGTTAAAGTTAAATGGTACCGTTGTTTATTTGCTTATATATACATTGCGAGCACTTGTTTATTTTACTCACCAGCTTTCATAAGCTGACGGCGTTGATGCGTCCTGGACTGTATGTCCAGATTTTCAGGGGCAGGAGTAGCCAGGGTACTTCGACTATGCTAGTTAGAGGCAGGGAACTTTCCAGGAGGCTGCTTATTATTTTCCTATGTCTTTCATTTTCTGAAGTTGTAATAGACTGGAGAATAGCTTTTGAATAAGGGCGTTTTGTGCCTAAGACATTGACTTATGTAATAGTTTAGTAAGTTTTAAATTTCAGAGCTTATGTTTATTAGTATCCTTTGCTCTAGAAATGTTTGTTAAGTTATTTGTTGCAGGGACAATTGGTCATACTCACTTGTCACGACCTACGAGTCCATAAAGGAAATTAAATGCTTTCCTGAATTATGCTACGTCGGGGCGTGACAGGCTTTTTGGTATCAGAGCCAGGTTATGGCTCGACCAATTGTCCAGAACACCTAGGATCTCCCGTTAAGATAGAATTAAGATAAGATAGTTCGACTTCGTTCCGTGTTTAGTCGCTGTCTATCGTTTAGAATTTTCTTTCTTCTCGAGAGGTTGACCGAATTCTGTTGATTGATGGATAGGTACCGTTCTCTCGATCAGATGGCTGGAAGAAATCTCAGGAATCGTCCCGCTATTGAAGATGCACCCCCGGTAATAGATCCAACCGGAATGTTTGAGGCCTTTGTTAGAAGATTGGAGAGGGTTAGTGATCAGAACGCAAGGAACAATAATCAGAATGGGAATTACAACGGGAATGGAAGGCAAGCCCACCAGACTGGAGACAAGCTTCTCAAAGAGTTTCGCGCCCTGCGACCTGAGTATTTTGCGGGGACTGATGAACCCTGGCAAGCGGAACAGTGGCTACGTCAGATGGAGCGTATCTTTGAGACCATAGAGTGCACTGATCTGGAGAAGAAGCGTCTGGCTATCTTTCAGCTGTCTTATGCAGCGGCTGATTGGTGGGATGCAGAAAAGGCGACCATAGGGGAAGAAGCTGCAAGGAGAATGCCGTGGGTGGTGTTCAAGGAAAGGTTTCTCGAGAAATATTTCCCTGAAGAAGAGAAGGACAAGAGAGAGAAAGAGTTTATGGAACTAACTCAAGGGAATCTGACTGTCCGAGAGTACACTACTCGATTTGAGCGTCTGTCTCGTTTTGCTTCACATATGGTGGACACACCCCAGAAGAAAATCAAGAAGTATCACCGGGGTCTCAACTTGTCTCTCCGACATCTGACTATGGGGCATCTGGGCCAGTCATTTGAAGCTCTGGTGAGATTGGCTACGGGGTTAGAGAATGATGGTTGTCAGAATCTGAAGTCATTTGGAAATCGACCTCCGCAGAAGGGATATTCAGGACAGAAACCTGGGTACCCTCAAGGACAGAAAAGGACCTGGGATGGAGGGAAGAAACCTCAACAGACACAAGCAGTTCAGCAATATCAGCCTCTAGCAATAGAAGGGGCCAAAAACAATAACTGCTTCAATTGTGGAGTTCCTGGTCACCGAGCTAAAGACTGCAGAGCACCTAGGCGTGCGGATCGTCCGGGAGTCGTGTGCTATAACTGTGGCATGCCCGGTCACATAAGTCCGGACTGCAAGGCTCCCAGGAAAGGTAGCTATGGTCAGCAAGGACAGGCCCGTCTGAATGCTGTCATTCCCGAGGCTGCTGGCTATGAGGAGACAGGGTATGAAGAAGGTACCAATGAGGAGGGACCGCCCGAGCAACGAGCAGTGGAAGGTACTCTAACCTTGTTTAACTCTCATGTTAAAGTTTTATTTGACACGGGTGCTACACATTCCTTTATATCTGTGAAGATTGTTCAAAAGTTGGGTATAGTACCGCAACGTTTAGAGGAAGCTTTGAGTGCTGTCTCACCCTTAGGGACCACCGTCAAGTTATTACATGTGTGTAAGGATTGTCCTCTACGGTTGGGAGACCGTGAACGTTTGGCAAGTTTGGTGGTTCTGTCGATGAAGGAGTTTGATATAATCCTGGGAATGGATTGGCTCGAGAAGAATCATGCGAAGTTGGATTGTGCAAGGAAGAAGATCACATTTGCAGACAAGGGGAATCAACTCTTCGATTTCCAATGTAACCCTTCGGGTGATATGTTCCTCACTAGATGCCTAGCAAACATTGAGGTTGTCAGTGCAGAGGTGACAGTATCATCAATACCGGTAATCAAAGAGTTCGAGGAAGTATTCCGAGATATTTCAGGATTACCGCCGGAAAGGGACATAGAATTCTGTGTGGAATTGGTGCCAGGTACTCGACCTATAACCAAGGTTCCCTACAGGATGGCCCCTACAGAGCTGTTGGAGCTGAAGGAACAAGTTCAAGAACTTGAGAAGTTGGGTTTTGTTCGTCCAAGTACTTCACCCTGGGGAGCACCAGTGTTGTTTGTGAAGAAGAAGGATGGGTCAATGCGGCTGTGTATTGACTACCGAGAACTGAATAAGGTTACTATCAAGAATAAGTATCCTTTACCTCGGATAGACGATCTGTTTGATCAGTTGCAAGGAGCCACGACCTTTTCTAAGATTGATCTACGGTCAGGGTATCACCAGTTGAGGGTGCGGAAGGAAGACATACCTAAGACCGCTTTCAGGACGAGATACGGACACTATGAGTTCTTAGTGATGCCGTTTGGGATGACGAATGCTCCGGCTGTGTTTATGGACTTGATGAACAGAGTATTCAAGCCATACTTAGATCAATTCGTTATTGTCTTTATTGATGATATTTTGATCTATTCCAAGTCAGAGGAAGAGCATGAACAACACCTGAGGATCGCGTTGCAGACTCTCAAGGATCACCGCCTGTATGCTAAATTCAGCAAGTGTGAATTCTGGCTTCAGGAAGTTAAGTTTCTCGGGCATGTGATCTCTCAACAAGGAATCGCAGTTGACTCATCAAAGACCGATGCAGTGGCGAATTGGACTCGGCCGACCAATGCTACAGAAGTCAGAAGTTTTCTGGGACTAGCTGGTTACTATCGGAGATTTGTAGAAGGTTTCTCAAAGATAGCAGCCCCGTTAACTGGTTTGACTAAGAAAGATTTGAAGTTTGAATGGACTGATAAGCATGAACGCGCTTTTCTGGAATTGAAAGAGAGATTGACAACAGCGCCAGTGCTTGCGATACCAAGGGATGGTGAGAAGTTCACTATTTTTAGTGACGCCTCGTATCAAGGATTGGGATGTGTCCTTATGCAAGACGGAAAGGTTATCGCCTATGGTTCACGACAGTTGAAGCCGAATGAATTGAACTACCCAACTCATGATTTAGAGCTGGCAGCAGTAGTGTTCGCGCTTAAGATCTGGAGACACTACCTCTATGGGGAGAAATTTGATTTGTTCTCAGACCACAAAAGCCTTAAGTATTTGTTTACTCAGAAGGAGTTGAACATGAGGCAACGTCGGTGGATGGAACTGATCAAGGATTACGACTTTACATTAGAGTACCACCCCGGTAAGGCTAATGTAGTCGCTGACGCCCTAAGCCGGAAGCCTCGAGGAATGATTGCTTCATTGATGTTGAGGGAATGGAAAGCTTTAGAGACAATCGCAGAATTTGATATGCAGGTTTCTGAGGGAAGTGCCGGGCAGCACTTTGGGTGCCTCATGGTACAACCAACACTTGTGAGTCGAATCATCGAAGCCCAGAAGGAAGATGAGAAGTTTCAAGCATGGTTCGCCAAGATGTTAGAGAAGGACCCGACAGAATGGAAGGTTGGGGCCGATGGAGGGTACAGGTGTCGAGACAGATTGTGTGTGCCAGATTCAGGAGATTTGAGAAAAGATATTCTCGAAGAAGCACATAAATCGAGACTGACAGTACACCCAGGAGGAACGAAGATGTATAAGGACCTGAAGAGAAACTTCTGGTGGGAAGGGATGAAGCGAGAAGTAGCCGAGTTTGTGTCTAAATGTTTGACTTGTCAACAAGTGAAGGCCGAACATCAGAGACCCTCGGGATTGTTGCAACCCTTACCTGTTCCAGGATGGAAGTGGGAGCACATAACTATGGATTTTGTGGTTGGATTACCCCGGTCACAACAGAATCATGACGCGATTTGGGTAATTGTGGATCGTTTGACGAAGTCTGCACACTTTATCGCGTACAATATGACTTACCCAGTAGAACGGATGAGTCGAATGTATCTTCAACAAGTGGTGCGACTGCACGGTGCACCTGTGACAATTGTATTAGACCGCGATGCACGTTTTACCTCGGGATTTTGGGAAAGTCTGCAGAAGGCTATGGGAACTTCGCTCAAGATGAGTACTGCATTCCATCCTCAGACCGATGGGCAGACCGAGCGTGTTAATCAGATTATGGAAGATATGCTCAGAGCTTGTGCAATCGACTTTGAAGAGTCTTGGGAGACGCACTTACCTTTGGTTGAATTTGCGTATAACAACAGTTATCACTCGAGTATTGGAATGGCGCCGTTCGAAGCTTTGTACGGACGACCTTGTCGATCTCCGTTGTGTTGGGCTGAAGTGGGAGACACAGAACTTTTGGGACCAGATTTGGTGAGAGAGACCAATGAGAAGATTTCACTGGTCAAGGAAATGATGAAAACTGCACAGAGTAGGCATAAGAGTTATGCGGATCGACGACGAAAGGACTTGGAGTTCAGTATCGGTGATCACGTACTCCTAAAGGTTTCACCTGTTCGTGGAATAGTACGTTTTGGTCAGAAGAGAGGGAAGCTGGCACCTCGTTTCATCGGACCGTTCGAGGTTTTGGAGCATGTTGGGAAAGTGGCTTATCGGCTCGCGTTGCCACCAAAGATGTCTGGTGTTCATAATGTGTTCCATGTCAGTATGTTAAGGAAATACATACGGGACCCTTCACATGTGGTTAATTTTGATGATATTGAGACAAGTCAGAATGTGGTTTACAAGGATAGACCTGTGAGAATTCTCGACCAGAGTATCAAGAGGCTGAGGAGAAGAGACGTTCCTTTGGTTAAAGTTCAGTGGAGGCATCATGACGAAGGAGAGGCGTCGTGGGTGTTAGAGTCAGACATGAGGACTAGATACCCCGAGTTGTTTCAGGATTAGTTAGCTCAGATTTCGGGGCGAAATCTCTGTTAAGGTGGGTAGGGTGTAACGCCCTGTATTTTACTATCACTAATAAATAAATATTGCATTTTATTTTCATGAGTAGTTGATTTAATTTCTATTTATAAATATTTATCTGGGGTCAAACTGTAATTTCCAAAATACTTTCTATGGTTTCAAAATCGATATCTATATTTTGTATAAACTGGGAATTTAATTCCTACATTAGTATAATTTTCTGTATTTTATTTTAAACCAGAAAATACCAGTTTATGATTTAGTCTGCGCCTTATACCGCGTTTGGGGTGTGGGAGCACGTGAGCTCAACCACACCGGGCGAAATCCGCCCATAGCTTGGAGCCCAATCATATATCAGTATATACGTTGGTGTCTCTCTCTCTCAATCACTCACTCACAGTCTCTCATCTCTCACTCTCAAACTCTCTCAAATTCTCTCAACCTCTCTCAATCTCTCAAAGATCATCACACAACACACACATACAGATTATATACATATATATTCAGTCACATACACAGACATATATATATATATATATCAAGAGAGGAAGACGGAGGAGTAGAGTTGGACGACGGAATTCGACGACGGAAACTCTCGGTCTCAAATTCTCTGTGTAATTAACCTCAGTGAGTAATTTAAACTCACTCTCAATGTCTATATATGTGTATTTCAGTTAATATATGTGTGTATAGGTGTATATATATCAATACACCATTAAAGCTTGGAAATTGAAGTTTTAGAAATCGTAACCAAAATCGATTCTGTAAATTGGGAATGAAAGATATCGATGCCAATAGGCTACGGTTCGAATCCTACGACTTAATTCATCCGTATCGCGACGAACGGTTGATTTAAAGTTTTGACACCCTCCCTTTAATCGCGAATATTTAGAGATATAATCCGTATTAGTTAAAATTGATCGCGTATTCTTAATCTACGCGGAAAACCGAGAAGAACCATATATCACTTGTCTTGGTACGAACAGAATCTGAAACTGGGTAATTTCAGTCCAGAAACTGAAAACAGGGGAGAAGACGAAGAAGATGGCATTCTGCAAGAACTCGCGCGCGCGACCCGCTCGCGCGAGGTTCGCTCGCGCGGACCTTTCCCCCCCCTCGCGCGCGCGATCCGCTCGCGCGACCTGTCCAGCCCCTCCGCGCGCGCGATCCGCTCGCGCGATCTGCCTTCCCCCTCGCTCGCGCGATCCGCTCGCGCGAGGTGGCAGTTTTGGCAGTTTGTGTGATTTTTGGTAAGGGACTGTTTGGAAAATGTTTTGGGAGATTTCAAAGAACTGTTTGGCAAAAATATTGTTTTAAAGGTCTATGTTTTAATGATTGTACGAAACAAGAACAACTTAGGCCGAAATTTTATGCTCGTACGATTATCCGGCTTTGTGATTTATTAATGGTGTTATTTATGAAACATTGACATACATATTAGGGTTGAGGTTGTGTCAACATGCATGTGTGTGAGAAGCGTGAAAAGAGTAAAGAGTAGCGGTCTGGTGTGCGACCTCAATATCGATCGGATAGTATTCCTGGTATTGGAGGCGACAGTGTCGTGTACGACTTAGATATCGATCGGATAGTATTCCTGGTATCTAAGGCGCGCGTTTCGGATATTGATCGGATAGTATTCCTGATATCCGAAGCGATGGTGATAGTGTTGTGTACGACTTAGATATCGATCGGATAGTATTCCTGGTATCTAAGGCGCGCGTTTCGGATATTGATCGGATAGTATTCCTGATATCCGGAGCGATGGTTGGTTGTGATCAGTCTAGATATCGATCGGATAGTATTCCTGGTATCTGAGGCAGTAGTGTGGTGTGTGACTTCAATACTGATCGGATAGTATTCCTGGTATTGGAGGCGATAGTGTAGTGTGTGAATTGGATGACTGAATACTTATTACTTCTGGTAGCTGAAATAATGTATTGATTTAAGTGGATTGTTCTAAAGGAAAGAATTGGCAAAATAAGATGTTTCACAATTCATGTACAATTTCGTATTTATTTATTACTATATTCCCCCGTGATTATGTTGGAATTGGAACCTTGAATATATTACTGTTAAAGTTAAATGGTACCGTTGTTTATTTGCTTATATATACATTGCGAGCACTTGTTTATTTTACTCACCAGCTTTCATAAGCTGACGGCGTTGATGCGTCCTGGACTGTATGTCCAGATTTTCAGGGGCAGGAGCAGCCAGGGTACTTCGACTATGCTAGTTAGAGGCAGGGAACTTTCCAGGAGGCTGCTTATTATTTTCCTATGTCTTTCATTTTCTGAAGTTGTAATAGACTGGAGAATAGCTTTTGAATAAGGGCGTTTAGTGCCTAAGACATTGACTTATGTAATAGTTTAGTAAGTTTTAAATTTCAGAGCTTATGTTTATTAGTATCCTTTGCTCTAGAAATGTTTGTTAAGTTATTTGTTGCAGGGACAATTGGTCATACTCACTTGTCACGACCTACGAGTCCATAAAGGAAATTAAATGCTTTCTTGAATTATGCTACGTCGGGGCGTGACAGATATTATCTTTCCTTTTATTAAAATATGCCAATAGTGATAATATCATCTTCAATATCCTCCCTTATCAACAATATGGTAATATTATCACATAGAGAAATGTTAGGAGTGATATATTTCCATAAGTGGCCCACCATATAATTTCAAAATGATCAAATGAAATAAAGATGGTGGCCGTAGGGTAACCTTTAACTTGTTCCATGCCAAACAAAAAGTGAAGCCAATTGATGGGGCCTACCATATGTTGATGAGATTCACTTGCCATCCACGTGATGTTTTCCCCCAATTTGCCATTTGGCATCAGCCCGCATGGCATGTGTTAATATAATTAATGAAGTGTGTATAGCCCGATTGAAGGTTAACTAGTCACGTGTACAGCCCGATTCATCACATCACCACCTCATTATGGTGGTAGCCCGAATTGGTGTTTCACATTTGAAGAAACACTGAATTATCCATGTGCTAGGCCCACCAATAATGTTACCAAATAAGAGATTGAAGACCATGATATGATAATGGCTTGGACCCACATTGTTAATCTAAATGGCAATCTGATAAGCCCAACACATACTTGCCAAAGCCCAAGCCATTAAAGAAGCCAAAGTTGGGGCCAAAATGCCTTGGTAGTTGGCACTTGCATGATCAGTCTGATCATGTGATAGTCAGCCCGATTGTGAACATAAATTGCATGGACCCACGGGCAACCTAGGAAATTAAGTACATTTGGGACCCACTATTACTTTATTCTCCAAAGTGACTGAATGAAATATGCGAACAAGCTTGAGGCCGATGGAGCATGTGAGCACACGTGCTGGCTTTACCAAATAAGTCCGAATAAGACAGGTTACCCAATCTGAGTAAATGATGATCAGTCCGAATAGAGTTAGTCCGATCACAAACTGTTTGCTATATTTGTTGTTCGGTCTCATGAGTCTGATTAAAAAATCTTAATCAGCCTTATATAAATTTTAACTTAAAAAGTGTATTTTTTAGGTGCAAACAATGCCCCCCTGGCTCTTTAAAAATAAAATCGTTGTAATTTTTGGAGAGCCAAATTTTACCTTCAGCCCGATTCCCAAGTAAGCCTGAGATTCGTGTGGACCAATGAACTTTTTTAAGATCAGTGAAGTTATGAATTGTGGGTTAATCTTCCCAACATCAGTCCGGCCTTGTGGTGTGGTACAATGATGTAGACAGAATGCTTAACATTAAAGCATTGCTCCATGTCAATTTGATTTGGTAAAGCAAGGAAGTGGACCCCTACCATCACGTGCCAAATGAGGAACAAATTTCTAGAGCAAATTATGCCACTACTTCATTCACCATTGGACCCATAGTGGAGAAAAGAAAGATGTCAGATTTCTCTTCAAAGTCTTAACCTTATGGGCCCACCAATCAAGTAAAAACATCATGGATGAAGTCATGCCTATTCTGATCACATAGCCCCTATCACCGTAATAAACCAAACGGTGACCCATCATTGTTGCTGCAAGTGTTCATCGGGCACCTATTTGTTGACTTTGCTGGTCCAATTGCACATCATACCTCAAAACCAAATCTTTTCCTACGTGCATCAAAATGACCAAGACCAAAACGGTGGGCCCCTGTGAACAGCACAGTATCCATTAGAATTGGCACCCCATTTTTCTTTTTGCTCTCGATCTGCCATCTCAGTCCGAACATATCTGCTTGTTCACAAAAGCCCAAATACCTTCAAGGCCATTTATATAGCCAGCATCCCACGCAGAACCAGTCAGGAACATTCCAGTCCCCCCCTTATTTCAATGTCTGAATATTATTCTTTGTCCGAATTAATTTTCCAATCCGGCCTCTAGTACTTTTTCAGTCTGTCTTGATAATACCACTGTTGGAGAAACAACCACCAAATTAGAGATAGTTTTTGGTGACACCCACAAAGCCAACGTGGATGCAAATCAACCCAAGCCAAATGATTAATTGGCTTAAAATAAAAATAATAATCGGTCACTACAATAAGACCGAAAAAATTGAACAACTCCTTAAGGCTGAGTTTCCTCAAAGAAATATGTTCAAAATATTTATGAACCGATTTAAAATCAGTCAGTCTCTTTGGAGCTTGCCCCCCGAGCCCTTCATCGCCGATTTCTTCATCAACAAGGGGGTATTCATCATCGTCCTCCTCATCTCTAGGAGGGTCTATGGCCGATACGGGATCACTCGGCCTGTCACACTCTTCCTTTTCGGCCTCAACATAATTGTGAGGCTCGTTTAGAGCTTGCCCCCCGAGCGTTTCTTCTTCTTCATCATCGCTAGTGAGAGCCTCTTTAGCCGAAATAAAAATTTTTGGCCTGTCACTAGCAATATTTTTTTTGTCTTCTTGCCCCCCGAGCGGTAAATCTGAAAAATTGCTTGGTTTTTTCCTCCAACCACCATCTAAAAATTCCTTCATTGACATGAAAAAATTTCCATTAGGTGGTGGCTCTTCCGGTTCACTTACGACAAGAAGGAGACCGATTTCATTGTTGAAGAACTGTATATCGGCCTTAAAACGGTCAATATCTTTGTAAAGATGACCGATCTCATCATCATATCGGTCCTTAAACCGATAAATTAAACCATGAAAATGGTTTATTTTTTCGTTCCGCCAACGAATCTGATCGTGGTAGAACTACAGCCATGCTTCGCGGTGTGCATGATTCATCACTCGGTGGTCCCACCGGGCGTGCCAAATTGTTTGCTATAATATATATTCGGGCGTGCCAGAGCCTTGTTACGTAGGCCCAAACTAATAAAACAAAATTTCCTAAGTCACTTGTGTGAGTGATACACAAGGTTTAGAAATCTGACTTCTATCAAACGATTGTGATGGCCAAGTAGGAAAGTACCCTTGGCCTAAGGTCCCTAGACAGTGTTGAAGCACACAAGTCTAGCAAGTGATGAAGACAAGCAAGAGAAATTAAATAAAAAGAGCATTTTTATTTAATTGAAATAAGGAAGAGAAAATTACAAGGATGTAATTTAAATGCTAAGAAAGCCTAAGAAAAAATAAAAAGGATGCTTAGAGTGCTAAGAATGCTTTTTGGATGCATTTGTCGAGGTGACGCGGAGTCAGTTGACTGCTTGGCCTGCCTGCTGATTTATAGCGGCCATGGAGGTCTCCTAGATAAGGTAGGAAATATGATAAATATTAATCTGGTAAAAAATACCAGATTTCTTCCATAAACTGCTATTGACTTCCATATCTTGATATATATATATGCGTATATATATATATATATTGCACCTAGCCCGAATTTGGTCTTCATTCGGCTTACATTCTTTGCAAGTAAAAGATATACCCATAAAGTAATAATATTATCTTACCAAAATAATATGATATAATCTTGCCAATGTGATAATCCGAAAAGATATGATAATATTATGATATTATCCTTCCTTATAGAAATATTTATCACCACATATATACATATATATGTATTATGAGAGATTGTAGGGTTCATATACTTCCCATAATTGACCAACTATATCACCTCTTTCTTAAAGCAAACAGGTGGTGGCCCCAAACACTGATCAGTCCGAATGGCATAAGGCAAATAATGCCGTCCGATTCTCCAGTTATGCCAACCAAACTGTTGTCGCCAATTAACATCCACGTGGCTAAAATGATTTCCAAAGTGATAATAATGACAAGTCTGAATGAAGTTGATGAAAGGTAGACACAATTATGAAATGGTCAATCAATATGCCCAAAATTACGGAATAATTAACTAGGTGTAGGTCGAATTAAAGCTCAAATCAGGAGACAAATGGCTTCTTGTCAAAATTATATGGATCGCACCTCTTTGACATTTTCCTTGATCTTGTGTTCAGGCCGTGGCCCACCAATGTCTAATGGCCATCACCAAAGCAATTGCTATGGCCGACTAATATAAAAGTAGCAGAATTACAAATGTTAGGCAGTCCGTGCACATGGTGGCCAGCCCAATGATAATCAGTCCGATTGAGTTAACGCGATCAACTTTGAACCAATCACTTTGGCCATTAATTTTGCAATCGGTCTCTAAGTCCGATTAAAATATCTCAATCGGCCTCTATCAATCTTTAACTTAAAAAGTGTATTTTTTAGGTGCAAACAGAAGCAAAATGTCATTTTCATCAAAGTGAAAGTCAAACTAAGTGGAGTATAATATATACCGGCTACTGGTAATTAATCTTGCTTGCCATATATGAGCACCCAAAGCTTCAATTTCAAACCACATTTGAACTTCAAATGTGGTAAAGCTTGTGACTCATGACCGTTCACTTAGCAACCCCTTTAAGCCCGTCCAATCACTTCTCCAACTTATCAATTTAATTAACAAAAAAAAAAAAACAAACTGAACTTACAATTAACCGAGCATGTATGAATTTTTAGTACCATTTTTTGAGAAGCTTTGCGTTTAGCTAAGGCTTAGTTTGGTCCCCATGTGGCTTTTTAAAATGATCTTATGAAATTTATTAGGCTTAGTTTGGCCCCCACGTGGTGCTTCTCCTTTTTTTTTAAGCACAATTTCATGTTAATTCATTTGATAACTAGTTTATGAGCTTTGCAAAAATTGAACTTAGGGCTTTTTTGGAGGGAGCTTTTAAAAGCTCTAGAATGGAGCTTTTAAAAGCTCAAGGTTGCTTTTTGATTTCATGATGTCTTTTTGAAGAGTAGTGTGTCACTTGTATAAAATTATCAAACAACTTAGTAATAAATTTCATAAGCTCCTTTTAAAAAGCCACACGGGGGCCAAACTAAGCCTTAGTACGATGTTTGATAATTTTATATAAGTGACACACTACTCTTCAAAAAGACATCATAAAATCAAAAAGCAACCTTGAGCTTTTTTCAAAGATTTAAAAGCTCTCCCCAAAAAAGCTCTAAGTTCAATTTTTACATACCTCATAAACTAGTTAAACAAATGAATTAATATAAAATTGTACTTTAAAAAATGAGAAGCCCGTCCTTAGCAAACCACATTTCAAAATGGCAGCCAAACTAAGCCTAAGACAGCTACCTAAGTCAGGCATTGTTGAGGATTCTTATACCCATGCTTGCAACACGTTGGCTTCTAATAATCGGTTATAGTTTCTCTTTAACGTAATCTTGCTTTTGAATCATAAATCAAGGATAGTAAAATGCTCTTAAACAGCAAGGGCGGAGGATCGTCCAAGTGTTAGTGCATTGAGAAGTTGGGAGAATTGCACAAAATATTTGTTTTAATTCATTGTACGTTTTAGTGTTCTGTTTCTAACTTTAACTTGGGCTAATTAGACTTTGCACCGTTGTAGTTTAACTCGGTGTCACTTTTCTTCCCATATTTTGAGCCCGTTTGGGTTAGCTTAAAATTTAAAATTAAGGCCTCGCATGGTATATAGCGTAGTAGTTTTTCGCTTTCAGTCTTCTTCTTCTTCTTCTTCATTTTATTTATTTTTATTTTATTATTTATTTTTTTATATAAGGAGTTGACTGTGATTAATTCAAAAAATAAAACAAATACCGAAAATCAAAAACCACAATGTTACCATGCGCTCTAAGTGATGAATTACGGACTTCGAGAAAAAAAAATCGAAGTATTTTTGGATTAACTTAAAAGATCAACACTTAAACAAATCGCCTGGAAAATTAAGCTGAAATCATCTGGAAAAAAAATAATAATAATTAAGCTGAAAAAATTAACTTAATATTTCATCACTTTACATTTCAACTAACCCAAACGGGCTCTTTAAAAGTTGACACATGCACTAGATTATTTAGACCTAAGTTTATTATTTGGGTCAATTTGCGACCAATGTCAAGATCCGTTTATAGTTCTGACAAAAAAAATGGCAAAAACCACTAAATTCATCGTAATTCTGTGTTCATCGGAATTCTTTCAACAGTACTTTTGACGAATTTTGATAGATGGTGCAAATTGACATCAAGTATAAATTAGAGGTGCCTAAGTGTAATTAACCCATTTTACTTTCACTGAATGGCTCAAGTTAATATTATTATTATTTTTTTAATGTTTATCTTATTAGCTTTAAAATTGATTTTTTCACTAGTTTCACAAAAATAAAAAAAAATAAAAAAAATAAAAAAAAAAAATTCTTGTAGGATATGCTTGGAGTTGGGGACTGGAGAAAGAAACTAAGTAACTGTGCCTGGGGATAATCTGTTGCTAGCAGTTATTAGTTCAACATCCCAAGCTTGGGGATTATTCCACTGCAACCTTGACAGCCAAAAGAGTCCCTTCCTCATTGGTAGATGACTATGAGCTATTCTTCTGGCTGATGCCCCAAAAAGTTGCCTTTTGGGTATTTTGGCATGTAAGTGTTATAAAATTAATCTCCAAACACTACTGTGCGTAATTGCTTTTGGCTTGGTCTGCATCTCTTTTTTCTTCTTCTTCTTGCTTAATTAGTATTTTAGCGATAGACTTGGCTTTGCCATCGAACTTAGTATCGTTTAACAGAATATTTTTGGTGTAGAAAGCCTCAAATTCAGGATCTTTTGCTGCGCGGATTCTTGAGAAACGAAGTCATAGGCACGTAGGTTCAAAGCTAGACTGACTACTTGGTGTGTGGCTGACATGCGATGTGGCTTTTTCTTTGGTGCAGCAGTATGTTTTTTTTTTTTTTGGATTAAATGAATATTAAAAAAAAAAAAGGGTCTCTAACATAATTTCAAAGTCTCTAGGGTCAATACTGTAAGAATGATGGGATATAACATGTCAAAAAGACTAGTGTTGCTTATGTAACATTTATGCTTGTTATTCATGTGTTAATCACATAAATGAAAATCAAGACTGCATTTGTAGAATAGTTTTTATCACAATATACAATCTTTCTTAATATATACACTACCACCCCACATTTGCATCCTAAATTTTTTAGAAAATTAACAACGGCCCCGCACCTATATCTCCACATCCGCAACTCCACATGCACCCGCACCGGTACTTCATAGGTCTTCTGGTATAAATGTTGTATATTGATAGTTGGTAATATTAACATTCAACAGAGACATAAACTTGCACAATAAAAATTTTCCATCGAGTGTCAGTGACTTAAGTACCCTATCCCATAAGAGATAAGAAAAACATAAAATAAATAAATAAATAAATAAGGAATCACACAAGACAACCTTGAATTAAATGGTTCACACAAAAGTAGGGTCATACATCCAATGAGTTGCTAGGATTTTAACTATGCTTAAAGATAAATTAAAAAAATATCAAAAAATACAATGATACCCACCCTTAAATATGACATCAAATCAAGGTCAAATGTTTTTAGTGAGACCATCGCCATCACACCACCATCACACCAGGTTAGCATATGGACGTGATATGACGCACCAATCGTATGTAGCCATTAGGAGATATATCTATACTATTATAAAGGGAAAGGGAGGGGGTACCTACATTCTCTATAACTTTTTAGAAAATTAACAATGGCCCCGCACCTATATCTCCATAACCTTTGATCCCGCTATAAAGTAACGTATCAAAAAACTTTGCACGCGGGCAAAATAACACGCAATAAACAGTTTGCATAGTAGAAGAAGCAGTTCCAAGAGATAACTCCTCACCAGCTAATAGGAAGACATAACCACAAGTGGATATTCTATCATCTAGACACCCAACATATCAGAATCAGTGTATCCTACCACCTATAGATGATTAGAACGTCTATAAGTCAACATAAAATTCATGGTCTTCTTCAAATATCTCATTACCTTTTTGGCAGCTTTCCAATGCTCCATACTGGGATTAGATTGATATCTACTACGAACACTCACAACAAAAGCTATATCTGGTCTAGTGCATACCTGAGCATACATTAAACTACCAACAACACTAGCATAAGGAATGTTTTTCGTGGCTCCCTTTTCTAACTCGTTTCTCGGGCATTGATCTTTGCTAAACTTATCACCTTTTAGAATTGGAACATCTCTTGAGTTACAACTTTCTATTGAAAATCTTTTGAGAACACGCTCTATGTAGGCTATTTGGGAAACCCCCAAAATACCATGTGAACGATCTCTATGAACCTTAATAACAAGAACAAAAGAAGCTTCACCCAAGTCTTATATATCAAAAGTTTCTTCTAATTCGGGTTATAGACTTTTAGTTCAGCTGGACAACCCAAACATGGAAATGATACAAGTATGGTTTGCGTCTAGTCTACAAGTCAAAAGGGGTTTAGACACTAACTTACTGGGAACACGATAAAGGATGTAAATAGCACATTTTAAAGCCTCACTTCACAAGGAAATAAGAAGATTTTCCCTACTAATTATACTCCTAACCATTTCTTTTATGCTACAGTATCGTCTTTCAACTATATTATTTTGTTCAAGAGTACATGGTGTATTCGGCAACAATACCACATTCTACCAGGAATTTAGCGAAGGACCCTTATGTTGGCCGGTCTGATCGTACTTTCCATGGTATTCACCCCCGCAATCATACCTTACAACTTTAATGGTTTGCTTAATTGGATCTCTACCTCAACTTTGAAATTTTTTAATTTTTCAAGTGCAGCAGATTTATCATTAATGAGATAAAGATAGCCAAAACGTGAGAAATTATTAACAAAATACCACTGATGTCAATATAAATGATCTCAAGAATTTCAGAACTACGTGTTGACCCTAATTATCTAGTTTTAGTCATTTTATCTTTGGCACAATCAATGCATTCTTTGGAAATATGACCTAAACACCTATGCCAAAAATCATACGAAGTATCTCGTGTTAAAACTCTTTAATTTCTTGCCATAAGGAAAAACAATCAAAAGCTCATTATTGGGTAAAACATTCAAACGATATGAACCATTGGAAAGAGAACCATTATCAATAACAAGAGAATTAAAGCTCAACGTCAAATTTTTCATTGCCAAAAGAGAAAAAATAACCACGCTCATCTAAACTAGAAATACAATCAAATTACATCTTATGGACAGTACATAGAAAACGTTATCTAGAACAAGAATCGAATATAGTCCTAAAGGTAAATAAACTAATCACATGATCTCCACATCAACCTTCACTCTATTCCCAACATAGAGGTAACCTTCCACTTTATTTGGTTCCTGTTTGCTTCTGAACCCCTTTATTCTTATCACTTTCTATTTGGGCCAACCATCTCTTATATCTATGGCAATATTTCTTCCAGTATCCCCTTTTGTGACAGAACTTGCACTTGATCCTTACATATTTTAGGTTTAGAACCATCGGGTTGGTTGGACTTATGGTAGTTACGTTGACTCTGGGTTTTGTTGGTGTGAAATTTTGACTGGAAGGAAGATACCTTCTGGGGTTTGGAAGGAGTAACGAGATTTGCAACATGACTAGGCTCATTACGAAGCCATTGCTCCTCATGAGAACAGACAGAAATGAACTCATTTATTTCTTATTTATCTTTAAGTTTAGTGTAGGTAGTCTTCAGTTGATTAAAAGAATGAGGGAGGCAACTCAGAATTTGGTGAACCACAAAAGTGTCAGGCAGAGGGACATCAAGGGTTTTCAATTTATTCATGAGATTGGACATGGAAAGAATGAATTCTCTAATTTTCCCATCACCCTTATATTTCATGTTGCTAAATTTTTGCATAAGGTCACTGGTCTTGGCTTTAGCAGAATCCATAAATTTGGTAGTGATGTTTGCAAGAAATATTTTGGCATTATCAGATTCAGGAATGGCACCGAAGGGATTTGGTGAAATACATTTTCTTATGATCATGAGAGGCAATCGATTTGCTCTTTCTCAGTTCGCAAAAAAATTTAAAAATAAAAATCTTTTTCAATGGCATTAGCATTTGTAGTGGGTTGGGCAAGGGTATCAGACAAAATGGCAATGTATAGGTCCATTAGTCCTAGAGTAATTTAAATGTCACTTTTCTAGGTCTTAAATAGCCACTGTCTAGAGGCACGACAGAATTGATCACAGAAAGATTCATTACTAAAAGAAACAGAAATTGATTAATCAATCTATTGATCAATTAATATCAAGGCAGAATGAAAAATACAAACTATTGTTTAACATATGCATTGAGTCCAGAACAAAATTACAGTAGATAGAATATTTTTCACAATATAACGCGAGTCCTTGGTGGATCATCATAAAATCGCCTTTAGGCAGAATTTATAACACGCTATAAGGTCCTTGTCTAAATCTTTTAATGTTCTACAATATAATGTGAGTCCTTGGTGCATCATCATAAAATCACCTTTAGGCGGAATTTATAACATGTTATAAGGTCCTCGATTTCATGTTCAAAAAACGTTAATGTCCCACAATACAGGATCTACTAAATATCAAGTTGCATCACCATGTTAGTCACCTTTAGGCAGAAAAATATGATACGCTGTTAGGTAGATACTAATTTTTCGAATAATCGAATAATAAAGTGGACGAGAAAATGCATAAAAATTTTCAAAATTTTCATCACCTTTGGGTAGAAGAAATTCAAAAAATTTATCATACCATGCTCACATACTAGATTCCACTTCCCAAATTACAATGCACAATTAACCCCTTTGGGTTGGTAATTGCGCATTCCAAAAATATCACCACCTTATATTAGTGCTAATTCACAACCCACTTTGTAATATTGAAATGAAAGGTGTCATGGTAGAGTTAATAAGAATGTCCACCTTTTGTCCTTGCACTTGCAAACATCACTTTTGTAATAGTTCAATGTTAGACAAATAAGTTCATAAAATTTGACTATTTTATAATATTTTGCAAAGTAGGCACACGAGTTCATCAGAGTTGCACCTTTCCATAATTATACACCAGTTGTTGACCGCACTAATCTTTAGAAAAACTATACTTTCTTGAATCAAACCACATCTAATACACACACGTGTGTATATATCGTATAATTAAAAGGTATCAGAATCCAAGATGGCTCAATGGTTCTACACTGCAAGTCACCTACCGACTGCAGATTTGTTGAAAAATTGCATTATAAATGATGAAAAAATAGTTTGTTAAAAAAAATATTATATTTGCAACCAGATTGTCTTGCGAAATATAGAATCCAAAGCTATGCAGAAGAACATTTTACAGTCCTCCATAAATGAAATTCTCTGTCCTTGTATCAAGGTGTATCACATCTCAATCTCAGTGAAATTAGGAAATCTTCTTGGTTAGGTAAGTTTATATATATATGTATTTTGTAATTAGTTGATATGGTATCTCCTTGACTACTTATATATACGCAAAGGAAATCTTCAAGGTGTATCACATCTCAATCTCAGTGAAATTAGGAAATCTTCTTGGTTAGGTAAGTTTATATATATATATTTTGTAATTTGTTGATATGGTATCTCCTTGACTATTAGTTGATATGGTACCATTGATTATAACCCAATTGATTGTTAAAGTTATCAATCGATTGACATTGGTTTGGATCCAATCAATTGACATGTTTCCTCAATCGATTGGACCATTGTCCCAATCGATTAGTATTAGCAGAACATGGATTGTTTCTTTGGTTTATTATATAAAGGGTTCAATCATTCGATTATCGATTAGGACTTTTATTATGCGATCAAGGGTTTATCAGGTATAATGTAACAACAAAGATAAGTACCATTAAGAATAACATATTAACGTGATGACATTAGATGCTATGTGGTTCTTGTATGAGTTCGATATCTGTTCATTTCAATTAAAGTAGTCAGGCCACAATGGGAAGTCATATATCAATGTTAGTACGGAACATTAGTAGGTTTGATAAGTTATGGGAATGGTATATGGGCAGGGCTAATTAGTCCTAAGATAGCCAGATGATCCATGTTATATCCTTAACGAGCTGTGGATGGGTTATATCCTTAATGAGCGGTGGATGAGGGATCACTGGTAGACATCAATGAGTTATAGCAATAAATTTAATATGCTGTTGTTTGAAGCATTATATCCCTGACATGCGGTAGATGGGTTATATCCTTAACGATCAGTGAGGAGGGCTGACATTTGTAAGATATTGGTCCAAAAAAGAATAGAATTGGTCAATCTTGACCCCAGATCTCTAATTTTACTTGCATTTGAACTTCAATTATCTCTTTACACAATGATGTATTTTTGTGGTATGTTGTTGTGTTTAGTTCTGTTAGATGCAGGTCCTGAAGCTGGAATGAACAACAGGTTGAAAAGGGATAGCTCAAGTAACAAAGAGGACATTTTAGAGATGAAATTCAAGTCCCAATCGATTGCCATAATTTAGCAATCGATTGTCATACTTTCCAAACCAAGCGATTGCCATTTTTAGTAATCGATCGGATGTCATACCAATCAATTGGTTTCAGTAATCAATCGATTACCAAGAACTGGCATTCAAACCTCTTTAATGGTAAGAGATCTCAATAATCCCTGATTTGTGAGACTCCCAACCATTACATTGTGAACCTGGACACTCCTTTTTTCGTACAAATTGCTGTATATATAGAGAAAAGCAGGAGGAATGAAGGGGGTTGGCTCGTTCTTGCTTGTTTTTTTTGTAGGTGTGGACACGCGGAATCCCACCTCTTTCTTGTTTTAAATTGTTTTGAAAAGGGAAAAGAAAAGGAAAAGGTCTGTTGAAAACAGATACAGAGTCACCACTTGGTCTTTAAGGAACCAAGAAACCTAATTTGACTCACCCAAATGGATAAAGGGCACCAGCCTTTCATAACCAAAGAACATGGCTCGGGGTTTTGGTACGAGAGAGGAAGGAGCCTTTGTCACAACTAAAACACCCTCAACTCGCCCCGTCTTTCGATACTATGTTTGGTTTGACAGTTAATATTTATGATAGGTATATTACATCACATAAGAAACTTGAAATGGAAGATCTATAGATAAAATATCATTCATAAGATCTAAGCCAAGTATCACACAATGCAAAGTGAAAGATCACACGAACAAACCTAGGAAAAATCGTCTAATCACATATCAAGTAATTAAGTTTCCCTAATCTAGAGGAAACATGGATTGTTCTTGAAACAAATAAATGAAGAAGTCAAAATATGCTTAGCAAGCTAGTATGATGCATGTTAATCTTTGAGAAAAGAAGACCTCTCAATCCCCGGGACGGATGAGAAAGAAAGATTAGATCGAGGGGGAAGCATGAACGTATGATCAAATTCATTCCTTATAATCTTATTAGATTAGGAGTCACAAAAGCCCCAAATCTTTGCATGGATGCAGTGTATGTATCTAGAATGTGCCAAGGTTGTAGTGTGTTTTGTGTTCATGGATTCCTAGAATGACTTAGAAGTCTATAATGTGTATGAATGAATGAAGAAAATCATCATGAAATATGTACAAATATGGTATGGACCACTTCCTAAGACATGAACAAATTTGGAGTACATGTAAGCACCAAATCAAAGTATGGAAGTAAAAGCATGCTTGCTGTGAATAGTGGACATAATAGTAACATGATCATTTGGAAATTGAAAAGAGGGGATAGGAATGTTTTCAATGCATGAATTTTTATGGGGATCTTCCTTATTGTGTCTAGAAAATAACCCAAAAAGCAAATCTTTAATAAATATCACAAATTGAGAGAAATCATATAAACAATAGAGGTTACTCAGAAATAATCGACTGAAATGTTGGAAAATCTTAGAAATTGAAAACAAAGGATCTAAAGGCCCATATTATATGTAAAGTTCACTAAGACATTGAAGTTCAAGGGAAAAATAATTTGGGTCCACTCTTTTTGGAAAAGGTTTCTGTAAAACAAGTTCAAATTCAACCTAGCTGTTGTGACAGCAGAGGCAGAATGTTTGGAAGGAATGTTTGGACAAAAATGGACCCCTTTCAAGTGTTTCCAAGTCAAGCCAAAAATCATGGGTGTTCTATAATGAGTTAGGAAGACTTTCCAAGTGGTGTTGAATTCATATATTGAGTATTGAACTCAAAATAATTCTTTGAAGTTAAATGATTTACTGTTTTGAAGGTTTTGAGAAAACAAGGTTTGTTTCTTGAAATCAAAATAAGGGGTTTAAGAGGGGGGGTTTTGAAAAGGGAGTTTTGAAAACATATTTTCAATACTTAATGAAGATTATGACCACTTAAAATGTCAACATTTGACTCACATCAAGAACCTCCAAGATTATTGGAAAGTATTGTTTCCATTTTAAAGACAACTTCAAGAATACATAGGAATGTATTGAAGTTGAAATCATCATCTATCAAACATGTTTTTGAGGTCAAGAACTACTATCCATAAGGATTCACTCACCTCAAACTTCATGTCATCATCTAGATGATGATAAACTAGTATGTAAATAAAGAAAACAAAAAGAAATGAGGTAAGAGGAGATGAACAAATAAAGTAAGCAAACAAGTATATAAACAATCAATAGATGATATTCAATGATGTATTGGACTTGTAGCTTGATGTTTCACTCATATGTGGTGACTTTGGACATGGAAGTAACTTCCTCTCTCTTAAATGCTCACTAAAATGGTGGTTGGGTGTATTGAATATGAAGTAAATGGAAGTAATGAAGTAAAAACAAAGTTTAGAACTCACTATTTTGTTTGGAAATCAAAGAAGGAAGCTTCTTTTCTCTCTATTCTAACCTGATCTCTACAACTTTCTCTCTAAAACTTCTCAGAGCTTGCATTTGACACCCCTAAAATGAGAAGTCAAGGGGGGTTTACATAGGCCAATTTGGGGTGGTTTTGGGGTTTTAGAAGCACTTCCATTGGTCCCAACCATCTGTGAACATAGAACTACATCATTTTGGTTTTTAATTAATCAAAATGAACCCCCAAAAGAAATTACAAAAAAAATACCATTCTGGGGGAGAGTGCTGCGGTGGCACTGGGCCTGTGCCGTGGCGGCACAGCTCCTCATTCGTCCAGATAATCCTTTTTAGGCCCCCGAGGTTCCGGTATTTGCGAAAAGGCCCTATTTCGTCCAAAATTCACAGAAAATGCATACGAACTCCAAATTGAGGTTGTGATATACCATTGGAAAGGTAATGGTGTCTATTTTACATAAAAAATAGTTCAGAGATATGTCACTTTGAAAAGTTTTGCAGCATTCACGATAAAAGCCGATTTAATAGCCTTTTTCGCCTTCGAAAATTCATAATAAATTCTTTTGAAATTCAAAATTATGTGCGATATACCGTCGGAAAGTTATTGACCTCTAGTATCCATGAAAAATGATTGAAAAATGATACGGTGCTCCGATTTCAAAGTCAACTTTTGGTCATACTGGTCAAACTTGGGATCCCGGGAAGTTCTGGAAACCTCTGGGAGCTTCCAGGAGCTGACGTTTTCATTCGATTTTCTTTTAAAACTCATTTTAGTATTTTTTCCATATGATCTAGAATGATCCCAGAACTTTTCTGCGAATTTGGATGATTTTGGTCAAACTTGGTCAAATATTGGTCAAACTGGTCAATGGGGACTTTCTGGGAACTTTCGGGACCTCCGGGGGTCTTTGGGAGCCGACGATTTCATCCAGACTCGCTTTAGAACTCATTTTATTTGTTTTTCTTACGACGTAGCGCGTTTCCAGAACATTTGGTCTGAATCCGGGAGCGTTCGGTCTTTCAGGGGTATTTTGGTCATTTTGAGCATTTTGAGATATAGAACTAACTTCCAAGAGTCCTTTTTGAGTCTTTTCGATCATTGTGATCCACCAAGCTATGGGTCTCCTAAATCTGATAGCTGACAAAATGGGGTGTCTACAGTTTGCCCCTCTTTGGCATGAACTTGCGAGGCAACGCATGTCGCAAGCGAGTGCCAAAGCTTTAAAGAGACAAGTCTTTTGGAGGCTATAGATTTAAGATAAAAAGCATTGCAAAAGATGTGATGATAGAAAGCATGATGCTGGGGCCAGGGCTGGTCGTGCTCTTCGTGAGCTGCCTACGTATCCCAAGGGGAATCAGACTAGGACGTAGTTCGGGGCACAAAGGAACAAATCGCACATGGACAAGAAGACAGGCGAATGCTATATTGTGAGGATGGTATGCAATGCATGGATGTGATATGAATTTTAGTGTTCTGATCTTAGTATGAGTTGGTGCTATGGGGTATGTGCCACTCTGAGTGGACTTATGACATGCTAGTGTCTCCGACTGTGATGGAGTGGCTGACTCAGATAAAGACACAATGATTTGGAAGACTCTGGGTCTCGGGGCAAACTTCTTAAATTCTGAGAAACGTGCTTTGTAAGTGAAATGGATCAGATGCAGGGTTTTAGAGGATGACAACTAAAGGTGATCGAGGGATCCTGTGATAATCGATAGGTAAGGAAGTTATGAAAATGGGCAGCTAAGAAAGCTCATGATAATCAAAAGACACAGAGTCTTGGAATGATGCTGGATTCTCGAAGAATCTCTCTTTAATTGTTTCTTGATCGAGAACCAGGACCCATCTCTGAATCTCTCACGGTTGATCAGATCTTTGCAATGGTCAGTCTAAAAAGCCGATTTGGGCCTTCGGGAGCTGATACCTCTGTTTCTGTCCTAGGGGGATGATGTAGGATACTTATAGAATCTCTCTTAACTGTTTCTTGATCGGGAACTAGGACCCATCTCTGAATCTCTCACGGTTGATCAGATCTTTGCAATGGTCAGTCTAAAAAGCCGATTTGGGCCTTCGGGAGCTGATACCTCTGTTTCTATCCTCAGAGGATTAACTAAATCTGCTAGGGTTAAAATGTTGGGTTTGTGCCCTCAAACCATTACTTTATGTATGAGACATTAGCATTATAATATATGGATATCAGCTTTACATTTCATTGTGTATGTTTCTTTCATGAGATGATTGTTTTGTCCTTAAGTATCATAGTAAGCAATTCGTGTGTGTATGAGATACACACAAGTGAGATACGAATTACTATTCTTTGATACTTAGAATATGTCACAGTGGATGATGAGACTGGATACCTCATCAGGTCTACACTGTAGCATAATTAACTACCATTGGATGGAGTGATTAATCTCAATCACTAGAGTGTAGCTCTTAGTTGATATGCTAGTGCTTATAGTGCATTGACGGACCTGAGCTTTCCTATTGACGCTTAAGGCTGTCAACAGTCAATAGGAACTCATAACTTGTATAAGGTACGTGTTCTCAATCTTGAGATGATTATGAACACAGACTATGGATATGGCTGCTTTGACTTACCAATCAGTGAGGTCTATAGAAGATCAACACCTGGGTATCTTGGGTATGTCATGTCCATAGGGTTGTGAACATATATTGTCAAGATAGAATCTACCCTCTGATTCAGAGTAAGCATTCCCTTGAGAATGTCACCAAGTTGATTACTGAGTACTGCAGTCTTGTTGATAAGAGTTATCAACATGTTTAGTAATCATGAGTAGTGAATGAGACTCAAGGAATACAAGAAGTAATCATGATTCAGGTTGACAGTAACAGTTATCCGACTACCTGAATATGATTACGAATGCTGACGGTAGAGGGACATTAGTACACCATACAAGTCTAGTTATCGCTTCGGATATGTTCTTTTGCGTTGGAGTTCAGTTATCGTTTTATAGTGGAATAAACGTTAACTGACCAGTTAGTTAGTTTGCTGATCAAAGAGTTTGGTCATGGTAATTAACAAACTGGTCTGAGCCAACAATAAAGAGCCTAGGAGGTCCCACTCTTAGCTCCGCTAGGATGCTTGGAAAGACACTTGAGGAAGCTGTTAAGACAGGTTCGATCGATCGAAGTATGTTCGATCGATTGAAGTCAGCAGGTTCGATCGATCGAGAATGGTTCGATCGATTGAAGGTTCGATCGATCGAAGTCACTTCGATCGATCGAAGTCTAGGTCGGTTCTGGAAATCTATAAATAGGGCAGCTGCGTTCTGGAAGTAAGTGATCGTCGTTTTATACGCAGAAGCTGCAGAAACTATCATAGTCTTCCCAAAACCTTCCTATCCTCTCTATTAGGGTTCCCACCAATCCTAGTCTTTCCGGCAGGCATCCGCAGGAGTCATAAGGGTGAAGATCATCTAGTGGAGGCTGCTGGAAGTTAAAGTTTCAGAATTGGGTTCAAGACACTAAGGTATAATTCTTGCACCCCCTTGTACGCATCTATGGAATTGACGAGTAGTAGATCCTGGAATACCAAAAGTTTTATAACTTAACCTATTTCCGCTGCGCGTTTAAACTCTAACTTTAAACCACTTTTTCTTTCAATTGGCATCAGAGCCACGCTCGTTTGGATCTATAGATGCGTTTTGGAACCCTAGTTTTGATTTGCATGTTGATTTTAGAACTGTTTTCGAAACTGCATCGTCACAGATCTGTTTCTGCAGTGTTATCGTAGCAGAATACAAAACTGTGATTGCATAGGATGCAAGGTGGGTTCGATCGATCGAACTTTTTTTCGATCGATCGAACATTCTGTTCTCAATCGATCAAACTTTTTTTGATCGATCGAACATTCTGTTCTCAATCGATCGAACTAGCTTCGATCGATCGAAGCCTTCTGGTGTTCGATCGATCGAACAGTGTTAGATCGATCGAGACAGATTCTCTGTCCAGGTGTTCTGTTCACAGTTGTAAAGGTTTTTTAAATTATACTTTAATCTTAAATTATTTCTGTAAAATTTTTAAATCATTCTGTGAAACAGAATGTTCAAGCGATTGAACAGTGTTCAATCGATCGAAGGTTCGAGCGATCGAACGGTCTTCGATCGATCGAACTGTGACAGAGAAGTAAGATGCTGTTTTAAGTTCTAATTCAGTATGTAAAGTGTTTATATACTGTGTGAATCAATTAAGTGTTCCAATAGTTACATATATTTGTTATGTATGTGTGGATGCGTGTACGACTAACCCTTTTGCAGCAAAATTAGTCGCTATCTCCCATGGCACCAAGTCGTTTAAATATTTATATTTAAATTGTTTGAGATTGGTGCATGTTGTAGTTTATTAATGGTTTGGTTTTAAGGCGTATGTAAAGGGCGCTGCGGCTTCAATCCTACGAAAAGGAAAGTCGCACCGGTTTCCCTAGCCTTTTATTTATTTTTTTTTTTGCTATTTCCTTTTTCTAGATAAATTGTAAGCTTCAAAAGAAGCATAGGTCCAATGTAATAGAATTAGAAATTCCATGAAGATGGAGCAAGGAGCCGTTGTCCATAAAAGATGGAGCCGGAGGCGACCAAACCAAGAAGGTGGATCTATGGAAATAGAGCCCTGGGAGATAGAGGCATTGTTTGAATGCCTATATTTCATTTTAGTTTTTTGTTTTATGTGCTTGTTTTGTGATTGGCGTATAATACATTGTTGCATGCACTTAAAACAAGTTTTCTAAAATAAAATTCAAAAACCGTTTTCAACACATTAGTAAACATTGGATGTTTATGGGTAGTGTGTGAAAACATTTTTCAAAAGCAAAATCCTTAATTTACTAAATCTAGTGGGAGAGGGTCTTATCAAATAACACCCACGATCTTCCATTAACGGTTCATTGTAAGATGAGTAGTGTATTCTGTGTCACCTCGCCAGGGGTGATCATTCCATACGGAGGGTACACTGCTCATTGGTTACTAGATGTGAACTTCCTATGGATAGGATCAATCAGACGTGTTAGAGGGTGACCACCACACGGAGGCGCTACTTGAGACGGTTGTGATTGGATCCTAGTTAATGGTACACACTAGCTAAGCTATGGATAAGGGATCCCACACGGGGCATTATTCAGAAAGTTAGAGATCAAATAGGTTCGGGAGTCATGGCTATTTTGCAAGAGTTGCATAGCGGATAAGTCATGATAAATCGAAAGATCGAACATTGACCACCACACGGAGGCTTTATTCTTTCGTTTCGATATTCCGGTGACTTTGTTTTAAATAAGAGTTTTAAGGATTCTTTTATTTCAAACTATCAATTCTGATATCCATATTTATTTTGTTTGTTTGATTTTCAGTAATCATAATGTCTGGATCTGCATTTAGTCCACTTGCTACCATACTCACTCAAAACAAGTTAACTGGAAATAACTACACTGAATGGAAACGTAACCTTGACATCGTTTTAACTGCGGAGGATCACATATATGTCCTCACCACCCCAAGCCCTGAAGAACCCGCGGCAAATGCTTCGGCAGCTGCCAGACGCGAGTTCGACAAATGGAAGAAGTCGAATGGAATGGCCCGTTGTTACATTCTGGCCTCAATGGCTGGTGTGTTACAACACCAATTCCAATCGAACGATTCTGCCAGTGACATTATCACATCCCTGAAAAAGATGTTTGGGGAGCATGGCAGGCCTGCCAGACAGGTAGCCATGCAGAAGATAATGAGTGCAAAGATGTCGGAAGGGACTCCAGTCAAGGAACACGTTTTAAAAATGATTGGTTATTTAAACGAGCTGGAGACCCTAGGTGCCAACATCGATGCACAGACCCAAGTTGATATGATCCTCAATTCCCTGTCGCCTTCATTCGCTCAATTTAAACTTAACTATAATATGAATCAAATGAATTTTTCAATGAGCGAATTGATGAGTTCTCTTTTGGCAGCGGAAGGGGTGATCAAACCTGGGGTCAACGTTTTGAACGTTGAGAAAAGCGCTTCTTCTTCCCGATCTACACCGAAAGGTAAGAAAGGAAAGAAGAAGGCTGGCACTGGTGGTTCAAGTGTTGGACCGGTCCCTAAAATTGCAAAATCTAAGGGAAAAGGTAAGGAAAAAGGGAAGGTGGGTGGCCAAGGCAAAGGAAAGTGTTTCCAATGCGGTGAGAAGGGCCACTGGAAGAGGAACTGTCCAGAATTCTTAGCTACAAGAGTTCAAGGTATGATTGAATCACATGTGATTGAAGTAAGTTTTATTACGGATACTTCAAACACTTGGTGCATTGATTCTGGTGCGACTAACCATATCTGTAATTCATTGCAGGGGTTCAGATCAACCAGGAAATGCAGTGATGGGGAGATCGTGCTTACTCTAGGTTCTAGCGCAACCGTATCTGCGGTTGCTATAGGAGTCGTAGTTTTAGAATTTTTAGACAATAAAGTTTTGATTTTATCAGATGTACTTTACGTCCCTTTAATGAGACGTAATTTAATTTCAGTTTCTAATTTAACGAATAATGGTTATTCCTTTCATTTTGGAACTGAAGTTGTCATTAAAAGAAGCAGTTCTTTTATATGTTCTGGTGTTAAATCAAATGGTTTGTATGTGATTACTCCCAATATTTCAAAAGATTCTTGTTTGGAACTTAATAACTCAGTGGTAACTTTACCATCTAAAAGAAAGGAACCTTCCACTAATCCAACATGGCTTTGGCATATGAGGCTTGGCCATATCAATCTGAATAGGATTGGCAGACTAGTCAAAGAAGGGGTCTTAGGCGATTTGGTTCTCGAACCAATGGAAGTCTGCGAGTCTTGTTTGGAGGGTAAGATGACCAAAAGGCCCTTTCCTGCAAAGGGCAACAGGACCAATGCATTGTTGGAATTAGTTCATACTGATGTGTGTGGACCAATAAATATTAGAGCAAGGGGTGGTTATGAGTATTTCATAACATTTACCGATGACCACTCTAGGTATGGATATGTGTACCTAATGCAGCACAAGTCTGAAGCCTTTGAAAAGTTCAAAGAGTTTAGGGCTGAAGTGGAGAAGCAATCGGGCACACATATCAAGGCCATTCGATCTGATCGAGGTGGCGAGTACCTCTCTAATGAGTTTATTGATCACCTCATACAGAATGGGATTCTGTCACAGTTGACTGCACCTGGTACGCCTCAGCAGAACGGTGTAGCGGAGAGAAGGAATCGGACTCTTTTAGACATGACTAGGTCGATGATGAGTTATTCAGAGTTGCCATTATTCCTTTGGGGTTATGCTTTGGAAACCGCTGCATACATACTAAATCTAGTACCAAGCAAATCTGTTCCCAGGACACCACGAGAGATGTGGATTGGGCGCAAGCCTTCTTTGCAACATCTCCGGATATGGGGGGTGTCTGGCACATGTGCTCAAAGGAAAGATGAGCAAGTTGGATTCTAGATCGGAAGTATGTTACTTTGTAGGGTATCCAAAGGGTACTTATGGATGGTATTTTTATGATCCAAGAGAACAGAAAGTGTTTGTTAGTACAAATGCTGTTTTCTTGGAGGATGATTATATCATGAACTATAAACCTAAGGGAAGGATAGATCTTAGAGAGATAGAAGGAGAGCCCTCAGTCCAACCCGCAGTTGATAACGATGAAAATCAAGAAAATACCACTTCTTCACCCATTTCCGCACCAGTACCTCGTCGTAGTGGGAGGATTATCAGCCAGCCTGATAGATACATGTTCTTAGGAGAAGTTTTTGAAGCTGTCTCCATAGAATCTGAATCTGATCCTACCACTTATGAAGAGGCAATGGCTGATGTTGATTCAGCTCATTGGATTAAAGCTATGAAGGCTGAATTGGAATCTATGGATTCCAATCAGGTCTGGGATCTTGTAGAACTTCCAGCCAATATTAAACCCATTGGCTGCAAGTGGGTCTATAAGAGGAAAAGAGGATCTGATGGAAAGGTTGAGACCTTTAAGGCAAGGCTTGTGGCGAAAGGCTATACTCAGAGGGAGGGCATTGACTATGAGGAAACCTTCTCGCCGGTAGCCATGCTCAAGTCCATCAGAATACTCTTATCCATTGCTGCATGCCTAGATTATGAAATCTGGCAGATGGACGTCAAGACTGCATTCTTGAATGGCAATCTTGAGGAGGACATCTATATGCAACAGCCAGAAGGGTTCATAGCTGGTCGGAAAGGTAACTTGGTATGCAAGTTGCAAAAGTCCATTTATGGGCTTAAGCAGGCATCCAGAAGTTGGAACATCCGATTTGACCAAGTGGTCAAGTCGTTTGGTTTCATACAGAATCTGGATGAGCCTTGTGTATGCAAGAAATGTGAAGGGAAAGTAGTGGCTCTTCTTGTGCTTTACGTTGACGACATTCTACTCATTGGAAATGATGTAGCGGCGCTGTCAACGGTCAAGGTTTGGCTAGCTAATACTTTCGATATGAAGGATCTAGGAGAGGCGAGCTATATTCTTGGGATAAAGCTCTTTCGGGATCGCAAGCGAAAGATAATAGGATTATCTCAAGCTGGTTATATCGAGAAAGTGCTAACTAGGTTTTCAATGGATAATTCGAAGAAAGGTTTGTTACCTTTCAGGAATGGTTTAGCGTTCTCCAAGGACCAGTGTCCAAAGACACAAGAGGAGAGGAATCGCATGGCAGGAATTCCCTATGCCTCGGCAGTGGGAAGTCTCATGTATGCGATGTTATGCACTAGACCAGATATCTGCTTTGCCGTTGGCATGGTTAGCAGGTATCAATCGAATCCTGGTCCAGAGCACTGGATAGCCGTTAAGCACATTCTTAAGTACTTGAGAAGAACTAAAGATTACATGCTTATGTACGGCGGTAGTGAGTTAATTCCAGTAGGATACACTGACTCGGACTTTATGTCAGATAAAGATTCGAGAAAGTCGACATCCGGACATCTCTTTACCTTGGGAGGTGGTGCTGTTAGTTGGAGGAGCATTAAGCAGAAATGTATTGCAGACTCAACTACAGAAGCTGAGTATGTGGCTGCTTGTGAAGCCGCAAAGGAAGCTGTTTGGCTCAAGAAGTTCCTTATGGAACTCGAGGTGGTACCAGCGTCGTTGTCACCTATTACGCTATACTGCGATAATAGTGGGGCAGTGGCTCAGTCCAAGGAGCCAAGGAACCACGGGAAGGGAAAGCACGTAGAGCGGAAATATCACCTAATCCGAGATATAGTTCAACGTGGAGATGTGACTGTCACCAAGATTGCCACTGCTGACAATCTTGCTGATCCGTTTACAAAGGCCTTACCACAGAAGGTCTTTGATCGTCATCTAGATAGTCTAGGTCTTAGATGTAGTTCTGAATGGTTGTGAGTACAAGTGGGAGTTTGTTGGGTTTGTGCCCTCAAACCATTACTTTATGTATGAGACATTAGCATTATAATATATGGATATCAGCTTTACATTTCATTGTGTATGTTTCTTTCATGAGATGATTGTTTTGTCCTTAAGTATCATAGTAAGCAATTCGTGTGTGTATGAGATACACACAAGTGAGATACGAATTACTATTCTTTGATACTTAGAATATGTCACAGTGGATGATGAGACTGGATACCTCATCAGGTCTACACTGTAGCATAATTAACTACCATTGGATGGAGTGATTAATCTCAATCACTAGAGTGTAGCTCTTAGTTGATATGCTAGTGCTTATAGTGCATTGACGGACCTGAGCTTTCCTATTGACGCTTAAGGCTGTCAACAGTCAATAGGAACTCATAACTTGTATAAGGTACGTGTTCTCAATCTTGAGATGATTATGAACACAGACTATGGATATGGCTGCTTTGACTTACCAATCAGTGAGGTCTATAGAAGATCAACACCTGGGTATCTTGGGTATGTCATGTCCATAGGGTTGTGAACATATATTGTCAAGATAGAATCTACCCTCTGATTCAGAGTAAGCATTCCCTTGAGAATGTCACCAAGTTGATTACTGAGTACTGCAGTCTTGTTGATAAGAGTTATCAACATGTTTAGTAATCATGAGTAGTGAATGAGACTCAAGGAATACAAGAAGTAATCATGATTCAGGTTGACAGTAACAGTTATCCGACTACCTGAATATGATTACGAATGCTGACGGTAGAGGGACATTAGTACACCATACAAGTCTAGTTATCGCTTCGGATATGTTCTTTTGCGTTGGAGTTCAGTTATCGTTTTATAGTGGAATAAACGTTAACTGACCAGTTAGTTAGTTTGCTGATCAAAGAGTTTGGTCATGGTAATTAACAAACTGGTCTGAGCCAACAATAAAGAGCCTAGGAGGTCCCACTCTTAGCTCCGCTAGGATGCTTGGAAAGACACTTGAGGAAGCTGTTAAGACAGGTTCGATCGATCGAAGTATGTTCGATCGATTGAAGTCAGCAGGTTCGATCGATCGAGAATGGTTCGATCGATTGAAGGTTCGATCGATCGAAGTCACTTCGATCGATCGAAGTCTAGGTCGGTTCTGGAAATCTATAAATAGGGCAGCTGCGTTCTGGAAGTAAGTGATCGTCGTTTTATACGCAGAAGCTGCAGAAACTATCATAGTCTTCCCAAAACCTTCCTATCCTCTCTATTAGGGTTCCCACCAACCCTAGTCTTTCCGGCAGGCATCCGCAGGAGTCATAAGGGTGAAGATCATCTAGTGGAGGCTGCTGGAAGTTAAAGTTTCAGAATTGGGTTCAAGACACTAAGGTATAATTCTTGCACCCCCTTGTACGCATCTATGGAATTGACGAGTAGTAGATCCTGGAATACCAAAAGTTTTATAACTTAACCTATTTCCGCTGCGCGTTTAAACTCTAACTTTAAACCACTTTTTCTTTCAATTGGCATCAGAGCCACGCTCGTTTGGATCTATAGATGCGTTTTGGAACCCTAGTTTTGATTTGCATGTTGATTTTAGAACTGTTTTCGAAACTGCATCGTCACAGATCTGTTTCTGCAGTGTTATCGTAGCAGAATACAAAACTGTGATTGCATAGGATGCAAGGTGGGTTCGATCGATCGAACTTTTTTTCGATCGATCGAACATTCTGTTCTCAATCGATCAAACTTTTTTTGATCGATCGAACATTCTGTTCTCAATCGATCGAACTAGCTTCGATCGATCGAAGCCTTCTGGTGTTCGATCGATCGAACAGTGTTAGATCGATCGAGACAGATTCTCTGTCCAGGTGTTCTGTTCACAGTTGTAAAGGTTTTTTAAATTATACTTTAATCTTAAATTATTTCTGTAAAATTTTTAAATCATTCTGTGAAACAGAATGTTCAAGCGATTGAACAGTGTTCAACCATTTAGGACTATTTTGTGCATTGTGCTAATTTTATGGATCGTAGTGTGCACCTAGAGTTTATTGGAAGCTTGTTTTGTGCTCGTATGTTGATTTTGTGAAGTTGGACTTTGGGTCGTGAATAGTGATTTTGTACTCGTATGTTGATTTTGTGAAGTTGGACTTTGGGTCATGAATAGGGATTTTCTGCTCGTTTATTTTGTCGTTTTTGAAGTGTGTAAGTGCCAGAAGTGACATTGAAGGGCCATGTTAGCCTTGCTCACGCTTTTCTGTGGTACACCCAACTCTCGCCTGCCGTCAAGAGAATGGTAGACGATGCCGGGTTTGGCGGCTTTGTCCGCCTAGTTTCAAAAAGTACCAACGATCTAGCATTTTTTTACGCTTTTGCTGAGAGATGGTGGGACACTGACGACATCCTATTGACGCGTTTTCTTATCACACCCAAGTGTAGGTGATCGTACAAGTAATAAAGTTCTGGAAGTCCAGGTCGAACCCACAGGGAACGGAATAAAATTTTATAAAGTTAAGCAGATAACTATTTTGTCACTAAAAAGAAAATAAAAGATGATGGATTTTTGTGGGGTTTTATTAAACTACTAATTTTTATATTTTTGCAATAAGAGTAATTAAAGCTATTTTTTTCTTAACAGTTTATGGTAAAGATTTTAACAGTGTAAAATAAATTAACTAACATACTAGTAAGAAAAGGAAGAAAAATATATAAAAGCTAAATTTTTGTAAGATAAACTTTTTAGATTTAATAATAGCAAAAGATGGAAATAATACAGATATTTAAGCAAAACTATTAT
This sequence comes from Hydrangea macrophylla, assembly GCA_033977485.1. Taxonomy (NCBI): domain Eukaryota; kingdom Viridiplantae; phylum Streptophyta; class Magnoliopsida; order Cornales; family Hydrangeaceae; genus Hydrangea; species Hydrangea macrophylla. The sequence continues at coordinate 76,389,246 of CM066988.1, read as the reverse complement.
AAAACAGGAAATATTAATTAACTAGGGGAAATGATTTAAAGGAATTGGGAATATGCAAACCAACACTAGATCCCACAACTTTTGTGCATTTTAAAAGCGTTTGGCATTTAAGACCGCAGAGTCATTCTTTATTTAAAAATAAATTTTCACTAGTCAGGGTCATATCAAGTGTGTCAGGTTTGATATGAAACGACGTCGTTTGGTTTAAAGAAAAATAAAAAGGCAATTGGGCAGTAGCCAGGTTCGAACCGTGCCCCGCCGCGGACGTGGGCTATTCGGCGTCCAGTCCCCACCACTCTGCCACTACACAATTGCCTATCCATTATTGGATAAAAATATATATAAACACATATTTGAAATATTAACTTTGTCATATGAGTTGTTTGAGTATGCTAGGTGTTTTTTATGACAAAAGGCATAGTTTGACAATCCACATAATTAGGCTTTTTATTTCAAATATGTACTATTTTGAGCCCAATATAGCCATAGTATATAAACATGTTAAATGGTCATAAACTATAGATACATAGATATTTTTGGCCATAAATGGAAAAACAACTCATCTAGATAAATTTGCCCATTTTAAGATTAGTGCACAGAAGCTGTGGTTTCTAAGTTTTTATTACATATCCCCAATTAAAGTTTTAGCCTACCATTTTGGAATTGAAACTGTCTTCCAAATAAAATTTAAAGATAAATTAAATAAGTGTAAACAGTGACTGCTCAATTAAAACTAAAGTTGTAAAACTAAGGTAAAGGTGAAAACTAATATTATTATATTATTTTCTTTACTTAACATGAGCTGGGGTTGAATTTGTGGAATCTGCAAAATAGCAAAGTTTAGTACAACTAGGCTAATAAAATATACATAAATGGAAATACTGAACCAAAAATAAAATACTAAACCTTTGACTTTGGATTCTTGTGGGGTCACAGTGGTTGAACTCCAAGAACACAAATAAGGCCAAACCAAATTCAAATATATTTTTGGAGTGAGATATGGGTATGATGTACTTTTGGACTTTAGTAGGTGATTACAACAACTACGTGGCTAAGAAATATGATATTTGCTTGCAAAATCTGTCTTCTAGTGAATAAAAATATTGCTATAAAAACTGAAAATTTGGGGTTTCTAACTATTTTAGGGAGCAACTATAAGTACTACTAGACTAGAAATATTAAATCTAATTTTAAATAGGACTATTTTACTACTACAAATTGACAAAGGTCATACGAGAAAACAAATATTTTAAATTTAAGAAATACAGTACATAAAGTTTTGCTACATATTTTTGAACATAAAATCATCAATTACATAAAAGTAAAATTTTACAACTACTAGAACTAGAAAAGGCAAAGAAAAATTAAAGTTTCATATTTCTAGGGACAATATAAAGTGCTCACATAATAACCTCCCCTAAACTATTCTCTCCAAACTGTGATTGTGAAGCTGTGTTTGGAGCTTCTTGCTGGCTCTCAATTTATAGATGAATTTCGAGAGTAAAATCATCATTGCATTCGTCAGCTGGGCATGCGATTGGCAAATTTTGCGGTCTCATTTTTCTCTACCTTCTGACACCTTTAGACTTTGAGAGCAGCTGAGAGAGAGAGAGAAAGAGAAAGAAACAAAGTAAAAAAATTTATATGTGTGAAACCATCACTATCAATCTTTGATATTTTTGGTTTCAAAAATCTTTGTTTTGTTTTTATTTTATTTCATTTTTTTTTAATGTTAGTTAGGGAAGTTTTGACTGCGTATATTACAATAGCCACATGGGAAATAATCCCATGTGGTTGTTGCTCTTTTTCTTCCCTTTATTTCACTTCATTTTTACCTAATCATATAAAATATGTAAAAACACATATTTACACGCATTTGAGTGACATCACTGTTAAATTATATTAATTCAAATATGCGTGTAAAACTCGGAATTTGGGGGATTAAATGAGCATTATGTCTATTATATTGGCACACGAATGTGCAATATTCAATGTTTGTCACACCCCCCAACTAGCTTATTGCTAGTCCCTAGCAATGAAGTGAAAAGAGAAATTGTTCTAAAATTTTTATTAAAAAGTAGGAATAAACTAAGAAAAATAAAATCTAACTCACTGTCGCAGGAATCGCGATTGCATTTAGCATATGCAACAAGCCGTTAAACCCCTAGGTTACCCCTAGTGGACGAGTGTTGTCTCGTGAGGGTTTGCAGTGAATTTGCCCACAAAATTCGAATTTTTTTTTTTTTAAATGTAAAAATAAAGTAAAATAAAAATCAAGGTAGATTTTCTTCTTTTACAACAGATAAGATTAAATTTGGCAATAAAATAAAATTTTCAAGTATGTAATAGTAATGCAACACGTATACTCACAGTTTTGTCAATGGTAGCATTTTTTATACTCTTTAAACTCACAGTGTGTACTTGAAAAATCAAGCAACTGATCTTAACTTCAAAGTTTACATAGTCAACAGCAGTTATAAAACTTGTAGTTTTAACTCAAATCTCACTAGAATTTCACTCTTTTAAGGAGAAACTCTCAGAAACCGGTGTAGAGAACATCTCACTTGGTAGGGAAGCAAAGATAGAGGAATTGCTTCCATTTTTTTTTATGACTCAATATATAGGCTTTTAGAGTACAATAAGTCTCATGAAAGAATACTTAGCATTAGAAGAGCGATCTACCGTGGAGAACATCCTTATCACTTAAATTTAAAAATCAATTTCTCTTAAATCATTAGGACTTTGACTGGTAGGTTAGAAATTAAGATGAGTAGGAGATTTGGGGTGTATTTGTTCTAAGCATGTGATTGGAGTGTTTGCGCAATTCATTCCAACCTCTTCTTCTTCTCCTTTTTATCATATGTACATTTTTTTTTTTTTTATTTTATAGTTTCTCATCATTTTTTTTTTTGAAATCAACTCCTTTCTTTCTTTACCACTTCTTACAATATTAATACAGTCCAATCACATACCTGGATATAGAAGTGAGGTTTGTACTCCCATGTGGAGCAAGGTATGATTTGGATAAAACTGAGAATAAGGTAATATTAGGTGAAGGGGGGTGCATTTGAAAGAAAAGATGGCCTAAATCATTTTAAAAATAGATTGACTTTGTTCATTTAAGCAATTTAGACGTTCTAATGGTAAATCCTGAACGTTCTCTTCTAATGATCAGTCAAAGAAAAATAATGAGACTTTCAACGAGTGATATGATAAAGAGAATAAAGTGAGACTGAAAAAAATAGTAACCCTCATAAAGAAAGATTGGCACAAAAGCTCACATGGGTTAATTAGTTTCCACTACTTGTCTTTAAACTGCATAGTTTATGCTTACTCATCCATTTAGATTCAGTAAATATTTTCACACTGTTTCAAAATGTTTAATGTTTAAAGAGTTTCTAGCATTTGAAAATAGTAAAACATGTGACAATGTGTTGTATGCTATTAACATACCCAAAATAACATTAACGTGTCAAATTTAACTTATATAGAGTAAAAGAAAAACTTCTAAAAAAAATTCCGAAGCATATCAACTAAGTTGGATACATATATGGTGCAACTAGTATCCTCTGCACCTATAACAATCCAGAGCGTCCAAGTTGTCATGATTACCCATTCACCTCTAGTAAAAAAGATGAGTCTAGAACCACTAGCAAGCTAAAACATCAGTAAGAGGCTAGGAGATAACTCTGGCTTTACCTAGTTTTTCTGCTACCTCTAGGGACATTCACCGCACTAGACATATCTGGTGATGCTTGGATCATGCAAATTACTCTTATCGAACCAGCTAATGAAAACCAGATGTACACGTAGGATCATTTTAAAGTCTGACCTGACTGAAAATTATTGACTGTACAAAAACTAAAAATAAAAATAAAAAGAAATGAGGGATGGGAAAACAAAATTTATTTGGGTATCAAAGGATCCAGTCCTCTTTCTCAACCAAAATTTTCTTTTGTTTTGATTTGAATTGTCTTTTATAACAGTAGTAAACTTTAAAAGATGTGCCATTGTGAGCAATTAAACCAGAACATTCTTCTCTATAATAATTCAAACACCATCCTAACCTTTTTGCTTTCCTTTTGATGGCATAAAGGCTAGTGCCAGCAAAGGGTTTCTTCTGCTCAGAAACAAGTGAGCGACCCATTAACGTCTGGTCATCGACTATTGGATCCATTTTTTATACTCTCAGCCAACAAGAGAGGCTAGACTCAACTCTCCACTCATTCCAACTATCAACTAAGATCTAATTAAAGAGAGCTTAGAGGGGGTGGGTGGGAATTTTATTTAAAAACTAAAAATATTTATATATAAAAATATATACATTCAGAAACTAAAAATTTTTTTTTATTTTTTTTTAAAACAAAAAAACTAGAAAATTACATTTTTCTCTCTTTTTTTTTTAAGAAAAGTCCAAGACAGCGTATCATTATAATAACAATAAGGAAAATTATGGTATAAATTTCGAAAATCATAAGAGCGGTGACATGTTCGTCATTCAATTTTTTTTTTTTATTACAAGAAACAGAAAACTTGGATTTTTTTTTTAACAAGGGCAACGCAGCATTATCATCACAGCAATTAAGAAAATGATAAGGTAAATTTCAAAATACATAAGACCAATAGCTATCGCGTCGTCCATTTTTTTTTTTTTTACAAAGAAATGGAAAAATATCACCTGTCTTTTGAAAATCTGAAAACCTGGTAGGGCCGTAGATCGAGTGATATTTCCAAGCTTCTTTGGTGAGTGGGTACCTAAAACTTATGGACATCATTTTTGTTAAATAATGGAAAAGAGAGAATAAAAATCTAAAATAAAAACTAAGCCGAAATTGGAAAAATAGAGAATAAAATTAAAATCAAGCTTTTCTCTGGATTATAGATCTTACCTTTAGTGATCAGTAGAGTGGATCTTGATTTTGGATCGAAGAAAATAAAAAAATGAGAAGAAAATGAGAGAGGGAGATCGGGTCGAGAGAGTGAGAGAGTTGCAGAGAATGAGAGAGAGAGATCTGCGATGGGAGGAAAGAGAGGAAGAAGAAAAAGAAAGGAAAAGGAGAAATGGGTAAAAGTTTTTAGGGTTCAAAGTTCTATATAAAGCCATTTTCTCTTTTTCAGTGTATCTCTCTCTAGAGAAACTAAATTTTTTTTTTATGAAATAAAGATAAAATAAATAAACAGGTGTTAATCGTGAAACCGTCCCCCCCAACTGAGTCTGACATTGTCCTCAATGAGTGAGATTAGAAAGGATAACACCTGTAATAATAAAAAAAAATACACAAAGAAAAGATAATAATAATGACAAAATTAACTTATATATAAAAAGTTATCTAATTAAGAGTATAGGACTTATGAAAATATAAATACTCTGATACACTATGTCCTATACCAATTATGTTTTAAGATATTAAACAGTATTATAGTTAGGGTCCTCCAAAGGAATGGACTCCAACTCAGGTTCAAATCCTTCTAAAAATGGCTTTAATCTATGTCCATTAACTTTAAATGTATTTCCATCTTTAGGGTCCTCAATCTCGACAGTTCCATAAGGATAAACATTTTTTACAATATATGGACCAGTCCATCGAGATTTCATCTTTCCTCTAAAAAGATGTAGTCTTGAGTCGTATAATAGAACTTTTTGCGCGGGGGTAAATCTTTTGCACAAAAGATTCTTATTATGATACATTTTAGTTCTTGCTTGATGAATTCGAGCATTATCATATGTGTCTTTACGAATTTCTTCAAGCTCACTTAATTGTAATTTTCTTAAAATTCCTCCCTCTTCAATATTACAATTTAAAGTTCTAGTAGCCCAATATGCCTTATGTTCTAATTCTACTGGTAGGTGACAAGCTTTTCCATAGACAAGTCTGTATGGAGACATCCCTAAATGGGTCTTCTAAGCAGTTCTATATGCCCATAAAGCATCTGTTAATTTTGAAGACCAGTCTTTACGATTAGAATCAACAGTTTTTTCGAGAATATGCTTAATTTGCCTATTAGCTAATTCAGCTTGTCCATTTGTTTGTGGATGGTATGCAGTTGACACCTTATGGGTCACTCCATATCTTTTCATTAATTTTTCAAATGGCTTGTTACAGAAATGAGTTCCTTGATCACTTATTATTGCTTTTGGAGTTCCAAATCGAGAAAGTATATTATCTTTTAAAAATGCAATAACTGTACGGTGATAATTTTTTCTTGTAGGAATAGCTTCTACCCATTTTGAAACATATTCGACTGCTAATAAAATATATTCATATTGGCAAGATGGAGGAAAAGGTCCCATAAAGTCAATGCCCCAACAATCAAATATTTCAATTGTAATTATAGGAGTCATTGGCATTTGATTTCTTTTCGTAATACTGCCCAACATTTGGCAGCGGTTACAAGCCTTACAATATAAATATGAATCTTTAAATAGAGTTGGCCAATATAAACCGCTTTGTAAAATTTTCATGGCAGTTACTCGAGATGAAAAATGTCCTCCACAAAAGGACGAATGACACATGAAAAGTACATTTTCGATTTCTTCATTAGGAACACATTTCCTAATTACCTGATCGGCACAATATTTAAACAGATATGGGTCATCAAAGTAGAAATGCCTAGCAATAGCTAGAAATCTCTTTTTATCTGATGATGACCAATTGCTTGGTATTTTTCCAGTGACTAAATAATTAACAAGATCAGCAGACTATGGTAAGGAAGTTACAGAAAATAACTGTTCATCAGGAAAAGAGTCTTGAATAGGTAAGGGTTCACTAGTATTGTCTTCAAAAGTGAGGCGGGATAAGTGATCAGCTACCATATTTTCTACTCCTTTTTTGTCTTTGATTATTAAATTAAATTCCTGTAGTAGGAGTATCCACCTAATAAGCCTAGGCTTACTGTCTTTCTTTGAAAGTAGGTATTTCAGAGCTGAATGGTCAGTAAAACAGACAATAGGGGAACCGATCAAGTATTGCCTAAATTTATTAAGGGTGAATACCACGGCTAGTAATTCTTTTTCAGTAGTTGAGTAGTTCATTTTAACACTATCCAGAGTTCTACTGGCGTAGTATATAACTGATGCCTTTTTATCCTTTCTCTGCCCTAGGACAGCTCCAATGGCAAAGTCGCTAGCATCACACATTAATTCAAATGGTAAACTCCAATTAGGAGATTGCATAATAGGTGCAGTAGTGAGATGCTCTTTTAATTGCTCAAAGGAGTTTTGACGTTCTTTAGTCCATTCAAAAGGTATGTCTTTGGCCAATAATTGACATAAAGGTCTGGAAATAGTACTAAATTTTTTTATGAATCGGCGATAAAAACCTGCATGTCCTAAGAATGAACGGATGTCTTTTACAGTCTTGGGAATGGGTAAATTAGCGATAAGATCTATTTTAGCTTTGTCTACTTGTATCCCATTTTCAGAAATAATGTGTACTAAGACAATACCTGTAGTAACCATAAAATGACATTTTTCCCAATTTAAAACTAAACTTTTTTCTTCACATCTTTGGAGAACTTTTTGAAGATTGCTAAGGCAATCATCATAGGTTTTGCCAAAAATTGAAAAATCATCCATAAAGACTTCTAAATTCTTTTCTACCATATCGCTGAAAATACTTAGCATACACCTTTGAAAAGTCGCAGGTGCGTTGCAAAGACCAAATGGCATTCGGCGATAGGCGAAAGTTCCAAATGGACATGTGAAAGTAGTTTTTTCCTGATCTTCTGGTGCAATCTCTATTTGATTGTAACCACTATAACCATCTAGAAAATAGTAATACTTATGACCCGCTATTCTTTCTAACATTTGATCCATAAAAGGTAAAGGAAAGTGATCCTTATGAGTTACAGCATTGAGTTTTCTGTAGTCTATGCATACACGCCATCCAGTAGTGACACGAGTGGGAATTAATTCTCCCTTTGAATTCGAAACAACTATAATTCCTGCTTTCTTCGGCACAACTTGTGTTGGACTTACCCATTTACTATTGGATATTGAATATATAATGCCCATGTCGAGTAGCTTGAGAACTTCCTTCTTAACTACTTCCTGCATAATAGGATTAAGTCGTCTTTGCATTTCTCTTGAGGTTTTAGCATTATCTTCAAGATATATATTGTGAGTGCATATTGAAGGGCTTATTCCTTTTAAATCTGCTATACTCCAACCAATGGCACTTTTATGCTTCTGAAGCATACTAATGAGTTTATTTTCTTGACTAGAGTCTAGAAGAGATGATATTATTACGGGATAAGTATTACTATTATTAAGGAAAGCATATTTAAGCTCTTTAGGGAATTCTTTTAATTCCAACTGTGGAGTTTGTAAATTAGATGGAAGTGTTAATGTAGTCTTTGGTGGTAAAGGTTCAAAATATGTGGTCCACATTGCTTCTTGAATTATTTCTTCTGTTGAATCTTCATTAAAACATACTTGACTCATAAGATGTTTTTGTAGATTATTACTGTCTAGCTTCTGAATAGAGTTATTAATAACAGATTCTACTGGATCACTGTAACAAGTCAAGTTAAAATATTCTCGTGATAGAGATTCAATAGCATGAACTTCTTCAATATTCTCATCTTCTTCTTGATGTTGTGGATTAGAAAAAACTTTAACATTTAAAGTCATATTTCCGAATACTACAGTCATCATACCACTGCGGATTCGAATAGTTGCATCAATGGTAGCCAAGAAGGGCCTTTCAAAAATGACTGGTATTTGTACATTAGCATCTAATACTGGTTCTGTATCAAGGATGACAAAATCTACTGGAAAAATAAATTTGTCAACTTTGACAAGAACATCTTCCAAAATTCCTCGCGGGTATTTTGTAGATCTATCAGCAAGTTGTAATACCATGCGAGTGGGCTTTAGCTCACCTAATCCAAGTTCTTGATAAACAGAATAAGGAAGCAAGTTCACACTAGCTCCTAAGTCAAGGAGTGCGTGATTAATTTTATGATTTCCAATAATACATGATATTGTTGGTGTACCTGGGTCTTTAAATTTTGTTGGTAAGTTATGCTGTACGATAGAATTAATTTCTTCAACGAAGTCAGCAGAATACGCATCCTTTCGTACATTTTGCTTACGTTTGACAGTACATAAATCTTTTAAGAATTTTGCATAAGCCGGTACTTGATTAATTGCATCTAAGAGAGGAATATTAATATGCACTTGTTTAAATAATTCTAAATATTCCTGATTCTTATCATTTTGGTGTTTTCTTAAACGTTGTGGATAAGGAATTTGAGGAGAGTATTCAGGAGTTTCCTCTGTTTCATTTTCCACTGGTAAATCAGATGTTTCAATTTCTTGAGAAATTTGTTGTTTTTCAAGGGTTTCAACTTCAACTTCTCCAGTAATTTTATCTTCATCTATTTCTTCCTCAATTGCTATCATATTATGTTCCTTATTTGTATGCTTAATTTTTTCTAAAGAAGGTGAAATTTCTTGTCCAACAGCTTTACCACTTTTTAGTACAGTTATAGCTTTTACTTGTTCATGTTGATTATTACCAGAAGTTGAGGGATCACCTTGTGGTTGTCCCCTTGGATTAGGTTGTGGTTGGGCAGGAAAAATGCCTTTTCCTTTAGAATCGTGTTGATTATTAATCCTATCCACAGATGTTTGTAGTTTCCCCATGATTTGTATTAATTGTTGCATCATAGACTATAAAGGCTCTTCTTGCACTTTCTTGTGCGGAGGTACATAAACATTAGAATTTTGATGTGTATTAGGATATGTATTTTGTGTTTGTTGAAATTGAGACGGAGGAGGTAAATATTGATTATTTTGAGGAGGTTGATGTTGAGTTTGAAATTGTAGAATACCCTCTTTTGTATACATATGATTTGGAGGATTTCTCCAGTTAGATTGGTATGAATTACCATAGGCGTTTTGGGGACCCCTATAATTATTCACAGCGTTTATCTCTGCTGGAGCTGTTTCCTGACAATTTGAACTATTAGGACATTCATTTGCAGAGTGTCCTAAAGTATGACAACTGTCACAAAGTTCTCTTTTCTTCTTAGGTAGATTATTTTTTTCTACTGTTATAGCTTCTACTTTACGTGCTAATTCTTCATATTTCAGTGTTAATTCATCTTCTGATTGTAATTGGTATAAACTTTTAGCTTTTTCCGTTCTACCAATTTCTTCTTTTTCCCATTGGGAAGCATTTTCGCTAAGCCAATCAAAATATGATTCAGCTTCGTCAGCAGTTTTACTCAAAAATTCTCCTTGACACATAGTTTCAACTAATTTCTTTGATTTTGGTTCTAATCCTTCATAAAAGAAATTAATTAGACGCCATTTTTCAAATCCATGGTGTGGACAAGCTAGTAGGAGATCTTTAAAACGTTCTCAAACTTCAGGGAATGGTTCCTTTTCCTTTTGAGTAAAAAGTTTAATTTGACGCATCATACTATTAGTTAAATTTTTTGGATAGAATTGTTTTAGAAATGCTTCATTCATATCATGCCATGAAGTTATAGATCCGGGACGGAGAGATAAAAGCCAAGCTTTAGCTTTATCTTTTAAAGAAAAAGGAAAAAGCTTAAGACGGATTATTTCAATAGGACAGCTTTGATCAGAGAACGTATTACAAACTTCTTCAAATTCATGAATATGAAGATAAGCACGTTCTGACCTCATTCCATGGAAAGTTGGTAAGAGTGGAATCATGCCATGTCTAAAGTGAAAATTTCCTGTGTGTCTAGGTAGAGTGATGCAAGAAGGAGTGATGTTTCTTTCTGGGGTAAATAAATCACGTAAAGGACGTTGTTCACGTTCTGGTAAAACAAATTGTGGTATATTTTCCCCCTGCTCACTATGAGCATCATCAGCTATTCCTTCTATGCCTTCAATTTCAGCCATGATTCTAGGAAACTGTATACTATATGATTCACTAGAAATATTAGAATTATGTGGTGCTTGATATAAAGCCTCAGTAGTATCTAAGGACATAAGAAGTAAGTGAAAACTAACTGATAATAATATTATTATGATTATTATTATTATTATTATTATTAGCTAAGTAAAAATAAAACTCTTTTTTTTTATTACATTTTTTATATATTTATTTTTTAGAAGATAGGCTTATATATGTATATAAATGCTTTTTTTTTTTTTTAGAAGATGCACAAGTACATATCTATAAATATATATTTATATATTTTTCACAAGGAAAGATTATATAGTTTTTTTTTTTATTTTTTATTTTCTTATGTTATTATTTAAAAAAAATTAGAATATTTATAAAGTAGAATAGGTATATATATAAATATAGATATAGATATAGTATGAAAAATAGTTTTAAACCTAACTTATTTATTTATTTATTTATTTTTTTATCAACCGATCCCCGGCAACGGCGCCAAAAACTTGACGACATCCTATTGACGCGTTTTCTTATCACACCCAAGTGTAGGTGATCGTACAAGTAATAAAGTTCTGGAAGTCCAGGTCGAACCCACAGGTAACGGAATAAAATTTTATAAAGTTAAGCAGATAACTATTTTGTCACTAAAAAGAAAATAAAAGATGATGGATTTTTGTGGGGTTTTATTAAACTACTAATTTTTATATTTTTGCAATAAGAGTAATTAAAGCTATTTTTTTCTTAACAGTTTATGGTAAAGATTTTAACAGTGTAAAATAAATTAACTAACATACTAGTAAGAAAAGGAAGAAAAATATATAAAAGCTAAATTTTTGTAAGATAAACTTTTTAGATTTAATAATAGCAAAAGATGAAAATAATACAGATATTTAAGCAAAACTATTATAAAACAGGAAATATTAATTAACTAGGGAAAATGATTTAAAGGAATTGGGAATATGCAAACCAACACTAGATCCCACAACTTTTGTGCATTTGAAAAGCGTTTGGCATTTAAGACCGCAGAGTCATTCTTTATTTAAAAATAAACTTTCACTAGTCAGGGTCATATCAAGTGTGTCAGGTTTGATATGAAACGACGTCGTTTGGTTTAAAGAAAAATAAAAAGGCAATTGGGCAGTAGCCAAGTTCGAACCGTGCCCCGCCGCGGACGTGGGTTATTCGGCGTCCAGTCCCCACCACTCTGCCGCTACACAATTGCCTATCCATTATTGGATAGAAATATATATAAACACATATTTGAAATATTAACTTTGTCATATGAGTTGTTTGAGTATGCTAGGTGTTTTTTATGACAAAAGGCATAGTTTGACAATCCACATAATTAGGCTTTTTATTTCAAATATGTACTATTTTGAGCCCAATATAGCCATAGTATATAAACATGTTAAATGGTCATAAACTATAGATACATAGATATTTTTGGCCATAAATGGAAAAACAACTCATCTAGATAAATTTGCCCATTTTAAGATTAGTGCACAGAAGCTGTGGTTTCTAAGTTTTTATTACATATCCCCAGTTAAAGTTTTAGCCTACCATTTTGGAATTGAAACTGTCTTCCAAATAAAATTTAAAGATAAATTAAATAAGTGTAAACAGTGACTGCTCAATTAAAACTAAAGTTGTAAAACTAAGGTAAAGGTGAAAACTAATATTATTATATTATTTTCTTTACTTAACATGAGCTGGGGTTGAATTTGTGGAATCTGCAAAATAGCAAAGTTTAGTACAACTAGGCTAATAAAATATACATAAATGGAAATACTGAACCAAAAATAAAATACTAAACCTTTGACTTTGGATTCTTGTGGGGTCACAGTGGTTGAACTCCAAGAACACAAATAAGGCCAAACCAAATCCAAATATATTTTTGGAGTGAGATATGGGTATGATGTACTTTTGGACTTTAGTAGGTGATTACAACAACTACGTGGCTAAGAAATATGATATTTGCTTGCAAAATCTGTCTTCTAGTGAATAAAAATATTGCTATAAAAACTGAAAATTTGGGGTTTCTAACTATTTTAGGGAGCAACTATAAGTACTACTAGACTATAAATATTAAATCTAATTTTAAATAGGACTATTTTACTACTACAAATTGACAAAGGTCATACGAGAAAACAAATATTTTAAATTTAAGAAATACAGTACATAAAGTTTTGCTACATATTTTTGAACATAAAATCATCAATTACATAAAAGTAAAATTTTACAACTACTAGAACTAGAAAAGGCAATGAAAAATTAAAGTTTCATATTTCTAGGGACAATATAAAGTGCTCACATAATAACCTCCCCTAAACTATTCTCTCCAAACTGTGATTGTGAAGCTGTGTGTTTGGAGCTTCTTGCTGGCTCTCAATTTATAGATGAATTTCGAGAGTAAAATCATCATTGCATTCGTCAGCTGGACATGCGATTGGCAAATTTCGCGGTCTCATTTTTCTCTACCTTCTGACACCTTTAGACTTTGAGAGCAGCCGAGAGAGAGAGAGAGAGAAAGAGGAAGAAACAAAGTAAAAAAATTTATGTGTGAAACCATCACTATCAATCTTTGATAGTTTTGGTTTCAAAAGTCTTCGTTTTGTTTTTTTTTTTTTTTTTTTTGAATGTTAGTTAGGGAAGTTTTGACTGCGTATATTACAATAGCCACATGGGAAATAATCCCATGTGGTTGTTGCTCTTTTTCTTCCCTTTATTTCACTTCATTTTTACCTAATCATATAAAATATGTAAAAACACATATTTACACGCATTTGAGTGACATCACTGTTAAGTTATATTAATTCAAATATGCGTGTAAAACTAGGAATTTGGGGGATTAAATGAGCATTATGTCTATTATATTGGTACACGAATGTGCAATATTCAATGTTTGTCAGACACCACCAATACTTTCCATCTGCCATTCGGTGAGATGACAATGACGCCTTTTAATTTTTCCATGATTACCGGCTTGAGGGTTGGCAGGAAGCGCCTAGTCTTGGATTACTTCTATGAGATTGATCCTGAAGCTATAGAGATGCTGATTGGGGCTGTTCCTCCTCATCTGGAGAGGCACTGGTTCCCTTGTGGCTAGCTTTATCGGGCTTACGGCAGAGGGAATCATAACCTGAATAATTCTCAGCTTTTGAGGGTATTTCTTCTGTATGTCCTTGGCTGCTCGATCTTCGCGACACGGAATGACCGGGTGAACTTGAGGCTTCTTTCTTGCTTGGCGACCATTGGTGAGGTCCCCTCTTATGACTGGGGTGTTGCTACCTTGGCCCACCTTTACAAGCATATAGGTGAGGTTTCCCGAGGCAATGTCAAATCGATGGGGGGATTCTGGCGAGCTTGGGAGGTATGTACTGCAACTTCTTTTTTCTTTCGGCTTTTTGATTTCCGTACTTCTTGCCTTTTCTGATTTTCCCTTTGTCTGTGCAGCTTTGGAGCTTTGAGTACCTGAAGATGTTGGCTCATTCCCCTGCTGATGAATCAACTGAAGATGAGGACAGCATGGTTCCTGTGCCTTTGTTCCCCCGGGCCTTGAGATGGCGGAGGGATGTTGTCGGGGTAAAGAGCGGGGCTCATCGGATCGTTCTCCTCAGAAAATTCTTATCTGGGCTGACAGCTGCTAACGTTGATTGGACACCTTGGGAGCGCGTTGCCTATGCTGCCCCAGAGGAGATACATGCGGCCAGGCCCCTTTCCACTTGCCAACTTTTGATGGAAAGTACCGAAAGCAGGCAATGGTTCCTTGGCGAGCGAGTATCTCGGCAGGTGGTTGGAGGTCCGAGGTATCGCGTCCCTCATGATCCTCCTATGATGGATGTTGATGACCTTTCTGGTGATGCTTTGCTGGTGGCCTTAGCTAGTACTGATGTTTGGAATCACTTTCTCTCTGAGACCGACTGTGAGACTTACCGTGGCCGTTTCCTGATGCCCAACTTCCCACTCCTGGATGTGAGTTTCTTTTACATTTTTATCTCTATCCGTCGCCCATGTTTTTGACTCATCTTTTCCCTAACTTGTTTGTACCTACAGCTTCGCGAGATGTACAGGAGACTGGTTCTCCTAGTTTCTGATCCTATCCCTCCTTGGGATTGGACCGCTAATGTTTTGGGTGCAGATGGCTCTTCCTAGGTTATGGAGGCGCCGTGTGTCACATGTGGGTATCCCACCCAGCCAGCAGGCGTCTTCAACGTCCCTTGGAGTTATGCTGATGAGGGCCACGCCTTGGTAGCTAGCTTACAGTATTTGGTACTCACACGAGACCATCGGGTATGTCTCTATTTTTGCACTCCTTAAGGTTATGAGGTCCTAACCCTGATTTTACCCTTGACAGATGGATGGTATGCGACAGTTTGCCACCAGTCAGATGGTGTCCTTGGTAATTTTCTGACTCAACATCGTTTTTGTACTTTTTATTATTTCTCTACTGATTGCTTTCATTTTGTTTGTGTGTTCAGTATCGTGGGGGTGCTGCCGGCTTATCGAGGATCGGGCCGAGGTGGCAGGAGGAGGCCATCGCCGACATACACTCTGGGTGGCCCGACAGAGGACGAAGAAGAGGAAGACTGAGGCCTCCTACGCGGGGATTTTTGTTTTATCTCTATTTTATGTTTTCAATTGGGTTGTACTAGTGAATAATGTGACTGATGGAGAATATGTAAGACAATGTGTGTAGGATGATGTGCAGGATGATTTATCACCCTTGACAGTGTATTATGATGTTTTTGCCTTTCGAGCTGGATAGTTTCCAATTTGAAGGCGCAGTTGTGTGCTTGCTTTGGTTGGTGGTTGTGCACTGTGATTCTGTGATTATTGATGTTACTGCGATGAGCAGCTTTGTGATAGTGAGTGTGTTTGCCTTGCAGGTGGGATAGTCCATGAAACGGGGAGGTGTTGTCGAAATTTTGAATTTTACTAGAGCCGCGACAGAAAACATGGCATTGTATGATCTCGCTCAATTCACAGCTTGGCTGAACATCACGGATGGTGTGGAGCGGATCAACCTCTTCAGCTACGGTCTGACCGAGCTATTCTTTCTTTGCCAGATGGCTCTGAACACTGAGTTCATGCGTATAGCTATTGTTCACTGGGACCCGGTGAACCATGTCTTTAATTTCAACGGCCTGGAGATATGTCCCGTGTTTGAGGAGTTCTGTGCTATCCTTGGCTTCGATTCTGACTCTGACCTGATTCTCCCTTCTGCTGATACCCCCAGTCCCACACGAGGCTTGGCTGAATACCTGAACTGTTCCACTACTATTTCCTGCTGGCTAATTCATGGTGAGATTCTTGATATTGCTTCCATCATCGACCCGTATGCTAGTCTAGGGAATCCTAGCATATATGATACTACCCGCAGGGCCGCTCTGATATTGTGCATGACTTCGCACTTTCTGTTCTCGAGTGCTTCTATTGACTTGGTGCACGTGTGCCTTGGGCTGAAATTTAGCAAGAATCCCATGGCCATGGTTCTGGCTAAAACCCTGAATGGTTTAGATCGCGCTTTCAATCAAGCAACGCTTCTTTTTTTCTGGGGCTCCTTTGGTGTTACAGGCTTGGTTCTACGAGCGCCTTCAGTTATGGACTAGTAGTGTGCCACCAGTTTACTTCTGCAGAGCCATGCTTCATCCTCATTACACTTCTACCGATTGGGTTAGCATGATGGGTGCTTTATCTGAGGCCAACATTTGCTGGATCGTGAGGCATTGGGGCCTTCATGTTGTGACCACTAGTCTCGGGGATTACCAGAGAGTGTAGCTGATGGGTCTGAGAGAGACCTCTTTCTATCATCCTCGCCGATTGGCTAGACAGTACATGTGAGTTCAAGAGGTCCCTCGGGGATTTACTGAGAGGGTCTTTGCTTCCAAAGTCAGAGTCACTACTATTGCTGCTTTCATTAGGGGCTGGGCCAGTCGAGTAAAAGCCTACCTCTAAAGACCTTTGAAGAAATAAAAGACACAAAATAAAGCTAGACTTAACTGATTTTGCTTCTTTACTCCAAGTGTCTTTGATATTTGGGATTGCTTTCTGAAAGAACTTTTTATGTTTTTCATTTATCCCTGCTTATGTAATATTCAAAGTTTGTTTATCGGCAAACCTTGGTTACTTGGAGAACCTTATTTTATGCATTTGGCTTTCTGAAAACATTCGTAGTATGATCTTGATCAGATGTTTGCTTTTGGTACTTGTTTGGGCATGCTAGGATGATTAGAGGAAAACGAGGCGGGTGGCCGAAGTTTGCCCCTAGTCTGGGATATGTATGGTGGTGAGGCAAACGAGGTAGTTGATCGTCATTTTCCCCTAGTTTTAGAAGAGGTTCAGGCAAACGAGGTGGGTGGCCGAAGTTTGCCCCTAGTATGGAAGGTGATTTCTGGGTTATGGTAAGGACCGCGACTTTATTTCTCTCACACGCTCATAATTTTGCCTAGGCACCAGTTAGGTGACCTAGCGAGCCCTTTTATCTCTTTTGTTATTGCTCACTTTAGATTTAACTCTAACTTTTGTCTAGGCGTTCTTTTGGATTTTCGACCTAGAAAGCCATCCTTCCTTTTTTTTTTCTTTTTTGAAAGTCTGTCTACGTACCCTCGAATGGGGATCAGGTCCAACGTAGTTCGGGCCAAAGTCTTAAAAGAAAAGGGGTTGATTATGATGGTGTTGATCGAACCGATGCGGTTGCTTGCGAATCCCCGAGTGAGAATCAGGTCGAGCGTAGTTCAGGGGAGGCTTGAAAGAAAATTGGTTTCGGGGAATGGTCAAGCATAGTACTTTTTGAGGCGATCCATGTTGATTGGTTCTTTCAATTCAATGCCATCGAGGTCCATAAGATAGGTTGCTACTCCAGAAAGGATAGTTTTGACGATATAGGGGTCGACCCATTTGGGTTTGAACTTTCCACGTGGATCAAAGATCGGGGCTCGTAATTCATTAAGGACAAGGTCACCCTTGACAATTTTCCTCAGACGAACCCTTTTGTTGAAAGCACGGGCTATCCTCTTGTGATAGATTCGGACATGGTCGACTGCTGCTAGGCGCTTTTCATCTATGAGAGCCAATTTTTCGTACCTTTCCCTTAACCAATCCGATTCTGAAATTTCACATTCTGCCATTACGCGTAGGGACGGTAGTTCTATCTCAACTGGAAGTACTGCTTCTATTCCATATTCTAGTGAGTAAGGAGTTGCTCCTGTGGACGTCCTTATTGATGTTCTGTATCCCCAAAGTGTGAACGGTAGCTTTTTGTGCCAGTCTTTATAGGTATCGACCAATTTCTGCAGTATGGCCTTGACATTCTTGTTTGCAGCTTTGACTGCCCCATTAGTTTGCGGCCTGTATGGCGATGACTTGTGATAAGTGATTTTGTATTCCTCAAACAGATCCCTGACTTCAGCTTTGAAATGACTACCATTATCTGAAATGATCTCATAGGGGACTCCATAACGACAGATGAGGTTCTTCTTGATGAACTTGGCCACTTCCTTGGCCCCCAACTTGCTGTAGGATGTGGCTTCTACCCATTTTGTGAAGTAGTCAATGGCCACCAAAATGTATCGATTTCCATTCGAGGCTTTTGGAACGATTTCACCGATGATATCGATTCCCTAGGTTGAAAATGGCCAAGGAGAGGTCATGCTGTATAGAAGAGATGGAGGTACATGCATTATGTTCACATGGATCTGGCACTTGTGACACCTTCTTACGTATTCGCAACAGTCTTTCTCCAATGTTGTCCAGTAGTACCCTTGTCTTACAATCTTCTTGGCCAGCATGTGACCGTTCATGTGTGGGTCGCATACCCCCATCGTGTATTTCTTCCATCATTCTTCTGGAGCTTTTTCTAAACAAGCAAGTCAGGTTGTGACTATTGTACCCTTTCTTCAACAATTTTCCCCCGCAAATGATGAATTACGCTGCGAATCTTCGAATTGCCCTTTTGTCTTTCTCGATAGACTCTTGGGGGTATGTTCCCTTTTCTATGAAGTTCCAAACATCTTGGTACCATGGTGTTTCGTCTTCTTCTTCTCCGATTGCGGCAACCATGTTGAATGAAGGCTCGTATCTTTGCCCAATTACCAAAGGCATCATCTTGATTCCCACAGAATTTTGATCATGGAGGCTAGGATAGCCAACGAATCTACTAGCTGGTTCTCTTCTCTTGGCAAGTAGAAGAATGTGATGTTCCTGAACTGTCTCTTGAGTCCATCGAGATGATCATGATAGGGCTTCAACCTTTCTTCTTTCACTTTCCATTCTTCTAGCTTGTGATATAATGAGGTTTGAATCTCCGAAGACATCTAACTTCTGAACTTTCAGTTATATGGTTGCTTCCATCCCAAGAATGTATGCCTCGTATTCAGCAGTGTTGTTGGTGGAGTTATAATTGAGCTTGACTGCTAGTGGGGTGTGGTCCTTATTTGGTGACACTAGAATCATTCCTACTCTGTAGCCTTTCATGTTGGCTGCTCCATCAAAGTACAACTTCCACTGTTCTTCCTTGATTTCCATGATATTCTCGTCTAGGAATGAAAAATCTCCACTTACTTCAGAATCAATGGCGTGTTCAGCAAGATGTTTAGCTATAGTTCTCCCTTTTACCGATTTTCTTGTCACATACTTGATATCGAATTCGAACAACAGAAGTAACCAACGGGATATACGACCGGTCAGGGCGGGTTTTTTGAGGAGGTATTTTAGAGGATCCATGCGGGATATGAGCACAACTGGGAAGGCCAGCATGTAGTGCCTCAGTCGGCGAGTGCACCAAACCAAGGAACAATATGTTTTTTCGAGGGTAGAGTAGTTGAGCTCATACCCAGTCATCCTCTTGCTAAAGTAATATATGGCTTTTTCGGAGTGGCTTTCTTCTCCTTCTTAGGATAGCATGCAACCCATAGCATTTTCGAAGACAGATAGGTAAAGGAATAAGGGCTTATGAGGAGTGGGTGGTGAAAGGATTGGAAGATTTTGAAGGTAGGCTTTTATTTTGTCGAAAGTGGCTTGGCATTGGTCATCCCATTGGAACTTCTCCCCTTTTCTCAGCAATCGAAACAAAGGATCACATGTAGTTGTGAGTTTGGAGATGAAGCGGCTGATAAATTGGATTCTTCCGAGACCCTCTCACTTCCTTTTCATTTCGTGGTGGTGCCTGTGGATATCGCAGGCTTTAAAATTTTACCCACTTTTAAAACAAATATTTTTCAAATTCAAAGAGTCGCCACTTAATTTTTAAAAGGAAAATTAAGAAACCATTTAAAAGGAAACTGATCTTTTGCGAAACCAAAGATAAACTGGGTCCGGGGATTATGGAATGAAAGGGGAAGGAGCCCGGCGGACTAAAACACCCCCTTTCACCCTATCTCACGATAGGCCTCTACTCGACATCCTTTTTAATCAAGTTATTAATCTAAGCATGCCCTCAATTAATACATATATACATATACATCACACAAGCATGTTGGAAATGGTGTAAAATTGCTAACGACAAAATATCATTCATAAGCCACGTAATACAAGTAGCAAACAACATGATATGCAATAGAGAACTAGAAAACATACCCGGGATCCAGCCGCGAATATCAAACGTGCAATGCATGCGAGAACAAAATAAACCTAAGAAAGGTCTCTAACACATATATACACATAAGGCAAAACCTAGGCTAAGGTATCGCACATGGGATCGAAAAAAATCAACTAAAATCAATGAAATAGATTAAACTAGAGAAGGGTTGAGAAATTGTACCTCAAAGCGCTACAAAACAAAGGTTCGTACACATGCCTTAGACAAGATATAATATCATAAATAAGTAAATCCTAAGTCATGTTCAATTAGATACATCTTAGACAAGAGATAAGTCCTACTTACGAATATTAACATGTATGAATGAATGAATGCATGAATATGAACAAGAATGAGACATGAATTTATTCACTAATTTGGATCCCTAAGCCTCTGGGTTTAATCTAAATTATCATTATTCAAAACATGGTTTGAGTCCTAAGTCATTGGGAGACTACTTAAGTTGAAATAAATAAGGTTAGACAAAAACAGTAGCAGACCCGACGTTCAAAAATGAAAATAAAATACTTTCAATGGTTGGATCTTACTGATTTTTGGATATGTTATGCCTCTGTGAGTCTAGTTACTAACCCAAAAAGAAAATCAAGGTTTCAACGGTTAGATCTCCGGGAATATGAAAAATACTAGACCTCACTCAGGATTCTGCAACTCTCTGTCCAGAGATCTTGTATGATTTTCTAAAAATAGTAAAAAAATGAGAAACACTTAGATCGTTTTAGGGCACCTTCCTAACACATTAAGGTACTTATAAAAAATTATTTGAGACCCCGAAAACTTTATTAGGGTTCTGATTTATTAATTTCAAAACAGACTTATTATTCTGAAAGCATTCTAGAACTCTGGACAGATTGTGATTAGCTCACAAAAATCATGATCAAACCTCTCTAATCCCAAAATCTTGCTAAGATAAAAATCACAGTGGTAAAACAATGTGTTACTGATATTTTCCCGTTGGTTTCACTTGATTTCAACGGTTAGAACTTAAACTAAAAATCTTTGATGAAAAACGGTTTATGAACCCACTGTTTTTGTCTTGCTAGTTCAAGTTTGTTGATTGGCCTCAACTATTAAAACATGAAGTTGGGGCTCAAACCAAACTACTTCTTCTACCATTTGATGGTCATTGAAGACTATGAGGCATACTACACTTATGGATCTTGATGAAGTATTGAAAATGAACTTCACAAAATCCTTAAATAAAGAACTCAAACCTATGGACCCAAGTTTGAATTCAACTTATCACTCCTACCATTTGATGGTCATTGGAGTTAGAGACATACTCATATCTAGGTTTTAGATGAAGTATGAAAGACTTCTTAAAACCTAAGAGAAAGATTAGTCCAAGCCATGGGAATAGACTTGAACTAACACATTTTCTCCTACCATTTGATGGTCATTGGAGACTATGAGGCATACTGCACTTATGGATCTTGATGAAGTATTGAAAATGAACTTCACAAAATCCTCAAATAAAGAACTCAAACCTATGGACCCAAGTTTGAATTCAACTTATCACTCCTACCATTTGATGGTCATTGGAGACTAAATGAAGTTAAAATCTACTCAAACCTCATTGGAATATAGAAAGGATTCCACAAGATTTCTTAATGAAGAGGTTCAAGTCATGGATTAAGACTTGAATCTCACTAATTATATGTAGATTAAGACTATGATTCATTCTAATCTCCATATAGATCATAAGATCATAGGAAATTAAATAATCAAACTCAAAGAGGTTCAATGAGATATGGAAGATCTCATGCACCTTTTTAATGAAATAGAAATAAGGAAAATCAAGGATTACTTAGAAGACTAAGGATACAAACTCTTTAAAGTTGAATTTGTCTCAAACCCAAAGCTAATTACATCCAAATTGATGAAATGTCATGAGATTCAATCACAAGTTCTTGGTGGTGTGTGATGAAATGGGATAAGAAGAGAGGTTTTGAAAATGTGAAAAAGTTCCTAGAACTATGAACTTGTGATTGAATGGTCCTAATTCTATCAAGGATTAAGAGGTTACCTCTAGGACCTCAAGTATTTCTTCAACTTCTTGTGAGGATCTTCCAAGATTTCCCAAATTCTCTTCAAGATTCTTCAAATTCTTCAAGCTCTTCAAGAAATTCTTCTTCTCTCTCTCTAAAAATCTATATGATTCTTGTATATATGTATCTCTTGATTTTCAAGTTCAAGTCCTCAAAATGGAAGAGGAGGTTTTGTTTATATAGGCCTTTATTCCAGGGATAGATGGGTAAATTCGGGTGGAAACCCATGTGCAAGGTTTTCTTCTAGAACATGTGAGAAGATGCAGTCTGTTACAGCCGGCGGCACTCACTGAGTGACGGGCGGCACTTGCTGAGTGCCGGGCGGCAAACAGTGAGTGCCGGGCGGCAAACAGTGAGTGCCGGCGCGGCACTCAGTGAGTGCCGCCGCGTTTTCCGCGTGCCGGGGTTAACTGAATTTTGTCCCTCTTTTTGATTTTTCAAAAGTATGTTGGTGTAAACAAAATTTTTTATTTTATGTATGTATATATTTGCATTAAGATCCCCCATGTGCATGGTATCAACCATGTGCATGGTATATTTTTGAATATACTATGTCTTTTTTGTATTTTCTCTTTTTCAAAAAATCTTTTCATTTATTTTGTCCTTCCTTTTTTTAAGGAAACTCCCTCTTTCTCTCTTTCTTTCTTTTTTGTTTTTGTTTATAAATTCTCTTTTTTTCTTTAAAATAAAATGGATTTCCAGACTGGGTTTCTCACACGTTCTTCATCGTTCGGGTTTCCCTCCCGAATGCCTGAATCCTCTCCCTTTATCATTTTTATTATTTTCTAATTTTTTTCCTTGAAGATTTTGAATTTCTTGGGAAAATCCTCGAATGTCACGGATATCATCATCATCGGTCCTTAAGAGGTAACCAATCCCTGGATTTGGCGTTTGGTCAAAATTGGGGTGTCTACAGTGCCATTTCTAGGATTGCCTTGATTTTAGAGGGATCCACCTCTATCCCCCTTTGTGTGATGAGAAAACCCAGGAGCTTATCGGAGGTCACACCGAAAGTGCATTTCTTTGGATTCAACCTCATCTTGTACTTGCGCAACCTTTCAAAAAACTTTTCCAGTGCCACCAGGTGCCCTTCCCTATCCTTGGATTTTACAATCATGTCATCTACGTATACTTCTACTTCTTTGTGAATCATGTTATGTAACAGAGTGGTGGCAGCTCTTTGGTAGGTTGCTCCAGCGTTTTTAAGTCTGAAAGGCATTATCGTATAACAGTAGGTTCCCCAAGGTGTGGTAAATGTCGTCTTTTCCCGATCTTCTGGCGCCATTAGAATTTTATTGTACCCTGAAAAGCCATCCATAAATGACAGTAGTTTATGTCCTGCGGTGTTATCCACTAACACATCGATGTGGGGAAGTGGGAAGTCATCCTTAGGACTGGCTTTGTTTTGGTCACCGAAGTCAACGCACACATGAACTTTTCCATCCTTTTTGGGGACTGACACGATATTGGCAACCCATTCCGGATACTCGGTAACAATGATGAACCCTACCTTGAATTGTTTTTCTACCTCTTCTTTGACCTTGAGTGCCCATTCTGGTCTCATGCGCCTAAGTTTCTGCTTGAGGGGTTTAGAATTGGGAAGGAGGGGAATGCGATGTTGGACGATGTCGGGATCGAACCCAGGCATATCCTCGTAAGACTAAGCGAAAACATCTTTGAAATTTTTTAGCAAGAGAGTCAATTTTTCTTTTTCTTCTTTATTAAGAGTTGAGCCAATTTGCACAATTTGTGGATTATCTATTTCACCTCGGTTAATCGATAAAATATCTTTGATTATTTCATAAGTAGGTGATTTTTCAATTAGTTGCTTAAGTTCAATTGGGAGATCCCCAGAGAGATCTGTGCATTCATAAGTATTAGACATAGAGGAGTAAGTAGAATTGTCTTTCATTTCATTCATGATAGGTGGAGTGATTACATTAGACAATGGTGGGCTTACAACAGCTGACTCTGGTACAAGCTCGATCATTGGAAGTACAGACTCTAGGGGAATAGGGGATAGGGAGATAGATGACTCTACAGCCTGGTTGCTCAGACCCTCCTTAGTTGGCTTGATCTGATCATCATGGCTTTCGGCCCTCTTTTCTTCTTTTTCTTCGGCGAACTCTTCCCACATTTTCTCGATGGCTTTAGTGTCCAGATACTCCAATCAGTCTTCCTCTAGAGTTTTCTCTTTTTATTCGAGATAGAATGGATCTTGATAGGGGGGCCTTTCGCAGTCAGCGAAGATTTCCAGCCCGGGGTACCTTTTTCCAATGGCCTGATGGATCCAAGGTTCTAGGAACCTAAAAAAGGGGAAATCATCCCCTTCTTTGATGAATTAACCATTCAAGGTTTTGCGGTATGGTGGGAGACTCCTCGCTCTTTTCTTCCATGGCCTCTGTAGATCGACGTCTTCTTCAGTGGGCTTGTACCCCAACCTAAAAGTGCCTTGTTACCCTTTGATATGAGGGAACTCACGAATCCCTTGCTGGCGTCGGCCCAATCCCATTCCAGGGAAGTAGTTCATTTTGCGGACGATGTTGATAACTTCAGAGTGGATCTCGGGGAACCTGTCTTCATCATTGATCATGTGGACTTCTTCCATAAAGAATCCCCCAATTTCTCCTTCTTCTAGCTTAGTTATTTGGATTTCAAAGATGGGAGCGTAGTTTGGAAAAGCTTCATTACCGCAACTATTGCCGAGGATGATTTTCACCTCCTTCTCATGAACGTGCTTGATCATTTGATGCATAGTGGATGATACAGATTTGTTGACATGCAGCTAGGGCCTCCCGATCAACAAATTAAATGAGGTAGGTATGTCCATAACTTGAAAGATTTCAGTGCTAACCAAAGATCCTACTCGGATTTGGAGAGAAAGTCCCCATCACATTTCTCTTGGTGTTATCATAGGCCCTCACGGATTGCACCGATGGTGTGATGTCAAGGACATTGAACCCCAAGGCGGTGGCAGTTCTTAGAGCACAAACATTTATGGCAGAGCCTGTATCGACCAGACAGAATGGCACCTGATGTCCCTTACATCCAACAGTGATGTACAAAGCTTTGTTATGTGTAGACCCTTCCGGCAATAGGTCTTCATCAGAAAATGTAATGATTTGGTCAGGGGTGAGTGCGCCCAAGAAAGCCACCATGTCTTCCGGTGCAGCGTCGATGGGGACCTCAATTCCAGCCAAGGCATTCAACATAGCTTGCCTATGCTTGTAGGATGTTACCATGATGTCCCACATCGAGAGATGTGCTTGGGTTTTCTTCAACTGCTTTATCAACTTATTGTCTTCTTCGATGATCTCATCCATTTTTTCCTTTCCCTTGTCTTTGATCGGGCTTTTTTTGATTGCTTCAGTGGTAGGCTGCGAAGGCTGGTAATGATGGCCTGACCTAGTCAGATGATCAATCTCGGCAGGAGTAGGCCCTTCAACAATCCCATCTTCTTTGAACCAGTCACAATCTATTCCCACAAATGGTTTCTCCAGCTTGTTCCAGATAGAAGCATCGCTTTCATTGTTGGGATCATACCATTTGAGGTCTACGGCCCCTAGATCGTGTTCTTGTTCATCAGCCAATTGTTGCTGTAACTCATCATTTCCTCCTTCAATCAGATGAATTTCCATAGATTTTGAGATGTCAATGAGGGGTAAAGGTTGACTTAAGGGGGTGATAAAGGTAGCAGGGTTAAAGGATACATGGTTGGAATCAATGAGGCTGATATTTTGGTGGTTTAGCAGGGGATTTTGAGTGATATGGGGCTGCTTTGGAGGTGGCTCAATGATATTTTGGTCAATGAGGTTTTGGATATCATGGCGAAGGCGCATGCAATCATCGGTGTTGTGCCCAGGGGCTTGGTGGTAGGTGCATCTGTTGGATATATCATAGTTCGGCGGGAGTGGGGTATTTTGAGGCTGGAGTAGTTGGAGGTGGCCCTTTTTAAGAAGGCGATCTAAGGCTGAAGAGAGGGGGATTTCTAACTTGGCCAAATTACGAGGAAGCTTTTTCTGAAAAGGGTGATTGGGCGAGTTTGCCTGGTTGAAGGGGTTGGTATGGCCTAGGGGGGTATACCATGGGTTGACTGCTAAGAGCATTGACATCCGAAGGATTGCGGGAGTAGTTGGGCCTTTTTTACTGACTCGAAGGCTCTTCCTTCTTGATCTTTCCTTCCCTGATAGCGTCTTCAATTCGAGTTCCAACTTCAAACACCTCTTCAAAGGTGGAGATGGACTAATAAAACAATTTCTCATGGTAGAGTGGTTGTAGGTTCCGGATTAGCATTCTCACCTGTTCTTTCTCAACTGGTCGATGGGCCATTTGGGCCACTTTATTCCTCCATCTGCTCAGAAATGCAACGAAGGATTCATTGCTGTTCTGCTGTGTAGTTTCCAAATCCTTGATAGTGACATTAAGTTCTTGTTTAAAGGAATAGTGATCAACGAATACCCAAACTATGTCTTCCCATGCCCGAGTTTTGGAAGCTTCCAAGGTAAGGAACCATGATAGTGCAGACTTCGCGAGAGTTTGTGGGAATAGCATTGCAATGTGCTCATGAGTGCAGCCCATTGATTGAAAAATGTTCATACACAGCTTTACATTGCTCTTTGGATTTCCAGTTCCATCAAAACGGTCAATGGCAGGCATCTTGAAGTTTTTCGACAGCTTCAACTTACCAGGCTCAAAAAGTCCTTTCAAGTCTAGCATGTAATCATCAACCCCTTTACTCTTCCTCAATATGCTTTCCACCTTGTCAACTTTGTCCATTTTTTCTTGAAACTTTTTCTCATATGCGGGCGGTGGGACCCCTTGAAACCAGTCTTCTTCTCCATTGTTCTCGGGATTCGGTATGAATTCGAACGGTGGTGTTGGGAACTCAAGGGGACACTGTTGCCGCTGATATTTCAGTTCTTCCATAAACTTCAGGACCTGGGCCAGGCTGTCAGATTGCTGGCTTATGGTGGCTCCCAATTCGGTGACCTTGTTTTCTAGCTCTTCCTGATTCATGCTAAAATAACTTGTTGGCCTAATCCTGACCAAACGATTGTATGAATTTTTGACCTAGGACAAAGATCCCAGCTGTTGGCTTTGAGAATCTATAGTGACCCTACAGATTCGAGAGTATTTGTATCAGATTCTGACAGTGATGACTTTAGATAGACAAATGATAATGATGTTAACAGATGTGAACTGACCCGTGTACAGCCAAACTAAAATAGTGCGTGTAGACCGATAGGAATGGTGTATGCAAATGAGACAAGCATGCAGATGTAAACCCTAATCTATATGATGCTCCTATTTCTACAGATAGCAGTTAAACAAATAAGGTCCTAACCATATAGAGTGTGCCAACCCTACTTTTCAGTATGATCACCAAGGGATAATAGGGGTTTCCAGGGTTTTATGAAGGCTTTCTAGGAGAGACTGGGCATTTTTGGTTGATTTGGACAGAGTTTCTGAGAGAAACAGGCATATCTGGGTATTTCTAGTTGGTTTGGACAGAGTTTCTGAGAGAAATAGGCATATCTGGGCATTTCTTGTTGGTTTGGACAGAGTTTCTGAGAGAAATAGGCATATCTGGGCATTTCTGGTTGGTTTGGACAGAGTTTCTGAGAGAAAAAGGCATATCTGGGCATTTCTGGTTGGTTTGGACAGAGTTTCTGGGAGAAACATGCATATCTGGGCATTTCTGGTTGGTTTGGACAGAGTTTTTGAGAGAAACTGGTTAATGCAGTTATATCTGGGATATCTGGACAGAGTTTCCGGGAAAAACTGTTATTTTAGGTATATCTGAGAAATTTAGATAGGGTTTCTGGGAGAAGTTGGTATACCTGCGAATTTCTGAGTGTTTTAGGAATTTTTGGGAAATCTAAGTGGAGTTTCTAGGAGAAACTGGTATATTTGGGAATTTCTGGGAAATTTAGACATAATTTATGAGAAAATCTGGGATATCTAGATGAGTTGAGCAGAATTTCTAGGAGAATAGTTGTATATGACAGGAGCATGTAACGATGGTGATCATACTGTCTAGCAGATTTTCATACTCCTATATCTTAGGACTGACAAACAAGGTTTGCGGTGTATATCTTTGTGAGCATAGAATAGACATCCTTGTCATGGTGCCTAGGCAGGTCAACTCAATGTGATCATATGTGAGTGATTGCCTTGGGAATCATAAGAAAGAGGTTCTGCCTCATGCCACATAAGCGTCTACACCGCACAGGCAATCCCGTCAGGGCATACATCAGTTATATCACATTGTCCTATCTGAAAAGATAAATGAACAGTCCTATGAAAGGTTCTACAGGAATCTATATGCAAAGGCTAGGTTTAGTCAGAGAGGGTCCATTGACGAGAGTTCCAATATACCGTCAGAGAGACAGTACGGAAGTTTTTTACTCTTTTTGATATACCTTGGAAGGTACAGTATCAACGCTGACCTATGCCCTGGCACAGCAAGACCTAAACAATGTCAGCGCCGCATTTCAGACACAGTCGGAGGGGGGGAAATGCAAGAGTGCAATGCGGTGAACCAGACACAGTAAAAAGATGATTTTATGGATGCTGCTTATGAGTCAAACCTCTGGATTATTTTGTTTTGAAAATAAATGTCCCAGTGGAGTCACCAGATTGTGGACACGTGGAATCCCACCTCTTTTTTGTTTTAAATATTTTTGGAAAGGGAAAAGAAAAGGAAAAGGTCTGTTGAAAACAGCTACAGAGTCTCTCATAATTTGACTCACCCAAATGGATAAAGGGCACCAGCCTTTCATAACCAAAGAACTTGGCTCGGGGTTTTGGTACGAGAGAGGAATGAGCCTTTCTCACGACTAAAACACCCTCAACTCGCCCCGTCTTTCGACGGGCCTCAATTAGCATCCAAATAATCATCTTATACTATGTTTTGTTTGACTGTTAATATTTATGATAGGTATATTACATCACATAAGAAACTTGAAATGGAAGATCTAAAGATAAAATATCATTCATAAGATCTAAGCCAAGTATCACACAATGCAAAGTGAAAGATCACACGAACAAACCTAGGAAAAATCGTCTAATTACATATCAAGTAATTAAGTTTCCCTAATCTAGAGGAAACATGGATTGTTCTTGAAACAAATAAATAAAGAAGTCAAAATATGCTTAGCAAGCTAGTATGATGCATGTTAATCTTTGAGAAAAGAAGACCTCTCAATCCCCGGGACGGATGAGAAAGGAAGATTAGATCGAAGGGGAAGCATGAACGTATGATCAAATTCATTCCTTATAATCTTCTTAGATTAGGAGTCACAAAAGCCCCAAATCTTTGCATGGATGCAGTGTATGTATCTAGAATGTGCCAAGGTTGTAGTGTGTTTTGTGTTCATGGATTCCTAGAATGACTTAGAAGTCTATAATGTGTATGAATGAATGAAGAAAATCATCATGGAATATGTATAAATATGGTATGGACCACTTCCTAAGACATGAACAAATTTGGAGTACGTGTAAGCACCAAATCAAAGTATGGAAGTAAAAGCATGCTTGCTGTGAATAGTGGACATAATAGTAACATGATCATTTGGAAATTGAAAAGAGGGGATAGGAATGTTTTCAATGCATGAATTTTTATGGGGATCTTCCTTATTGTGTCTAGAAAATAACCCAAAAAGCAAATCTTTAATAAATATCACAGATTGAGAGAAATCATATAAACAATAGAGGTTACTCAGAAATAATTGACTGAAATGTTGGAAAATCTTAGAAAATGACAACAAAAGATCTAGGGGCCCACATTATAGAGAAAGTTCCCTAAGACATTTAAATTCAAGGGAAAATTAAGTTTGGACCATTCTTTTTGGAAAAGTTTTCTGTAAAATAAGTTGAAATTGAACCTAGCTGCTGTGATAGCAGAGGCAGAATGTTTGGAAGGAATGTTTGGACAAAAATGGACCCCTTTCAAGTGTTTCCAAGTCAAGCCAAAAATTATGGGTGTTCTATAATGAGTTAGGAAGACTTTCCAAGTGGTGTTGAATTCATATATTGAGTATTGAACTCAAAATAATTCTTTGAAGTTAAATGATTTACTGTTTTGAAGGTTTTGAGAAAACAAGGTTTGTTTCTTGAAATCAAAATGAGGGGTTTAAGAGGGGGGGTTTTGAAAAGGGAGTTTTGAAAACATATTTTCAATACTTAATGAAGATTATAACCACTTAAAATGTCAACATTTGACTCACATCAAGAACCTCCAAGATTATTGGAAAGTATTGTTTCCATTTTAAAGACAACTTCAAGAATACATAGGAATGTATTGAAGTTGAAATCATCATCTATCAAACATGTTTTTGAGGTCAAGAGCTACTATCCATAAGGATTCACTCACCTCAAACTTCATGTCATCATCTAGATGATGATAGACTAGTAAGTAAATACAGAAAACAAAAAGAAATGAGGTAAGAGGAGATGAACAAATAAAGTAAGCAAACAAGTATATAAACAGTCAATAGATGATATTCAATGATGTATTGGACTTGTAGCTTGGTGTTTCACTCATATGTGGTGACTTTGGACATGGAAGTAACTTCCTCTCTCTTGAATGCTCACTAAAATGGTGGTTAGGTGTATTGAATATGAAGTAACTGGAAGTAATGAAGTTAAAACAAAGTTTAGAACTCACTATTTTGTTTGGAAATCAAAGAAGGAAGCTTCTTTTCTCTCTACTCTAACCTTATCTCTACAACTTTCTCTCTAAAACTTCTCAAAGCTTGCATTTGACACCCCCAAAATGAGAAGTTAAGGGGGGTTTATATAGGCCAATTTGGGGTGGTTTTGGGGTTTTAGAAGTACTCCCATTGGTCCCAAACATCTGCGAACATAGAACTACGTCGTTTTGGGTTTTAATTAATCAAAAGGAACCCCCAAAAGAAATTACAAAAAAAATACCATTCTGGGGGAGAGTGCCGCAGTGGCACTGGGCCAGTGCTGCGGTAGCAGTGGGCCAGTGCCGCGGCGGCACTGCTCCTCATTCGTCCAGATAATCCTTTTTAGGCCCCTAGAGGTTCCGGTATTTGTGAAAAGACCCTATTTTGTCCGAAATTCTCAAAAAATGCATACGAACTCCAAATTGAGGTTGTGATATACCGTTGGAAAGTTAATGGAGTCTATTTTACATAAAAAATAGTTCAGAGATAGGTCACTTTGAAATGTTTTGCGGTATTCACGATAAAAGCCGATTTGATCGCCTTTTTCGCCTTCGAAAATTCATAATAAATTCTTTTAAAATCCAAAAATTATGAACGATATACCGTCGGAAAGCTATTGACCTCTAGAATCCACGAAAAATGTTTGAAAAATGATACGGTGCTCCAATTTTAAAGTCAACTTTTGGTCAAACCAGTCAAACTTGGGATTCCCGGGAAGTTCTAGAAACCTCTGGGAGCTTCCAAGAGCTGACGTTTTAGTTCAATTTTCTTTTAAAACTCATTTTAGTATTTCCCACATGATCTAGAATGATCCTGGAACATTTCGGCGAATTTGGATGATTTCAGTCAAACTTGGTCAAACCGGTCAACGGGAACTTTCTGGGAGCTTCCGGGACCTCTGGGGGTCTCTGGAAGCCGACGATTTCATCCGGTCTCCCCTTAGAACCCATTTTATTTGTTTTTCTTACGACGTAGCTCGTTTCGAGAACATTTGGTCCAAATCTGGGAGCGTTCGGGCTTTCAGGGTATTTTGGTCATTCTGAGCATTTTGAGAGAGAGAACTAACTTCCAGGAGTCCTTTTTGAGTCTTTTCGATCATTGTGATCCACCAAGCTATGGGTCTCCTAAATCTGATAGCCGATAAAATGGGATATCTACAGTAGGTTTTTCATTTGAATCTTATTTTCTGGGAACAACTTCAAGCATTGAGATTCTCTATTTCGATTTCATAATTCATTCAGGTTTCACTTGTTTTGTGTTGTTGTTCTATAATTTGTTTAGTCATTGTTTTAGTTTTAAGCTTTAGTTTTGAATTTCTATTGTAATTTTAAATTTCATGATTGAATCCATATCTAGAGTTAATTTCAACAGTAAGCTACAATTTATTGTTGTTTCTGTATCCCTAAACATGCTAGCTTAGAATCCTGGTTGGGAACAATGTGAAGAAATGTTGTTACCCAGCCACTGCCATGAATCTGTATTAGAATCAATGGCAATCGATTGGACACAGAAATCAATCGATTGCCATAGATTCAAAGCCAATCGATTGGTATCTGATGCCAATCGATTGGGAGACATTCCTTGCCAATCAATTGTTATCTATGACAATTGATTGGTAGACACATGTTTTGGGCAGAACCTATACAACATCCCAGTGACTTTTATTTCAGAAAATTAAACCAAATTGATCTTTTAAAGTTCAAATTGCAAACATATTTTGGAATATGGGTCCTTAGATTAGTTAATATATAAACAAACGTGATGGACACATCGAATACTTCGTACTTGATTTGTTAGTCATAGTTCATTGTTTTAATTAGTAACTATTTTAGTTCTTTAAAGAAGTTAAGTAAATCAAACCACGAGTCATGTAAAATTCATGTAACGAGTGTCTAGGTTTCTTTCCTAATTCATTTTTAAAATAAGGAATGCTTAAAAAGGTAAAGTCCCATTAGTACTCTGTCACGACCCATCCCACTACGTGTGAAAATAGGACACGTGGCACGCCATCAAGGCTTATCCAGTTCCATTAAAGTTAATAGCAGCGGAAAACATTATTAAAATCTATTAAAATCAGAGTTGTAAAAAGTTTTGGCCAAGTGAAAACACATTCAAAAGAATCAGTTCTGAAAACAGAGGTTCAGTCGACTATGCCTAGCAGAAACTAAATCCCAAAATTCTCAACAGAGGTCCAGTCGACTGCTCAGGGAACCCAGTTGACTGTATTAAGCAGAACCAAAATGCAACACTTCGAAAAGGGGTACAGTTGACTGATCTGGGGGTCCAGTCGACTAGTTTTACCATTATTAGAAGCAGTAGCCAAAATCAACATTGTCTCAGTTAACTTATGCAAGGTCCAGTCGACTGCTTCTCTTACTATTCACTTTCAGTGTCTCAAACACATGGGATCCAGTCGACTGATACAGGTTTCAGTCGACTGCTCCCCTGCTGTGCAGCCCTGGTGTGAAAATAATAACTCATGCTTCTCAAGTATCCACAAACCATCACAACCAACGCCAATTACAACATTTAAAACATAACTACAGGCGTTCAATTACAAGATTACAATGCTAAGGAACTAATCCAAAGATCTATTACAACATTTTACGAATTCCCAATCCTTACACAAGTTTAGGAAAAGGAAACAAAAATATAAACAAATGATTTCCCTGGCGTTCCTTAACGGCCTCACTCATCACGCTTCTTCTTTTCTTTCTTCTTACCTGCAATGGAGTAAATCTCCACTGCTCAGCTATATGCTGAGTGCACAAGTCTAACATATGCAATATATGACAAAACATGCTTTAATCTCATAAATCATATCAATAGTCTCCAGGGAGAAAAATACGCATTCATCCAGTAGCGGCAAGTCCAAGCCTTAAATCGCGATGTCAATGGCAAGTCCAAGCCTATAACCATTACATCCCACAAGTGCCATGGCAAGTCCAAGCCTTAAACCATGCACAGTAGCCGTCGCTACTAAAATTCTCAAACAACGAGAAGCTTACCCCGGCATGAATTTGTATAAGACCCCTTTTGACCCACATAGACAACTCAACGTGCTCGCGTAAATTTAGACATGCTTTTCACAATTTAGCGCGTGCATAAGTAACGTGCCTACAATTAACACATGGATTTCGCCCGGATCTCAATTTCGTCGTCGAAATATAAAACATGTATTTCTCTATATTTCATAAGTTAGAACTTCATACCTCGTGCGATTTCCCTCAAACTTTGAAGGATCGACTAGGAGGCTAAATAATCGTCAGATTTTGAATTTGAGAAAATTCCTACAAGTTTATACCTATTTTTCCCAAAAGTCTAGAATTAAGATTTTTACACAAATTGGCTAAACACGGCCTAAGTAGGATCAAAACGTAGATCTTACCTCCACTAGTTCAAATATGAAATCTGGAGAAAATCTGACAAACGGAAGGTCGTCGTATGTCGCCGGCAAGCTCGTGGCAACCAAATCTCCCTTCTCTCTCCTCTCTCTAGATATTTGTGAGTTTTGGATGAGAATGAAATCTCATCCCCCACCTATTTATAGAAAAACTCTTCAGAAATTGTGTTTACCTCCCCACGAGTTCCTCAAACTTTTAATTAACCCATGAAACTTCGCACATGTCCATTTTATAACTTTACGAGTGAAAACTATAAATTTCAAAAGTTTTCGACCAGGTTTCGTTTGGTCCAAAAATAACATCCGAAAACTATACCGAAAATATTCTGTGGAATCTCTCCTCTCTCTTCTCTCTCCTCTCTCTATATTCTGTGTTTACCTCTCCCTTCTCTCTCCTCTCTCTATATTCTGTGGAATCTCTACACAACCTACCTTTTTAATTAACGTATCACTCACGTTCTTACCACAGTTCTCAAAATTTTAACAAACAATACCGAAAATACAAGAAATTATGCTACACAGGTATAATTCACTATTCACAAAATACCATATAAGTCAAATAACATTTAAATCATATAAATTTCATTTACTCATGCTCATGCCATATGAACTACCATGTTCCTGTGTCCTCACTGACACCTTACCGTTGACCCACAGTCAACCTCAACTCAAATTATTAATAACATTAATAATTTCAAAAATCTCAAATGATGCATTTTCAAAATCATAAATTTCTGGAACGGGTGTGACAACTCTCCCCTCCAAAAAGGAAGTTTGTCCCCAAACTTTACCTCATGCGTCGAATAAGTACGGATACTCATTCTTCATGTCTTCCTCACTTTCCCACGTAGCCTTTTCCACCGTGTGACTACGCCACAATACTTTTACCATCGGAATCGTCTTAGTTTTTAAGACTTGTTCTTTTCGATCTAGAATCTCGACCGGTTGTTCTACATAAGTCATGTCTCCCTGAATTTGTAGCGGTTCAGGTACAATGATCTTACTCGTATCAGTCATACACCATCTCAACATTGATACGTGAAATACGTTATGCACATGTTCCAACTCTGATGACAAGGCAAATAGATAAGCCACTGGACCTACTCTCTCTAGGATCTCAAAAAGTCCTATAAATCTTGGATTGAGCTTTCCCCTCTTTCCAAATCGCACAATGCCTTTCAAAGGCGATACTCGCAAGTATACGAAATTTCCCACTTCAAAATTCATCGATCGTCGTTTAGAGTCCGCATAGCTCTTATATCGACTCTGAGCTACCTTAAGACGTTCCTGAATCAATTTAACCTTCTTAGTAGTCACCTGTATTAACTCAGGTCCTAACAACTTTCTTTCTCCCACCTCGGTCCAACAAACCGGTGATCGACACTTACGGCCATACAAAGCTTTACATGGTGCCATACCAATACTTGATTGAAATCCGTTGTTATACGCAAATTCAATTAATGGCAAGTGGTGCTCCCAATCACTCCCAAAGTCTAATACACACAATCTCAACATATCTTCCAAGGTCTGAATCATACGCTCTGACTGTCTGTCAGTCTGAGGATGAAATGCAGTACTGAAATTCAACTTTGTACCCATAGCTTCTTACAAACTTCCCCAAAACCTTGACGTAAAGCTATTATCCCGATCTGATACAATCACTGCTGGAACTCCATGTAGTCTTACGATCTCTTTCACATACAACTCTGCTAACCTCGAAGGCTTAGTCGTCTTGATTGGTAGAAAATGAGCTGACTTGGTTAATCGGTCAACTATAACCCAAATCTTATCATTCTTATTACATGATCGTGGAAATCCTGAAACAAAGTCCATTGTGATCTCGTCCCATTTCCATTCTGACACAGGTAAAGGTTGTAATAATCCCGCGGGTACTTGTCTCTCTGCTTTAACCTGTTGACATGCCGAACATTCAGATACAAACTTAGCGACTTCATGCTTCATACCCTTCCACCAGAAGTTTTCTCTCAAGTTTCTGTGCATCTTATTACTTCCCGGGTGCACTGAATATTTCGTACTATGAGTTTCTTCTAGAATCCTCTCTTTCAAGTCTTTCACATTTGGTATACATAATCGATTTCCCAGTTTCAACGTTCCTCGTTCCAACACAAACCCAGGTCGTCTCCCCAAAGGTATCTCGTCCCTCATTTTGCACAAATAGACATCGTTAAATTGTTCTTTCTGGATCTCATCAATAATATCTGGGTGTGCCATGATTGCCATCATTAAGCCACCACTAACCTCTGGTATCACTTCCAAGTCCAAACGTTTCATTTCTTTTACCAATTCTTTTTGTTGTGTTAGCTTGTCGGCTAAATTCCTCGGCGTCTTTCGGCTTAATGCATCGGCCACTACATTCGCCTTTCCCGGATGGTACTCAATCGAAAGATCGTAATCCTTCATCAACTCCAACCATCTTCGCTGTCTTATATTCAAGTCCCGTTGGATGAAAATGTATTTCAAACTCTTGTGGTCTGTGAATATCTCACACTTTTCCCCGTATAAGTAGTGTCTCCAAATCTTCAACGCATGAATTACAGCGGCTAATTCTAGATCGTGAGTCGGATAATTTACCTCGTGTGTCTTTAATTGTCTCGAAACATAGGCAATCACCTTGCCACCTTGCATAAGTACACATCCCAAACCTTGATGCGAAGCGTCACTATAGATTACAAATCCTTCAGTTCTGGAAGGTATTGTCAATATCGGTGCTTTCGTCAAACGTGACTTTAACTCTTGGAAACTGTCTTCACATTCCTGACTCCATTAAAAAATAACACCCTTTCTCATTAACTTTGTCATTGGCAATGAAATCTTCGAGAAATGTTTGATAAAACGGCAGTAGTATCCCGCTAATCCCAAGAAACTTTGAATTTCGGATACGAAAGTCGGTCTTTGCCAATTTCATACATCTTCTACATTGTAAGGATCAATTGATACTCCATTCTTGTCAATCACGTGACCAAGAAAAGTAATACTAGACAACCAAAATTCACATTTCTTGAATTTACCAAATAATTGTTTCTCTCATAATCTCTGAAGTATCAACCTCAAGTGGTTCTCGTGTTCTATCTCACTCGGTGAATAGATAAGGATATCGTCAATGAATACAATCACAAAGTCATCCAAATAATCCTTGAATACTCGATTTATAAGATTCATGAACGCGGCTGGTGCATTCGTAACTCCAAATGGCATAACTAAGAACTCATAATGTCCGTAGCACGTTCTGAAAGCTGTTTTCTCAACATCTTCGACCTTCACTTTCAACTGATGGTAACCTGATCTCAAATCTATTTTGGAAAATACTTGAGCCCTACGAAGTTGATCAAATAGGTCATCGATTCTCGACAGTGGATACTTGTTCTTAATCGTTAACTTGTTCAGTTCCCGGTAATCAACACACATACGCATGGAGCCATCTTTCTTCTGTACAAACAATACTGGAGCTCCCCATGGCGAAATGCTTGGTCGAATGAAACCCTTGTCAAGTAGTTCTTGTAGTTGAATTTTCAACTCTTTCAATTCTATGGGTGCCATTCTATACGGTGCCTTCGATACGGGTCTTGCGTCTGGTATAACCTCAATGGTGAACTTAATCTCTCTCTCAATAAGAACACTTGGTAGGTCGTCAGAAAATACATCTAGATATTCTCGTACTATCGGAATGTCTTCTACTTTTAATTCAGTCACTGAGACATCAGTCACTGAACATAGGAATCCTTGACATCCCTTTTTCAATAACCTTCCCGCTCGGATAGCTGAAATCAAATACGGCGGCGGTATAACCCCATTTCCTTGGAAACAAAAGTTCCCATGCACCGGTGATCGAAAATTAACCTCTTTCCGTTCATAGTCTATTGTGGCTTAGTTAAAAGCTAACCAATCCATTCCCAGTATCACATCGAAATGGTTCACCGCAATCGGTATAAGGTCTACGGTCATCAACTTCTCACCTAGTTTGATCTCACAGTTCTTATATATCGTAGACGTCATTATCGATTTACTAAGTGGCACAGAAATAGACAATTCATATCCTAACGGTGCCGATTTAATATTCAAATGTTCAACAAAGGCACGCGATACAAATGAATGCGTAGATCCCAAGTCGATGAGTATGCGTGCTAAGTGTGAACATACAAGCACCATACCTGAGACTACTGTCTCAGAAGCAGTCATATCTCCTGGGTTCATCTGATATGCCCTTCCTTGACGTTGCTCCATCCTTTGTCCCCCGTCATTGGATTGTCTAGGCTTCGACCCACTAGAAGCCATAGAACTAGCTCCTTGTTGAGGATACTTCCTCAGGCAATCCTTGGCTTGGTGCCCAAACATTCCACAATCATAACACTTGCTTCTCATATCAGGTGTAGAATTAGCACTACCCCCTCCTTGATTTCTGTTATGGGGTTTGGTCATGAAACATCGGCCTGAGTGTGGTCGGTTGCAAAGCGAACACAACGGTATGCTACTTGGCGTTCTCCTGAAATCACTGGAACTAGAACCAGAGCCTCTTTGAAATGGCCTCTTGAAAGATCCGCCTTAGTTCCTATCTCCACTCTCATTGCTACGTTTACCGTGTTGGTTCTACCTTGACCTTTTCATTCCGCCCTCGGCCACTAGTGCCGTTTGTTGTACTGCTGCCACGGTCGAATGCTCGTAGGTTTCTACCCTCAACCGGATATTTTCCCTTAAACCCTCTTCAAATTTCCTTGCCCTATCTTCCTCCTCTGGCACTGAACCCTTGCCAAACCTCAACAACGCGTTGTACTTGGAAGTGTATTCGGTTACAGTCATATCCCCCTGCTTCAAGTT
This sequence comes from Hydrangea macrophylla, assembly GCA_033977485.1. Classification (NCBI taxonomy): domain Eukaryota; kingdom Viridiplantae; phylum Streptophyta; class Magnoliopsida; order Cornales; family Hydrangeaceae; genus Hydrangea; species Hydrangea macrophylla. The sequence continues at coordinate 76,349,791 of CM066988.1, read as the reverse complement.
ATCAAATTCTCTCTTCTTTGCATTGTAGGCGGCTCGCGGAAAGAACCGGCAATTGAATTCCGCCTTGAACCCTTCCCAAGTAATCGGTGCCCCTTGATCCAGAGCATTTACCCACCAGTTCTGGGCTTCACCCTTTAGCACGTCACTTGCATTTTCCATCTTCTCCCTGTCGTTCATCGGAATAGATCGGAAAATCCTCTCCATGTCCATAATCCAATGTTCTGCGAGCGTTGGATCGGGTGTCCCATGAAATTCCATTGGTTTCTTTCGAGCAAACTGTTCAGATATGGATCTTATACCCCTATTTTCGGGTGCATGTACTACAGTTATTGGTTCCACTTCGATGTGGGGTGTGGGAGGCAGTCGCTCCTCTATATTCCGTATCATTTCTCCCATATTCCCCATCATCTCTACCATTTCATTCATTCGTCGGGTATGGGGTGATAACTCTCGGTCATCCATGATTACAATCCTGTAGTTCTCAATGCATAAACACTATGCATGTACAACAATAACAATAGCATGTATGTAAAATAACATACATATGCATCAAACATCTCTAATATCTATGGATGCAATTTAGAACATGTGGCAATTCACTCAACACTCATCTCGTCGTCGAACGTTTCCCCCAAGTTTTGTTACCTCTAGCTCTGATACCAATAAATGTCACGACCTATCCCACTACGTGTGGAAATAGGACACATGGCACGCCATCAAGGCTTATCCAGTTCCATTAAAGTTAATAGCAGCGGAAAACATTATTAAAATCCATTAAAATCAGAGTTGTAAAAAGTTTTGGCCAAGTGAAAACACATTCAAAAGAATCAGTTCTGAAAATAGAGGTTCAGTCGACTGTGCCTAGGGTCCAGTCGACTGTGCCTAGCAGAAACTAAATCCCAAAATTCTCAACAGAGGTCCAGTCGATTGCTCAGGGAACCCAGTCGACTGTATTAAGCAGAACCAAAATGCAACACTTCGAAAAGGGGTAAAGTCGACTGATCTGGGGATCCAGTCGACTGGTTTTACCATTATTAGAAGCAGTAGCCAAAATCAACAGTGTCTCAGTCGACTGATGCAGGGTCCAGTCGACTGCTTCTCATACTATTCATTTTTAGTGTCTCAAACACACGAGATCCAGTCAACTGATACAGGGTTCAGTCGACTGCTCCCCTGCTGTGCAGCCCTGTTGTGAAAATAATAACTCATGCTTCTCAAGTATCCACAAACCATCACAACCAACGCCAATTACAACATTTAAAACATAACTACAAGCGTTCAATTAGAAGATTACAATACTAAGGAACTAATCCAAAGATCTATTACAACATTTTACGAATTCCCAATCCTTACACAAGTTTAGGAAAATGAAACAAAAATATAAACAAATGATTTCCCCGGCGTTCCTTAACGGCCACACTCATCACGCTTCTTCTTGTCTTTCTTCTTAACCTGCAATGGAGTAAATCTCCACTGCTCAGCTATATGCTGAGTACACAAGTCTAACATATGCAATATATGACAAAACATGATTCAATCTCATAAATCATATCAATAGTCTCCAGGGATAAAAATACGCATTCATCCGGTAGCGGCAAGTCCAAGCCTTAAACCGCGATGTCAATGGCAAGTCCAAGCCTACAACCATTACATCCCACAAGTGCCATGGCAAGTCCAAGCCTTAAACCATGCACAGTAGCCGTCACTACTAAAATTCTCAAACAACGAGAAGCTTACTCCAGCATGAATTTGTATAAGACCCCCTTTTGACCCACATAGACAACTCAACGTGCTCGCTTAAATTTAGACATGCTTTTCACAATTTAGCGCGTGCATAAGTAACGGGCCTACAATTAACACATGGATTTTGCCCGGATCTCAATTTCGTCGTCGAAATATAAAACATGTATTTCTCTATATTTCATAAGTTAGAACTTCATACCTCGTGCGATTTCCCTCAAACTTTGAAGGATCGACTAGGAGGCTAAATAATCGTCGGATTTCGAATTTGAGAAAATTCCTACAAGTTTATACCTGTTTTTCCCAAAATTCTAGAATTAAGATTTTTACACAAATTGGCCAAACACGGCCTAAGTAGGATCAAAACGTAGATCTTACCTCCACGAGTTCAAATATGAAATCTGGAGAAAATCTGACGGACGGAAGGTCGTCGTATGTCGACGGCAAGCTCGTGGCAACCAAATCTCCCTTCTCTCTCCTCTCTCTAGATATTTGTGAGTTTTGGATGAGAGTGAAATCTCATCCCCTACCTATTTATAGAAGAACTCTTCGGAAATTGCGTTTACCTCCCCACGAGTTCCTCAAACTTCTAATTAACCCATGAAACTTCGCACACGTCCATTTTATAACTTTACGAGTGAAAACTTTAAATTTCAAAAGTTTTCGACTAGGTTTCGTTTGGTCCAAAAATAACGTCCGAAAACTATATTCTGTGGAATCTATACACAACCTACCTTTTTAATTAACGTATCACTCACGTTCTCACCACAGTTCTCAAAATTTTGACAAACAATACCGAAAATACCAGAAATTATACTACACAGGTATAATTCACTATTCACAAAATACCATATAAGTCAAATAACATTTAAATCATATAAATGCCATTTACTCATGCTCATGCTCATGCCCATGCCATATGAACTACCATGTTCCCGTGTCCTCACTGACACCTTACCGTTGACCCACAGTCAACCTCAACTCAAATTATTAATAACATTAATAATTTCAAAAATCTCAAATGATGCATTTTTAAAATCATAAATTTCTGGAACGGGTGTGACATACTCAATTGTTGAAACATGGTAGTGATTGAGACAACGTAGAATCACATATTCCCAACAACCTTTCATAAATAATTTTGAATTTGAAGTCCTGTTCTAGTTAATTTAATTGTTACTCATTCTTTATTAATGTAGTTTAATCTTGAATATAGTAGTATCGTTAGAACCTCCACTTTAAAAGAAATCATCGTTTATTTCCTTTAGGTCTCAATCTAGAACTTTCTGTCCCCAATTTCTGTCCCTTGGGATACGACCCAGTCTTACCGCCAACTACTCGACACAACCGTCTACACTTGGATGTACTCTTAGGAGAACACACAATCTTAGTCGTGTCAAGTTTTTGGCGCCATTGCCGAGGACGGTAACTAAGGCCAAAAATCTTAGATTGATCAGATCCTTCCTTATCCCATTTCAATTTTTTATTTTTTTTGATTTTCTAGAACACGAACTGTGTTGTTTGTGTCCTTCTATGTCCTTCGACTCCACTAAAGCCTTCATCATAGATTTGTTTGAGGATTCCATCAAGAGCACCGCTAATCCTATTTCTACTCCATCCACTTTTAATTCAATGTCTGACACATAGAGTCAACAAGGAAAGAACAGGACTGAACTCATCGATGATGCTCAATGCCCTTTGCGTGAGCTCTTAGTCCCTGATCGAACAACCACACCTTCTTGTATTCGCATCCCACCACACACACATTCTATTTTCGTAATGGAATGATTCAATTGTTACCCACTTTTCACGGGATGGAAAAAGAGAAGGCATACTTACATATTCGAGATTTAGAAGACGTTTGTGGCACTTTCACCGATCAAACCCGCCCAAGTGATATAATTTGAGTAAAGCTTTTTCCTTTCACTTTGAATGACAAAGCAAAGTCATGGCTATTATCACTCAAGCTGAACTCTATCTGAACCTGGGCAACTATTCACGAAGCCTTTCTCAAGAAGTTTCTTCCCCAATCGGTTAACAACCGATGTCTTGAGACAAATAAAAACATATAATCAAAAAGAGGGAGAAACTTTTGCTGAGGCATGGGAGAGATTCAAGGATTTGCTATTACTATGCCCACATCATGGCTTCGAGAAATGGCGAACAATAAGTTTATTCTTTGATGGTATTAGCCTGAAATCAAAAAAACTTGTAGAAACCACGAGTGATGGTGAATTCATGAGCAAGAATGTGGACCAAGCCAAAGCTCATTTTGAATGGCTGGCTGAGCATGCAGTAGAATGGGAGACTTAGGTAGCTAGAACTTAAAGAAGTTTGAGTTCAAGTAAAAAATGTATATATCAGTTGAAAGCTGATGATAGTTTGATGGAGAAATACGAGCAATTGCCTTGTAAGTTGGAGGCATTAGAAGCAAAGAAAGAACTTGTAATATAATTTGTTTATGAAGAATCCTGTTCGAGTTGTCTCCAATTGGGGCATACCTCTCAACACTACCAAATATATCCTGCTTATCAAGAACAGAATTTGGTAGAGGTACAAGCTATGAATGCCCCAAATGATTTCAACCCTAATAGTAGATGGAGCCATCCTGGCTTCGATCACAGGAATAGTGCTGCTACAGCAAACCCATCTCAATAGAGGCAGCCGAATCAAGAAAATCAATACTGACCTCAGAATCAAGCATACTAATAGAACTACCAACCTGCTCCTAATCAACAAAATCAAGGGTACCACCAAAATCAATATCAGTAAAATCATCCACCTCAACCCAACTACAATTAAGGGAATAACAACCAATCCTCATCTAACACTTATGTGCCACCTCACAAGAAGGCATAAGAGGACCCGAATACACTCATGATGTAGCAGATAATGCAGCTAATGAGTAAACTCAATACAAGTGTGGAGAGATTGGCTGCTCAACAAGGGGATAGAGAAAGAATGATGTTCCCAGCACAACCAGAGCTAAATCCTAGAGGCCAACATTTGGGTACAGGCATTTCAGGGTTAGGATCACATAAAGAGGTCAAAGTTATAACTGTGTTGAGGAGTGGAAAAGTGATTGAGAAGGCTTCCCCTCTCCCATACCCTGTGGTTTAAATGGAAGCTGAGGTAGAGAATGAAGAAGAATTGGAAGAAGAAGAATTGGAGCAAGAAGAAAAGGAGGGCAAAATAGTTGAGCCCAAAACAATAGTTTCCGAGGATACAAAAATAAATAGAAGGCCTAGAAAAGAACCTTTTCTGGAAGAGGCACCCAAATGTCTTTTTTTGGCACCATATCCTCAGAGGTTAAAGAAACCTCAACAAAAGACCAAAAGTCAGGAGTTTTTGGAGTTGTTCAAGCAAGTAACAATCAACCTCTCGCTCCTTAATGCAATAAAACAATTACCTTTCTATGCCAAGTACTTAAAAGACTTGTGCATAGTTAAAAGGAAGCAAAATGTTAAGAAGAGCGCTTACCTTGCTTATTAAGCAAGTGCAATTCTTAAACATGATTTGCCTCCTAAATTCAAGGACCCAGATACACCAACGGTCACTTATATAATCAGTCAGAAGAAGGTGAACAATGCCCTTCTTGATCTAGGATCGAGTGTGAATCTTCTACCTTATACTGTCTACCAACAACTAAGGTGGGAGAACTCAAACCCATTCAAATTACTCTCCAGCTTGCAGATCGATCAATTAAATATCCATGAGGAGTGTTGGAGGATGTCCTAGTCTAGGTTGACACGTTTGTCTTTCCTATTGACTTAATTATTTTAGACACTAAATCGGTATACTATGCCAAGTCTTAAATTCTGGTGATTTTTTGATGTCCTTTCCTTGCAACGATTAATGCAACAATCAAGGTAAAAAGTGGAGTAATGACCCTGGTCTTTAGGAACATGACATTAAATGTTAAGATCCTTTCAAATCCCAAATCAGATGACCATGACAATGAAGAAGAGCTAAACTGGGTGGAGTCAGTAATTCAAGACTACTTTAATTCGACTGCTCCTTCTGATCCTATGGAGTCCATTATCACTAACTCTTGTTATGAACTGGATAAATATACTCTGCAAGACAAGGAGATGAGTCGGATGCGTGCGTTGTTAGAAGTTGTTGAGGAGGAAGTTTCAAGGGTAATGTGGACGGCTCAATATGAATAATTACCGCCAAAGACAAAGTTGACAGTGCTATCAATCCTGCAATTTCCAAAGCTGGAACTGAAGGAGCTCCCGAAGGAATTGAAGTATGTGCTTTTGGGGAGAAGAGAAAACCTTTCCTGTATTCATCTCATTTGTGTTGAATCAAGAATAGGAAGGTAAGTTAATGAGGCTGCTAAAACAGCATCGGAGTGCATTAGGATGGACCGTTGTGGATTTAAGAGGGATAAGTCCATCTACATGCACCCATAAGATTTACCTAGAGGAAGACGCCAAACCATGTCGACAAATGCAGAGGCATCTAAACCCAAACATGCAAGAAGTGGTTAACAAAGAAGTTGTAAAATTGCTTAATGTTGGGGTAATTTATCCGATCTCGGATAGTCCTTGGATGATTCCAAATCAGGTAGTGCTGAAGAAAGCTGGCATTATAGTGGTAGAGAATAAGGAAGGAGAATTAGTGCCAACACGTGTGACCACAAGCTAGCGCTATATTGATTATAGAAAATTGAATGCGGTGACCCGAAAGGACCACTTCCCATTATCTTTTATGGACCAAATGCTTAAAAGAGTGGCAGGTCACCAAATCTATTACTTTTTGGAAGGTTACAGTGGTTATAACCAGATCGAGATCAATCTTGCTGATCAAGAAAAGAACACTTTCATCTGTCCATTTGGAACATTTGCATATCGACCAATGCTATGGAGGTCAGAAGTTTCCTCATCCTAGAAGGATATTATCAGAGATTTGTCAAAGGATTCTCCAAGTTTGATGAGAAAGAAGATAAAGTACGAATGGACAAACAAGCATGATGGTGCATTTTAGGAGTTAAAGTAAAGATTAGCTTATGAACTAGTACTCATGATACCTAAGAGTAGAGAAAGGTACGTGATCTATAGTGATGCATCGCACCAAGGACTTGGTTGTGTACTTATTTAGGACAGGAATGTGATTGCATATGGATCCAGATAGTTGAAGGTACATGAGAAGAACTTTCCTACGCATGATCTAAAATTGGAAGCAATAGTGTTTGCATTGAAGATTTGAAGACACTATCTCTACGGAGAAAAGTTTGATATGTTTTTCGATCATAAGAGCTTGAAGTATTTGTTCTCTCAGAAGGAATTGAACATGCGACAATGAAGATGGATGGAGTTGCTCAAAGACCATGATTTTTCATTGCAGTACCATCCGGGTAAAGCAAACGTTGTAGCGGATGCTTTGAGTCGTCGACCTCGACTTGTAATCGCTGCATTACTAATGCGAGAATGGAGAGTATTAAAAGTTTGGCTGAGTTCGACCTATAGCCAATGGAGTTGGCCGAAGGGCAACATCTTAGATGTATTATGGTACAACCAACTCTAATCAGCCGTATTATAGCAGTCAAACAGACAACGGAAAATTTGAAATTATGGTTAGCCAAGATGTCTGTGAAGGAACCAGAAGTCTGGAGTATTGGTACAGACAGAGCTGTTATTTCCTGGACATTCCCAGTTCAGATTATCCCATCCTTCTTAATGCAGATAATGGAGCTTATGATGATGGCTACTACCCTAAAAGGGAATATGCAGAGGATGGCCCCACTGATGTGAGTTATGCCAAAGAATACTGCTACACTGACGATGACGTTTACGCCAGCTGAAGAACTAGATAATTATTAGTTTAATTTTACTGTTAAACTTTATTAGTTAAACGGGTACTTAGGCATATGTTGATTTTAGACCTGATATGTTCCAGTGGACGAATCTGATTTTGTAACAGTTAGGATTTCTGTAATATATTCAGTTTGTTATATTTACTGTCTTATTACTTCTAGTTGACTCGTACTGTGTGGTTTGGACAATTAGTGGCATTAAACCGTCATTCCCTATGGACCCAAAAAGGAAAAAAAAAATTAAAAAAATTTCTCTCTTTTTCGCTATTCCAGTGCATGACACATATATACAACACTATTATGTTGAGTGGAGGTCCTATTGAAGTAGAGGCTCAAAGTGATTGCTTAGGTGACTTGTGCTCTAGACCGGCATTGTCTATGGATTCATATATAATTGGCTAAGACCCAAAAAAAAATTATCTAAAAGTAAAATACCATAACTCTTTTAGGCTTTGTTTGGTTCGTAGATTTATAAGTGAGGGAAAATAAAAGAAATATATAGAACATTTTCTTTTATTTGGTTAACAAGGAAAACAATGAGGAAAATAGACAAGAATAGAAAAAAACATATTAAACATTTTGGTTATTGTGGGTCATTTCCCTTCCTTTACTCATATTATAAATATATTTCAAATTTTTTTAAATTTTTGATATTTTTTACACGTAAAGAAAAACATAAAGAAAATTGTTTTATTTCCCTTTTTTTATCCCTCAGGAAATCCAACCAAACATAGCCTTTAATAAAATTGTGTTCATATGCTTATTCATTTTCTTTTTAGTATTTACACTAATAAAATATGTAATCCTTAATAATAGTTTAAATGGATGTTTATAAGGGTTAAAATAGGTCACTAATTGTAATTAAAAAAATAAAAAGTTGAGACTAACTGAGTAAATAGGATATATATATTAGGATATATGTACATATATATTTGGGTAAAAGTTTCAAAATTTAAGGACAAAATATTACACCATATGGCCACATTTGTAACATGTAATCCGATAAAAAAATTGAATTACAAATAGAGCATGGCTAATATTAGTAACGAATTTCCGAATGAATATATCCGTTACTAATGTTAAATTATTAACAGATATATCTATTAGGAATATGTTTACTAACAAATATTATCCAACTGTGTTAAGAGTTTTAGATTAAATACTAATGGTTTGTGAAAGGATTAGTAACAGTTATGTCACGCCCCGGAGAAGCAAAAATTGAGAAAAATAAATTTCCTTTTATGGTCCATAGGGAATGACGGGTGAATGTTACTAATTGTCCACACCTCACAATACTAGTTCAACTAATGATTAGAAACAGTAAACAACTGAAAATATAATAACGATTCTATTAGTTACAATATCAGAGTGGTCCTCAGGATCACAACAGGTCTGGAGACAACATATGCCCAAGTACCCGTTAAACAAATAAAGTTCAACAGTAATATAAAACTCTTTATCTCTAGCTGGCGTATAGGTAGTTATTAGCGTAACAGCCTTCTCCGGCAGAATTGGCATCAGTGGGGCCACCCTGTGCTTATTCCCCTTTAGGGTAGTAGTTGTCATCATAAGCTTTGTTATCTACATTAAGAGAGATAGGATAATCTGAACGGGGAATGTCCTGGCAATAACAGCCGTCAGCTTACTGAGAGTTGAGTGAATAGAAACTCGCAAGGTACTAATCATATAACGTAATAACAAGTTATGAAAGTCTTAAAATATAGTTCTACTAAGTAATATCTTCTCTTTATTCAGCCCCGCGTTATTCGAATCCACATCTTATTATACAAGGACCAACTGACTCATACGACACTAATCTGATTATAACATTCCTGGATACACCATAGCTCTGTCAATCTCAGTTGAGAACACATAGTACATATTCTTAATCTACCGAAATCCATGGATACAAGTCTTCGAGCAACGAGATATCATTCTGTTGCCACGACTTAGCGCTACCTTGCCAGTGATTTCCCATCCACCGCTTGATAAGGACATAACCCGTCTCTCGCTCGTTAACAATATAAGATAGATCACCTGGCTATCTTTGAACCACTTGGTCCCATCCACTGCTCGTTAAGGATATAAACTATCTACCACTCATTTAAGATATACATAACTAAGTGTCCATCCACGTACAAATACCTAGAACTTATCAAGACCTACCTAAGTTTCGCACTAGGACTGATACATAATATTCCATGGTTGCCTGACTACTTTGATTAAAAGGAATCAGATATCAAACTCATACATGAACCACATAGTAACTAACGTCATCATGTTAATCTGTTATTATTAATCGTACTTATCTTTGTTGTCACATTTTCCCTGATCAACCCATTATCGCGTAACGAAAGTTCGAATTGAGAATCGAACAATCAATTATCAACAAGATAAACAAACCCTGTTCTGAAAAGTTCGATCGATTGAAACTATTTCAATAGATTGGAAAATCTAAAACTCAAGCGATTGAAGTCATTGATTGAACTTTTGATCGATTGACCCAGTTCAAGTGCTCGAGAGTCGTCTTCTCCAGTAGTTCTGGACATTGAACGTCCAGAGGAATTAGGGCATATTTGGGTCTATTTGTTTACATCAGAAAATTGTAAAACATTATATCAAAGGTACCTAGTGAGTATAGAACTCGCTGAACGATTGTAAGGCGCGTTTGGTAAAGCGTCAAGCTTTGAGCTTTAATGGCTCCTCCTCTCTCTCTCCTTCTCTATCTATGTCTCTTTCCCTATCTCCTCCTTCTTTCTTTCTTCTCTGATTCTCTCTCTCTCTTTCTCATAGAGTATATATATAAAGATGTGTGTGAATATGTGTATGTATATAGAGGTGTGTATATATGTATACAAGCACACTCTCTCACACACACTAAGCTCTTGGTTTTAGCAAACAAACCTCACACATACAATATGGTTCAATATATATAGGGAAGAAGGGGTACAAGGTGTCAATCCAGTCTATAAACTGAGATGAAATATCCAAACAAATTGATCTTCGATCGCTTGAAAGCAGATCAGCCAGGTTCGATCGATTAGGACCGATTTGATCTATTGAACAAAGGAACACGTAATAAAATCATGTCGGTAGGGTTTCAATCTCTTGAAAGAGGTTCGATCAATTGAACATTGAAATGCTCGATCGCTGAAGAGCACTTTGATCGATTGAAAGTGAAACTTCAAGCATGGTCAAGGGAAGTATATAAAATCTTATGTATTATTATACAATCCAAAAATATAAGGTATTGCATTATCCACCACTCATTAAGGATTTCGTCCTTGAAATAAAAAACAATCAAGGTCTAAATAAAAACAGAAACTTCTTACGCATCTCTGACTCTAGCTCCCATAAAGCTTCTCCTTCGTTATGATGCTTCTACTGGATCTTTACCAACAGGATCTCCTTACTCCTGAGTTTCTTGATTCCTTGATCTATGATTTGCACTGGTCCTTCATTGAATGCAATGTAGTTGTTGACTTCAAAATCTTCAAAGTTGATCTCGTGAGCTGGGTTGTGAGTACACTTCCTCAGCATACTGATTCGAGGTGAAAAGTGCATGTTTATAGCGTAATACATGGTCTTTTATGCATACTTTTATCCCCAAAGTCCCTACATTTAGGTGCATTCTAATAACAATGATCTTTTTATCGTGTTAATGCTAAAACATATGTTTTTGCAATGTTTTATAGGTATTAGGATGTAAATCAATGAAGTGGAGCTAAAGAAAAGTGATTCTGGTGAAGAGAACAACAGAAGCAGCTGAGAAAATGGCAATTTTGACAATGATGACTTCAGATTTGGAAGATTTTCCCAGAGACATGAAATGTAGATCTTTGAGTTACGGTCGCGTGGCCGCAAACGGGAGGTCAATCCGAGGTCCGAGTAAAAAGTTATGGCCATTCTCCCATCGGGGTGCAGTGCTGTCAAAATCAGAAGAGTTCAAGCGATTGAAGAAGGGTTCAATCGATCGAACCTTCGATCGATCGAACTGAGCTCGATCGATCGAACCTTATTTTCACCCAAAAGTTGCGTAAACTCTGCAGGAACCCTATATATACGTCGTTTTGACGCCAGACGAAAGGGGGACGCTCCAGAACGCGAAAAACAGCAGTTTAGGGTAGTTTTAGGGTTAGATTAGGAGTAGGTTAGGTTAGATTCATGTTATTTTTCATCTTTTCCATTGATTCATTGAAGATTATTAATGATTCAACTGTATTACAAGTTATTTACAAGTTTATTTCAGATTATTTACAGGTTTTTCTTCTCCTTTCCCTCTATTTGATTGTTTATTAGTTTAGATGTTGATGATTGTCTTGTTTTACTATTTCTGCAATAGTTTTATTATGTTTCCGTAGTTTAGACGTTGGGAATATGTGATGAAACATTGATTCCCAGCCTCTGCCATGCAACCCTTAGAAACCTTGGGCTCGATCGATCGAAGGCATTTCGATCGATCGAACCAGAGCTAGTCAAGCGATCGAAGGCATTTCGATCGATTGAAGGATGAGGCAGTCCGATCGATCGAGAGAGCTTCGATCGATCGAACCTGCAGATTCCTGAGATGATTCTTTTAAGTATTCCATGACTTTCTGTTTTAGAAATCTGTCATCAAATTGTCCCAATAAGCTCAGTTTGTCACAACAGTTTTTAGAACTTAAAGCCTTAAGGCTATTTTCTTCAATGACTTTTGAAAACCACTTTGAATGCTAACACCATTTAGAGTGCAAGTAATAACCATTGTTTTAAACCGTCTTCCAAGTATTTTAAATCAACTGTGATGATGTAGTCCCGGTCATGAAAGGGCTATTGATTCTTTACCTTTAGAAAAATACGGAATGCTGAAAAGGAATGAACTCCATAGAACGTTAATGAATATGCATGGTAGATGATAGGATCAATGTGGATTCATGTGTTTCCAACACCTTTAGTTTATTTCTTTGATTAGTTATGTTTCTTTATGCTTTAGTTTATTATTTAGTTTAATTTAATTAATTAGGATTTGTTAGTACACCTCCATTCATTCATTCTTATTTTCTTTTTCTTTAGGTTATAACTTAGTAGACATTCTTTCTATTCCTTCCCTGTGGGATCGACCTGGACTTCCAGTACTATATTACTTGCACGATCACCTACACTTGGGTGTTGCACAAGAGCGCACAACTTTTTAGTCGTGTCAAGTTTTTCGCGCCGTTGCCGGGGAAATATTCCCGGCTGTATTATTCCCGCCTGTCACGCGGGTGACCCGGGTTCGATCCCCGGCAACGGCGCCAAAAACTTGACACGACTAAAAAGTTGTGCGCTCTTGTGCAACACCCAAGTGTAGGTGATCGTGCAAGTAATATAGTACTCGAAGTCCAGGTCGATCCCACAGGGAAGGAATAGAAAGAATGTCTACTAAGTTATAACCTAAAGAAAAAGAAAATAAGAATGAATGAATGGAGGTGTACTAACAAATCCTAATTAATTAAATTAAACTAAATAATAAACTAAAGCATAAAGAAACATAACTAATCAAAGAAATAAACTAAAGGTGTTGGAAACACATGAATCCACATTGATCCTATCATCTACCATGCATATTCATTAACGTTCTATGGAGTTCATTCCTTTTCAGCATTCCGTATTTTTCTAAAGGTAAAGAATCAATAGCCCTTTCATGACCGGGACTACATCATCACAGTTGATTTAAAATACTTGGAAGACGGTTTAAAACAATGGTTATTACTTGCACTCTAAATGGTGTTAGCATTCAAAGTGGTTTTCAAAAGTCATTGAAGAAAATAGCCTTAAGGCTTTAAGTTCTAAAAACTGTTGTGACAAACTGAGCTTATTGGGACAATTTGATGACAGATTTCTAAAACAGAAAGTCATGGAATACTTAAAAGAATCATCTCAGGAATCTGCAGGTTCGATCGATCGAAGCTCTCTCGATCGATCGGACTGCCTCATCCTTCAATCGATCGAAATGCCTTCGATCGCTTGACTAGCTCTGGTTCGATCGATCGAAATGCCTTCGATCGATCGAGCCCAAGGTTTCTAAGGGTTGCATGGCAGAGGCTGGGAATCAATGTTTCATCACATATTCCCAACGTCTAAACTACGGAAACATAATAAAACTATTGCAGAAATAGTAAAACAAGACAATCATCAACATCTAAACTAATAAACAATCAAATAGAGGGAAAGGAGAAGAAAAACCTGTAAATAATCTGAAATAAACTTGTAAATAACTTGTAATACAGTTGAATCATCAATAATCTTCAATGAATCAATGGAAAAGATGAAAAATAACATGAATCTAACCTAACCTACTCCTAATCTAACCCTAAAACTACCCTAAACTGCTGTTTTTCGCGTTCTGGAGCGTCCCCCTTTCGTCTGGCGTCAAAACGACGTATATATAGGGTTCCTGCAGAGTTTACGCAACTTTTGGGTGAAAATAAGGTTCGATCGATCGAGCTCAGTTCGATCGATCGAAGGTTCGATCGATTGAACCCTTCTTCAATCGCTTGAACTCTTCTGATTTTGACAGCACTGCACCCCGATGGGAGAATGGCCATAACTTTTTACTCGGACCTCGGATTGACCTCCCGTTTGCGGCCACGCGACCGTAACTCAAAGATCTACATTTCATGTCTCTGGGAAAATCTTCCAAATCTGAAGTCATCATTGTCAAAATTGCCATTTTCTCAGCTGCTTCTGTTGTTCTCTTCACCAGAATCACTTTTCTTTAGCTCCACTTCATTGATTTACATCCTAATACCTATAAAACATTGCAAAAACATATGTTTTAGCATTAACACGATAAAAAGATCATTGTTATTAGAATGCACCTAAATGTAGGGACTTTGGGGATAAAAGTATGCATAAAAGACCATGTATTACGCTATAAACATGCACTTTTCACCTCGAATCACACCCCCCAACTAGCTCGTTGCTAGTCCCTAGCAATGAAGCGAACTACAGCAATGTTTATTTAACTCTAAAAATTGAAAACAAAAGAAATTAAAAATCCTAAATCACTTTCGCAGGAATCGCGATTGCATTTAGCATATGCAACAAGCCTTTAAACCCCTAGGTTCCCCCCTAGTGGACGAGTGTTGTCTCGTGAGGGTTTGCAGTGAATCTACCCACAAAATTCATGTTTATGGTAATGGTTCTAGTTTAAATGTTTTCAAGAAATTTTTCCTCTCATTAACAATGTATTTAAGCTCAACAATCTCATGAAACTCTCTAGTATGCCATAGCAATGCAACACACACATTACAGTTAATCTACTATCAAAGTCATTAGAATGTTCCATACCTATTAATCTTCAAGTGTGTGTGTGTGAATGGACAACCAAAATACAAAACTTCAATTTCAAAACTTGCATAACCTAAGATACTATCAAGACGTTCATTTTGACTCAACTCTCACCGGGATTACACTCTCAAGATGAAATCACTCTGAATTAGGTGTAATAATTATCACTCATGATATGGAAGCTATAAAGAGTAAATGTAAATGGAATCTAATGCTTCTCATATCTAAATAGAAAAACGGAATTTTAGTGCATAAAGTCTCATGAAAGGATACCTTTCACTAGAAGAGCGAGATACCGCGGAGAACTCTCTCATTACCTTAACTTCAAATCCAATTTACCTAGCATCATTAGGACTTTGAAAAAGAGGTGTTAGATTAAGAAGAAAAAGGCTCGTGATATTCAATTGGGTCAAAGGATGTGATTGGAATGTCTACTATAACTTTTCAAACTTCCCACATCTCCAATCTCTCTCTTCTTCTTTTCTTTTATTTATTTTTTTCACACTCTTCTTTTCATTCCTTTTTTTTTTCTTTTGTAACAACCATTGGCATTTTTTTTTTCTTTTTCTTCTCATGCTTTTCTTTTTTTCTTTCATTTTTTCTTTGCCAACTTTCCCTTATTCACACTAACATACTTCTTGTTAACGCAACACATCCCAATCACACCTAAATAAAGAACTGATGCTTGAACTCCTAATTTGGAGTTAGGTATAGACTTTAGGATTGTGAAGACAAGGCGATTATGATAAGATTCAAAAGGTGAAGTAAAGGAATAGCATAGAGGTAGGCCAAGGCTGTATTATCCATGTATGGTCAAAAGATGGCCTAAATCATCTTCTAAGTTAATAGGATAATTCATTTCAGTAAATTCAAGAGTTCTAAATTTGGTAAATCCTGAACGTTCTCTTCTAGTGATCAGTCAAAATGAAGAAGAAAAATGAGACTTTCAACGAATTAATACGCTTTTCAAAAAGTAAGAGTAATTTTATAAAACCCTCAAAAACAAAGAATGGCACAAAAGCTCACTTGGGTTATTAGTCTCCACTACAGTCTCTCAAGACACCTAAGCTATGCTTACTAATCCATTTTAGCTAAGTACAAGGTTGTCACAACGTGCTCAAAGTTGTTTGAAGATTAAAAGGCATAAAATATACTATAACTAAGATAGTAAACAAACTACCATTGTGTATCACATACTAATAACATACAGAAAATAACACTAATGCATCATAACTAACTACATTAACTATGAGAGAAATACAAGAACCATTTTATTATCTTTAAAAAAAAATAAATAAATAAAAATTTTAAAATTTTTGCAGATTTTAATTTACTGAGTTACATGTTGCTAAGCAGGTATATGACACTAAAGTACAACAAACAGATATGAGGCATGCAATGACTCACTCCCCCCCAACTAAAACTAGACATTGTCCCCAATGTTCTAAACTAAGCACATGGACATGTAAAGTAAAGCGAGAGAAGGAAGGATTTTACCTCGAAACATTAATATCCAATTTTTTTTTTCAAGTTACCTGCAAAATCATTAGTAGCAACAAGAAAAATAGAGAATATAATACAATAACTCAGTTAACTAAATTCGGTTAATCAAGGTTTTTATCATAAATTAATAACCGAAATTTTTGAGGATCTTCCCAATAAAATAATTTAACAGTGAGAAGAATGTTGGGATCCTCATAAAAATGCAACTCCCCCCAACTAATGTCAGGCTCAAGGTCAGAGGAGATGATGCAAAACCTATGGCTTCCAAATTTTTTTGGGACAGTTATAAAAGGAATACCACACTTTTTAGGAATTATATGCAAGAAACGATCTTTGGTGTTGGTATTTCCTATAACAGCCTCTATTTTAATACTAAAAACAGGGGGAGGCCATGGTTCAATAAAAGGGGCAGGGTCGAAGTGATGTTCTAATGAAGCTTCACCACCCTCCGCTTGTCCTAGAACAGAATTTATGGAGATATAATCATAGCTATTGAATTTCTGTTCTATGCACATGGTTTTGGACTGGACTTGGATAAAGCTATCTATTTGGGCCTCAATGTCATAATCACTCAAGAAGGTCAAGCAGTCTAGAAGATAGCTAGCGTCTTGTTGAATTTTAAGATCATCTAAAGTGGGCCCAATATTTTCCAAGTCTTCTCTCAAAGAATTTTGAAAGTTAAAATTTTGTGAAGAACATGTGCTAGTATCCTTACCATCCTCTTCCACAACACATTCTGTTTGTTCACGAATGGGGTACACATAACATTCAAACTCAGGACGAGAGCTTTGATTGATAGCAAGGATAGGTGATGGGCAACTTGGTGACACCACCTCTTCGGTCGAAAGAGGTGAGGGTTCATGAATATCACAAGAATCTAAATCAGATTTAGATTTTTCAATTATGTCCTCTCTAGGGTCACTTTCAAAGGTAGGGGTAGAGTCAACAGGGGACTCTTCCTTTCCTAATTGCGTGCAATCACCTAAACTCTCGTCATCTTTTAAAACCTCATTCTCATCCTTGTAACTCTCCTCACTATATATGTCATCTATTGGGGTACTCTGGACAAAGGAATTGTGCAACTTTATCCAAGCAGTGAAGGAGTTGATGTCTGGGGTTGTATGTTGAGGAGAAGATGGTTCTACAACTGCATGCTCAATGGTTTGGTTTTGGAGTTCTTGTTGGGTTATCACTTTCTCAAATGAGTTGTTAACCTCACTCGGTATGAACCCATCATTGTCCTCTAATTCCATTCCATTGTTAGTGTCTTGAAATTCAGGTTGTAGCGTTGAAGGACTGGTATAGTCTTCTAAAGGTTGGCTATCAAATGCTTGTTGATATCTAGCTCCTAATTTATCAATTGCACTCTCTAGCCTTTTCATTTCACTAAGCAGCAATTCTAACATACCATTATCCTCAACTTGGTTATTCTCCTCATTATAACTATATGAAGTTTCACCCCATTGTTGTTGGTAATAGTCCCCTTCCCATTGTGTTTGTGTGCAAGACTCCCCAGAAGGAAAGTCTTGGTGCATTTGGTAATCGTGGGAACTACTACTATATCCTACACAATCATTTTGGTTATATCCCCATTGCGATTGATAGAACTCTCCAGGTGGAGGTTCTTGATACGTTTGATAACATGGGGGACTAACACGATGGTTTTCCCATTGTGGTGATTGGTAACACTCAGGTTGATAATGTGCATCATATGTGGGTGCTTGCCAACTCGGGGTATAGTTCTCATTACCTAATGTGTACCCATTCGTGGTATTTGTGTTGTATGGAGGGTAATATGGATAAGACATGTTTACCCAAAATATTTAAACAAAAGATATATATATTTTTTTTTTTCTTGTGAGAGAAAAAATCCAATTAAATTTTTTTTTTTTTTTTTTTTTTTTTTTAAGTAAAAGAAGAAAAATGGAAATAACTTAATAAAATCCTAACCTAGTTGCCTTCCCCGGCAACGGCGCGAAAAACTTGACACGACTAAAAAGTTGTGCGCTCTTGTGCAACACCCAAGTGTAGGTGATCGTGCAAGTAATATAGTACTGGAAGTCCAGGTCGATCCCACAGGGAAGGAATAGAAAGAATGTCTACTAAGTTATAACCTAAAGAAAAAGAAAATAAGAATGAATGAATGGAGGTGTACTAACAAATCCTAATTAATTAAATTAAACTAAATAATAAACTAAAGCATAAAGAAACATAACTAATCAAAGAAATAAACTAAAGGTGTTGGAAACACATGAATCCACATTGATCCTATCATCTACCATGCATATTCATTAACGTTCTATGGAGTTCATTCCTTTTCAGCATTCCGTATTTTTCTAAAGGTAAAGAATCAATAGCCCTTTCATGACCGGGACTACATCATCACAGTTGATTTAAAATACTTGGAAGACGGTTTAAAACAATGGTTATTACTTGCACTCTAAATGGTGTTAGCATTCAAAGTGGTTTTCAAAAGTCATTGAAGAAAATAGCCTTAAGGCTTTAAGTTCTAAAAACTGTTGTGACAAACTGAGCTTATTGGGACAATTTGATGACAGATTTCTAAAACAGAAAGTCATGGAATACTTAAAAGAATCATCTCAGGAATCTGCAGGTTCGATCGATCGAAGCTCTCTCGATCGATCGGACTGCCTCATCCTTCAATCGATCGAAATGCCTTCGATCGCTTGACTAGCTCTGGTTCGATCGATCGAAATGCCTTCGATCGATCGAGCCCAAGGTTTCTAAGGGTTGCATGGCAGAGGCTGGGAATCAATGTTTCATCACATATTCCCAACGTCTAAACTACGGAAACATAATAAAACTATTGCAGAAATAGTAAAACAAGACAATCATCAACATCTAAACTAATAAACAATCAAATAGAGGGAAAGGAGAAGAAAAACCTGTAAATAATCTGAAATAAACTTGTAAATAACTTGTAATACAGTTGAATCATCAATAATCTTCAATGAATCAATGGAAAAGATGAAAAATAACATGAATCTAACCTAACCTACTCCTAATCTAACCCTAAAACTACCCTAAACTGCTGTTTTTCGCGTTCTGGAGCGTCCCCCTTTCGTCTGGCGTCAAAACGACGTATATATAGGGTTCCTGCAGAGTTTACGCAACTTTTGGGTGAAAATAAGGTTCGATCGATCGAGCTCAGTTCGATCGATCGAAGGGTTCAATCGATCGAACCTTCGATCGATCGAACTGAGCTCGATCGATCGAACTCTATTTTCCCCCAAAAGTTGCGTAAACTCTGTGGGAACCCTATATATACGTCGTTTTGACGCCAGACGAAGGGGGGACGCTCCAGAACGCGAAAAACAGCAGTTTAGGGTAGTTTTAGGGTTAGATTAGGAGTAGGTTAGGTTAGATTCATGTTATTTTTCATCTTTTCCATTGATTCATTGTAGATTATTGATGATTCAACTGTATTACAAGTTATTTACAAGTTTATTTCAGATTATTTACAGGTTTTTCTTCTCCTTTCCCTCTATTTGATTGTTTATTAGTTTAGATGTTGATGATTGTCTTGTTTTACTATTTCTGCAATAGTTTTATTATGTTTCCGTAGTTTAGACGTTGGGAATATGTGATGAAACATTGATTCCCAGCCTCTGCCATGCAACCCTTAGAAACCTTGGGCTCGATCGATCGAAGGCATTTCGATCGATCGAACCAGAGCTAGTCAAGCGATCGAAGGCATTTCGATCGATTGAAGGATGAGGCAGTCCGATCGATCGAGAGAGCTTCGATCGATCGAACCTGCAGATTCCTGAGATGATTCTTTTAAGTATTCCATGACTTTCTGTTTTAGAAATCTGTCATCAAATTGTCCCAATAAGCTCAGTTTGTCACAACAGTTTTTAGAACTTAAAGCCTTAAGGCTATTTTCTTCAATGACTTTTGAAAACCACTTTGAATGCTAACACCATTTAGAGTGCAAGTAATAACCATTGTTTTAAACCGTCTTCCAAGTATTTTAAATCAACTGTGATGATGTAGTCCCGGTCATGAAAGGGCTATTGATTCTTTACCTTTAGAAAAATACGGAATGCTGAAAAGGAATGAACTCCATAGAACGTTAATGAATATGCATGGTAGATGATAGGATCAATGTGGATTCATGTGTTTCCAACACCTTTAGTTTATTTCTTTGATTAGTTATGTTTCTTTATGCTTTAGTTTATTATTTAGTTTAATTTAATTAATTAGGATTTGTTAGTACACCTCCATTCATTCATTCTTATTTTCTTTTTCTTTAGGTTATAACTTAGTAGACATTCTTTCTATTCCTTCCCTGTGGGATCGACCTGGACTTCCAGTACTATATTACTTGCACGATCACCTACACTTGGGTGTTGCACAAGAGCGCACAACTTTTTAGTCGTGTCACATACTGATTTGGAAAACATTGTGCACTCCTGACATCTTTGGTGGTAATACGAGTCAATAGGCAACCTTTCCAACACGCTCTAGAATCTTGAATGATTTGATAAATTATGGTGATAGCTTGCCTCTCTTTTGACCAAATTTGATGATGCCTCGAACAGGTGAAACCTTGAATTGCATGTAGCATGTCCTCCATCACTTGATTGACTCGTTCAATCTATCCTTCAGTCTGTAGATGAAAGGCTGAACTCAGGTTCAGTGTTGTTCCCATCGCTGTCTGAAGACTCTCCAGAACTCGGTGGTAAAGCGCGAATCTTGATGCAATATGATAGAAATAAGTACATCGTATAACCGTATAATGTGTTGTAGATACATTCGGCTCAAACGTTCCACTAGATACGTCATACTGTAGGCGATAAAATGTGTTGTCTTCATAAGTCGATCTACAGTTACCCAAATAGCATCATGGTTCTGTTGTGATTTTGGCAATCCTATCACAAAATCCATGTTTATGTGTTCCCATTTCCATTGGAGAATCAGCAACGGTTACAATAATCCTTGTGGTTTTGGATATTCTACCTTCACTTGGTTACAAGTAAGACATTGAGATACATACTCAGCTGCCTCTCGCTTCATTCCTTCCTACCCAAAAATTTCTCTTTAGATCCTTGTACATCTTTATACCTCTAGGATGAATAGTCATCCGTGACTTATGTGGTTCATCTAATATTTCTTTCTGGAGATTTTCTTCGTCAGATACGTAGAGTCTATCCTTACATCGTAAGGTTCTGTCTGTACCAGTACTCCAAATTTCTGGTTCCTTCACTAACATCTTAGTAAACCATAACTTCAAATCTTCCATTATCTATTGAGCTTCTATGATACGCCTGATCAAATTTGGTTATACACCTGTACCATAAGACATCCAAAATGTTGTCCTTCCATTGGTTCCACTAGCTAAAGATCGAATTCAGCTAAAACTTCCAGTACTTTGCATTCTCAGATTAGTAATGCAACGATCACTAGTCGAGCTTGACGACTGAAAGCATCGGCTCTGACATTTACTTTACCCAGATGATATTGCAATGAAAAGTTATAATCCTTAAGAAACTCCATCCATCTTCATTGTCGCATGTTCAACTCCCTCTGAGAGAACAATTACTTCAACCTGTTATGATCGAAAAATAGATCAAAATTTTCTCCATAGAGATAGTGTCTCCAAATCTTCAATGCAAACACTATTGCTGCTAATTCCAAATCATGCCTCAGATAGTTCTTCTCATGTACCTTCAACTGTTTGGATCCATATGCAATAACCTTCCCGTCTTATATAAGCACACAACCAAGTCCTTGGTGTGATGTATTACTATAGATCACATACCTTTCTCCACTCTTAGGTATCGCAAGTACTAGTGCAGAAGTCAATCTTTTCTTTAACTCCTAAAATGTATGTTCATGCTTGTCCGTCCATTCATACCTTATCTCCTTTCTCGTCAAATTGGTCAAAGATCCTACAATCTTTGAGAATCCTTTAATAAATCTCTGATAATATCCAGCTAGGCCAAGAAAACTTCTAACCTCTGTCACATTGATTAGTCTATTCTACCTTAAAACTATATCAATCTTAGATGAGTCCTACAAGATACCATCTTGAGATATATCATGTTCCAAGAACTTGTCCTCTTGTAGCCAAAATTTGCACTTGGTGAACTTCACATACAACTTAATATCTCAAAGTATTTATAAGAAAATCTGTAAGTGCTCCTTATGATCTTTTTCTATCTTTGAGTAGATCAAGATGTCGTTGATGAATACTATAATGAATTGACCTAGATATGGTCTGAATACTCTATGAATCAAGTCCATGAATACTGCTGGCGCATTCATCAATCTAAAAGGCATAACCAGAAACTTGTAATGCCCATATCTCATCCTGAATACAGTCTTTGACACATCCTCCGGCCGAACTAACAGTTGATGATATCCTGATCATAGATTAATCTTTGAAAAGATCCTTGATCGTTATAATTGGTCGAATAAATCATCTATCCGAGAAAGTGGGTATCGGTTCTTGATCGTAGCTTTGTGCAACTCCCTATAGTCTATGTAGAGTCAAACTGTTCCATCCTTCTTTGTCACAAACGAAACTGGTGCTCCCCAAGGTAATGTACTCAGGTGAACAAAAACCTAAATCTTCAAGTTCTTGAACTTGCTTCTTTAATTCCAACATCTCAGTCGGCGCCATCCTATATGCAATCTTAGATATTGGCAATGTGCTAGGTACTAGTTCCACATAGAAGTCTATTTCTCTCTTTTCGGTAGAAGTCCTTTAATATCCTAGGATACATCTTGAAAGTCTTGTACGGTAGGAATCTGATCCATCGTGAGTTCCGTACTCATGTTCTCGATTGTAGCCAAACAACTTGTAAGAAACATGTCACTTGTCAACTGACACTGAAATCTGATCGTCGAATATCTAGGTATCGTAAATACAATCGTCCTAGTAGGGCAGTCAAGGTTGGAACCATAATTAGTCAACCAATCCATCCCTAAGATAATGTCAAATTCTGACAGAACTACTAAGTTTGCTAGAAGATTCCTATCTCCCAAGGTCAATGTACATACTTTACCCAACCTAACAGTCACTCCCAATGGTGACACAACATTAAGTGTTGGCTCAATTGTCTAGTTTCTAAACCCAACTGATGCGCAATCTTAACAGCAATAAATGAACGTGTAGCTCCAGTGTCAAATAAAACTTTAACTGGACTATGAAAGAGTATGAGTGTACTTTCTAAATGTTGCTGCTCATCAGCGTTAAAGCCTACCTCTACTAGGATGATAGCATTCATGCTTATCTGATCTAGGGGTCCTTGTATTACTTAAACTAGTGCCCCATAATATCTTTTGTGAGGTACACGATAATCCCTACTCAACTGCCCTAGCTTGTTGCAATATCTATAGTTAGCATCTGTCCGATGGTTAACCCTGGAGGTCGTACAGAACTTGGCGATATGCCTTGATTTCCCACAATTAAAACAACCTCCATTGTTGGTTGGTGGGGCTGTTAATAGTGCTTGGGGCTGTGGTCCCTATTGGCGATATTGCTAGGGTCGAGGATAACCCTATTGAGGCTTCCTAGTTCAATCCCAGCTGCACTTGTTCCCTTGAAAGTTCCCCTAAGGTCTCCAACCCTGGGTATTTCTTGGTGGTTGGTTCTGGAAACTCTGCTGCTGGAACCATCTTGATGACTGGGGTCAATTTATCTGTTGTCACTATGCTGGATAAGCATCCTTTTTCAATCCTACAGTAAATATAACAATCCCCCTCAAATATTGATTCACATAACCAACCTTCATATGTCTGAGGTGGGGGTTTAATCCTTGGTGAAATCTCTTTACCTTCTTCCGTGGTATATCGATCATATGCGGAGCGAATCAAGACAATCGCTCGAATTGTGTAGTATATTCTTGTACAGTCCATCCTCCTTGGATCAGGCTGAGAAAGTTCTTCTCTTGTTGATCTCTCTCATCCTCTGGGAAATACTTTTCCATATGTCTTTCCTGGAATATCCCCCAAGGCATTCTTCGTGCAGCTTTAACTCTTATTGTAGCTCTTTTGGCTTCCTAGCAATCTACGGCGGCATAGGTAAGCTGGAACGTGGCAAGATGACGCATATCTTGCTTAATACATTCTAAAACTTCAAAAATAAATTCCATTTCCCATATCTGCTGTTCCATCTTCCATGACTCTGTTAATCTATTAAATTCTCTGGGCATAATCCACAAAAACGTTCTAGTAACTTATCACTAGTATGTCTCAGTGGCAGTGGTGCATTAGGCCTCTAGTGAGCAGAGTGGTTATATGTATCTCCCAAATGTTCCATCCTCTGCATAAAAGCTTCAAAAATGCCCATTGGATCTATGCCTTCCGAAATAGGGGCTCCTAATCATGCTTGATTCCTCGGTCTAACCATGGTAATAATGTGTGTCATGTACTTTTAAAAGACCTATTGATTAAGAGAAAGTCTTCTCGTAGAAACAAAATCAACATAGAGCAAGAAGCAACAAGAATTAACAGTTCTACTAATCAGCGTATATCAACTTAAACAAACCATCAATATCAAGGTATTGCTCATATATATATATAAAATGTACCGCATAGTACCACTAGTCAAATTGTGTACCACATGGGACATAGGCTAAAATAATTCTAAGGTCAGCTATTTACAATGGTACTACTATTAATAATATCTATACAAAGCTATGGTCAAATAGCTATATCTCAAGCTCCCAAAATCATATGGACAACATGTCCTGATATAAACTAGAAAAACTAACCCTCCTCCAGATCCTGACTAAAAAATCGTCAGTGTCTGATCTTGCTAGTGGTGCTTCATCCTTTGAAATGATATCCATCTCCTCAAGGAGAGCATCCTTAATTGGTGTTGCAAGATCTCCGTCTACCACTCCGATATCCCAATCCTCATCTATCTCTCCATCTGCATCCTCTGCCATCATTGCCTGATTAGCAACGATGATGACTACAGTAGCAAATCCATCATCTATGTCCAATGCACCTGCCACTGCAACCTCTCCCATAATAAATCTAGCTGGCTGTCTGACCATCTCAGCTACCCATCCTACTGCCATATCGGCCATGGCTGCCATATATACTATGGGTCCAACGGGTAACTCAGGCATAATGGGTACCACCAGTACAACCATCTCCTCATAAAGAACATCCTCCTCTACTACCTCTATGATCACGTCTCCCTACATCACTGCGTCATCCTCTCCAACCATAATATCTGCCTCAGCGTCCTCTGGCTCTTGTAATGGGTCAAACTCTGGCTCCTATGGGTCATCCTCTGGCTCATCATCATCGTCTACAAGCTCCTCCTCTATTGGGTCCTCATCGTCCATAGGCTCTTCCTCTCTATCCCCGTCAATATCCTCATCGGGATGCTCATCCTCTGGATCTGGGTCCTTCTTACCCCGAATTGACTCAAGCTCTAGAACTGGTACGTCAAGTACTGGTGATGGTGGGGCTACCGGTGCTGGTACTGGTGTAGCTATAGGCTCTGGTGGAACAGGCCTTGCTATAATAGCTTGTAACACAATCTCATCTACCTCCGACTTACTCTAAATCAACCTAGCCATCTTCTGGTATATGGCAACTTGGGTCATAGCGTCGTGAAACGCATTCATGCATATTTCTGTCAGGTGTGTTGTTCCCACAACATAGAGAGAAGTCCACATCCTTGTAGACAATCCAATTTTGATCAAACATTGAATTAACGGGAGCATTACCTCCAAGTTCGATGATGATAATGCCCGAACAAACCTAAGGCTTCTAAGGTGATTCAAGCTCTTCGAAAGGCTCTTCAATTCAAACAAAAAAGAAACAAAGAAAAAAAAAGAGAAAAGAGAAGGATAGGGGAAAATGGCACAAGGTACAGGATGCGGTAGTCACGGGGTGCCATTGTAGCACTCTCTGATTGCCTCTGAGCACTCTCTGATCACCGCAAAAAAAACACCAAATGTTGTAAAAATCAGAATTCCAGAAAAGACAGCAGTCTGCAGAGTTATTCACGGCATTCGTTGAGTGCCGCATCGGCATTCACTGAATATTGCACCAGCAATTAGTGAGTGTCATTCCGGCATTCACTGAGTGCTGCTTCCATCTCCAGTGAATGTATCATTTTTTGGCAGTCTGCATTGAAATAGTACATTTTGTACCTTCAAAAGGACATACGGGATTAGGGATTTCACTGTGAATTTACTGAAATACCCCTTTGAAATTTGCCTATATATAGGGGATGACTATCCCATTACAAGGGATCTTCATTTTTTTTTCTTGAATCTCAACTTAAAGTTTAAAACCTTATCTTGTTTTACTTTGTTTTAAAATCTCTTCAAATTCTCTAAAACAATTAGGAGAAAGTTTTAGAGGAGTTTAAGAAAGAAGTTGCATGAGTTAGAAGAAAAAGAGCTTGAATCGCCTTTAAAAGACCTTCAAAAATCTAAAAGTTTTGGATAATTGTAGGTAACCTCTAGTAGATTAGTCTCTAATTCAAGTTCAATCACAACATATAGAGTTCTTTAGGATCTTTTACACATTTTTAAAAACTTTCTTCTCACCTCATTTTATCACACACCACTAATGTTGTGATTGAACTTTCATTTTAATTGGTTTAGATCAAAGTGACCTAAGGTTTAAGATTAAATAAAGCATGGGGTAAAAGTTACCATGGATATTACTTGAATCTTGATTTTTTTTTTCTTTTGATTGTGTTCATCTCTTAGGATTCATGAGACTTTCAATGTCTTACTGGAATCCCTAGACTTGGAATCCTTTAATCTCCTTGTAAATTTATGATTTACAAGAGGATTAAGGCTGATGTTAGCATGTTTGGTTAATGGGTCTAAACTTATCTCCATGGTTTAGGTTCATTCTTTTGAGATTTCATGAAGTTTCTCCATACTCCATTGAAATCTATAAATATAAGTGTCCTTAGTCTCCAATGACCATCAAGTGGGAGGAGAAGTAGTTTGGGCTAAGCCAAACTTTATGGCTTGGTAGTTAGAGTTAACAAATAAAAGATGAATTTGACAAATAGTGTAGTAAGTTCATAAACCACCTTTGATCAAAGATTTTTAGTTAAATAATGGAATGTTGGAATTGAGTGAGACCAATTGGAGACTGTCAATAACGCAAAGTTTTACCACTCTGATTTTTGTTTTGATGAGATTTATTGTTAAAATGGCTTGGTCATTCATTTTGTGAGGTAATCATAGTCTGTCCAGAATTTCAGAACAGTAACACTCTTTTTAAATGAGTAAATCAGAGCTTTAATCAAGTATTCTTGACTTCAAATAATTGTTTCTATGAATTCAAATGTGTTAATGACGTCTCCTAAAAAGATTAGAGTCAATCGGATTAATTTACTATTTTTAGAAAATCAACAAAAGCTCTGGACAAATAGTGGTAAATTTTTGAGTGATGTCTAGTATTCGTCCGATTCCCAGAGATTGAACTGTTAATCTTTGATTTTTCTTTTTGGGTTCGAAACTAGACTCACAGAGGTATCTTGTATCCAAATTTCATTGACATCGAACCATGGGAAGCATGCTTTTTCTAATTTTGAAGTTCTTATTTGCTCTTTGTAATTTCAAAATTTTGTGACAGATTTGACAAACTTTGTAAATAATGGTCCAAAAGACTTTTTATTGCCTAGAGCTTAAACCATGCTTTAATAATGATTAGTTAAACTTAAACCCAAGGGCTATGTGATCCAAACCGATGAATATTTCATAACTTACTCTTGTTCAAGTATTTATATGCATTCATTCATGTAAGTTAATACTTGTAACTAGGATTTGCTTTGAATTGGAATTAAATTACACTTAATTGAACATAATTGTGAATTCTTTATGGTCATGTTGGGACTACACCATCTCTATATGGATATTACATTGGCTCCTAGTTGAGACTTGTATATCTAAAGAAGTGATGCATTTCCAACTAATTAGAAGGAATCCATAATTATGTCAATTCTTTCATACTTGATAGATTTACGCTAAGATGTTATTTCGAATTTCATACTACATTTTGATTAAGGTATGTGGACTAACCCTCTGTTTTGTAGCGCTTCTGAGGTATGATTTCTCAAACTCCTCCTTAGTCTATTCAATTTCTTGATTTTATTGATTTTTCAGCCTTATGTGCGACACCTTAGAATTAGGCCTTGGCTTATGTGTATATACGATTACAGACCTTTTTTAGGATTTTCTATTTTTTTTATACATTGCACGTTTCAATATCGCAGCTAGATCCCGAGTAAGTCTTCTAGTTCCCTATTTGCATATCATCTCGCTAGCTACTTGAAATTATGTGGTTTTGAATGATATTTTATCATTTGCAATCTTTCACCCTTTAGACATGCTTTTGTAATGTATATTTATACATATGTATTAGTTAAGGGCATGCTTAGATTATTGATTCGATTAAAAGGATGTTGAGTAGAGGCCTATCGTGAAATAGGATGAGAGGGGGTGTGTTTGTCCGCCGAGCTCCTTCCCCTCTCATTCCATAATTCCCGGACCTAGGAATCTCTGGTTTCTAAAAGGATTAGTTTGCCTTTAAAATGGTTTCTTAATCTTCCTTTAAAAATTAAGTGGCGACTCGTGTTTTGTATTTTGAAATTCGAAAAAGATTTAGAAAAAGTTGTGGGTAAAAAAAATGCGATATCCACATTATAGCGACTCTGCTTGGGATCGAACCCAGAATCTCTGGTTTCGCAGACCAAAATTTCTGATCTTGGGTTCACTCGAGGATTATACTTGAAAGCATCATTTTAATCAAATTAATTAATTTTTGTGTGCTTATTGCATTGCACTTGCATGTCCAGCCAGTCGATTGCATGGAACTATAACCTTGGAGGCTCGTGGCAACCTGGTCGGTCAAGTTATCATGGGACTTTGTGATCGTCCTTGATCTCGTACCATATGTATATGAAGCATCCTATTGGATGTGTGTCAAGGATCCCTTATTTGACCAAAACCCATCCTTTACATGATAGTTTCTGTCGAACCTCTCAATCTTAAGAAATTAATTCTTGATTAGGATTTATATGCTAGGAAGTCTTGTATGCCCATAAAGGATTATTTGAGATGATGACGATGTTCACTTAATACAAGACATGTAAACTTTTAATCACTTTTGGGCAATTCCTTTTCATGTCCCACGACATTTGGGAACATGCTTAATTTTGATTATAAGATTACATCCTTTCTATCTTGTTAGCTAAAGCATCATTGACCTTGTATGCATCTGAATTCATTGAAAGTGCGGTGATGATCCGATTATGTGATCCTTCTACTCAAAGAATTTCAAATAAATCTTTGAAAGAAAACAAATTCTTGCAATCTTCATTCCAAAGCATTCAACCGCTCTTTCAAAAATCTTTGGAGTTCACTTTTGACTAAAATTCCACAACAACCCTTGTTGAGGTATATTTACACATCCTCATATTTGAAGGAAGAACCCAAAAAATCGAGGAATTTTTTTTTAGAAGAAATGCTTTTCAAGTGAATTTCAAAGCAAAACTTCAACCCGATCATCTTTGTTAAGAAATGTTTTCATTCCCAAAAGGATTCTCAGGAATTGTTTTCAAAAGATTTTATCATCCAAGAAATGCTTTGTGAGTAAAATTCAAAATTTTCAAAATGCCCGACCTTGGAAAAGGTAGTAAGGATCACAATGAAAGGAAAAAATAGCGCACTTGGCATGGGTGGGGATTTTATATGCTGTGTCTATTTGTTAGGACTAGAATTTTCCTTTCTTTTGCATATCGAGTAGGCACACACGTGCATTGCATCCGTGTGACATATGAACCATTCATAAGAGTTTTACCAAGTATTTTCAATCGATAAAATCAAATAAGAACAAAAGGATAAAAGAAAAAGAAAAATGAAAAGTAACAAAATGAAAATTCTTTTGTAGGGTAAACATAGCATTTGGTTTGAGCACAGTCAGGTTTAGGGGTCCCAAAGCGAGGTTAGTAAGAAGAGAAAGCTACAATGAAATGGCATATGAAGGGAACACCGGGGAGGTAGCAGAGTTGAGGGCAATAATGGAAAGGCAAGAAAAGTGCATGAGATGATAGGATGAGAATATGAGCCGATTATGAACATGATAGAAGTAATGACCCGCCAGCAACCACTCGCGAATCCACAGGTTGTAGACCCACCCCCTCCACCAGCAAGGAAAGAAGACTGGTTTGATGATCAGGAAGCGTAGAGGGTTGATATACTACGAGCTGACAGGGAAATGGAAAAGACTGAGAAGGAAAGGGTAATGGTTGAGAAGGGTTGTACGATGGGGTCCGCGAGAGGGTGATGTGCAAAGCTAAGGGGGTTGATACTTATCTATTGGAATTAGAAGGGTTGTACGATGGGTTCCGCGAGACGCTACCTGCCAGGTTTAAAATGCCAGTTTTTGATAAGTTCGATGGAACAGGGAATCCTCGCAGGCATGTGAGGATGTCTATCGGAGCATTCCAGCCTAGCGGATTGAGCACTTCTATGATGGTCGTCTTATTTCAGCAAACCTTAATGGGGGTTGCCTTGGCCTCGTATCTTAAGCTCGAACCAAGTAAGAATAGGGTTTGGGAAGAAGTGGTTAAAAGCATTCGTAACATTCGTTGGAGGGGAAAGACAGCCAAGATGGTGCAACGGCCGTATGAAAAAGAGCAGATCCGGATGATAACGAAGAATCTCCAACCGGTTGTAGACACCCCATTTTGTGGCTATCAGATTAAGGAGACCCATAGCTTGGTGGTTCACAATGATCGAAAAAGACTCAAAAGGACTCCTGGAAGTTGGTTTTATTTCTCAAGATGCTCAAAATGACCAAAATGCCCCTGAAAGCCCGAAAACTCCCAGATTTGGACCAAAAAGTTTTGGAAATGAGTTTTTAAGTAAAGTTAGATGAAATCGTCAGCTCCCAAAGACCCCCGGAAGTCTGAGAAGTTCCCAGAAAGTCCTCGTTGACCAGTTAAACCAAGGTTTGACCAAGTTTGACCGAAATCGTCCAAATTCGTCGGAATCATTCAAGATCATGTGGAAAGTATTAAAGTAAGTTTTAAAAGAAGATTGCACGAAAACGTCAGCTCCTGGGAGCTCCCAGAGGTTTCCAGAACATCCCGGGAATCCCAGGTTTGACCAGTTTGACCAAAATTTGACTTTGAAACTGGAGCACCGTAACAATTTTCATGGATACTAGAGGTCAATAGCTTTCCAACGGTATATCACACACAATTTTTGGATTTAACACGAGTTTATTATGAATTTTCGAAGGCGAAAAAGGCGATCAAATCGGTTTTTATCGCAAATACCACAAACCTTTTCAAAGTGACCTATCTCCAAACTATTTTTTATGTAAAATAGACTCCATTACCTTTCCAACGGTATATCACAACCTCAATTTGGAGTTCGTATGCATTTTTTGCGAATTTCGGACGAAATAGGGCCTTTTCGCGAAAACCGGAACCTTTGGGGGACTAAACAGCATTATCTGGACGAAGGAGGAGCAGTGCCGCCGTGGCACTGGCCCACTGTTGCCGCGACACAGGCCCAGTGCCACCGCAGTACTCTCCCCCAGAATAGTCCATATTTGTAATTTTGATTGGGGGTCCAAATTGATTAATTAGAAACCAAAACGACGTAGTTTTGGTTCCCAACTTATTTTGGACCAATGGGAGACCTTTTTATACTTTTTAAAACCCTATTTACCACCACTCATTTGCCTATAAAAGAATCAATTTACTTCCATTTAGAGGGAGAGACATATAAGCTTAGAGAGAGGTTAGGATGAAACTCTAGAGAAATATAGAGAGAGAAAGAGAAGAAGTAGTCTTCTTCTTCTATTTTCTCCATCAAAGTGAGTTTTCTTTTTACTTGAGTTTGCTATCAAAACTTCAATCATCCAAACATTTCTTTCACCACCATTCTTGAGTATTCATGAGATAGGAAGCTACTTCCATGTCCAAATGTCACCATATATGAGTGAAACACCAAGCTACAAGTCCAATATCTCAATGATTATCAACTATTGATTGCTATTTGATTGCTTGTTTACTTTGATGTTCATCTCTCTCTTAACCTCATTTCTTTTTTTTTTCTTTGATTATTTAGTTGTTCATCATCATCTAGATGACATGTTGTTTGAGGAGAGTGAATCCTTATGGATAGTAGCTCTTGACCTTAAAGACATGTTTGATGGATGATGATTCTACCTTCAATACATTCATATGTATTCTTGAAGTCATATTCTGAAACAAAACTATGTTTGTGCAAGTAATATTGGGAGTTTTTTTTTATGATTCAAGGTTGTATGAGATTCTAAGTAGTCTCATAGTCATCTCAATTGTTTAAGTTCATGCTTTGAAAATCTATTTCAAAACCCCTAATCCAGAACTCAAACTCTATTCCAAAACCCAAATCCATTTTCTTCAAGAATGATCCAAAACAGTGAGCTGTTCAGATTCAAAGATTTGTTTTGAATTAAATTCTTGAGTTATGATGATGAAACCACTTGGAAATTCTTCCTAAGACATCATAGTTTGTCAACAGTGCAACTTTTATTTCTGAGTCATGTGTACATTCTGATTTGTTTCTTTTAATCTGTGATAGCTATTGAGGTTTGGTCTTTTTCTGTGCATTCTAGACACACTATGGAGGCTCTCTAATTTTTCTCACATTTTCCTAGGCATGTTTGACCTCCCATTATGATGTTATAAAGTAATGCACACAGTTTGTCCACTATTCACGGCATGTCACTTTTTGACTTTCACAGTTTGATGCAACACTCTCTTGTATCTAGATGAACCCATATCCCATGAACATGTTCTTTACCACTTTTAGCATGCTATATCATATCATGTATCATCTATCCTCTCATATATCATACTCCCATAGATTCTTGAGTTTGGTTTCCAAATAAAACCATGTTTTGCAAATACTTGGGAAGTTCTTGAAATGAGTTAGGAATTGATATTCCAACTGGTTAGAATATTCATCCAAGTTCTGGAAATATACTTTCAAAAACCCCATTTCAAAACCCCCCTCTCAAACCTTCTCATTTTGATCTCAAGAAAGAAAACTCAAGTTTTTCCCGAATTCTTTAAAACAGCGAGTCAAAACAGTGAATGATCTGAGCTCAAAGATTTCTCTAGAACTCAATACTCAATGTATGGATCCAAGACCACTTGGAAAGTCTTCATAAATCATTAGAGAACACCCATTATTTTTGGTTTGGCTTGGAAATACTTGGAAGAGGTCCATTTAGACCCAAATATTCTCTCCAGATATTCTGTTTTTGCTGTCACAGTAGCTTGGTTGAATTACAACTTGTTTTACAGAAACCATTTCCAAAAGGGGTGGTCCCAACTCATTTTTCCCTTGAACTTAAATGTCTTAGGGAATTTTCTGTATAACATGGGCCCCTGGATCATTTTGTTTTCATTTTCTTTGATTTTCTAACATTTCAGTCGACAGTACGGACTCTGTTTCTGAATAACCTCTATTGTTTATATGATTTCTCTCAATATGTAATAGTTATTAAAGATTGGCTTTTTAGGTTGTGTTCTAGAGGCGATAAGGAAGATCTCCATAAAAAAATCATGCATTGAAAACATTCCTAACCCCTCTTTTCAATTTTCAAAAGATCATGTTATTGTTCTGTCCACTATTCACAACAAAGCATACTTTTACTTCCATCCTTTGATTTGATGCTTACATGCACTCCAAATTAGCTCATGTCTTAGGAAGTAGTTCATAATACATTTGTACATATTCCATGATAATTTTATTCATTCATTCATACACATTCTAGACTTCTAAGTCATTCTAGGAATCCATGAACATAAAACACACTACAACCTTGGCACATTCTAGATACATACATTGCATCCATGCAAGATTTGGGGCTTTCATGGCTCCTAATCTAAGAAGGTTATAAGGAATGAATTTGATTACACGTTCATGCTTCCCCCTCGATCTAATCTTCCTTTCTCATCCGTCCCGGGGATAGAGAGATCTTCTTTTCTCAAAGATTAACATGCATCATACTAGCTTGCTAAGCATATTTTGATTTCTTTATTTATTTGTTTCAAGAGCAATTCATGTCCCCTTAGATTAGGAAAACTTTATTACTTGATATGTGATTAGATGATTTTTCCTAGGTTTGTGCGTGTGATCTTTCACTTTGCATTGTGTGATACTTGGCTTAGATCTGATGAATAATATTTTATCTTTAGATCTTCCATTTCAAGTTTTTTATGTAATGTAGTATACTATCATAGTATTAATTGTCGGACCAAACATAGTATAAGATGATTATTTGGATGCTAATTGAGGCCCATTGAAAGACGAGGCGAGTTGAGGGTGTTTTAGTCGCGACAAAGGCTCCTTCCTTTCTCGTACCAAAACCCCGAGTCAAGTTCTTTGGTTATGAAGGGCTGGTGCCCTTTATCCATTTGGGTGAGTCAAAATTAGGTTTCTTGGTTCCTTAAAGACCAAGTGGCGACTCTGTATCTATTTTCAACAGACCATTTTCTTTTATTGATCCAAATCAAATTTCAAACAAAAACAAGCAAGTGGTGGAATCCCTCGTGTCCACAATCTAGCAACTCTGCTGGGGATTTTTATTTTAAAACAAAATAATACAGAGGTTTGACTCATAAGAAGCATCCTTAAAAATCACCTTTTCACTGTGTCTTGTTCACCGCATTGCACTTTGCATTTTCCCCCTTCGACTGTGTCTGAAATGCGGCACTGACATTGTTCAGGTCTTGATGTGCCAGGGCACAAGTCACCGTTGATACTGTACCTTCCAAGGTATATCAAAAAGAGTAAACACTTCCGTACTGTCTCTCAGACGGTATATTGGAACTCTCGTCAACGGACCCTCTTTGACTAAACCCAGCCTTTGCATATAGATTCTTGTAGAACCTTTCATAGGGTTGTTGATTTATCTTTTCAGATAGGACAATATGATATAACTATTATATGCCTTGGTGGGATTACCTGCGCGGTGTAGACGCTTATTGTTGGGTTTGTGCCCTCAAACCATTACTTTATATAGGAGACATTGACATTTTAATATATGGATATCAGCTTTACATTTTATGATGTATGTTTCTTTCATGAGATGATTGTTTAATCCATAAGTATCATAGTAAGTATTTCGTGTGTGTATGAGATACATACAATGAGATACGAATTACTATTCTTTGATACTTAAAGCTTGTCACAGTGGATGATGAGACTGGATATCTCATCAGGTATACACTGTAGCATCATTAACTACCATTGGATGGAGTGATAAATCTCAATCACTAGAGTGTGACTCTTGGTTAGTATGCTAGTGCTTATAGTGCATTGACGGACCTGAGTTTCCTATTGATGCTCAAGGCTGTCAATCAGTCGATAGGAACTCATAACTTGTGTAAGGTACGTGTTCTCAATCTTGAGATGATTATGAACACAGATTGTGGATATGACTGCTTTGACTTACCAATCAGTGAGGTCTATAGAAGATCAACACCTGGGTATCTTGGGTATGTCATATTCATAGGGTTGTGAACATATATAGTCAAGACAGAATCTACCCTCTGTTTCAGAGTAAGCATTCCCTTGAGAATGTCACCAAGTCGATTACTGAGTACTGCAGTCTTGTTGATAAGAGTTATCAACATGTTTGGTAATCATGAGAGGTGAATGGGACTCAAGGATTATAAGAAGTAATCATGATTCAGGTTGACAGTAACTGTTTATCCGACTACCTGAATATGATTGCGAATGCTGACGGTAGAGGGACATTAGTACAACATACAAGTCTAGTTATCGCTTCGGATATGTTCTTTTGCGTTGGAGTTCAGTTATCGTTTTATAGTGGAGTAAACGTTAACTGATCAGTCGATTAATTTGCTGATCAAAGAGTTTGGTCATGGGAGTTAATCAACTGATCTGAGCCAACAATAAAGAGCCTAGGAGGTCCCACTCTTAGCTCCGCTAGGATGCTTGGAAAGGCAAATAAGGATGATGTCAAGACAGGTTCGATCGATCGAAGTTGTCTCGATCGATTGAAGTCTAGACAGGTTCGATCGATTGAAGATGGTCGATCGATCGAATGTTCGATCGATCGAAACCACTTCGATCGCTCGAGGGCTAGGTCGGTTCTGGGAATCTATAAATAGGGCAGCTGCGTTCTGGAAAAAAGGTTCGTCGTTTTTTATACGAAAAAGCTGCAGAAACTGTTTAGGTTTCCCAAAACCTTCCAATCCTCTCCATTAGGGTTCCCACCAACCCTAGTCCTTCCTGCGAGCATCCATAGGAGTCATAAGAGTGAAGGCCATCTAGTGGAGGCTGCTGGAAGTTGAAGATTTCAGAATTGGGTTCAAGACACTAAGGTATAAACTCTTGTCCCCTCTTGTACGCATCTATGGAATTGACGAGTAGTAGATCCTAGGCTACCAAATAAGTTTTTATAACTTGACTTTTCCGCTGCGTGTTTAAAACTTTTAACTTAAACCGGTTTTTCCATCACTTATGTGGCATAGAACAGAACCTCTTTCTTATGATTCCCAAGGCAATCACTCACATGTGATCACATTGAGTTGACCTGCCTAGGCACCATGACAAGGATGTCTGCTCTACGTTCACAAAGATATACACCGCAAACCTTGTTTGTTGGTCCTAAGACATAGGAGTATGAAAACTTGCTAGACAGTATGATCACCGTCATCCAAATCTCCCAAATTTTCCAGATATATCAATTTCTCAGAAACTCTGTCTGATTTTCCCATAAATACCCAAAGTACCTGTTTTCCCAGAAGCTCTGCCCAAATCTCCCAGATTCTCCAAAAATCCCAGCATCTCTGCCCAAATCACCTAGAAATGCCCAGATATACTTGTTTCTCCTAGAAACTCTATCCATATTTCTTAGAAATACCCAAAATACTAGTTTCTCTCAGAGGTTCAGTCCCATTCAACCAAAAATCCCTATTTCTCCTAGAAACTCCCATTACTTCTTCCTCTGAATCATCCAAATCCCTGTTTTTCCCAGAAACTTTGTCCAAACATCCCAAAATATCCCAAAAATCCCTGTTATACCTTGGTGATCACACTGGAAAGTAATGTTAGCACACTCTATATGGCTAGAACCTTACTGGTTTAACTGCTATCTATAATAAATAGGAGCATCATATAGATTAGGGCTTACATCCGCATGCTTGTCTCATGTGCATGCACCATTCTCATCAGGCTGCATGCACTATCCTAGTTAGTCTGTACACAAGTCAGTCCACGTTTGTTAACATCACTATCATTGTCTCTCCAGTCATAACTATCAGAATCTGATACACTCCTCTCGAATCTATAGGTCATTATAGATTCCCAAAGTCAGCCACAGAGATCCCCATCCTGGGTCAGAAGTTCGAACAGTCATTTGGTTAGAATCAGTCCGCCGAGAAAATTCAACATGAATCAGGAAACTTTGGAAGCCAAGGTCACTAAATTAATCAATCAACAGTCAGATCGGCTGACTCAAGTTCTGAAATTTATGGAAGAGTTTTGACAACAGAAGCCACAGTACCCACCTGGGTTCCCACCACCATCAGGGTTCATGCCACCACCACCGCCTAGATTTGGACAGCCTCCCGAAAATATTGGAGAATAAGAATGGTTTCAAGGGGTCCCGCCGCCTGCATATGAGAAAAAGCTCCAAGAGAAAATGGAGAAGGTCGACAAGCTTGAGAACATACTAAGGAAGAGTAAGGGGGTTGACAATTACATGTTAGATCTGGAAGGATTGTTTGAGCCCAACAAGGTAAGGCTACCCGAGTACTTCAAGATGCCTAAAATCAACCATTTTTATAGAACTGGAAATCCGAAGAGCCACGTGAAGTTTTGTATGAGCATTTTCCAGTCAATGGGTTGCACCCATGAACACATAGCTATGCTGTTCCCTCAAACCCTCCAGAAAGTCGCACTATCCTGGTTCCTAACCCTTGAAACTTCCAAGACCCGAGTTTGGGAAGATATTGCTAGAACTTTCATTGATTACTACTCCTACAACCAAGAGCTTGATGTCACCATTCGAGATCTGGAAACTACCAGGCAAAATTTCCATGAGTCCTTCGCTGCATTCTTGAGAAGATGGAGGAATAAAGTAGTCCAAATGATCCACAGGCCTGTTGAGAAAGAGCAAGTACGTATACTGGTCAAGAACCTGTAACCAGTATACCATGAAAAATTATTCTACCAGTCCATCTCAACATTTGAAGAGTTGTTTGAGGTTGGGACTAGAATCGAGGATGCTATCTGTGAAGGCAAGATTAATGGAGCTGGGTCATTGAAAATGGAGAAGAAACCCCATACCTTTGGTGAAGATCAAGAGAGCCTAGATGTCAATGCCTTAAGCCCATCGTCAAGCCAAAATGACTGCAGTAAGAGGCACAAGAAAGGAAACCAAAGAGTCTTCACACCACTGGACATGAGCTTATCCTCCGCTCTCAATCACCTTGTTCAAAAGGGCCAACTTGTACCTTTGGATCCCAGTAAGCCTCCTAATCACCCACCTCCTGGGTACAATGAATCCAAGTATTGTGATTACCACCAAGACCAAGGCCATGAGTCCGACAACTATAAGAGGCTCTGTCACTCAATTCAGGATCTCTTAGATGATGCGCCGCACCCCAATCCAATCCACTACCTCGGTTTGGACCAACCCTTGACCTATCCGTTTAAATGATCCCCTTTGCTGAGGACCATGAATGTTGAACCTGTGCAAGTGAAGTGATGGTGATTGGGACTCTTGCTAGAAAACCAAATAAAGATGCTCTTTAGAAAAAGAAATAAAAAGAATAAGCGAGTCACTGTGACATTCCATTTGAGACCAGGTCGAGTCTAGTCGTGTCTGTTCTATGTTTGGAGTCTATTTCAAGTTTAGTCTTGTGATCGAGTTTGTTTGTCATCAAGTTGTTATGAGTCTGTAATCTTTCTCTTTGGATGAAGTGAAATATCATTTTTCTTAACCCGATGTGTATAGTCGTAAGTGCATGAATCACTGAACTGTAAGGTCACTTTTCAAACTATCACAGACAATAAATTTTT
This sequence comes from Hydrangea macrophylla, assembly GCA_033977485.1. Lineage (NCBI taxonomy): Eukaryota > Viridiplantae > Streptophyta > Magnoliopsida > Cornales > Hydrangeaceae > Hydrangea > Hydrangea macrophylla. Next base: position 76,310,332 of record CM066988.1, on the reverse strand, counting down.
GCATCAAACAAACAAAAAAAAGAGGAATCTTGAAAAGGTCAAAGTCGATTTCACGCTGACCCCGAAGAGGAGCCGAGAATTAAATAGTCTTACTTTAAGAATTCAAAGATACTTTTGCTCAAATCTCGAAAAGACATACTTGGAACTGATTTGGGGCTTGCCCAACACCTTTTTCCACCATTTTAAAGCCTTGAGCCTAGTCCAATCAAGAGCCATACAAACCTATCCAATGCAGACTTAGTCATTGTTGGTAGCCAAACATTTCAATGAGTTTCTTCCCCCTTCAAAAAAAAAGAAAAGAAAAGAAAAGAAAAGCTCGCTAGGTTGAAAACCTGAAAAGGGCACCTAGGCAAAAGTGTGAGCTAAAAAGGTGTTGATTTCCAAAATCTGACCCTAGCCAGTCAAAAGGTTGAAGAAAATTTTGATGAAACAAATGAGAAAATTGTAGGATTCAAGGTACGTCATTAGAACGCGCCTAGATCATGTTTCAAAGGGCTCAAAACGACCATAAACAAATTCTGAGAGTTGCACGCACATCATGAAATTTAGAGATTGCGATTGAAAGATCTCACATGAATCAACTATAAATTGACTGGCTAGGCGAATGTGAAAAGGATCAATCCTCAAAACAAAACAAAAAGAACAAGAAAAAGAAAAGAAAGGGGGATTGAAACTGAATCCTTTTATTCAAAGCTACCACAAGTGGCTCAAGTTTGAACTTATTTGACGATTGGTTTGAAAAACCCTCATACCCAATTTCTTTCAAGCCCTGCCTTGAACTACACTTGACCTGATTCCCACTCGAGGATACGTAGGCAACCGCATCGGTTTGGTCGACACCATCATAATCACCCCCTTTTCTTTCAAAACTTTGGCCTGATCCCCGCTCGGGGGTACGTAGGCAGACTTTCAAAGAGAAAAGAAGGATGACTCACTAGCTCAAAAATCTGAAAGGACGCCTAGGCAAAAATTAGAGCTATATCCAAGGTGAGCAATAACAAAAGAGAGAAAAGAGCTCGCTAGGTCACCTCACTGGTGCCTAGGCAAAAGTTATGAGCATTTGATAGATTAAAGTCACGGTCCTTGCCTCAAGCCAGAAAATCACCTTGCACACTTGGGGCAAACTTCGGCCACACGCCTGGTTTGCCTGAATTTTACTATCTACCCTTCATACAAGGGGCAAACTTCGGTCACCTACCTCGTTTGCCCAAAACCTTCAAACAACCATCTTCCAAACCAGGGGCAAACTTCTATCACCTACCTCATTTGCCTATGAACTAGGGGCAAACTCTGTTTGCCTAACATGATCCCTTCACACCAAAGGGTGAGTTTTCAAGTCACCAAGTTGTTTTGAAAATTTTGAAATAGAGCATCTTTTATTCTAAAAGCTAAGGCACAAATCCAAAGCACATTTTGGGAGAAGCAAAGAATTGATTAGATCAATAGGGAAGAACTTTCAAAATGAGATTTATCATCAAAATTATGCGGAGTGAACTCATAAGAAAAATGGGACATCATTTATGATGAAAGCACATCAAGTTTTATCAAGTCGAGCTTGTTTCAATTTAGTGTCAAATGTGTTGCCCTCGCGTGTCAGTGTCTGTCAGTTTTTGAGTCTGTCATAGTCTTTTTCAGAAAAAGAGTTTGTCGTAGTCTCAAATGTGTAAGTCAACAGTGACGAATAATGTTTTTTTTTAAATCAAGTTATAAAGAGCATTCCAATGACAAAACAAGCAGGAGTACCAAACATCATTACTGCACCAGACAAGGCGTCAGCATGAGAAGTGTCCAAACTTAGGGCAAATGCAAATTTCATCCCTTTCCAAACCGCCAAAAGTTAATCATCATCTTCTAGCAACATAAGTCTATGAGTGGTCGTTGATCATCTTTCTTCATGCAACATAAGTCCATGAGTGGCTGTTGATGATCTTTCTTTCTCCTAGCAACATAAGTCCATGAGTGGCTGTTGATCTTTCATCTTTCTTCATGCAACATAAGTCCATGAGTGGTTGTTGATGATCTTCATTTCTCCTAGCAACATAAGTCCATAAGTGGTTGTTGCTCATCTTCGTTCATGTAACATAAGTCCATAAGTGGCTGTTGATGATCTTCCTTTCTCCTAGCAACATAAGTCCATGAGTGGCTGTTGATCTTTCATCTTTCTTCGTGCAACATAAGTCCATGAGTGGCTGTTGATGATCTTCTTTCATCCTAGCAACATAAGTCCATGAGTGGCTTTTGATGATCTTCTTTCATCCTAGCAACATAAGTCCATGAGTTGCTGTTGATGATCTTCTTTCATCTGTGCAACATAAGTCCATAAGTGGCTGTTGATCATCTTTCTTCATGCAACATAAGTCCATGAGTGGCCGTTGATGACCTTCTTTCATCCTAAAGCAACATAGTCCATGAGTGATTGTTGATCACCCTCCTCTTTCAATATCAAAACCTTAACTGTCGCAGACCATCTCCGTATCCTTCATCACAAATAGAATGATACCTTGATTCCCATTCAATGGGCATATTTCCTTCTTTCTAGCAGAGTGCATTATCCATTCCAGTGGCCCATTTCAGTCAAGATTGACAAGGTTTCATCCCCAGTAGGCATATCAATTCGTCAGTTCTTTTGATCACAGTTAGTCCAACCGTTGGTTCAATCCTGATAGTCACAGTAGTTCACTGTCGACTCGTCATCTTGATTCGTACATTGTCAGTGCAATCCATGACAGTCACAGTAGTTCACTATCGACTCGTCACCTTGATTCGTACATCATCAGTTCAATCCTGATAGTCACAGTAGTTCACTGTCGACTCGTCATCTCGATTCGTACATCGTCAGTTCAATCCATGACAGTCACAGTAGTTCACTGTCGATTCGTCATCTCGATTCGTACATCGTCAGTCCTTCTGATCACGGTTACTCCAACTGTTGATCTAATCCATGACAGTCATAGTAGTTCATTGTCAACTCATCATCATCAGTCCAATCCATGACAGTCACAGTAGTTCACTGTTGACTCGTCACCTTAATTAGTGCATGGTCAGTTCTTCTGATCAAGGTTAGTCCAACAGTTGGTCCAACCCATGACAGTCACATAGTTCACTGACTACTCGTCATCTCGATTCATGCATCGTCAGTTCATTAATCATCACTCCCATTCAAAATGTGTTGTGTTCATTGTTCTCATTCAAAATCTTGGGCTTCCATGTCCATTAATGGTGCTTCCATGTCCGTCGCTTGACATCTCTGGTTTTCATCACTTGAATTCTTAGGGTTTCTGTGTCCAGGATTTCCATGTCCATCGGTTATCTGTTAAACTTCATCTTTGATTAACGTCCTCTGGGACCCCACGTTCGATTACATTCGCTTGCGAAGCACACTTTCCAAAATTCAGAAGTTTGCTCCAAGACTCAGGGTCTTCACACCTTGGTATCCCTATCCGGGTCAATAACTACATCACGGTCAAAAACACTAGCACAACATAAGTCCACTCGGAGTGGCACACGCCCCACAGTACCAGCTCATACTAGGATCAGAACACTAAGCATGATAGGACTCATGACACAATTCATATCACGCCCATGCATTGCATATCATCCTCATAGCATAGCATCTGCCTGTCTCGTTGTGCATGTGTGATTTGCTCCTTTGTGCCTTGAGCTACATCCTGGTCTGATTCCCCTTGGGATACGTAGGCAGCTTACGTACAGCACGACCAGCACTAGCCTCAACATCATTGCATCTTTTGCAGCGCTTTTTATCCTAAATCTATAGCCTCCAAAAGACCTGTCTCTTCAAAGGTTTGACACTCGCTTGCGACATGCGTTGCCTTGCAAGTTCATGCCAAAGAGGGGCAAACTGTAGACACCCCTTTTTGTCGGCTATCAGATTTAGGAGACCCATGGCTTGTTGGTTCACAATGATCGAAAAAAGACTCAAAAGGACTCTTGGAAGTTGGTTTTATTTCTCAAGATGCTCAGAATGACCAAAATGCCCCTGAAAGCCTGAAAACTCCCAGATTTGGACCAAAACATTATAGGAATGAGTTTTCAAGTAAAGTTAGATGAAATCTTCAGCTCCCAGAGACCCCCGGAAGTTCCGAAAGTTCCCAGAAAGTCTCCGTTGACTAGTTTGACAAAGGTTTGACCAAAGTTTGACCAAGTTTAACCAAAATCGTCCAAATTCGCCGGAATCATTCTAGATCGTGTGGAAAGCATTAAAGTAAGTTTTAAAAGAAGATCGCACGAAAACGTCAGCTCTTGGGAGCTCTCAGAGGTTTCCAGAACATCCCGGGAATCCCAAGTTTGACCAGTTTGACCAAAATTTGACTTTAAAACCGGAGCACTGTATCAATTTTCAAACATTTTTCATGTATACTAGAGGTCAATAGCTTTTCAACGGTATATCACACACAATTTTCGGATTTAAAATGAGTTTATTATGAATTTTTTAAGGCGAAAAAGGCGATCAAATCGGCTTTTATCGCAAATACCGAAAAACTTTTCAAAGTGAACTATCTCCAAACTATTCTTTATTTAAAATAGACTCCATTACCTTTCCAACAATATATTACAACCTCAATTTGGAATTCGTATGCATTTTCTGTGAATTTCGAACGAAATAGGGCCTTTTCGCAAATACCAGAACCTCTGGGGGACTAAACAGCATTATCTGGACAATGGAGGAGCAGTGCCGCCGCGGCACTGGCCCACTACTACCGTGGTACAGGCCCAGTGCTGCCGCGGTACTCTCCCCCAGAGCAGTCCATTTTTGTAGTTTTGTTTGGGTGTCCAAATTGATTAATTAGAAACCAAAACGACGTAGTTTTGGTTCCCAACTTATTTTGGACCAATGGGAGACCTTTTTATACTTTATAAAATCCCATTTACCACCCCTCAATTGCCTATAAAAGAAGCAATTTACTTCCATTTAGAGGGAGAGACATGGAAGCTTAGGATGAAACTCTAGAGAAATATAGAGAGAGAAAGAGAAGAAGTAGTCTTCTTCTTTTATTTTCTCCATCAAAGTGAGTTTTCTTTTTACTTGAGTTTGCTATCAAAACTTCAATCATCCAAACAATTCTTTCACCACCATTCTTGAGTATTCATAAGATAGGAAGCTAGTTCCATGTCCAAATGTCACCATATATGAGTGAAACACCAAGCTACAAGTCCAATATCTCAATGATTATCAACTATTGATTGCTATTTGAATGCTTATTTACTTTGATGTTCATCTCTCTCTTAACCTCATTTCTTTTTTACTTTTCTTTGATTATTTAGTTGTTCATCATCATCTAGATGACATGTTGCTTGAGGAGAGTGAATCCTTATGGATAGTAGCTCTTGACCTTAAAGACATGTTTGATAGATGATGATTTTACCTTCAATACATTCATATGTATTCTTGAAGTCATATTCTGAAACAAAACTATGTTTGTGCAAGTAATTGGGAGTTCTTTGATGATTCAAGGTTGTATGAGATTCTAAGTAGTCACATAGTCATCTCAATTTTTTAAGTTCATGCTTTGAAAATCTATTTCAAAACCCCTAATCAAGAACTCAAACTCTATTCCAAAACCCAAATCCATTTTCTCCAAAAATGATCCAAAACAGTGAGCTGTTCAGATTCAAAGATTTGTTTTGAATTAAATACTTGAGTTATGATGATAAAACTACTTGAAAAATCTTCCTAAGACATCATCGTTTGTCTCTAATTTTTCCCATCAATTATAGATATGTGAAAGTATTATTTTCAGATTTAAGAAGTTCATATTCATAATTTGCCTCTGTTCTCACAGAATGCTTACCTGACTTCTTGTACTTATTCTGGATGTTTTCGTCACTGTACATATATCTTTTCTATTTTTTTTTTATGAAACTTGGGTGTCTTAGGAAACGTTTGGTATATAATGGGTCATCATAAACCATTTCTTTGATTTATGAAAAATCATGCAAAATCAGTCAACAGTGCAGCTTTTATTTATGCGTCATGTGTACATTCTGATTTGTTTCTTTCAATCTGTGATAGCTATTGAGGTTTGGTCTTTTTCTGTGCATTCTAGACACACAATGGAGGCTCTCTAATTATTTTCACATTTTACTAGGCATGTTTGACCACCCATTATGATGTTATAAAGTAATGCATATAGTCTGTCCACTATTCACAGCATGTCACTTTTTGACTTTCACACTTTGATGCAACACTCTCTTGTATCTAGATGAACCCATATCCCATGACCATGTTCTTTATCACTTTTAGCATACTATATCATTTCATGTATCATCTATCCTCTGATGTATCATACTCCCAGAGATTCTTGAGTTTGGTTTCCAAATAAAATCATGTTTTGCAAATACTTGGGAAGTTCTTGAAATGAGTTAGGAATTGATATTCCAAGTGGTTAGAAAATTCATCCAAGTTCTGGAAGTATACTTTCAAAACCCCCATTTCAACCCACGCCCCCCCCCCCCCCCCCCTCCCCTCAAACCTTCTCATTTTGATCTCAAGAAAGAAAACTCAAGTTTTTCCTAAAATCTTTAAAACAGCGAGTCAAAACAGTGAATGATCTGATCTCAAAGATTTCTCTAGAACTCAATACTCAATGTATGGATGTAAGACCACTTGGAAAGCCTTCCTAATTCATTAGAGAACAACCCTAAGTTTTGGTTTGGCTTGGAAATACTTGGAAGAGGTCCATTTGGACCCAAACATTCTCTCCAGATATTTTGTTTTTGCTGTCACAGCAGCTTGGTTGACTTACAACTTGTTTTACAGAAAACGTTTCCAAAAAGGGTGGTCCCAACTCATTTTTCCCTTAAACTTAAATGTCTTAGGGAACATTCTGTATAAAATGGGCCCCTAGATCATTTGTTTTCATTTTCTAAGATTTTCTAACATTTCAGTCGACAGTACAGACTCTGTTTCTGAATAACCTCTATTGTTTATATGATTTCTCTCAATCTGTAATAGTTATTAAATATTGGCCTTATGGGTTGTGTTCTAGACACGATAAGGAAGATCTCCATAAAAAAATCATGCATTGAAAACATTCCTAACCTCTCTTTTCAATTTTCAAAAGATCATGTTACTATTCTGTCCACTATTCACAGCAAAGCATACTTTTACTTCCATCCTTTCATTTGATGCTTACATGCACTCCAAATTAGCTCATGTCTTAGGAATTAGTTCATACTACATTTGTAGATATCCCATGATAATTTCATTCATTCATTCATACACATTCTAGACTTCTAAGTCATTCTAGGAATCCATGAACATAAAACACACTACAACCTTGGCACATTCTAGATACATACATTGCATCCATGCAAGATTTGGGGCTTTCATGGCTCCTAATCTAAGAAGGTTATAAGGAATGAATTTGATTACACGTTCATGCTTCCCCCTCGATCTAATCTTCCTTTCTCATCCGTCTCGGGGATTGAGAGATCTTCTTTGCTCAAAGATTAACATGTATCATACTAGCTTGCTAAGCATATTTTGATTTCTTTATTTATTTGTTTCAAGAACAATTCATGTCCCCTTAGATTAGGAAAAATTTATTACTTGATATGTGATTAGACAATTTTTTCTAGATTTGTGCGTGTGATCATTCACTTTGCATTGTGTGATGCTTGGCTTAGATCTTATGAATGATATTTTATCTTTAGATCTTCCATTTCAAGTTTCTTATGTAATGTAGTATACTATCATAGTATTAATTGTCGAACCAAACATAGTATAAGATGATTATTCGGATGCTAATTGAGGCCCGTTGAAAGACGGGGCGAGTTGAGGGTGTTTTAGTCGCGACAAAGGCTCCTTCCTCTCTCGTATCAAAACCCCGAGCCAAGTTCCACTACAACAAAATTAGCCTTTTAAGATAGAAAAAAGTGTTGCAATAGGTCATATAATGTGTCACTAGTTGTTTTACCAACACTTACTTAAGTGTCATAATAGGTGTTGTCGCTAAGTCTTGTTAGGACACTTACCTAAGTGTTGGTAAAACTGTCAGTAAAGGTTACTTTGTAACGATAGAATAAAAAATTGTCATTAAAAGTGTCACTAAATGTTACTTTTGAAGTGGCATATAATCGTGACTAATGACAAAACGAAAGTGTCATTAGAAGTGTCACTAGAAGCTACTTTTACTAACACATATATTTTTGTGTCGGTATGAGTGTCACTAGAAATTGCACCAATTTTTCGTAACGACTGAATAAAAAATTGTCATTAAAAGTGTCACTAAATGTTACTTTTGAAGTGACATATAATCGTGAGTAATGACAAAACGAAAGTGTCATTAGAACTGTCACTAGAAGCTACTTTTACTAACACGTATATATTTTTGTGTCGTTATGAGTGTCACTAGAAATTGCACCAATTTTTTTTCCTAACAGTCTACCAAGTTTTGAACTTAAGACCTCCTTGAATATGTTGCAGTCTTGAATCCGCTTGACCAAGTAGCCAACTTTCAACTACAAGAACGAAAATTATTTATTTGTATATAATAAAATCATGTACTATTAACATATATTTAAAGTATTAAACACCAGTAGTAATAGATTTTCTATTGCTAATATACTTATTTTTATATTATATATTACTATAGTTATTATTATCGAATACATTTATTTAATTAATTATTTAAGTAATTAATTTTTATTAAAATTAATAATATGGAGAACTATTTAAAATAACTATGTATACAAAATAACTATGTATTCAATACAGTCCAGGGGCATAATTGTTTTTTGAACATTTAAAGTCACTTTATTTTTATGTCACCAAACACCTACATAATATATTCGTCTACCGTATCCACTTGTACAATTCATTACCCAAACACCACAACTATTATAATTTATTCTGACAAAAGCAATTTCAAAGTTATCGCAATAGCAAAGCGGAAACTACCCTAAATTGGGCTTTATATTTTCCCTTGTGTTGTCCTTCATGCTTAAGTAACATTAAAGAATAGAATAATTAGACAGAATTACTGGCGTCGTTTTATTAAAGTAGGACAGAGGGCAAACATTTAAATTTCAAATGCTATTAATTAACGATATTGGTTTACAAATGCCGCTAACTATCGGTATTTTGTATGAAAACGATGTTAAGTATCGGCATTTAACTACCAAGTGCTGGTATTTGCGAGTGCTCTTTAAAATCTTGGTAATGAACAACACTTATTTTTTAAAAAAGAAATGCTGGTAATTAAAGGTATATTTTTAAATGCGAGGATATGCCGTTTTTCTTGTTATGATAATTTTTTTCTTGTTTATTGATAAAAATCTCTCTTTATAAAGAAAAAAATAATAAATGTCATTATTCTGTACTTTTGAATGTACTTATTTTCTTTCGTAGAGATAGGAAATTATGTGTTTTTCAAGTAACTTCTAAAGTCATGGTTTTTTTTATTTTTTAGAGACGAACAATTATATGTGCTTACAAGGAATTTCTAACGACACTTATTTACTTTTTTATACACCAAAAATCATATGTCCTTATAAGTAACTTCTAAAGACAATTATTTTCTTTTGTAGAGACAAAAAATTATGTGTCCTTACAAGTCACTTTTAAAGACAATTATTTTCTTTTGTAGAGATGGAAAATTATGTGTCGTTACAAGTAACTTCTAAAGACACTTTTAAATTTTGTCTCAAAATAAATGTCTCTACAGGCCATTTTTATTGTAGTGTTCTTTGGTTATGAAGGGCCGGTGCCCTTTATCCATTTGGGTGAGTCAAAATTAGGTTTCTTGGTTCCTTAAAGACCAAGTGGTGACTCTGTATCTATTTTCAATAGACCATTTTCTTTCTTTGATCCAAATCAAATTTCAAACAAAAACAAGCAAGTGGTGGAATCCCGCGTGTCCACACCAGTGTATCAGGAAAAGATGAGGTTTCAATCGATTAACACTTTCGCTAAAGTCTTTGATGTGGGAACGAGGATAGAGGATGCAATCCAAGAAGGGGTAATTAAGAAAGAGGAGCAATCGAACAGGTACAGGAGGCCGAGCTATGGGTCAAACGGAGGACATTCGGGGGGGTCACTCTAGCTCCATCGACGTTAATGCACTAAATGAGCCAGACAAAAAATTTGATGTAACAAGGAGGGTAGAAGACTAGCAACTAAGGAAATTTTTAGATTTGGGAGTATCACTATCAACCGCCCTTGATAGACTGATGGCAAAAGGTCATCTTTGCCCATTGGAGCCTCGACCTTTACCGAATCCGCTTCCACCAAGTTTTCGAGAAGATCTCTATTGCAAATTCCACCAACAAAAGGGTCATGCCACAGATCGGTGCACAAGGTTGAGGCATGAAATTCAAGACCTCATTGATGACAAGGTAATATCAGAACCGACTGTCAAAGCTCCGAACGTTACTAGAAATCCGCTATCGAATCTTCATGATGTACCACCGCCACAAGGCCTTTATTTCTTGGGGATAAAAGAGACAACCTTTGATCCGTCTAGGCTAATCACTAAGGCTGGGACACCAAGGAAGCCTTACCAACTGCCAAACGATTTGATAATCTGTACCCTGGTGAATCAATCAAAAAGATGTGGAGAGGGAAGGACAAAGTAAATAGATTGGTGGGTTCAAGAAACTAAAAGCGCTGATAGTCAAAATATGGATCAAGTAGAAGATGACATGTGGTATGAAAGTGACAAAGATGCAAAAACAAAGAAAAAGAGTTTAAAGCAATTTTTGAGATCAATAATCTATGGGCAAAGGAAGAAGTCAGTCATCTAACCCGGCCAGGGAGACATTTTAAACTGCATGAGCTGGAGGAAAATCACCCGGGGAGGGAATTGGACAAAGAAAAGGGGAAGATGAATGAAGAGAAGAAGAAGATAGGGTTCTGAAGCAAATGAAGAAGACTTAGGCCAATATCACCATATAGGGGTTGTTGATCGCTTCTAAGCGCCACAGGCAGGCAGTCTTGGATGCTGTAAACCAGTCCGATGTTTCTATCGACACAGCACCGAAGGACCTTGTGGGAATGATGGGCAAAATTTCAGCCCTGTTTATCACCTTCTCCTCATATGATCTACCCCCCAAAGGGCCTGTAGACACCCCAATTTTGACCAAACGTCGAATTAAGGGGAGTGTTACCTCCAAGTCCAATGATGACAATTTTCGAACAAAACTAAGGCTTCTAAGGTAATTCAAGCTCTTCAAAAGACTCTTCAATTCAAACCACCTGGTCATTTGAGAAGCTCTCATGGCCTCTAAAGGTGTCAAAAAACCATTTGGTCGTAACCAAGGGCTCCTCAGGGACTACTCCTAGTAGTGGTAGCACCTGGTCCCACTCTGTCACCGTATCCAAGTACTACAAGCACTCCCCCCCCCCCTCCCCCCCCCGAAGGGGATTCCAGTGATCACAGAGAAGTCGAGTGGGGTCATCGTCACCTGCCCAAACTTGAAGTAGAACGTGTTGGTGGTATCCCACCATCGCTCCAAGAGGGCATGTTTCTGTTGAAGATTGTTGGAGCTCTTCGTCAAGAGTTTGATGAAGTCTCCAAAGCCCTTTGCATCAATAAAGCCCTGTACAGTCTCGTTCAGGGACGCATACCACACGAAGCCGTGGGTCAGGCTACCATGCCCCTTTAGCACATCGGGCTGGAGCTGTAAAAGAAAATACGAGAGTTTAATGTCAGCAAATGAATGGATATAAGAAAGGAATAAAATAGAAATAAAAAAGTAAATTATAATAATAATAATGAATAATGAATAATGAATAATGAATAATGAATGAGTAAAAAAGAGCGATTGCATCGCTCGAAAAATTCACAAGCATAACATTCGCATTCATAAGAGTACATATGAAGTTTTGTTGACATGCATTGCCTTCATGAGGTTTATGAGAAAGGTATGGAAGAAAAGAATAGAAATAAAATAAAATAAAAAAGGAAAGAAAGTATAATAACAAAAATAAACATGAATGAATAAAAGAGAGCGATTGAAACGCTTGAAAGATCCTATAAGCACGGCATTTGCATTCATGAAGGGGGCATGTAAAGTTTTGTCATGCATCTCATTCATGGGGTTCAATATAAAAAAAAAAGAGAGAGAAAAAGAATAAAGGAAAACAAATAATAATAGTAAAAATGAAAAGGAGAATAAAAATGAATAAGTAAGAGAGGAGCGATCAAAGCAGTTAGGATCTAGAAGAGCAAGGCACATGCATTCAAAAAGTACAATTGAATAAATCAAAAGGGGAAGCATGATGTCATATATTATGTTCATTAGAATTTTGAGCAGGAAATTGAAAGAAATGATTTAGAGGAGCGTATACCTCTCGTCGGAACGCTCTGGCGAACAGGTGCTTATCCGGATCCCAGAGTCAAAAGGTGGGATTAGGGTAAGGAGTGGCTCTGTAACTCGTCCTCTTCCTAGAGCTACCCAAGCCGCTAGGCATGACACTCAACCTGTTGAGAATAAAAGAACTGAATGTCATTTCTTTTGAAAGAATCCAACAAAACAATAAAAAAAATAAAGAAAATAACAGGATTTTTGATCAAGAGGAACTAACCTATGGATCCTACATATCAATGCAGGAAAAAGAAGAAAAATCTCCAAAGAGCTTTGGATTGGAGAGAGTTGAGAATGAAATGAAAACACGGCATATAAACAGCGGCACTCGAAAAACGTGCACGACAGTTGGTGGAGTGTTATACGGCACTCGCTAAGTGCCGCAGCGGCATTCTGCTAGTACTGCACGGTAGTCACGGACTGTCGCATTTTGAAGCATGTGCCGCGAATGAGGCCGTTCAAAGGCCTTTGGTTTCCCCCTAAAATTCAAATTGAATCCTGAAATTTGGAATTTGAACACCGAAATTTGCCCACCTTATACGTTATGGTCCCTGAAAGTTATTTCCAAGACCAACTGACTCCCGATTTTAGAATTTGAATTGTTTTGGGTCTAATTGACTCCTGTTTTTGGAAATTTTGAATTTTTTGAGTCCAATCGACTCCCAATTTTGTGAAATAGAAATTCCTTGAGTCTGATTGACTCTTGGTTTTATGAAATTTAATTTGTTCTGAGTCAAATTAACTCCTGTTTTTGGAAATTTTGAATTCTTTGAGTCCAATCGACCCCCAATTTTGTGAAATAAAAATTCCTTGAGTCTGATTGACTCCCGGTTTTATAAAATTTAATTTGTTTCAAGTCCAATGACTCCTGTTTTTTTTTTTTTTGAATTTTTGAATTCTTTGAGTTTGGTTCACTCATGATTTGGAAGTAGAAATCCTGATTGACCCCCTAAAATAAATTTGAGTCTGATTGACTCCTGATTTGGAATTAGAAATCCTGATTGACTCTTGAAATAAATTTGAGTCTAATTGACTCTTGATTATGAAATTTTGAAAGGAATTTGAGACTGATTAACTCTTGGAATTATTTTGAGACTGATTTGACTCCTGATTTTGAATATTGAAATACATATCTGATGGGGCCGAAGGGCTGCGGATTTTCAGAACAAACATATCTGACAGGGCCAAAGGGCTGCGGATTTTCAAAGCAAACATATTTGATGCGGCCGAAGGGCTGCGGATTTTCAAAGCAAACATATCCGACGGGGCTGAAGGGCTGCGGATTTTTCAGAGCAAATCCGCATTTGACATCGGGGCCTAAGTTGCGAAGCGCCGCCCAGTCAATTGTATTCGTCCGTTCGGCCGAGACGGCCACGTATCTTGAAAGGAATCAACCTGATAATTATAGAAACTCCAAATTCTAAAGAATAACTCATCTTTAAATTCGAGTAAACACGATCATTAAGTAGCATAGGGCATCGATTGCATCTAGATGCATCAGGATTGCACGATCTCGAATCACATCATTTATAGAGCACAAAGTTGTGTTGACAGCCGTCATTGCATAAACACGTGCATCACGAAAGGATAGGTGCATGTATCTGTATGACTACTTGTGCTTGTGTGTGTTTGACCTTGCTCGAACTATATCTTGGTCTGATTCCTAAATGGATATGTGGGCAGCTCATCATTGAGCGCGACCAGCATGAACTATTGTCACGCGCATATTTTCTTTTGCAATGCATTTTATTTTACCTAAATCCAACAGTTTGGTCAAAGGCTTGCCTTCACACAGGCTTCGACATTTTCTTGTGAAACGCGTTGCTTCACAAGCTCTGTCAAAGAGGGGCAAACTATAGACACCCTAATTTTGACCAAACGTCGAATTAAGGGGAGCATTATCTCCAAATCCGATGATGACAATGTCCGAACAAACCTAAGGCTTCCAAGGTGATTCAAGCTCTTCGAAATGCTCTTCAATTCAAACAAAAAATAAAGAAAGAAAAAAAGATAGAAAAGAGAAGGATAGGGGAAAACAACACAGGATATAAGATGTGGCAGTCACGGGGTGCCGCTGCGGCACTCTCTGATTGTTGGAATGGTAGTTTCTAATTGCCGTTGTGGCACTCTCTGATCACCGCAAAAATACACCAAATGCCACAAAAATCAAAATTCCAAAAAAGAAGGCAGTCCGCAGAGTTGTCCGCGACATTCATTGAGTGTCGTATCAGCAATCACTGAATCCGGCGCCGGTAATCAGTGAGTGTCGTTCTAGCATTCACTGAATGTCGCTTCCATCTCCACTGAATGTCGCTTTTTCTGGCAGTCTGCTTTGAAATAGTACGTTTTGTACCTTCAAAGGGACATACGGGATTAGGGTTTTCATGGTAAATTTACTAAAATATCCCTTTGAAATTTTCCTATATATAGGGGATGAATATCCCATTACAAGGGATCTTGGTTTTTATTCCTGAATCTCAACTTGTAGTTTAAAACCTTATCTTGATTCTCTTTGTTTTAAAATCTCTTCAAATTCTCTAACACAATTAGGGAAAAGTTTTAGAGGAGTTTAAGAAAGAAGTTGCATGAGTTAGAAGAAAAATAGCTTGAATCACCTTCGAAAGACCTTCAAAAATCTAAAAGTTGAGGATAATTGGAGGTAGCCTCTATAGACTCTAATTCAAGTTTAATCACAATATATACAGTCTTTAGGACCTTTTACACATTTTCAAAAACTCTCTTCTCACCTCATATCATCACACACCACTAATGTTGTGATTGAACTTTCATTTTAGTTGGTTTGGATTAAAGTGACCTAAGGTTTAAGATTAAATAAATCATGGGGTAAAAGTCACCTTGGATATTACTTGAATCTTGATTTTCTTTTTCTTTTTTCTTTTGATTATGTTCATCTCTTAGGATTCATGAGACCTTCAATGTCTTACTTGAATCCCTAGACTAGGAGTCCTTTAATCTCCTTGTAAATTTATGATTTTTCAAAAGGATTAAGGTTGATGTTAGCATGTTTGGTTAATGGGTCTAAACCTATCTCCATGGTTTAGGTTGTTTCTTTTGAGATTTCATTAAGCTTCTCCATACACTATTAAAATCTATAAGTATAAGTGTCCTTAGTCTCCAATGACCATCAAGTGGGAGGAAAAGTAGTTTGGGTTAAGCTAAACTTCATGGCTTGGTAGTTAGAGTTAACAAATAAAAGATGAATACGACAAATGGTGTAGTGAGTTCATATCAAAGATTTTAGTTAAATAATGGACTATTGGAATTCAGTGAGACCAATTGGAGAGTGTCACTAACACAATGTTTTATCACTGTGATTTTTGTTTTGATGAGATTTCATGTTTAAGATGGCTTGGTAATGAGTTTTGTGCGGCAACCATAATCTGTCTAGAATTTCAGAACAGTAACACTTTCTTGAAATGGGTAAATCAGAGCTTCAATCAATCATTCTTGACTTCAAATAATTTTTTCTATAAAGTTTAATGTGTTACTAAGGTCTCCTAAAAAGATTAGAGTCAATCGAATTTATTTACTATTTTTAGAAAATCATAAAAAAAACTCTGGGCGGAGAGTTGTAAATTTCTGAGTGATGTCTAGTATTCGTCCAATTCCTAGAGATTGAACCGTTGATCTTTGATTTTTCTTTTTGGGTTAGAAACTAGACTCATAGAGGCATCTTGTGTACAAAATTCATTGACATAAAACCATGGGAAGCATGCTTTTTTTTTTTTTTTTTGAAGTTCTGATCTGCTCTCTGTAATTTTAGAATTTTGTGACTGATTTGACAAACTTTGTAAATAATGATCCAAAAGACTTTTCTATGGCCTACGGCTTAAACCATGCTTTAATAATGATTAGTTAAACTTAAACCCAAGGGTTAAGTGATCCAAACCTATGAATATTTCATAACTTACTCTTGTTCGTGTATTTATATGCATTCATCCATGTAACTTAATACTTGTAATTAGGATTTGCTTTGTATTGGAATTAAATTGCACTTAATTGAACATAATTGTGAATTCCTTATGGTCATGTTGGGACTACACCATCTCTATATGGACATTACATTGGCTCCTAGTTGAGACTTGTAGATCTATAGAAGTGATGCATTTCCAACTAATTAGAAGGAATTCATAATTATGTCAATTCTTTCATACCTGATAGATTTAAGCTAGGATATTATTTAGAATCTCATGCTATATTTTAATTAAGGTATGTCTGTTTTGTAGGGCTTCTGAGGTATGATTTCTCAAACTCCTCCTTAGTTTATTCAATTTCTTGATTTTATTGATTTTTTGATCTCATGTGCGACACCTTAAAATTAGCTCTTGCCTTATGTGTATATACAATTAGAGACCTTTTTTAGGATTTCCTATTTTTGTATGCATTGCATGTTTCAATATCGTAGATGGATCTCGAGTAAGTCTTCTAGTTCCCTATTTACATATCATCTCGTTTGCTAATTAAAATTATGTGGTTTTGAATGATATTTTATCATCTGCAATCTTACTCCCTTTAGACATACTTTTGTAATGTATATTTATACATATGTATTAGTTAAGGGCATGCTTAGTGTAATAACCTGCATTTTCATGCATTATTATATTTAAAATTTTCATTATCATTTGCATTATCATATTTAAAATTTAATATATACTGTCTGTTTATATGTTAATTCTTATGTGAAAAGTTTAATTCTTGACTAATTTCATAATTGAAATTTCTTTTGGGGTCAAAATGCAATTTTCATAAAAACTTGCAATACCTGTGTTAAATTTCAAAACTGTATTTCAAGACGGTGGAATTATTTCTTTTAAACTCAAACTGTATTTTTATAAAATCAGAAAACTATTTCTAACGTTAAAATGAATTCTCTGTATTTTTGTGATAAATACCGTATCACGAAAATACCAGTGTAAGTTTAAAACTGTCCGCGCAGTGTTAAACTTCCACAGAATTTTGGAAGTAAATGATTGAACAAATATATTTATACCCAAATTATTATGCTGATGCTTTTCCTTAGGTCTTGTTTGGCAAATGTTGTTGTATGTGTATTGTCCTTATGCCATAAGCTAGATTACCCAAACACACATTGACCCACCTCAACTCCACCTACCCCTTGCAATTATCAGTGGAGCTTTATGTGTAGTGGATACACATCATTTTGCACATTCTTTGTAATTAATGGAAAAGTAATCTTTTGATTGTGCTTTGTTTGGCAATGAGTACCTTGCATGTGTAATTGTTAAGTTTATAGCTTAATTGCCAAACACCCACAAATTGACCCCTATATACTTGGCCCTTGGATCATCCGAGAGTGGTATAACTCCACTTATATGATGAAGAGTTAGTGGGTATCTACACATTATACACAATCCTATTAATCTACTAATAGTCTAGAAATTAGTGGTTAATTATAAGATTTGTTAAACCAAAGTGGGTTATAAAGAAATCCTAAGAAATTCTTGGGCCCCAAGATCCTATAATTGCTGAATTTATATATACACACTTACAACACTCTCATACACACACTCTACACATTCTACAAATTGAAATAGAAAGAATTTTCAGAGAGAAAAGAGAAAGTTTGAGAGTTCAATTTGCTGAAAATTTCTAGAGAGAAGAGCTCCTCAATTTCCATAGCCAAGCTTGTATTGGATTTCTTGATTTGGTTATCTTTCTCAACAAATCTCTTTGCACTTAATCACAGTGAGTATTACTAACTCACTCCAAATGTAACTCATTCCTTATTTACTGATTTAGGTAGTTAATTTTAACAGTAGCAGAATTTTGTTTTCAGATTTTTGTTAGGAAAACGAATGAAATTTAAGGTTCTGCCCGCGTTGTCCCAAGCAAAACTCGATTCTGCACACTTTTCGTCTAATGCAATTTTCTCAGATTTTGCACCGTTTAGGCAGAAAATGAGGATTACAGTAGCAGAAAAAGTATATTAGAAATTCAATCTAATATTTTCTCTTTTAATTTTAACAGTAGCAGAATTTTGTTTCCAGATTTTTGTTAGGAAAACGAATGAAATTTAAGGTTCTGCCCGCGTTGTCCCAAGCAAAACTCGATTCTGCACACTTTTTGTCTAATGCAATTTTCTCAGATTCTGCACCGTTTGGACAGAAAACGAGGATTACAGTAGCAGTTTTTAGAATGCTATTAGTTATGTTTAAAATGATTAAGGCAATGAATTACGAATTTTCAATCCCCGTACGCGTATTATTTCTTTAATTCTGTGAATTCCTTTATGTTTAAAGTTTGATGACATTCATGTGGAGTCAGTTGTACATGCATGGTGAGTGTTGGTAGTGTGTAAAAGAGTAATGGTAGGGTGGAAAAGAGTATTGTTAGTGTGGAAAGTGTATGAGTTGTGATTGTGGTTGTGAGTTGTGATTGTGGTTGTGGTTGTGGTTGTGGTTGTGGTTGTGATTGTGGTTGTAGTTGAAAAAGAGGATGAGGGTGTCTTTGAAATGCGAAGGTGGCAAAAATGGACACTCCCTGACGCCCATGGAAGCGTTAAAGTGTGTGAAGCCGAACTTGGACACTCACTGGCACCCATGGAAGTGCTAAAGTGTGGCCTATGGACACTCCCTGATAACTCGAGTCTGGATACCTGTGTGGGGGTTGCCCCGGTATTTGCATGGCGGTTAGGGTCTTCAAAGTGTGAGGCATTGGACACTCCCTGGTACCCCGGACCAAAGTGTGAGGCAAACTGGACACTCCCTGGCGCCCCGTTGCTAAAGTGTGGCTATCTTAGTATTTCAAAGATACCAGGAGTAGGATAGAGGGTTGTTGGGTGTTGTCGAGAGAAAAGAGTCGGATAGATGAGATGGTGCATTGTTCTCATACACGGTCACATATGTGTGAATTTATCTTTTAAATAATGTTGTGGTTGTTTTCTAAACGAGCTCTTTATCTTAAATATAAACTTGTGATTTTTAAATGGAAATGGGAAAAAGGTAAATGAGTATGTTTTACATTCAGAGTTATGTTTTTAATACTCACCAGCTTCTTGAAGCTGACGGCGTTGATGCGTCCTGGACATTCGTGTCCAGGCTTTGCAGGTAATAATCAGGATGAACCGTATGATTATGCTAATTGAGATCAGTTGCTGAGAAGAGATGTTACTTTTATATGCTTTAAGTTTATGTGCTCTAAGTTATGATTAGTTTTTTAATAAGGATGACTGTAATAGACTTTAAGTTATTGTCTTATTTCAAGGCGGTCTGTGCCTTAGTTAACCCCGTACCATAAGATGTAATAAGTTAGAAAAATTTTATAAGCCTTGATTGCTCTACTCTGATTAATGGTTTTATGTTGTTCGACGTTTGGGACGGAATCGATCCTTCAAACTGTCGCGACCTACGGGTCCATAAAGGAAATTAAATGCTTTCCATATTTATGCTACGTCGGGGCGTGACAGGATTTAGTGGTATCAGAGCCATAGGTTTTCTAGATTGACCAGGCTCAGTTATTCACGCCATAGATTAGTGACATAGGTTACCCTAAAGTTTTACTAAGCTATACAACCAAGTTCTAGTGTTAGTTTAGTACGGATTACCCTTAGTTCAGAAACTAAAATTCTAAGTTGGTTTTATCATAGAGATGATTACCCGTTTGTCTTGTCACATCGACAAGAATGATAGCAATTTCCATATACCTTCAGACATATCCATTTAGGATTAGCCGAGATAGCCATATTTTACGATGCCCCTACAGACATATAGTAGCCGAGTTTCTAAGGAGCTAAAGCATACCATAGCCCTCATTAATAGCTTAGGCACTGACCAACTTCCTGAGTCAAATCTCGGAACAGTCAGTATGGCCCACAACCCAGAGTCTAGAGGATAAGAATACGACCTCTTTGCTATTAGACAGCCCTACTTCGAATACGAGTATTATATGTACTTAATATATATTTTATTGTATGCTTATGTGATAATACGAGTATGTGTTATAGTGATATATACTACTTTGAAAATTTTCGTCATAGTACTATTGCATGCATGTTTCTCATTCTACTACCCCTATCATGCATAGAATGGCTGGAAGACCAAGGAGGAACAGAAATCTGATTGAAGGAGCGCCCGAGGCTGCCGACCCCACGGGAATATTTGAAGCTTTTATTAGACGTCTCGAGAGGGTTAGTAATGCGAATGAAAACCAACGAGACCGCCAGACGGGAGATAAGCTGCTGGAAAGATTCCGTGCGCTCAGGCCCGAGCAATTTGCGGGTACCACGGATCCCTGGAAGGCGGAGCAATGGTTAAGACAGATGGACCGCATGTTCGAAGCTGTCCAATGCAACGAGATGGACAAAAGGAGATTGGCTACTTTTCAACTGACCGACGCCGCTGCAGATTGGTGGGACTCGGTCATAGCCACTATCGGAAACACCGCTGCTATGGGGATGACGTGGACGGCGTTCAAAGGGAGATTCCTGGAGAAGTACTTCCCGGCTACGGAGAGGCACAGAAGAGAGAAGGAATTTATGGATCTGACGCAAGGAACTAAGACGGTGCAAGAGTATACCACACAGTTTGAGAGGCTGTCACGGTTTGCCCCGCACATGGTTGATACTGAGGAGAAGAAGATCCGGAAGTATAATCAAGGGTTGGCACCGCAGATTCGTCGCTTGACCCTCGACCACCTAGACAAATCATTTGAAGGACTAGTCGGCCTGGCTACCGACCTGGAAGAAGATGCTCGAGTATATCGCAAACAATTGGAATTCCGACCGCCTCAGAGGGGTAATTTTGGAAATAGACCACCAATGAACCGTACCCAAGGGCAGAAGAGGAACTTTGATGGGAGCAAGAAGGCACAAGCTATTACCCATCCGACTCAACCCCGAGTAGGAGAAGGAAGTAGTGGTGTAAAGTGCTTCAACTGTGGCAACCCTGGACATGTGGCTCGGGACTGCAGGGCACCAAGGCGTGCTTCTCAGCCAGGAATAGTCTGCTTCAACTGTGGTGAACCAGGTCACATCAGCAGGTTCTGCACTGCTCCTAAGCAAGCAACTTATGGACAACAGGGTCAGACCCGCTTGAATGCTGTTATTCCTGATGCCGCTGGATATGATGGAGCTGTATATGAAGAAGGAGATCTTGGAGAAGTTCAACCTGATCAGCAAGCAGTGGAAGGTACATTGACTCTATTTAACTCCCATGTTAGAGTATTATTTGATACGGGTGCTGCTCTTTCATTCATATCTGTTAATACAATTCGGAGATTGGGTATCTTACCTCATCGCTTAGAGAAAGCTTTGAAGGCTACATCACCAATAGGAGCTGCAGTCAGTTTAGGACATGTGTGCAAGGATTGTCCCTTAAGATTAGGAGACCGAGAAATCCCTGCAAGGTTGATCGTCCTATCGATGAAGGAGTTTGACATAATCCTAGGAATGGATTGGCTGTCTCAGAATCAAGTGAAGTTGGATTGTGCGAGGAAGAGAATTACATTCTCCGACAATGAGAATCAACCCTTTGATTTTCAATGTAACCCTTCGGGAGATATGTTCCTCACAAGATGTTTAGCCAACATCGAAGTCGTCAGTACAGAGGTGACAGCGTCATCTATACCTGTAGTCAAGGACTTCGAAGAAGTATTTCAAGACATTTCTGGATTACCGCCCGAGAGAAGTATAGAGTTCTGTATTGAGCTTATACCGGGTACCGTACCAATTACCAAGGTTCCCTACAGAATGGCCCCCACAGAACTACTAGAATTGAAGGGACAAGTTCAAGAGCTCGAGAACCTAGGTTTCATACGTCCTAGTGCATCGCCTTGGGGAGCACCGGTGTTATTTGTGAAGAAGAAAGACGGGACGCTCAGGCTGTGTATCGACTACAGAGAATTGAATCGAGTGACGATCAAGAACAAGTATCCTTTGCCTCGGATTGACGATTTATTTGATCAACTACAAGGAGCTACGATATTTTCCAAGATAGACCTTAGGTCGGGATATCATCAGTTGAGGGTACGGAAGGAAGACATACCTAAGACTGCTTTCAGAACCCGATATGGTCATTATGAATTTCTGGTGATGCCGTTTGGATTGACGAACGCCCCGGCAGTGTTTATGGATCTGATGAACAGAGTGTTCAAGCCTTATTTAGATCAGTTTGTCATCGTCTTTATTGATGATATTTTGATCTATTCTAAGTCAAGAGAAGAACACGAGCAACATCTTCGGATTACGATGCAGACGCTTAAGGACCACCACTTGTATGCCAAGTTCAGTAAGTGTGAGTTCTGGTTGCAAGAAGTGAAATTTTTGGGACACAAGGTGTCATCTCAAGGAATTTCTGTGGATTCGTCCAAGACCGATGCTGTATCCAACTGGGTTAGACCAAGCAACCCTACAGAAGTTCGGAGTTTTCTTGGACTCGCAGGCTATTACAGGAGATTTGTTGAGGGATTCTCTAAAATAGCCGCACCATTGACTGGATTGACGAAGAAGAATTTGAAATTCGAATGGACAGAGAAGCATGAGCGAGCCTTTCTAGAGTTGAAAGAGAGACTCACTACCGCACCAGTACTAGCAATACCCAAGCCTGGTGAGAAGTTCACTATCTTTAGTGACGCATCATATCAAGGACTAGGGTGTGTACTTATGCAAGATGGTAAAGTTATAGCCTATGGATCTAGACAGCTGAAGCCGAATGAGTTGAACTATCCTATTCATGATTTGGAGTTGGCAGCAGTGGTATTTGCACTCAAGATTTGGAGACATTATCTCTACGGTGAGAAGTTTGATTTGTTCTCCGATCACAAGAGTCTGAAGTATTTGTTCACACAGAAAGAGTTGAACATGAGGCAGCGCAGATGGATGGAGTTGATCAAAGATTACGACTTCACGTTGGAATACCACCCTGGTAAAGCTAATGTGGTCGCTGATGCCTTGAGTCGGCAGACTCGTGAGACGATCGCCTCCTTAATGGTTAGAGAATGGCGAGCATTGGAGACGTTGGCGGAGTTCGATGTACAGGGTGCTGAAAGAGGAGAAGGACAACTTTTCGGATGTCTTATCCTACAGCCTGTTCTTATTGACCGCATTATTGGAGCTCAGAAAGAAGATGAGAAGTTTCAATCATGGTTCAAGAAGATGTCAGAGAAGGACCCGACAGAATGGAAGGTGGGAATCGATGGAGGGTATCGGTGCAGGAATAGATTGTGCGTGCCCGGTGATGGAGAGTTAAGGAAGGATATCCTGGAAGAAGCACATAAGTCAAGATATACAGTTCACCCGGGAGGAACTAAGATGTATAAAGATTTGAAGAGAAATTTCTGGTGGGAAGGCATGAAGAAGGATGTGGCGGAGTTTGTATCCAAGTGTTTGACGTGTCAGCAGGTCAAGGCCGAACATCAGAGACCGTCAGGATTGTTGCAACCGCTACCTATTCCTGGTTGGAAGTGGGAGCACATTACGATGGATTTTGTAGTAGGATTGCCCCGGTCGCAACAGAATCATGACGCTATTTGGGTAATTGTGGATCGATTGACGAAGTCAGCTCATTTTATTGCTTACAGTATGACATACCCGGTGGAAAAGATGAGCCGGATGTACATACAACAAGTTGTGCGACTTCACGGTGCACCTGTATCGATTGTGTCAGACCGTGATGCACGTTTTACTTCTGGATTTTGGGAAAGTCTGCAAGAAGCTATGGGAACTTCGCTTAAGATGAGTACTGCTTTTCACCCTCAGACAGATGGACAAACTGAGCGTGTGAATCAGATCATGGAGGATATGCTTAGGGCTTGTGTGATCGATTTTGAAGAATCTTGGGAGACACACTTGCCTTTGGTTGAATTTGCCTATAACAATAGTTATCATGCGAGTATCGGTATGGCTCCGTTCGAAGCACTGTACGGACGACCATGTCGTTCTCCATTGTGTTGGGCAGAGGTTGGGGACACAGATTTGTTGGGACCAGATTTGGTTAGAGAAACCAACGAGAAGATTTCCTTGGTCAAAGAAAGGATGAGAACCGCTCAGAGCCGGTATAAGAGTTATGCTGATCGACGCCGAAAAGATTTGGAATTCAGTGTTGGAGATCACGTACTTCTTAAGGTTTCACCAACACGAGGAGTAGTACGCTTTGGTCTCAAGAGGGGGAAGTTAGCTCCGCGTTTTATTGGACCGTTTGAGATTTTGGAACGTATCGGGAAAGTGGCCTATCAACTGGCGCTACCACCAAAGATGTCTGGGGTTCACAACGTGTTTCACGTGAGTATGTTGAGAAAGTACATACGAGATCCCTCGCATGTGGTTAGTTATGACGACATTGAGACGAGTCATAACGTTTCTTACAAGGAGAGACCGGTGAAGATTCTGGATCAGAGTATCAAGAAGTTAAGGAATAAGGATATCCCGTTAGTGAAAGTTCAGTGGAATCACCATGACGAGAATGAAGCCTCGTGGGAAGTTGAAGCTGATATGAGGAAGAAGTACCCGGAGTTGTTTCATGACTAGTTAGTCTTGATTTCGGGGACGAAATCCTGTTTAAGGGGGGAAGGGTGTAATAACCTGCATTTTCATGCATTATTATATTTAAAATTTTCATTATCATTTGCATTATCATATTTAAAATTTAATATATACTGTCTGTTTATATGTTAATTCTTATGTGAAAAGTTTAATTCTTGACTAATTTCATAATTGAAATTTCTTTTGGGGTCAAAATGCAATTTTCATAAAAACTTGCAATACCTGTGTTAAATTTCAAAACTGTATTTCAAGACGGTGGAATTATTTCTTTTAAACTCAAACTGTATTTTTATAAAATCAGAAAACTATTTCTAACGTTAAAATGAATTCTCTGTATTTTTGTGATAAATACCGTATCACGAAAATACCAGTGTAAGTTTAAAACTGTCCGCGCAGTGTTAAACTTCCACAGAATTTTGGAAGTAAATGATTGAACAAATATATTTATACCCAAATTATTATGCTGATGCTTTTCCTTAGGTCTTGTTTGGCAAATGTTGTTGTATGTGTATTGTCCTTATGCCATAAGCTAGATTACCCAAACACACATTGACCCACCTCAACTCCACCTACCCCTTGCAATTATCAGTGGAGCTTTATGTGTAGTGGATACACATCATTTTGCACATTCTTTGTAATTAATGGAAAAGTAATCTTTTGATTGTGCTTTGTTTGGCAATGAGTACCTTGCATGTGTAATTGTTAAGTTTATAGCTTAATTGCCAAACACCCACAAATTGACCCCTATATACTTGGCCCTTGGATCATCCGAGAGTGGTATAACTCCACTTATATGATGAAGAGTTAGTGGGTATCTACACATTATACACAATCCTATTAATCTACTAATAGTCTAGAAATTAGTGGTTAATTATAAGATTTGTTAAACCAAAGTGGGTTATAAAGAAATCCTAAGAAATTCTTGGGCCCCAAGATCCTATAATTGCTGAATTTATATATACACACTTACAACACTCTCATACACACACTCTACACATTCTACAAATTGAAATAGAAAGAATTTTCAGAGAGAAAAGAGAAAGTTTGAGAGTTCAATTTGCTGAAAATTTCTAGAGAGAAGAGCTCCTCAATTTCCATAGCCAAGCTTGTATTGGATTTCTTGATTTGGTTATCTTTCTCAACAAATCTCTTTGCACTTAATCACAGTGAGTATTACTAACTCACTCCAAATGTAACTCATTCCTTATTTACTGATTTAGGTAGTTAATTTTAACAGTAGCAGAATTTTGTTTTCAGATTTTTGTTAGGAAAACGAATGAAATTTAAGGTTCTGCCCGCGTTGTCCCAAGCAAAACTCGATTCTGCACACTTTTCGTCTAATGCAATTTTCTCAGATTTTGCACCGTTTAGGCAGAAAATGAGGATTACAGTAGCAGAAAAAGTATATTAGAAATTCAATCTAATATTTTCTCTTTTAATTTTAACAGTAGCAGAATTTTGTTTCCAGATTTTTGTTAGGAAAACGAATGAAATTTAAGGTTCTGCCCGCGTTGTCCCAAGCAAAACTCGATTCTGCACACTTTTTGTCTAATGCAATTTTCTCAGATTCTGCACCGTTTGGACAGAAAACGAGGATTACAGTAGCAGTTTTTAGAATGCTATTAGTTATGTTTAAAATGATTAAGGCAATGAATTACGAATTTTCAATCCCCGTACGCGTATTATTTCTTTAATTCTGTGAATTCCTTTATGTTTAAAGTTTGATGACATTCATGTGGAGTCAGTTGTACATGCATGGTGAGTGTTGGTAGTGTGTAAAAGAGTAATGGTAGGGTGGAAAAGAGTATTGTTAGTGTGGAAAGTGTATGAGTTGTGATTGTGGTTGTGAGTTGTGATTGTGGTTGTGGTTGTGGTTGTGGTTGTGGTTGTGATTGTGGTTGTAGTTGAAAAAGAGGATGAGGGTGTCTTTGAAATGCGAAGGTGGCAAAAATGGACACTCCCTGACGCCCATGGAAGCGTTAAAGTGTGTGAAGCCGAACTTGGACACTCACTGGCACCCATGGAAGTGCTAAAGTGTGGCCTATGGACACTCCCTGATAACTCGAGTCTGGATACCTGTGTGGGGGTTGCCCCGGTATTTGCATGGCGGTTAGGGTCTTCAAAGTGTGAGGCATTGGACACTCCCTGGTACCCCGGACCAAAGTGTGAGGCAAACTGGACACTCCCTGGCGCCCCGTTGCTAAAGTGTGGCTATCTTAGTATTTCAAAGATACCAGGAGTAGGATAGAGGGTTGTTGGGTGTTGTCGAGAGAAAAGAGTCGGATAGATGAGATGGTGCATTGTTCTCATACACGGTCACATATGTGTGAATTTATCTTTTAAATAATGTTGTGGTTGTTTTCTAAACGAGCTCTTTATCTTAAATATAAACTTGTGATTTTTAAATGGAAATGGGAAAAAGGTAAATGAGTATGTTTTACATTCAGAGTTATGTTTTTAATACTCACCAGCTTCTTGAAGCTGACGGCGTTGATGCGTCCTGGACATTCGTGTCCAGGCTTTGCAGGTAATAATCAGGATGAACCGTATGATTATGCTAATTGAGATCAGTTGCTGAGAAGAGATGTTACTTTTATATGCTTTAAGTTTATGTGCTCTAAGTTATGATTAGTTTTTTAATAAGGATGACTGTAATAGACTTTAAGTTATTGTCTTATTTCAAGGCGGTCTGTGCCTTAGTTAACCCCGTACCATAAGATGTAATAAGTTAGAAAAATTTTATAAGCCTTGATTGCTCTACTCTGATTAATGGTTTTATGTTGTTCGACGTTTGGGACGGAATCGATCCTTCAAACTGTCGCGACCTACGGGTCCATAAAGGAAATTAAATGCTTTCCATATTTATGCTACGTCGGGGCGTGACACTTAGATTAGTAATTCGATTAAAAGGATGTTGAGTAGAGGCCTATCGTGAGATAGGATGAAAGGGGGTGTTTTAGTCCGCTGGGCTCCTTCCCCTCTCATTCCATAATCTCCGGACCTAGGAATCTCTGGTTTCTAAAAAGATCAGTTTGCCTTTAAAACGGTTTCTTAATTTTCCTTTTAAAAATTAAGTGGCGACTCGTGTTTTGTATTTTGAAATTTGAAAAAGATTTAGAAAAAGTTGTGGGTAAAAAACAATGCGATATCCACAATCCTCTCCTCCAAATAACGACTAGCCGTCTGGTGAATGTGACTCAGGTATATCTCTAGTATAGTTGGCTTCACTGTGTCTCCATGAATAACATGTCTGCCAAAAGAATCATCCACAAAATGGTAGAAGTCTAGATCCATGCTAACCTACAAAGGAAACTATCTATCGTCAGAAGGACAAACTTATCTTAAACTCATATCTCATCTCTGGGAATCTTAAATACTAGGACCAGATGGTATAGAATCATTAGTGAACGAGAGTATCACAACCTAGAGCTCTGATACCAAAAATCTTGTCACGCCCTGGAGCAGCAATAATAGAGAAAAATAAATTTTCTTTTTAGGTCCATAGGGAATGACGGGTGAATATCACTAATTGTCCACACCATACAGTACTAGTCCAACTAATAAATAGAAATAGTAAACAACTGAAAATATAATAATGATTCTATCAATTACAATATCAGAGTGGTCCTCAGAATCACAACAGGTCTAGAGACAACATATGCCCAAGTACCCGCTAAACTAATAAAGTTCAACAGTAATATAAAATTATATATAACTTCTTCATCTCTAGCTGGCGTATGGTTAGTTGTCAGCGTAACAGTCTTCTCCAGCATAATCGGCATTAGTGGGGTCACCCTCTGCTTATTCCCCTTCAGGGTAGTTGCCGTCATCATAAGCTTCATTATCTACATTACGAGAGATATGATAATCTGGACAGGGAATGTCCAGGCAATAACGGCCGTGAGCTTACTGAGAGCTGAGTAAATAGAAACTCGCAAGGTGCCAATCATCTAACGTAATAACAATTTATGAAAGTCATAACTTATAGTTCTACTAAGTAATATCTTCTCTTTATTCAGTATCGCGTTATTCAAATCCATGCCTTATTATACAAGGACCTACTGACTCATATGATAATGATCTGATTGTAACATTCCTAAATACACCACAGCTCTATCAATCACGGTTGAGAACATAGAGTACATAATCTTAATCCACTGCAATTCATGGATACAACGCTTCGAGCAATGACATATCATTCTATTGCTTTGACTTAGCGATACCTTGTCAGTGATCTCCCATCCACCAGTCGTTAAGGATATAACCTGTCCACCGCTTGTTCAGGATATAATATAGATTACCTAACTATCTCTGAACTACATGGTCCTATTTACTGCTCGTTAATGATATAAATCATCCACTGCTCGTTGAGGATATATATGACCAAGTATCCACCAATGTACAAATTCCCAAAACTTACTTATCAAGACCTATCTAAGTTTCGTACTAGGACTGATACATGACATCCCATGGTGGCCTGACTACTCTGATTAAAAGGAAATGGATATCGAACTCATACATGAACCACATAGTAACTAACGTCATCACGTTGATCTGTTATTATTAATCGTACTTATCTTTGTTGTCACATTTTCCCTGATCAACCCATAATTGCATAACGAAAGTTTGAATCAAGAATCAAACAATCAAAACCCTTATATTATAAACAAGATAAACAAACATTGTTTTGCAAAGTTCGATTGATTGATACCATTTCAAACGATTAGAAAAAGTAAAGCTCAAGCGATCGAAGTCCTTTCGATCAATTGAACTTTCGATCGATTGAACCCAGTTCAATCGCTCGAGAGTCGTCTTCTCCAGCAGTTCTGGACAATGAACGTCCAAAGGCGTTAGGGCGTGTTTAGGTCTATTTATTTATGTCAAAAACTCGTAAAATATTATACCCAAGGTATCAAGTGAGTTTAGAACTCACCGAACCATCGTAAGGCGCGTTTGGCAAAGCGTCAAGCTCCGAGCTTTAATGGATCCTCTTCCTCTCTCTCCTTCTCTGTCTGTCTATCTCTCTCTCTCTCTCTCTCTCTCCTCCTTTCTTTCTTCTCTGCTTCTTTAGTTGTCTGTCTGTCTGTATGTCTCTTTCTCTCTCTCCCTCTCTCTCTCTCACAGAGTATATACATATAAAGAAATGAGTATATATGTGTATCTATAAAGAGGTGTGTATATATATGCATACAAACACTCTCTCACTGTCACTAAGCTCTTGGTTTTAGCAAACAAACCTCACACACAAAATATGGTTCAATATATATAGGGGAGACGGGGTACAAGGTGGCAGTCCAACGCACAAATTGATATGAAATATCCAGACACGTTCGATCGATCGAAGCTACTTTGATCGCTTGAAAGCAGATCGACCAGGTTCGATTGATTGAGATTGATTTGATCGATTGAATAAGGGAACACGTAATAAATTCATGTCAGTAGGGTTTCGATCGCTTGAAAGAGGTTAGATCGATTGAACATTGAAATGCTCGATCGCTTGTTGAGAGCACTTCGATCGATTGGAAGTGAAACGTCAAGTATGGTCAAGGGAAGTATATAAAATCTTATGTACTATTATACAATCCAAAAATATAGGGTGTAGACACCCCATTTTGACCTGCGAAAATAAAACTAATTTATATGCTCTCCAAATTTATTTGTACCGAATCAACAAGCACAATAATCCCCAAAAATAACAAGTTGGGTGAGAAATTCCAATAATGAAAATTGTGATTGCATATCAATGTGATTACACTTAGGTGAGAAATAAAATTCCAATTCCAGTGTTTCCCCTCAAGCTACTCCACTTTATTGGGTATGTTTGGCTTCCTCCTTTTAGCATCTAGTTGGAATATAGTAAAATAGAAAGCGTCACCTTATAAGTTATATCCAATTTGGTTATACTAATTGCAGTTTCTCATCCTTCAGGAAAAATAAACCAAATAGTTATTTAACAAACACCAATTATCGTGAAAAACATTTTAATCGTATGTGCAATCATTGCAGACACCAATTAGAAAAACAAAATAAAAAATTGACAGAGTAGAAGCAGTGTTCTAAATATAGAGAACACATTTGCTTACCCTTGGTGACACTCATTCAGATATTTCATTGGCCAATGCAGTGGAACCAGGGTTACTTTATTCTTGGGTCCCACTGTATTGGCCAATGGGAAGCCTGGGTGAGCATCACCTAGGGTGAGCAAAAATGCTCTCCTAAATATAATACTCCCTCCGTCCCATTTTATGAGTCCATATTTGAGAAATCAACTTATTAAGGGGACAAGAAGAATCTACACCTTCTTTTCACAAATGCCCCTAATCATTACAGCAACTTTTTTGGTTTTGTCTTGATGTAGATTTCAATGAAGGGTAGTTTTAGAAAGTAAGTAAAAATTATATACTAAAGTAGGAAAGTGGACCATAATTTTGAGATATCTCAAAATGAAATACAGGACTCACAAAATGAGACCGAGGGAGTACAAACAACATAAGTTCTCATTCCAATAAAAAAAATCCAAAGGCAAGGTCAGTACATCCTTCAAATGGAATCAAATCAAACATAGTTGAAGAGGGGCATGTCTAAATTATTTATCAAAACCCTCAACCCACAAAAAGTTAATTTTCATAAATAAATCCACGCGTATGAAGAGAACTCTGAAGGAAAAGTACACATCGATCCTAATAAAATACAATTCGCCCACAAGCTAAATGTACAGAAGTGCAAGAAATGTAGGAACATATAAATCTAGTGATTCTAGTCATAGTCATCAAGAAAAAAGAATTTTCCAAAGATTGAACATAATTCTCAGATGTACCACCTCTAACAGCAATGTAGAGACCTTCAAAGATGACCATCAAAGCCTTCTTAGAAAATTATATGTTTAAATCACTCCAATTTCTGCCCAAAAAAAGGTATATACGTACACAAACTAAGAAATCCCTTTTCTTTACACAAACTTAGGAGAGAAAAAAAAATTGAAAGAAAAGAAAAGAAACGAAACGAGAAGTTATTGTACAAAGCTCCAATTTGTAACTTTTTAGAAAATCCCTCATTAATTTTAAAAAAATGATATTTTTAAAAGCTAACCCATGTGGGCTGTAAAAAACTACATATCAAAGAAAATAAATATTCCCATCTAATTTCACCTACCCAAAAACATATGCAAATAAATTGTAGCAGCAACGGTATTTTTTAGAATGGAAGTCATCTGAATATTTACAAATAGCTCTATGGTAGCTGCAAGGGTTATAATTTATAAAGATCAATACTTTCAACCAATGAAAGCCTCAAGGAAAGGATGTGAACTATGTTGTAATTTATAAAAATCAATATTTTAAGCAATTTACTAGAACTACAAGGTGTCTACTCTATTAAAATTTAGCATGAAAGCCATTAAGATACTTGAGGCAATGGCTGACCCAGG
The DNA here is from genome assembly GCA_033977485.1 of Hydrangea macrophylla. NCBI lineage: Eukaryota > Viridiplantae > Streptophyta > Magnoliopsida > Cornales > Hydrangeaceae > Hydrangea > Hydrangea macrophylla. Next base: position 76,278,062 of record CM066988.1, on the reverse strand, counting down.
AGTTTAGTTAAGTTGGGGCGGAAGCTTAATTATACGAGGGTTCAGGAACAGCGCACCTGACTTTTTTTTTTCCTGTGAGGTTCATGCCAGGTTTAATAAACGGTTAGTACATGAAGTCTTACATCCTACATGGGAGACTATTGATCTAGAATACAGAACAAATGCTTGGAGTATATACCAATTATTAATTATGAGCCCTATTAAATAGAGTTGTACTTCCATAAATAAGTGTTGCGCACAACTCACATACAAAAGGGTTTAATTACAGTTACCTAAAAAAAAATAGCTTTTACAAAAGAGATCAGCCTCTAGGCCAATTCATATTTCTTCAACTTTTCTTGGAGATCCAACCATGAATTCTCAGCACTGGTCCGATCACATTGAACCCGTTGAAGTTGCAGGGACCACAACTGAGTGTCATGGAGATTGGCCTAGAGCTGCTCAGTTTAGTGTTGGGCATCTTGGCCAAGCTTGGCCGATGCAATCGCTGCAATATCCAACGCTTCATCATTTGAAAATGCTTCAGACTCTAGCTTCTTGATTCGCTCATTAACCTTAGCGATGGCATCTTGTATCCAGGCCACTTTGGTCACTATTTGGGCTCTCATTTGCTTGCTAGCCTTGCATTGGCAGCCTCCAAGAAGTCAACAGCCTTGTTTCGGGCATCCAAGTTGGATTCGCCCTCCCATCGCGAAAGTGTAACTATTTGGAAAAGGGTTCGGCAACCTGACAGTCTCTCTTGAAACTCCCTTAGTACTGAGGTTTGACCGGGCAATAAGGTAGGATTTAATCACTACAGCAGAATGGCTGAATTGTCACTGGCCAGAACAGTGACAAAGCCAATGTCAAGATATGTAACCATAACATAATTTCAAGGAGTGACAAATTTTTTTTGTCATAGTCAAAAATCATGACAATACTCTTTATCATGGTTTGTTTTGATACCATTTAAAAGTGAGGCATACCTTCAAATTGTCACATTTTTGTCACTGTACAAATAGTGACAATTTATTATGTTAGTTACTATTGTGAATAATGACAAATAATAGTCATATTGTTGTCACTGTTATCTAACAGTGACATTTTATTACATTAGTCACTATTTTAAGCTGAGAAAAAAGATTGTCACATTTTTAATTTATTTCATTAGTCACTTTATGGAACAGTGACAAAATTTTTCACATTTTTGTCATGGTATGAACAGTGACAATGCATTATGTTAGTCAATGTTGTGACAGTGCCAAAAAAATTGTCACATTTGTTTTGTCACTGTATCCTATAGTTGTCATGGTTTACTACAGTGATTGTAATGACCCGTAATTTAATAAGGGGTATTTTAGTAATTTATACATAAATTTGGACCCAATTATTTTTGGTATATTATTTTTTTCCCAACTTGAAAAAAAAAAAAAAAAAAATTAATGTTGCATTATTGCTTGCATAGGTATGAATGTACCCACATATTTAAAACATTGTGCATTTGGACCATACCCGTGGGACCCATATGTTTTGGTTGCCCAAATTTTAACCACACAAAATACACACACATTCTCTCTCCTCCCTCTAAAGTGGCCGGCCACTTTGAAGAGGGGGAGACCCACGTTTTTTTTTTTTTCTCTTCTTTCTTTTCTCTCTTCTTCTTCCTCTCACTCCCTTCCTCAATGATCCACCATGGAAGCTCAACACAAGCTTTGAACCTCAAATTTCTTCAAGAGTCAAGGTGCTAGGAGCTATAGGACCAAACATTGGAAGATTTGGAAGCATTAACTCAAGATTCTAGGAGCTCTTTCTCTCACTCTTCTCAAGCCCTAACTTTGAATTGGGTGTTCTTTGGATTTCTCCAAGAACAAGGTAGATTTTCTATGTATTGATACACTTTAATTCCTATTTCTAAGTATGATGATGCATGTGTGTTGATTGTTGGGTAAATTTCTAGGGCTATGTAGTATATCATTAACTTAGGTCCTAGATCCTATGAAACTACATGTTCATGTGTCCATGGGTGCATTTTATTTTCTCCTTCAAAGTATGAATTGCAAAACTTGTTGGTGAAACCCTTGGATTTGATGAATTGCCCTAACCTAGTTCTCTTTAAATTTCTTGACTTAGAATGGAACTATGTGATTTACATGCTTAAGTTAATATCTATGTGCCTACTTGTCTACTTGCTAGTTGAAATCCATGTTAGAAGTTAAGTTGGAGATGTTAGCTTTGGTTATTGGAATTGCATGTGTAGAGGTCATGAGTTACTATACAAATTTTACCATTTGTGATTCAAGGTGTGCAAAATGTGCTTAATTCTAGCTTAGTACTATTTATGGAGCATAATGGGTTAATATTACATTTGAGCTCATAACATGAATTTTATTATTGTTCCTTTGATTTCTCAACAATAATGCATAAGACATTATACATTGATTAGTGGACATGACATTGCATAAGCATTGACATTGGTTGAGTGAATCAAAGGGATTCATAGCATTTGTGCCATATCGGCAAAGACATTGCATACACATGATATGCGTTGAAAAGATCCCTCATAAGGAAGGGCATAAAATGAGATGATATGGAAATCCGGATGCGGGTTGTGATGTGAGACAGGGTGGACGTACCTAAGAACGTGTCAAACGCTAACTTATAGCCGACTAGCTATCGGAAGGTTAGTATGCTAAGTTCCCAGTGGGGGATTGCTCGCAGTCCGGTAACGAGGGGAGTGAACGATTACATGCATGGCTAAGAAGCCTTACATTTGCATTGCCTCGGTGGCAACCTCATTGCATCGCATTTCATCCTTAGTCATAGAAATTACTTTGTGTCTTTACATACATTATCTACTTAGCCGTCGCGCTAAGGGACTACGATCACAAATCTTTTTGCAGGAAATATTGACAAGGGGAAAGACCCCAAGTCCGAGTAAAGGGTGGGATTAAAGGTATCCTCTTTTTGAAGCCTCTTGTTGGAGGACTTTGTTTTGAGAGCTAGCTCGTGGATGGAAAGGGGGACATGTAATTTATGTGATCTAGTATCATGGAATAGGATTAGATCAATAGAATTGCATGTACTAATTCATATGAACATTGAATATGAAATCTGTAATAGCTAGGCTCACTTTCTTTTGGGACCGGCACACGTTGGCCGCGTCGTTGTGTTGTGTACATATTTAAAACTTCATGTATGTTGCAAAGAACCTCTCTTTTGTCTTAATATCTCTTGACTTGGATGTATCCTAACTCTTTTAAAGACTTGAAGCTCTTTGATGTTTATATAGAATCTCTTTCAATGCCTTAAGTATGCGTGTTGATTTGGATCATTGCCGGATTTGTCCATTTTGCCTTTAAAGGAAATGTTTTAAAATCTCTCTCCCCCAATCTCTCCCCCCCCATTTTCCCTCTCTTTAATCTCGTTCCATTTCCCAAACTTTCTTTTCTTTTATTCATGTTGGAATGGTATTTCTTTTTAAAATGTTTCCGAATGTGAAAATACACGTGCGTGTGTGCTTAGAATACCTTCCCTCTGTCTCTCTCCCTATCTCTCCCAATATCTCTCTCCCAATCTCTCCCTCTCCCCTTCTTTCTCTCTATTACCTCTATTACCTCTCGTTTTCATTATGTTTCGAACGTATAAAGTCCCGGTTGGTTTACACACATGTTATACACCTTTTCAGACTTGTGTATGTATGTTTTAGATGCCAAATCCGAGGATTTAACGGGAATGGGCACGCATGCGAAATGCTGCCAAAATGCTGTCAAAACTGCTGTCAAAAAATACTGCTACGGTTTTTCTTATTTTCTGTCCAAACGGTGAGGAACTGAGAAAATATCAGTCGGGAAAAGTTGTCCGGAATTACGTTTTACATGGGACAACGCGGACGGAATATCAGATTTCAAAATATATGAGTGTCGAAAATCTTTTTAAAGTTTCAGCAACATAGAAAATTAATCCTGGGACTGATTGTAGCAGTGAGCTTTTTCTGCCCAAATGGTGCGGAACTGAGAAAATATCAGTCGGGAAAAGTTGTCCGGAATTACGTTTTACATGGGACAAAGCTGACGGAATATGAAATTTCTAATGGCATAATTATTTACAAACTGTTAAAAGTTCAGCTAACACAAATGATCTTTTATCATTCTTTTCTTTTGTATCTTTCTTTCTTTCCTTGCACTTCGACAGTCGGGGCGTTACAGTGATAATTTAGAAAGAAAAAATTGAAAAAAAGAGATTATTTTTGCAAGAATCCACCTTATTACTTTTGATATTTGACACAACATAAACACAAATAACAAAATTGCAATCCAATATAACGACCTATTATAACCATGCAAAATTACATTCAAATAAGATTTTTACTATCAGTGTTACAGAGAATTCATAAAACTCACATCTGCTCGCTTACTAATCTTGGGGATATTAATAAAACTCACATAGACTAAATGTCCAACAAAAAATTGTTTTCTTACAATGAGATAGCAAAACAAAGGTAAGTCTAAACTTAGAAAATAGTCCGGAATCTGTAACTAACCCAACTTACAATTTCAATATAGAACATCACCCTACCTTATTCACACACAATGATGGAGTTGTATTAGAATAACAAATTACACGGAGCAGTCTCATTTACCATATGTTTCTGCAGTTTTTTAAACCTGGTGTTGAACCATTGTCTCTAACTTTGATGCACTAAAGATGGCTAAGCGTGTACCTCGTGTACGTACTCTATCATAGTTGGTCTGTAAATTTGAACAAAAAATAAATCTATTAATTCATTAGTAATACAAATTAATGTTCAAATGCAAGGTAATTTACCAACCTTCAAACCTTTCTAACAGTTATCATCGTTGTATAGAAAAAAAAAGATCACATTAGCATGAAAAATATCAAGTGTTTAACTCCTACAAATTGGGCAAAGAACATAGCCCCATATGTAAAAATATGAATGTACATGATAAGGGAGATGCGTATAAGAAGCAAGATGTGCAAGAAAAACTTAAATCCGTAGGTGAGACCTATCAGAGATTTTGTAGAGTTCAGTCTTAACTGCAAATACAAAAGTCCAAAGCTGAAATGGGGACCACAAAAGGGAAAAATGCAAATTATTCAATTTCTTTGCACGTTAAATTTTTTTTTCCTTTGTTTTTCCCCTACCAAATTTTGTATCCAAATTGGTAAAAAATTACCTTTGAGACTGATGGGGGTTGTCAAAGCCTTAAACCTCAAACTGTTAGAGCTCCCACAAAAAATAATAAATAATAAACAGTGATACATTGCCTTTGAAGTGAACTTACTGAAATGTCGGATTCAAAAAAAAAATTTATAAAAAATGGAAGCCAAGGGGAATAATGAGACACCTAAATCGCCAATGAACACTGAAAAGCACCAAGCCGGCCACCAACCAATTAAAAGCCAAAAAAAAATTAATATCAAACTGAAAACTACAGGCTCGGTAACGTTGTGATTTTCGATTTTCAGTTTTTGTGTGTGTTTGTTCTTGTAGTCATTCCCTCTTTTTGTGTTTTTAATCTTCAAAAATCTTTCTCAAAAGATATTTGCAAAAGACCACCTAGGCTGAGAGACCACCTGATTAGGATCCTGCCAAACAGTAAGGCCTGCAGAAGGGAGCGTAAGACGGGCGTGAGCGGAGGATAAAGGGTATGAGTCTTCTTAGGTATGTGTCTGATGGATGTCTTAGATTAAGAATTCTGTTTTGATAAAACTCCTTAAGATGGATAGACTATTTAGATCAAACTCAGCAATAGGTTCTAGCTCTAGAACCTCTTATCCCACTCTACCAGACATAGTTAATGAAGAAGAACATAGGTATGAAGAAGTCAACCAAGACTATAGTGATTGGACAATCCCTAAGATTTCCACTAGGGAAATTTACAAGTCAAGTTTTCTTAGTTTTAGGACTGATTACAATATTAAAACAGTAGAAAAAACCTATAGTATTAATAAGGAACATGAAAAGTGTCAACTCCTTAGTATAGAGTCAGTTAAAAAACATAGAACTGATGGTTACAACTTCATTCACATAGGATTAATACAAGTTGCAATTAAACCACTTAATATTAAAGGAATAAATTCCTCAATTTTATTATGTCTTAGAGATGCTAGATTTCTAAACTTCAGTGCCAGTATGATGGGAATTATGGAGTCCAGTCTTCATGATGGACCAGTTCATTTTAATTGTTTTCCTGATTTTATTTTAAGTCTTAGTGACCCTCATTTATTAAAAGCCTTAACATTAAATATTAAAACTGCTGGTGAAATTACTAATATGCATAACGGTTCACAAGCTCTTGCTTTAATTTATAGAATTTATTATAAATGTATTAGAAGTAATCTTAATGTTCATGCTTTAATTAAAAGTCCTAAGAATCAAACTTTACTTATATTAGGTAGTTCTGAACATGCTAACATCCAAATTCGTAACACTATTCTATGGAAGGATGTAGAGTTACCTAGTTGTTGGATTTTAGAAAATGAAAATCATTCTAGTAATTTTCAAAATAATAATATAATCAATTTAGACCATGTACAACAATTCAATGATGGAGAAGTTAGAATAAGTTTTGATGAACAACATGTTAGATCATCTTCTTTAAAAATTAAGGATTTTGATTCTAAGTCTTCTAGATCAAATGCATCTGATAGGACTACAACGGTTAGAAAAGATAAAGATCTTCTCAGTGAAATTGATACTAAATTAAAAGGCATTAAAACCACAGCCCAAGTTAGTAATCCTTGTTACAAAATACCTAGTGAAGACAGTTTTCCAAATTCTCCTACTCAAACAGATTTTGAAGGTCCTAGTAAAGATTTATTTACTATGAGTAAAGAATTTAAAATTGATATGAAAATGTTAGAAGAAGAATTTAATTCATCTGCTAATGATATTTACAGAACCAATTATCGAGCTATTTATAATTTAGATGAGAAAAAATCTATTTTAAAAGCTTGGAAAAAATACATGAAGTTAGTTAAAAGAAATATATATTTCTTTGAATATTTGGAACATTATCATGATACTATAGATCTTACTCTTAAGAAAAAACGAATCAAAAAAGAAAGTAGTAGCCTATCTCATTCTAAAACTAGTAAGTCAAAACCTAGTAAGCCTAAAAAACCAAAAGGGAACACTAGAGACACATGTGGGCAACATGATCAACCCACTAAAAATAGAAAAAAAAAATGCTCCATACGGAAGTTGGTAGTATGGTGGATAACACCACTAAGGCCAAACCTAACAAGTCTAAGTCATATAGGCATAAAGAGTCTAAAGAAAAAAGTAACAAAAGAAATCATCACTCTGAGTCTCATGAAATTAAGAATAAAAACAAAAGTATAGATTTTACCCAAAATATTATATCAGAGCAGTCTAGTAATGAACAGTTAGAGAAAGTACCAGAATGTATAAATGTTCTAAATAAAAAAAAGTGAACAAGAAAACTTATTATTAGATTTAATAAGTAAGATAGATGATGAAGATTTAAAATCAACATACTTAAATAAGTTAAGAATATTATTAGCCAAGCAGGAAGAAACTAATAAAACTATCCATCCCCCTATTAGTCTTGACAAAACGATTGAAAGATTTAATAAACCCAAAAAGGAAGTTACAGTTCAAGATTTACAAATTGAAATCAAACAAGTTAAAGTTGATATAAAAAACTTACAAGAGCAAGTTGCCAAATTTGACCAAGATTACAGTAGTGAAGACACTTTCCTTAGTGAAGATTCCAGTAGTGAAGAGACTTCACTTAGTGACCAAAATACACAGAATAAAGAAATAAGACAACCCAGTTTGCTTCAAGTTATGAATAAAATACACTTACAAAAATGGCATTGTAATGTTAAAATAATAGTAAATAAAGAATTAGAAATAGAGACTATAGCATTGATAGATTCAGGAGCTGATCTTAATTGCATTCAAGAAGGATTAATTCCAACTAAATATTATGTAAAAACCAGTGAACGCCTTAGTTCTGCTAATAGCAGTCAAATGCAGATTGAATATAAATTACCTAGTGCACATGTTTGCCAAAACAATGTTTGCTTTAAAACACCATTTGTTCTGATTAAAAACATGACCGATAAAGTCATTTTAGGAATCCCATTTTTATGCCTACTTTACCCATTTACTACTAATAATGATGGATTAACCACTCACGCATGTGGAGAAAAAGTTCAGTTTAAGTTCCTTACTAAACCATTACTTAGAGATTTAAAACAGTTAAAAGACCAATCAATTTTTAAAAATAAAAAGATTCTTTACTGTAAAACTTTACATCTAAGGTCTTTACAAGAAGAATTTAGATACATAAAAATGAGAATCAGTTAACCAATAAATCACTTCAAATCAAGATAGAAGACTTTAAGTCTAGAATCATTAGTAATTTATGTGCAGACTTACCTAATGCCTTTTGGTATAGGAAAAAACATATAGTTACCCTTCCTTATGTTAAGGGTTTTAATGAATCTAATATCTCTACTAAAGCTAGACCTATTCAAATGAGTCAAGAAGACATGGAGTTATGTAAACAAGAAATTAGTGAATTATTAAATAAAAAAATAATTCGTAAAAGTAAGTCACCATGGTCTTGCCCTGCTTTTTATGTTAGAAAAAATACTGAGTTAGAAAGAGGAACACCAAGATTAGTTATCAATTACAAACCTCTTAACAAGGTCTTAGAATGGATTAGGTACCCTATCCCCAATAAGAGAGATTTAGTCAATAGGTTAAACCAAGCTGTTGTTTTTAGCAAATTTGATATGAAGAGTGGATTTTGGCAAATCCAACTCCATGAAAGTGACAGATATAAGACTGCCTTTACGACCCCATTTGGACATTATGAGTGGAATGTAATGCCTTTTGGTCTTAAGAATGCCCCTAGTGAATTTCAAAATATTATGAATGAAATATTCAATCCCTTCAGTCATTTTTCAATTGTCTACATTGATGATGTTCTCATTTTCTCAAAGTCAATTGATGAACATTGGAAACACTTAAATTCGTTTTTCAATATCATCAAAGCCAACGGTCTTGTAGTCTCAGCCTCAAAGATCAGTCTATTTCAGTCCAAAGTCAGATTTCTTGGTCACAATATTTATCGTGGAAAAATCACTCCTATTGATAGAGCTATTCAATTTGCTGATAAATTCCCAGATGAAATCCTAGACAAAACTCAATTACAAAGATTTTTAGGATCTTTAAATTATATATCTGATTTTTATCCTAGTCTTCGTTCCAAATGTAAACCCCTCTTTGATAGATTAAAATCCAATCCCCCTCCTTGGTCATCTGTTCATACTTCCATTGTTCAAGAAGTCAAAAAATATGTCAAGTCTTTGCCATGTCTTGGCATTCCTTCAGTCGATTCATTTAAAATTATTCAGACAGATGCTTCTGAGCATGGTTATGGAGGAATTCTCCTTCAAAAAGTCAATGGTTCATCCAAAGAACAGATTGTCCGATACCATTCTGGAATTTGGAACAAAGCACAAAACAATTACAGTACTATAAAGAAAGAAATTCTTTCTTTAGTATTATGTATAAGTAAATTTCAAGATGATATTTTAAATAAAAAATTCCTAGTAAGGATTGACTGCAAAAGTGCTAAATTTATTTTAGAAAAGGATGTCAAAAATTTGGCATCAAAACAAATATTTGCCAGATGGCAATCTATTTTATCTATCTTTGATTTTGATATAGAATGTATCAAAGGCAGTGACAATTCAATCCCTGATTTTCTTACTCGTGAATTTTTACAGTGTAAAAATGGAGGACAAGAAGAAGGAGAATGATAACAAATTAGCAGTTATCCCTCCAACAGTTATCCCTCCAATTGGATTAGTTAACATATATCAAGTGCTTGGATCAATATCCAGGCCCAGTTACCAGTCAGCCTTAGCAAGGCCAACCGACAGTCAATATCCAGTCAATGACCCATTTGCTACCAAGCCCATTCAAACAAAAGTTAACAAGCCTAACCAAGCCCCCAGAACAGATTATGTAGTAAAACCCAATCCAGTCCATTTATCCTGGATTGAGCCACACCAGAGTCATTACAAAAACCCAGTTGATCTAGTCAAGCTCACCTTCCCTTCTGGATGGCATTTTATTCCCAAAAGTCCAGAAAAATCCCTTAGTTATTACAAAGACATCTTATTCTCTACTGAGTCAATTTTCATTGACCACATTACTGAGGATAAAAATAATAAATCAATTCCTGAGTCACAAAAGAAAATTCTGTTTCACCAGTTGTATATCAAAAAAATTATTTCCAGTAAAGAATGGGGTACCCATCCATGCATCTTCAAATCACTACCCAACAGATACTAGCTCAAGTTAGTCAAAATGATCAAGATAACAACAATCACAGTTCAGAAGGATCATGCACTATTGCACAGCCTTATGATCCCTATTCCAGTGCAGCATTCCAAGATGCTCAAGACCCCTATGAAGAGAGTCAGGAATAACTGAGCATCCAATGCTCTTTTTGGTAAAAGAATAGTATTAACCATGGTTTATGCAAAAGTTTCCCTGTGAAACTCCCATTAACCTTGGTGAATTCTACAGTAAAGAGTACAGAAGTCAAATCAACCTTTCGGCCACAGTAATCAACAGGCTTTTTCAGATTCTGCGTGATTAAACAGTAACAGACAACACACTGTTCTTCTACAGTAAATCCATGTGACTTTCCAGCTTTTCAGAAGACCTCTACAGCTCACAAGGCATTCACGAGTTGCACAGGACTCTTTTGAAGGCTATAAATCAACCTCTCATCTCCCAGTTACAGACAGTTCAACTAGCACTACAACTTTGAGTTCAAATTTTGGAGAGTTCTCGAGAGAGTTTTCAAAGCATTATCTTTTAGAGATTCCTTAAGAAATTCTCCTCTACTTCTCTCAAAAAAATTTCTATAGTTATTCAGTTCATAGATTGTAATATTTGATGTATACACTGAGCAATTCAGTGCTTGCTTCCCAGTAATCCAATCTGTAAGTTTCAGTTATTTAATTATCTTCTTTATTTATCTGTGTCTTTCTTCTTCAGTCTTTGCTACTCTGATTTTTAATTAATGTCTGCTTCCCCCATTGGTATCAGAGCCAAGACCCGATTGGTGTGTTTGTTCTTGTAGTCATTCCCTCTTTCTGTGTTTTTAATCTTCAAAAATCTTTCTCAAAAGATATTTGCAAAAGACCACCTAGGCTGAGAGACCACCTGATTAGGATCCTGCCAAACAGTAAGGCCTGCAGAAGGGAGCGTAAGACGGGCGTGAGCGGAGGATAAATGGTATGAGTCTTCTTAGGTATGTGTCTGATGGATGTCTTAGATTAAGAATTCTGTTTTGATAAAACTCCTTAAGATGGATAGACTATTCAGATCAAACTCAGCAATAGGTTCTAGCTCTAGAACCTCTTATCCTACTCTACCAGACATAGTTAATGAAGAAGAACATAGGTATGAAGAAGTCAACCAAGACTATAGTGATTGGACAATCCCTAAGATTTCCACTAGGGAAATTTACAAGTCAAGTTTTCTTAGTTTTAGGACTGATTACAATATTAAAACAGTAGAAAAAACCTATAGTATTAATAAGGAACATGAAAAGTGTCAACTCCTTAGTATAGAGTCAGTTAAAAAACATAGAACTGATGGTTACAACTTCATTCACATAGGATTAATACAAGTTGCAGTTAAACCACTTAATATTAAAGGAATAAATTCCTCAATTTTATTATGTCTTAGAGATGCTAGATTTCTAAACTTCAGTGCCAGTATGATGGGAATTATGGAGTCCAGTCTTCATGATGGACCAGTTCATTTTAATTGTTTCCCTGATTTTACTTTAAGTCTTAGTGACCCTCATTTATTAAAAGCTTTAACATTAAATATTAAAACTGCTGGTGAAATTACTAATATGCATAACGGTTCACAAGCTCTTGCTTTAATTTATAGAATTTATTATAAATGTATTAGAAGTAATCTTAATGTTCATGCTTTAATTAAAAGTCCTAAGAATCAAACTTTACTTATATTAGGTAGTTCTGAACATGCTAACATCCAAATTCCTAATACTATTCTATGGAAGGATGTAGAGTTAGTTACCTAGTTGTTGGATTTTAGAAAATGAAAATCATTCTAGTAATTTTCAAAATAATAATATAATCAATTTAGACCATGTACAACAATTCAATGATGGAAAAGTTAGAATAAGTTTTGATGAACAACATGTTAGATCATCTTCTTCAAAAGATATTTGCAAAAGACCACCTAGGCTGAGAGACCACCTGATTAGGATCCTGCCAAATAGTAAGGCCTGCAGAAGGGAGCGTAAGACGGGCGTGAGCGGAGGATAAAGGGTATGAGTCTTCTTAGGTATGTGTCTGATGGATGTCTTAGATTAAGAATTCTGTTTTGATAAAACTCCTTAAGATGGATAGACTATTAAGATCAAACTCAGCAATAGGTTCTAGCTCTAGAACCTCTTATCCCACTCTACCAGACATAGTTAATGAAGAAGAACATAGGTATGAAGAAGTCAACCAAGACTATAGTGATTGGACAATCCCTAAGATTTCCACTAGGGAAATTTACAAGTCAAGTTTTCTTAGTTTTAGGACTGATTACAATATTAAAACAGTAGAAAAAACCTATAGTATTAATAAGGAACATGAAAAGTGTCAACTCCTTAGTATAGAGTCAGTTAAAAAACATAGAACTGATGGTTACAACTTCATTCACATAGGATTAATACAAGTTGCAGTTAAACCACTTAATATTAAAGGAATAAATTCCTCAATTTTATTATGTCTTAGAGATGCTAGATTTCTAAACTTCAGTGCCAGTATGATGGGAATTATGGAGTCCAGTCTTCATGATGGACCAGTTCATTTTAATTGTTTCCCTGATTTTACTTTAAGTCTTAGTGACCCTCATTTATTAAAAGCTTTAACATTAAATATTAAAACTGCTGGTGAAATTACTAATATGCATAACGGTTCACAAGCTCTTGCTTTAATTTATAGAATTTATTATAAATGTATTAGAAGTAATCTTAATGTTCATGCTTTAATTAAAAGTCCTAAGAATCAAACTTTACTTATATTAGGTAGTTCTGAACATGCTAACATCCAAATTCCTAATACTATTCTATGGAAGGATGTAGAGTTAGTTACCTAGTTGTTGGATTTTAGAAAATGAAAATCATTCTAGTAATTTTCAAAATAATAATATAATCAATTTAGACCATGTACAACAATTCAATGATGGAAAAGTTAGAATAAGTTTTGATGAACAACATGTTAGATCATCTTCTTCAAAAATTAAGGATTTTGATTCTAAGTCTTCTAGATCAAATGCATCTGATAGGACTACAACAGTTAGAAAAGATAAAGATCTTCTCAGTGAAATTGATACTAAATTAAAAGGCATTAAAACCACAGCCCAAGTTAGTAATCCTTGTTACAAAATACCTAGTGAAGACAGTTTTCCAAATTCTCCTACTCAAACAGATTTTGAAGGTCCTAGTAAAGATTTATTTACTATGAGTAAAGAATTTAAAATTGATATGAAAATGTTAGAAGAAGAATTTAATTCATCTGTTAATGATATTTACAGAACCAATTATCGAGCTATTTATAATTTAGATGAGAAAAAATCTATTTTAAAAGCTTGGAAAAAAATACATGAAGTTAGTTAAAAGAAATATATATTTCTTTGAATATTTGGAACATTATCATGATACTATAGATCTTACTGTTAAGAAAAAACGAATCAAAAAAGGAAATAGTAGCCTATCGATCTCATTCTAAAACTAGTAAGTCAAAACCTAGTAAGCCTAAAAAACCAAAAGAGAACACTAGAGACACATGTGGGCAACATGATCAACCCACTAAAAATAGAAAAAAAAAATACTACATACGGAAGTTGGTAGTATGGTGGATAACACCACTAAGGCCAAGTCTAAAAAATCTAATAGGCATAAAGAGCTTAGAGAAGCAAGTATAAAATCTAATCATTGTACTAAAGAAACTAGAGAAAATAAGAATCTAAAATCAATCCATAACAATAAACCTATTGATACTATTAACGTAATCACTAAAACCACATGGACCAAAAAGGAGGATAATAGCAAAATCTCCTCAGTAAACCCACCTTTAGAATCTATAATCATTAATCATAAGGGTACAGATATTATTGCATCACCCTTTAAGTTATCTACTGATACTGAGATCAAAAAGGTTGTAGAACAAAATAATTATGCTAATCAATATCTAAATGTTTTAGGAAAACAACAAAAAAATATAGAAACAAAAATAGGGAATACTAAATCCCCTAAGATAGAAGAACCCTTAATAAAATTACCAGAAGTTAAACCCATTAGTACATCCCTTAAATTAGACACTAGTAAAACTGTTGATAAAATAGAGAAAATGCTAAAAAATATGGAAAAATCTTTAGGAAAAAGACCTGAAATAACATAAGTTGTTGAGGATAGTTTATCCCACAAACTCAGTACTATTAGTAAAACTGGTATTTCCATTGAAGAAGATTTTAGTGATAATATAAGTTTAATAGAAGCACAATTTACTAATTTAGAATTAAAAAGAATGAACCAATCCTATAGATCACAAGTCACGCCTACTACCCTTACCAAAAATTGGTACTCAAGACCTACACCTCCTGACCTCCAATTTGAGGAAAGAAATATTCAAAACCAGTTTTCAGTTTCTACTGATAAGTTATATGAATGGAATATTGATGGATTATCTGAACAATAAATCCTCAACAAGTTAACCCATATGACCATGGTGGCCAACAGTTACATAACCAATCATGATATAAGTCAAACTGAAATAGTTGATTTATTTGTCATAGGATTTAGTGGAATGCTTAAATCTTGGTGGGAAAGACATCTCACTGAAGAATCTAGAGAAAAAATTAGATATGCTATTCAACAAGATGATGACGGAAATCCCATCTTTGATGAAAAAGTAGGATGTGGTGTCCCTGATGGAGTTAATACATTATTATATACTATAG
This sequence comes from Hydrangea macrophylla, assembly GCA_033977485.1. NCBI lineage: Eukaryota > Viridiplantae > Streptophyta > Magnoliopsida > Cornales > Hydrangeaceae > Hydrangea > Hydrangea macrophylla. The sequence goes on along the minus strand of CM066988.1, from coordinate 76,263,016 downwards.
TTAAACATTTTGTTGGTACCCCTAGTAATATAACTGCTAGAATACATGACCAGTTAAGTAATTTAACTTGCCCCACACTTAGTGATTTTAGATGGTACAAAGATGTTTTCATATCTAGAGTTATGCTTAGAAATGATAGTAATGAACCATTTTGGAAAGAAAAATTCATAAATGGTTTACCAAGCCTATTTGCACATAAAATTAGAGAAGTACTTAGTAATGACAAAGAAATTATAGATTATAATAATCTAACTTATGGTGAAATAATTAGTACAATTCAAATAGAAGGATTAAGAATGTGTATAGACATGAAAATTAGTAATCAAGCCAAAAAATGATAAACAAAAAGCTAAATATGAGTTAGGCAATTTCTGTGAACAACATGGTTTGCCACCTATAGCCCCTTCTAAGCAAAATAGGATCAACCATAGGAAGCACATAAAGCGAAAAGATTCAAAAGACCCATTTTACTCTAAGCCTAGTAACACTAACAAGCCAAAACCCAATGATCTTAAGAATAAAGGAAAAACTAGTAATAACAAAAGTAATGTCCAATGTTTTAAATGTGGTAAATTTGGTCATTATGCTAAGGATTGTAAAGTTAAATCCCAGATTAAATCTTTAGGATTATCTGATGAAGTCACAGAAAATATTTGTAAAATTTTAGAATTAAGAAATGCTGATTCTGAACAGTCAGATAATGAATTTAGTTCATCCCCTTATGAGTCTAATAAAGAACAATCTGATTCTCCTGATATAATGTTAGGGTGTCAAGATGAATGTTGTAAAAATAAGACAGTTAATGTGTTAACCAAAATTAATTTATTGGAAAACTTAATGTTAGAAATTTGGCATATAGTTACCCTTCCTTACATTAGAGATTTTTATCAAATCAGACCTATTATTAGACCTATTCCCATTAAAGCCAAATTTTACCAAGTAATTGCTCATTTGGTCATTGTCTTCAATCCATTTTGCAAATTTTCAAAAAGTTACAATGATTATGTCCTCAAGACATATTCATACAATTTACTTCTTTCACGTCCTAATAGTACATTCAAAAGTTTTATCCCTATTCCATTTCCTCAATTTACTAACATCATTTTTGATGTTTCAGCAATGTCTCTGTCCAAGGGAAAAGAGAAAGTTATTGCTACGGATGAATATCCAAGGCAAGATTTTACTTTTGCCCCTATTCATGGTCAGTCATCACCAGTCATTTTATAGTCAATTCTGGTTCCAATGAATAGATATCCAGGTATGACATGTGATTTAACTGAAAAATCCGTGGTCATCCTTGATAATTTATATTCAGTCTTTAAAAAGAGTCATGAAAGACTATTTAAAAAATCAATGTTAGCAGTGGAATTTCAGTTAAGGGCACTTGAGCTCCAAAAGGAGACTAAACCCAGAAAAACCCAAAGAAATGATTCTTTTCTTGTCAAAGAATGTTTTGCTTTCCTTGGGGGGGGGGGGGGGGGGGGGGAGGAATCATCACCTCCCAATATGATTTCAAAATTACAAGATCATTTTGCCAGTCAATATAATTTATGGCCTGAAAGTATAATCCAAAAGGATTATCATTTTAATCTTCAAGTCATATCCCTTTCCAACAAAGTCAAACCCCTATTAAGGCACAAGTTCAGCCAGTTATTCTTACATAATACTGATCTAATGAGTCAATTTGAACCAACATTATCAGCCGATTATAAGTCATGGTTAGATTTTTACCAGTTACTCCACCAATCAACTTCTTCTCAGATCCCTAATATCCCAAATGGATTTATTTGCACCGAAAAATTTAGTTGTGGAGAGGTCTGCAGAGCTGTTCGCCTTGAAACCCAAAATCCTCAAGTCATTTCTGAAATCTTTGAAAAAGGGTTTATGAAAAGCTTAGTAGTTACCTCTTTTAGACAACTTCAGTTACTTCCGAAGATCATTTACAAAACAGTTAAAGATTATACCAAACAGGTTGATAATAGAAGATTTGGTTACTTAGAAATTCTTGGTTTCACTTCAGCCAATCCTGAATGGATCCAACCTTTTTATGATCTTTATCCATCAGTCCATTTAGTAAGAATATTTGGTGCCAATGCCTGGAACTGCACCTTCATTAACAGACCTGATCTTGAAACCCAGTTCAGCCAACCAATACCAGCCAGTAACCTATTCCTTGATCATTGTAAAAGAAGAGCCAAGGCTATCAATACTATTAGAATGAAACTTTCTTATAGAAATTGGTTTACTTGGGGCAGGACCAAGAGAATAGTAATCCAAATTAACATGTAATCCAAGGAAAGATCCATGGATTTCAAAAATTGATAATGGTCACTTTTTATATGTTGATATTGGTAAAGAAATTTCTGATATCAACATCCAGTCAGAAGAAGGTCAATTTTGGTATCCAAAGTTTGAAGAACCAAGGTTCATCATTTACGATGAATTTCATATGCTCCAAAGTTACAACGGTGAATGGTTACCTCAACCCCATATTGACTCTGATGATGACTACCCACTTGATGAAGATGCAGAAGCTAACCTCATCAATGCAATGGAAGGCTAAAAGCATCCAACGCTCTTTTTGGTAAAAGAATAGTATTAAACATGGTTAATGCAAAAGTTTCCCAGTGAAACTCCCATTAACCTTGGTGAATTCTACAGTAAAAAGTACAGAAGTCAAATCAACCTTTTGGCCACAGTAATCAACAGGCTTTTTCAGATTCCGCGTGATTAAACAGTAACAGACAACACATTGTTCATCTACAGTAAATCCATGTGACTTTCCAGCTTTTCAGAAGACCTCTACAGCTCACAGGGCATTCACGAGTTGCACAGGACTCTTTTGAAGGCTATAAATCAACCCCTCATCTCCCAGTTACGGACAGTTCAACTAGCACTACAATTTTGAGTTCAAATTTTGGAGAGTTCTCGAGAGAGTTTTCAAAGCATTATCTTTTAGAGATTCCTTTAGAAATTCTCCTCTACTTCTCTAAAAAAAAAATATCTGTAGTTATTCAGTTCATAGATTGTATTATTTGATGTATACACTGAGCAATTCAGTGCTTGCTTCCCAGTAATCCAATCTGTAAGTTTCAGTTATTTAATTGTCTTCTTTATTTATCTGTGTCTTTCTTCTTCAGTCTTTGCTACTCTGATTTTAATTAATGTCTGCTTCCCCCATTGGTATCAGACATTAATTAAAAATAAAAAGATTTAAAACAGTTAATTAAAAATACAAAAAACGAAAACTGAAAATCAAAAACCATAACATTACATTAGCAATAAAGTAAGTCAAGAGATTGAATTTGCAGATCTCCATTGCTGCTGCAGCTGTATACACATCAGGGAACAATTAAACCACACACATACACTTGAAGAGAGATGACAGCAATCAGGAATCTGTCAACTTAATTGTTCTTTGAATCCAAAACATTGTTGTCAATTGTAATCTAGCACATTAGAGCAGTTTTGCTTATGAACACCGATTTGAAAATCCAAGTCATTCAATCACAAAAGGAGAGTGTAACAACCCAACCATACAGAATGCATTAAAAGTTGATATGCACTACATTTCAATATATATAATATACAAAGCAAAAAAAATAAACAAAAGAAAATAAAAAATTTCCACGCACTCATATTCAGTTCAAGCCTCTTGAGAATCTTCTAAACCAGAAGGGTGACCAAAAATAACTACCTACAACCACTTTTGGCTTAGAGTAATGCTAGGTGTACAATGAATTGCACAACCAATTGTACAAACGTGCAGCACAAGGCTGAACCTGTTGAGATTGTCTGTCCCACATCGGGGACTTATAACCTAGCTACTCAATATATAAGTTCAAGGGGCTACTCCACCCATTACCAATTGGTTTTGGGTTGGATGCTCCAATTTAACATGGTATCAGAGCATGTTATTGTTGGGCCCAATTTGTCCACGTGTGCTCCACGTCACCCTATCTCAATAATCTGCGTGTTTAGCTCTCAGTCATGCCACACGTGCGGGGGTGTGTTGAGATTGTTTGTCCCACATCGGGAACTTATGACCTTGCTACTTAATATATAAGTTTAAGGGGCCACTCCACCCATTGCCAATTAGTTTTGAGTTGGATGCTCAAAGACCTTGTGCTGAAAAGTCTGTACACTAAAAAAGGTGTGTGCTTTGTGCTGCACATTTGTGCAATTTATTGTGCACCTAGTATTTTCCTTTGGCTTATAGGTTCTTGACTTGCTTTTGCAATTAGATTAAAGTAATAAAGATTGAGCATTAATTTATCACTTTGACTGAAAAAATAAGATTCTTTTTTTTTTTTTTTTGCCTTATATAACCCTATAAAAAACAAAGGGAAAAAGAAAGTGGTAGCATATAATTCTTACCAAAACCCCTAGCATTCTTTGCTGCTACTTCTTTTCTTTTTCTTTTTCTTTTTTTTTTTTTCTTATTTTCTTTACTTTTTGTTTTTTTGCTAAAAGGCAAATACAAACCCGTAAACATTCTTTGGAGGAGAACATTGAAATCAACATTGACCCCTAAATTATCAGTGTCATGTATTTGTGGAAAGAGACAGATAAAGGTAGCTTTCACATGAAGTTTATACCCACTTGGAAAAAGGGGCTTGGATAAAGTCCAAATAAGAACATAAAGTTGTAAAGGAAAATGCAAAACTGTTTATGAATCTAAAAAAGCAGTCCACATACCATGGATGTGTTCATCCACACTATCTCAGAACTTTGAAACCCCAACCAAGCATATACCCATTTTTATTGCCTAAACCAAAGTAGGAGCTTCAATTATAGTTTTTATTTTAACCATGTGACTGATGAAGTTAATGAGAGAGAGAGAGAGAGAGAACAATACCAATCATTTATTGGTGCTACTTAGGATCATTGAGTAAGAGAGAGAGAGAGTGAGAGAGAGAGAGTATGGGTGCGCTTGATAAAACTGAAAATTAAGTACTGAAAATTAAGTGTTGAATTTTAAGTACTGAAAATTTTAAGCGCTTGAAGTTTTATTCCTTAAAACAATGTTTCAACTATTAAAGTAGAATGCATTCAGTGATTATTTTCAGTAGAAAATTTTCACTTAAAATTTTCAGTGGTTTTGAAGCTACTTTTTCAAATAAGTGGTATGTTATCAAACGCACTGAAAAAGAATAAGTGCTTAATCTTTTCATTTTCAGCACTTAATGGGGTTATCAAACACACCCTATGTCTCATTCTTTGTGATCTACAAAACATATAAGAAAGACAATCATCAAACACGCAAGTAGGTGTGAATAAATTTGATCAAAAATACCACAAAATTAAACCCCCACAGCCCCTCCCCCCCCCCCCCCCCCCCCCCCCTAAAAAAAAAAATTTAAATAAAACCCCACCCCTCCCCAAAAAAAAAAAATTAAAATCTTTCAACTAAAGTACACTAAGAAACAATGAAACTAATGCACAACAGAGGCTTCATCTTTCTTTCTTTTTTTGGATTTGGAAAGTTTGAAATTAAATTGTAGAACATTACCTGATAGGCCAGAGACTGTACTCGTGGCTTTCTTCATAGTTTGTCATCATGTAGCTCCAATTTCAACACCCCTTTCTATCAAATATAAAACCAAAATAACCATTACTAAATGAATAACAAAGGACCATTTCTATCATAATATATATATATATATATAACGTAAGAGTACATAGGAGCAAAACCAAATGACCCCACAAAATAATATGATTAGAGAGCTCAATTATACTAATATCAGCCTGGAATACAGAGCAAAAATCATAAAAAGTTTAGAACTTTGTACAAAAAGAAAAGGTGGAGAGAGAGAAATTAAAGAATCGGAATCTAACGAAATTGATGGGTGTAAGAAACCATTACTAATTGATGGCCAGAGACAGCTTCGATCTTTTGATGATTGGGTAGTTCTTTACACCCTGCGAAGGTGTAATAAAGTAGCCTATGTTTTAGCGAAATATAGTCTTTGTTATTGCGAATTGAATTGTTATACTTGGCTTGGGACTTGTCCCCCTTGTATTCTGCCATCTGCCTTGGCAGATTTATCTTAATTCTTTTTTCCCTTATTATGTTCCAAATAAATAAATAAATAAAATCAATTGGATATGGAAAAAGTGAATAAGGGAATCATAAAGCCAAAAGAAAAAGAGAATTGGGAGAATATAGTTACTTGGAAAAAGCTCCAATTGATGTTTTAAGAATGGAATACCCAAGTATTTGAAACCCCTCAATCACTTGGATATAATAATTCTATTTCTAAAAGATTGGGAGCAAAAGGTGAAAACATGCATAATATTACAACCTGAGTAATGCTTGGAAGACATTAAAGTCATGGATCAGGGAATTTGAAACCTTAAGCTTAAAAATAGATATCATAAAAAAGGTATTTGTAGAGAGAGAGAGAGAAAGAGTACCGTGTTGGTAGTGGAGTTCCGGCCAACAGTGACACCTTCGACTTCACCGGTCTCTTCGTCGTCGTCATTTTCGATCTTCTTCTTGCTTGTTATGGTTCAACTTCTCTTGATGTTAATGTGTGGATTGGTAAGAAATTAATGGAAGAACAAAAATAAATAAATAAAGAACAATCACACTGTTAGAAAGTTGCATTATGCTTTAGGGACAAGGCTGTGATACGGCCAAAGAAAAAGGAGCAGTTTGGGCCGCACCATACGGCCATTTTCTGACCGTTAGATTAATGTCCTTTTCATTCTACACCCTTTTATTCAAAATCAGTGGTATGTGTTTAAAAAATTAACTCTAACCTATCCAACCAATCACCGGTTACCCACAAAAATCCCGCCCAAACCCTTCCCCCTCTCTGTCACTCTGTCTCTCTCACATACACATACTAAGCTCTCTCTCTCTCACAACCAAAAAGGAAGGAAGCTCTCCCTCTCTCTCTCACAACCGGACTAATTAAGGTAAGGAAGGAAGAAGACCCATCCACCGCCCAAACCCTCCAAACCCTCTCCAACCCCTCCACCGCCCAAACCCTCCATACCCTCTTTCTCTTTATTTCTCAAAAACCAACAACAAGGAAGAAGGACCGGACCATCCACCACCGTCCGACCACCATCCCCCTTCGTTCGCCGTCACCGTTGCCTATCTCTCCTCTCGGTAGTCTCTCTCTCTCACTCACTGAACACATACACATGCATAGTCACGCACACACTCACTGCGCAGATCGTGCACACACACATATCTATGCCTCTCTGCCTCTCTATGGTTCTTCTTTCTTAGTGTTTGTTTGATGGAGATCTTGAATATTGTACTGGAGACCCTACTTGAGGTTTTCATTTTTTTTAATACAGTAAATTGCAAACTCCAATAATTTTCAATCTACCAAAATATTTATTTAAAATTTTCAAAGGAGGCCCTTGTTTCTATTTGAATAAGGAGTTGAATTTTTGAAATTTGGATAAATATGATGTTTTTTTTTTTTTTTTTTTGCAAAACTACATTATGATGATGGTGGCATAAAGTTAATGATAATGGTGGTATAGAGCTAAGCAAAATATGAAAAAATCCTGATGTAAAAGTTTGTGATTCTTGTTTAAAATGTTGTGTTCCTGAGCTAAACTACATTTAAAATGTGTTGTTTCTTGTATAAATGTCTGGTTTGTAGTGTAAAATGTTTGGTTCCCACTGTTAAGGTTTATGTTCATGTGTAAAATGTTATGTTCTCATTATAAAAGTTTATGTTCCTTTTGTAATTTGTTTATATTCAAGTGTAAAAGTTTTGTTCCAAGTGTAAAATGTTATGTTTCTATTGTAAAAGTTTATGTTCTTTGTGTAAAATGTTGTGTTCCTTCTGTGTAAAGTGATGTTCCTTACGTAATTTGTTTATATTCAAGTGTAAAAATTTTGTTCCAAGTGTAAAATGTTATTTTTCTATTGTAAAAGTTTATGTTTCTTGTGTATAATATTGTGTTTCTTCTGTGTAAAGTCTGTTCCTTGTGTAATTTGTTCATATGCAAGTGTAAAAAATTTTGTTCCAAGTGTAAATTGTTATGTTTCTATTGTAAAAGTTTATGTTCCTTGTGTAAAATGTTGTATTCCTTCTCACTACAAGGAAAAAGGCTTTTTATGTCACTTAAAAAGTGACATAAATAGGTATTTATGTCACTTTTTTTTCCAGTAAAAAGTGACATAAATGGAGGTGACATAAATGTTTTAAAAGTGACATAAATGTTTTCGAAAAAGTGACATAAATGTTTCATAAAACAGCACATTTGTTAATAAAAAGTGACATAAATACTTAAAAGTGACATAAATACCATGTTATTTATGTCACTTTTAGCCTAAAGTGACATAAAAGTAGAAAAGTGACATAAATATCAAACAAAAAAATTACATCAAAGGCTTAAAAGTGACATAAATACTATTTTATTTATGTCACTTTTAACCTAAAGTGACATAAATACCAAACAAAATTATTACATCAAAGTCTTAAAAGTGACTTAAATACTTAAAAGTGACATAAATACCATTTTATTTATGTCGCTTTTAACCTAAAGTGACATAAAAGTAAAAAAAAGTGACATAAATACCAAACACTTAAAGTCTTAAAAGTGACATAAATACTTAAAAAAAAGTGACATAAATACCACCCTGTTAAAACAATATATACCACCCTGTACATATATATACAATACCACCATGTACTAAATTTCATCGATTAATCTAAATACCAACCAATTAATATATTGGAATGAACAAAAAACATATACAATCGATCCGAGTCAAAAGTGCTAAAATAATAACATACACATATTACATAATACATTCATCAAAAAGTACTAAGAAAACTATGAAACCAACAACAAAAAATTAGCCCAGCAAAAAATGTGGTTCACTACTTGTTAGCTTTCCATAAATTGTGAAACTTTAATTTGTACCTACAAAAAAGAAAAAGTTTTCATTAATTAGTTGTATATATAAAATAATAAAAGAGCAAAACTATGTTTGGGGGTTTTGAGAGACCAAATTAAAATGTGTTCGGGGACTCGGAATGACGTAATACTCATTTTTTCGCATTATTTGTCAACCGTGAATATATCCGTTATCCATTCCGTTAGTTCCCGCAAGTTTATTTAGGCATGTTTGAGGTGCGTGCAAGGTTTCGTGACGTTTGGTTAAGCGGTTTACCGATTCACAACTCAAAACCTCACAAACTAGGCGTTTTCAAACCTAAGTGATGAAATAGTCGCTTTTTTCGCATATTTTGTGAACCGTTAATCCGTTATCCATTCCGTTAGTTCCCGCAAGTTTATTTAGGCATGTTTGAGGTGCGTGTAAGTTTTCGTGACGTTTGGTTAAGCGGTTTAACGATTCACTCCTCAAAACCTCACAAACTAGGAATTTCAAGCCTAAGTAATGAAATAGTCACTTTTTTGGCATTTTTTGGGAACCGTTAATCCGTTATCCATTCTGTTAGTTCCCGCAAGTTCATTTAGGCATATTTGAGGTGCGTACAAGGTTTCTTGACGTTTGGTTAAGCGGTCTAACGATTCACTACTCAAAACCTCACAAACTAGGAATTTCAAGCCTAAGTAATGAAATAGTCGCTTTTTTTGCATTTTTTGTGAACCGTTAATCCGTTATCCATTCCGTTAGTTCCCGCAAGTCTATTTAGGCATTTTGAGGTGCGTGTAAGTTTTCGTGATGTTTGGTTAAGCGGTTAAACGATTCACTACTCAAGACCTCACAAACTAGGAATTTGAAGCCTAAGTAATGAAATAGTCGCTTTTTTCGCATTTTTTGTGAACCGTTAATCCGTTATCCATTCCGTTAGTTCCCACAAGTTTATTTAGGCATGTTTGAGGTGCCTGTAAGTTTTTTTGATGTTTGGTTAAGCGGTTAAACGATTCACTACTCAAGACCTCACAAACTAAGAATTTTAAGCCTAAGTAATGAAATAGTCGTTTTTTTCGCATTATTTGTGAACCGTTAATCCTTTATCCATTCCACTAGTTCCCGCAAATTTATTTAGGTATTTTTGAGGTGTGTGTAAGTTTTTGTGACGTTTGGTTAAGCGGTTTAACGATTCACTACTCAAAACCTCAAAAACTAGGAATCTGAAGCCTAAGTAATGAAATAGTCGCTTTTTTCGCATTTTTTGTGAACCGTTAATCCGTTATCCATTCTGTTAGTTCCTGCAAGTTTATTTAGTCATGTTTCAGGTGCATGTGAGTTTCGTGACGTTTGGTTAAGCGGTTTAACGATTCACTACTCAAAACCTCACAAACTAGTAATTTGAAGCCTAAGTAATGAAATAGTCGCTTTTTTTTGCATTTTTTGTGAACCGTTAATCCGTTATCCATTCCGTTAGTTCCCACAAGTTTATTTAGGCATGTTTGAGGTGTGTGTAAGTTTTCGTGATGTTTGGTTAAGCGGTTTAACGATTCACTACTCAAAACCTCACAAACTAGGAATTTGAAGCCTAAGTAATGAAATAGTCGCTTTTTCGCATTTTTTGTGAACCGTTAATCCGTTATCCATTCCGTTAGTTCCCACAAGTTTATTTAGGAATGTTTGAGGTGCGTGCAAGTTTTCGTGACGTTTGGTTAAGCAGTTTAACGATTCACTACTCAAAACCTCACAAACTAGGCGTTTTCAAGCCTAAGTAATGAAATAGTCGCTTTTTCGCATTTTTTGTGAACCATTAATCCGTTATCCATTCTGTTAGTTCCCGCAAGTTTATTTAGGCATGTTTGAGGTGCGTGTAAGTTTTCGTGACGTTTGGTTAAGCGGTTTAACGATTTACTACTCAAAACCTCACAAACTGGGAATTTGAAGCCTAAGTAATGAAATAGTCGCTTTTTTCGCATTTTTTGTGAACCGTTAATCCGTTATCCATTCCGTTAGTTCCCGCAAGTTTATTTAGGCATGTTTGAGGTGCGTGTAAGTTTTCGTGACATTTGGTTAAGCGGTTAAACGATTCACTACTCAAAACCTCACAAACTAGGAATTTCAAGCCTAAGTAATGAAATAGTCGCTTTTTTCGCATTTTTTGTGAACCGTTAATCCGTTATCCATTCCGTTAGTTCCCGCAAGTTTATTTAGGGATGTTTGAGGTGCGTGCAAGGTTTCGTGACGTTTGGTTAAGCGGTTTAACGATTCACTACTGAAAACCTCACAAACTAGGAATTTCAAGCCTAAGTAAAGAAATAGTCGTTTTTTCGCATTTTTTGTGAACCGTTAATCCGTTATCCATTACGTTAGTTCCCGCAAGTCTATTTAGGCATTTTGAGGTGCGTGTAAGTTTTCGTGACGTTTGGTTAAGCGGTTAAACGATTCACTACTCAAGACCTCACAAACTAAGAATTTTAAGCCTAAGTAATGAAATAGTCGTTTTTTTCGCATTATTTGTGAACCGTTAATCCTTTATCCATTCCACTAGTTCCCGCAAATTTATTTAGGTATTTTTGAGGTGTGTGTAAGTTTTTGTGACGTTTGGTTAAGCGGTTTAACGATTCACTACTCAAAACCTCAAAAACTAGGAATCTGAAGCCTAAGTAATGAAATAGTCGCTTTTTTCGCATTTTTTGTGAACCGTTAATCCGTTATCCATTCTGTTAGTTCCTGCAAGTTTATTTAGTCATGTTTCAGGTGCATGTGAGTTTCGTGACGTTTGGTTAAGCGGTTTAACGATTCACTACTCAAAACCTCACAAACTAGTAATTTGAAGCCTAAGTAATGAAATAGTCGCTTTTTTTTGCATTTTTTGTGAACCGTTAATCCGTTATCCATTCCGTTAGTTCCCACAAGTTTATTTAGGCATGTTTGAGGTGTGTGTAAGTTTTCGTGACGTTTGGTTAAGCGGTTTAACGATTCACTACTCAAAACCTCACAAACTAGGAATTTGAAGCCTAAGTAATGAAATAGTCGCTTTTTCGCATTTTTTGTGAACCGTTAATCCGTTATCCATTCCGTTAGTTCCCACAAGTTTATTTAGGAATGTTTGAGGTGCGTGCAAGTTTTCGTGACGTTTGGTTAAGCAGTTTAACGATTCACTACTCAAAACCTCACAAACTAGGCGTTTTCAAGCCTAAGTAATGAAATAGTCGCTTTTTCGCATTTTTTGTGAACCATTAATCCGTTATCCATTCTGTTAGTTCCCGCAAGTTTATTTAGGCATGTTTGAGGTGCGTGTAAGTTTTTGTGACGTTTGGTTAAGCGGTTTAACGATTTACTACTCAAAACCTCACAAACTGGGAATTTGAAGCCTAAGTAATGAAATAGTCGCTTTTTTCGCATTTTTTGTGAACCGTTAATCCGTTATCCATTCCGTTAGTTCCCGCAAGTTTATTTAGGCATGTTTGAGGTGCGTGTAAGTTTTCGTGACATTTGGTTAAGCGGTTAAACGATTCACTACTCAAAACCTCACAAACTAGGAATTTCAAGCCTAAGTAATGAAATAGTCGCTTTTTTCGCATTTTTTGTGAACCGTTAATCCGTTATCCATTCCGTTAGTTCCCGCAAGTTTATTTAGGGATGTTTGAGGTGCGTGCAAGGTTTCGTGACGTTTGGTTAAGCGGTTTAACGATTCACTACTGAAAACCTCACAAACTAGGAATTTCAAGCCTAAGTAAAGAAATAGTCGGTTTTTCGCATTTTTTGTGAACCGTTAATCCGTTATCCATTACGTTAGTTCCCGCAAGTCTATTTAGGCATTTTGAGGTGCGTGTAAGTTTTCGTGACGTTTGGTTAAGCGGTTAAACGATTCACTACTCAAGACCTCACAAACTAGGAATTTCAAGCCTAAGTAATGAAATAGTCGCTTTTTTCGCATTTTTTGTGAACCGTTAATCCGTTATCCATTCCGTTAGTTCCCGCAAGTTTATTTAGGCATGTTTGAGGTGCCTGTAAGTTTTTGTGATGTTTGGTTAAGCGGTTAAACGATTCACTACTCAAGACCTCATAAACTAAGAATTTTAAGCCTAAGTAATGAAATAGTCGTTTTTTTCGCATTTTTTGTGAACCGGTAATCCTTTATCCATTCCGCTAGTTCCCGCAAATTTATTTAGGCATTTTTGAGGTGTGTGTAAGTTTTCGTGACGTTTGGTTAAGCGGTTTAACGATTCACTACTCAAAACCTCACAAACTAGGAATTTGAAGCCTAAGTAATGAAATAGTCGCTTTTTTCGCATTTTTTTTGAACCGTTAATCCGTTATCCATTCCGTTAGTTCCTGCAAGTTTATTTAGTCATGTTTGAGGTACATGTAAGTTTTCGTGACGTTTGGTTAAGCGGTTTAACGATTCACTACTCAAAACCTCACAAACTAGGAATTTGAAGCCTAAGTAATGAAATAGTCGCTTTTTTCGCATTTTTTGTGAACCGTTAATCCGTTATCCATTCTGTTAGTTCCCGCAAGTTTATTTAGGCATGTTTGAGGTGTGTGTAAGTTTTCGTGACGTTTGGTTAAGCGGTTTAACGATTCACTACTCAAAACCTCACAAACTAGGAAATTCAAGCCTAAGTAATGAAATAGTCGCTTTTTTCGCATTTTTTGTGAACCGTTAATCCGTTATCCATTCCGTTAGTTCCCACAAGTTTATTTAGGAATGTTTGAGGTGCGTACAAGGTTTCGTGACGTTTGGTTAAGCAGTTTAACGATTCACTACTCAAAACCTCACAAACTAGGCGTTTTCAAGCCTAAGTAATGAAATAGTCGCTTTTTCGCATTTTTTGTGAACCATTAATCCGTTATCCATTACGTTAGTTCCCGCAAGTCTATTTAGGTATTTTGAGGTCCGTGTAAGTTTTCGTGACGTTTGGTTAAGCGGTTAAACGATTCACTACTCAAGACCTCACAAACTAGGAATTTCAAGCCTAAGTAATGAAATAGTCGCTTTTTTCGCATTTTTTGTGAACCGTTAATCCGTTATCCATTCCGTTAGTTCCCGCAAGTTTATTTAGGCATGTTTGAGGTGCCTGTAAGTTTTTGTGATGTTTGGTTAAGCGGTTAAACGATTCACTACTCAAGACCTCATAAACTAAGAATTTTAAGCCTAAGTAATGAAATAGTCGTTTTTTTCGCATTTTTTGTGAACCGGTAATCCTTTATCCATTCCGCTAGTTCCCGCAAATTTATTTAGGCATTTTTGAGGTGTGTGTAAGTTTTCGTGACGTTTGGTTAAGCGGTTTAACGATTCACTACTCAAAACCTCACAAACTAGGAATTTGAAGCCTAAGTAATGAAATAGTCGCTTTTTTCGCATTTTTTTTGAACCGTTAATCCGTTATCCATTCCGTTAGTTCCTGCAAGTTTATTTAGTCATGTTTGAGGTACATGTAAGTTTTCGTGACGTTTGGTTAAGCGGTTTAACGATTCACTACTCAAAACCTCACAAACTAGGAATTTGAAGCCTAAGTAATGAAATAGTCGCTTTTTTCGCATTTTTTGTGAACCGTTAATCCGTTATCCATTCTGTTAGTTCCCGCAAGTTTATTTAGGCATGTTTGAGGTGTGTGTAAGTTTTCGTGACGTTTGGTTAAGCGGTTTAACGATTCACTACTCAAAACCTCACAAACTAGGAAATTCAAGCCTAAGTAATGAAATAGTCGCTTTTTTCGCATTTTTTGTGAACCGTTAATCCGTTATCCATTCCGTTAGTTCCCACAAGTTTATTTAGGAATGTTTGAGGTGCGTACAAGGTTTCGTGACGTTTGGTTAAGCAGTTTAACGATTCACTACTCAAAACCTCACAAACTAGGCGTTTTCAAGCCTAAGTAATGAAATAGTCGCTTTTTCGCATTTTTTGTGAACCATTAATCCGTTATCCATTCTGTTAGTTCCTGCAAGTTTATTTAGGCATGTTTGAGGTGCGTCTAAGTTTTTGTGACGTTTGGTTAAGCGGTTTAACGATTTACTACTCAAAACCTCACAAACTAAGAATTTGAAGCCTAAGTAATGAAATAGTCGCTTTTTTCGCATTTTTTGTGAACCGTTAATCCGTTATCCATTCCGTTAGTTCCCACAAGTTTATTTAGGCATGTTTGAGGTGCGTGTAAGTTTTCGTGACATTTGGTTAAGCGGTTAAACGATTCACTACTCAAGACCTCACAAACTAGGAATTTCAAGCCTAAGTAATGAAATAGTCACTTTTTTCGCATTTTTTGTGAACCGTTAATCCGTTATCCATTCCGTTAGTTCCCGTAAGTTTATTTAGGCATGTTTGAGGTGCGTGCAAGGTTTCGTGATGTTTGGTTAAGCGGTTTAACGATTCACTACTCAAAACCTCACAAACTAGGAATTTCAAGCCTAAGTAATGAAATAGTCGTTTTTTTCGCATTTTTTGTGAACCGTTAATCAGTTATCCATTACGTTAGTTCCCGCAAGTCTATTTAGGCATTTTGAGGTGCGTGTAAGTTTTCGTGACATTTGGCTAAGCGGTTAAACGATTCACTACTCAAGACCTCACAAACTAGGAATTTCAAGCCTAAGTAATGAAATAGTCGCTTTTTTCGCATTTTTTGTGAACCGTTAATCCGTTATCCATTCCGTTAGTTCCCGCAAGTTTATTTAGGCATGTTTGAGGTGCCTGTAAGTTTTTGTGATGTTTGGTTAAGCGGTTGAACGATTCACTACTCAAGACCTCACAAACTAAGAATTTTAAGCCTAAGTAATGAAATAGTCGTTTTTTTCGCATTTTTTGTGAACCGTTAATCCTTTATCCATTCCGCTAGTTCCCGCAAATTTATTTAGGCATTTTTGAGGTGTGTGTAAGTTTTCGTGACGTTTGGTTAAGCGGTTTAACGATTCACTACTCAAAACCTCACAAACTAGGAATTTGAAGCCTAAGTAATGAAATAGTCGCTTTTTCGCATTTTTTGTGAACCGTTAATCCGTTATCCATTCCGTTAGTTCCTGCAAGTTTATTTAGTCATGTTTGAGGTACATGTAAGTTTTCGTGACGTTTGGTTAAGCGGTTTAACGATTCACTACTCAAAACCTCACAAACTAGGAATTTGAAGCCTAAGTAATGAAATAGTCGCTTTTTTCGCATTTTTTGTGAACCGTTAATCCGTTATCCATTCCGTTAGTTCCCGCAAGTTTATTTAGGCATGTTTGAGGTGTGTGTAAGTTTTCGTGACGTTTGGTTAAGCGGTTTAACGATTCACTACTCAAAACCTCACAAACTAGGAAATTCAAGCCTAAGTAATGAAATAGTCGCTTTTTTTGCATTTTTTGTGAACCGTTAATCCGTTATCCATTCCGTTAGTTCCCACAAGTTTATTTAGGAATGTTTGAGGTGCGTACAAGGTTTCGTGACGTTTGGTTAAGCAGTTTAACGATTCACTACTCAAAACCTCACAAACTAGGCGTTTTCAAGCCTAAGTAATGAAATAGTCGCTTTTTCGCATTTTTTGTGAACCATTAATCCGTTATCCATTCTGTTATTTCCTGCAAGTTTATTTAGGCATGTTTGAGGTGCGTCTAAGTTTTCGTGACGTTTGGTTAAGCGGTTTAACGATTTACTACTCAAAACCTCACAAACTGGGAATTTGAAGCCTAAGTAATGAAATAGTCGCTTTTTTCGCATTTTTTGTGAACCGTTAATCCGTTATCCATTCCGTTAGTTCCCACATGTTTATTTAGGCATGTTTGAGGTGCGTGTAAGTTTTCGTGACATTTGGTTAAGCGGTTAAACGATTCACTACTCAAGACCTCACAAACTAGGAATTTCAAGCCTAAGTAATGAAATAGTAGCTTTTTTCGCATTTTTTGTGAACCGTTAATCCGTTATCCATTCCGTTAGTTCCCGCAAGTTTATTTAGGCATGTTTGAGGTGCGTGCAAGGTTTCGTGATGTTTGGTTAAGCGGTTTAACGATTCACTACTCAAAACCTCACAAACTAGGAATTTCAAGCCTAAGTAATGAAATAGTCGTTTTTTTCGCATTTTTTGTGAACCGTTAATCCGTTATCCATTACGTTAGTTCCCGCAAGTTTATTTAGGCATTTTGAGGTGCGTGTAAGTTTTCGTGACGTTTGGCTAAGCGGTTAAACGATTCACTACTCAAGACCTCACAAACTAGGAATTTCAAGCCTAAGTAATGAAATAGTCGCTTTTTTTGCATTTTTTGTGAACCGTTAATCCGTTATCCATTCCGTTAGTTCCCGCAAGTTTATTTAGGCATGTTTGAGGTGCCTGTAAGTTTTTGTGATGTTTGGTTAAGCTGTTAAACGATTCACTACTCAAGACCTCACAAACTAAGAATTTTAAGCCTAAGTAATGAAATAGTCGTTTTTTTCGCATTTTTTGTGAACCGTTAATCCTTTATCCATTCCGCTAGTTCCCGCAAATTTATTTAGGCATTTTTGAGGTGTGTGTAAGTTTTCGTGACGTTTGGTTAAGCGGTTTAACGATTCACTACTCAAAACCTCACAAACTAGGAATTTGAAGCCTAAGTAATGAAATAGTCGCTTTTTCGCATTTTTTTTGAACCGTTAATCCGTTATCCATTCCGTTAGTTCCTGCAAGTTTATTTAGTCATGTTTGAGGTACATGTAAGTTTTCGTGACGTTTGGTTAAGCGGTTTAACGATTCACTACTCAAAACCTCACAAACTAGGAATTTGAAGCCTAAGTAATGAAATAGTCGCTTTTTTCGCATTTTTTGTGAACCGTTAATCCGTTATCCATTCCGTTAGTTCCCGCAAGTTTATTTAGGCATGTTTGAGGTGTGTGTAAGTTTTCGTGACGTTTGGTTAAGCGGTTTAACGATTCACTACTCAAAACCTCACAAACTAGGAAATTCAAGCCTAAGTAATGAAATAGTCGCTTTTTTCGCATTTTTTGTGAACCGTTAATCCGTTATCCATTCCGTTAGTTCCCACAAGTTTATTTAGGAATGTTTGAGGTGCGTGCAAGGTTTCGTGACGTTTGGTTAAGCAGTTTAACGATTCATTACTCAAAACCTCACAAACTAGGCGTTTTCAAGCCTAAGTAATGAAATAGTCGCTTTTTCGCATTTTTTGTGAACCATTAATCCGTTATCCATTCTGTTAGTTCCCGCAAGTTTATTTAGGCATGTTTGAGGTGCGTGTAAGTTTTCGTGACGTTTGGTTAAGCGATTTAACGATTTACTACTCAAAACCTCACAAACTGGGAATTTGAAGCCTAAGTAATGAAATAGTCGCTTTTTTCGCATTTTTTGTAAACCGTTAATCCGTTATCCATTCCGTTAGTTCCCACAAGTTTATTTAGGCATGTTTGAGGTGCGTGTAAGTTTTCGTGACATTTGGTTAAGCGGTTAAACGATTCACTACTCAAGACCTCACAAACTAGGAATTTCAAGCCTAAGTAATGAAATAGTCGCTTTTTTCGCATTTTTTGTGAACCGTTAATCCGTTATCCATTCCGTTAGTTCCCGCAAGTTTATTTAGGGATGTTTGAGGTGCGTGCAAGGTTTCGTGACGTTTGGTTAAGCGGTTTAACGATTCACTACTGAAAACCTCACAAACTAGGAATTTCAAGCCTAAGTAAAGAAATAGTCGTTTTTTCGCATTTTTTGTGAACCGTTAATCCGTTATCCATTACGTTAGTTCCCGCAAGTCTATTTAGGCATTTTGAGGTCCGTGTAAGTTTTCGTGACGTTTGGTTAAGCGGTTAAACGATTCACTACTCAAGACCTCACAAACTAGGAATTTCAAGCCTAAGTAATGAAATAGTCGCTTTTTTCGCATTTTTTGTGAACCGTTAATCCGTTATCCATTCCGTTAGTTCCCGCAAGTTTATTTAGGCATGTTTGAGGTGCCTGTAAGTTTTTGTGATGTTTGGTTAAGCGGTTAAACGATTCACTACTCAAGACCTCATAAACTAAGAATTTTAAGCCTAAGTAATGAAATAGTCGTTTTTTTCGCATTTTTTGTGAACCGGTAATCCTTTATCCATTCCGCTAGTTCCCGCAAATTTATTTAGGCATTTTTGAGGTGTGTGTAAGTTTTCGTGACGTTTGGTTAAGCGGTTTAACGATTCACTACTCAAAACCTCACAAACTAGGAATTTGAAGCCTAAGTAATGAAATAGTCGCTTTTTTCGCATTTTTTTTGAACCGTTAATCCGTTATCCATTCCGTTAGTTCCTGCAAGTTTATTTAGTCATGTTTGAGGTACATGTAAGTTTTCGTGACGTTTGGTTAAGCGGTTTAACGATTCACTACTCAAAACCTCACAAACTAGGAATTTGAAGCCTAAGTAATGAAATAGTCGCTTTTTTCGCATTTTTTGTGAACCGTTAATCCGTTATCCATTCTGTTAGTTCCCGCAAGTTTATTTAGGCATGTTTGAGGTGTGTGTAAGTTTTCGTGACGTTTGGTTAAGCGGTTTAACGATTCACTACTCAAAACCTCACAAACTAGGAAATTCAAGCCTAAGTAATGAAATAGTCGCTTTTTTCGCATTTTTTGTGAACCGTTAATCCGTTATCCATTCCGTTAGTTCCCACAAGTTTATTTAGGAATGTTTGAGGTGCGTACAAGGTTTCGTGACGTTTGGTTAAGCAGTTTAACGATTCACTACTCAAAACCTCACAAACTAGGCGTTTTCAAGCCTAAGTAATGAAATAGTCGCTTTTTCGCATTTTTTGTGAACCATTAATCCGTTATCCATTCTGTTAGTTCCTGCAAGTTTATTTAGGCATGTTTGAGGTGCGTCTAAGTTTTTGTGACGTTTGGTTAAGCGGTTTAACGATTTACTACTCAAAACCTCACAAACTAAGAATTTGAAGCCTAAGTAATGAAATAGTCGCTTTTTTCGCATTTTTTGTGAACCGTTAATCCGTTATCCATTCCGTTAGTTCCCACAAGTTTATTTAGGCATGTTTGAGGTGCGTGTAAGTTTTCGTGACATTTGGTTAAGCGGTTAAACGATTCACTACTCAAGACCTCACAAACTAGGAATTTCAAGCCTAAGTAATGAAATAGTCACTTTTTTCGCATTTTTTGTGAACCGTTAATCCGTTATCCATTCCGTTAGTTCCCGTAAGTTTATTTAGGCATGTTTGAGGTGCGTGCAAGGTTTCGTGATGTTTGGTTAAGCGGTTTAACGATTCACTACTCAAAACCTCACAAACTAGGAATTTCAAGCCTAAGTAATGAAATAGTCGTTTTTTTCGCATTTTTTGTGAACCGTTAATCCGTTATCCATTACGTTAGTTCCCGCAAGTCTATTTAGGCATTTTGAGGTGCGTGTAAGTTTTCGTGACATTTGGCTAAGCGGTTAAACGATTCACTACTCAAGACCTCACAAACTAGGAATTTCAAGCCTAAGTAATGAAATAGTCGCTTTTTTCGCATTTTTTGTGAACCGTTAATCCGTTATCCATTCCGTTAGTTCCCGCAAGTTTATTTAGGCATGTTTGAGTTGCCTGTAAGTTTTTGTGATGTTTGGTTAAGCGGTTGAACGATTCACTACTCAAGACCTCACAAACTAAGAATTTTAAGCCTAAGTAATGAAATAGTCGTTTTTTTCGCATTTTTTGTGAACCGTTAATCCTTTATCCATTCCGCTAGTTCCCGCAAATTTATTTAGGCATTTTTGAGGTGTGTGTAAGTTTTCGTGACGTTTGGTTAAGCGGTTTAACGATTCACTACTCAAAACCTCACAAACTAGGAATTTGAAGCCTAAGTAATGAAATAGTCGCTTTTTCGCATTTTTTGTGAACCGTTAATCCGTTATCCATTCCGTTAGTTCCTGCAAGTTTATTTAGTCATGTTTGAGGTACATGTAAGTTTTCGTGACGTTTGGTTAAGCGGTTTAACGATTCACTACTCAAAACCTCACAAACTAGGAATTTGAAGCCTAAGTAATGAAATAGTCGCTTTTTTCGCATTTTTTGTGAACCGTTAATCCGTTATCCATTCCGTTAGTTCCCGCAAGTTTATTTAGGCATGTTTGAGGTGTGTGTAAGTTTTCGTGACGTTTGGTTAAGCGGTTTAACGATTCACTACTCAAAACCTCACAAACTAGGAAATTCAAGCCTAAGTAATGAAATAGTCGCTTTTTTTGCATTTTTTGTGAACCGTTAATCCGTTATCCATTCCGTTAGTTCCCACAAGTTTATTTAGGAATGTTTGAGGTGCGTACAAGGTTTCGTGACGTTTGGTTAAGCAGTTTAACGATTCACTACTCAAAACCTCACAAACTAGGCGTTTTCAAGCCTAAGTAATGAAATAGTCGCTTTTTCGCATTTTTTGTGAACCATTAATCCGTTATCCATTCTGTTATTTCCTACAAGTTTATTTAGGCATGTTTGAGGTGCGTCTAAGTTTTCGTGACGTTTGGTTAAGCGGTTTAACGATTTACTACTCAAAACCTCACAAACTGGGAATTTGAAGCCTAAGTAATGAAATAGTCGCTTTTTTCGCATTTTTTGTGAACCGTTAATCCGTTATCCATTCCGTTAGTTCCCACAAGTTTATTTAGGCATGTTTGAGGTGCGTGTAAGTTTTCGTGACATTTGGTTAAGCGGTTAAACGATTCACTACTCAAGACCTCACAAACTAGGAATTTCAAGCCTAAGTAATGAAATAGTCGCTTTTTTCGCATTTTTTGTGAACCGTTAATCCGTTATCCATTCCGTTAGTTCCCGCAAGTTTATTTAGGCATGTTTGAGGTGCGTGCAAGGTTTCGTGATGTTTGGTTAAGCGGTTTAACGATTCACTACTCAAAACCTCACAAACTAGGAATTTCAAGCCTAAGTAATGAAATAGTCGTTTTTTTCGCATTTTTTGTGAACCGTTAATCCGTTATCCATTACGTTAGTTCCCGCAAGTTTATTTAGGCATTTTGAGGTGCGTGTAAGTTTTCGTGACGTTTGGCTAAGCGGTTAAACGATTCACTACTCAAGACCTCACAAACTAGGAATTTCAAGCCTAAGTAATGAAATAGTCGCTTTTTTCGCATTTTTTGTGAACCGTTAATCCGTTATCCATTCCGTTAGTTCCCGCAAGTTTATTTAGGCATGTTTGAGGTGCCTGTAAGTTTTTGTGATGTTTGGTTAAGCTGTTAAACGATTCACTACTCAAGACCTCACAAACTAAGAATTTTAAGCCTAAGTAATGAAATAGTCGTTTTTTTCGCATTTTTTGTGAACCGTTAATCCTTTATCCATTCCGCTAGTTCCCGCAAATTTATTTAGGCATTTTTGAGGTGTGTGTAAGTTTTCGTGACGTTTGGTTAAGCGGTTTAACGATTCACTACTCAAAACCTCACAAACTAGGAATTTGAAGCCTAAGTAATGAAATAGTCGCTTTTTTCGCATTTTTTTTGAACCGTTAATCCGTTATCCATTCCGTTAGTTCCTGCAAGTTTATTTAGTCATGTTTGAGGTACATGTAAGTTTTCGTGACGTTTGGTTAAGCGGTTTAACGATTCACTACTCAAAACCTCACAAACTAGGAATTTGAAGCCTAAGTAATGAAATAGTCGCTTTTTTCGCATTTTTTGTGAACCGTTAATCCGTTATCCATTCCGTTAGTTCCCGCAAGTTTATTTAGGCATGTTTGAGGTGTGTGTAAGTTTTCGTGACGTTTGGTTAAGCGGTTTAACGATTCACTACTCAAAACCTCACAAACTAGGAAATTCAAGCCTAAGTAATGAAATAGTCGCTTTTTTCGCATTTTTTGTGAACCGTTAATCCGTTATCCATTCCGTTAGTTCCCACAAGTTTATTTAGGAATGTTTGAGGTGCGTGCAAGGTTTCGTGACGTTTGGTTAAGCAGTTTAACGATTCATTACTCAAAACCTCACAAACTAGGCGTTTTCAAGCCTAAGTAATGAAATAGTCGCTTTTTCGCATTTTTTGTGAACCATTAATCCGTTATCCATTCTGTTAGTTCCCGCAAGTTTATTTAGGCATGTTTGAGGTGCGTGTAAGTTTTCGTGACGTTTGGTTAAGCGATTTAACGATTTACTACTCAAAACCTCACAAACTGGGAATTTGAAGCCTAAGTAATGAAATAGTCGCTTTTTTCGCATTTTTTGTAAACCGTTAATCCGTTATCCATTCCGTTAGTTCCCGCAAGTTTATTTAGGCATGTTTGAGGTGCGTGCAAGGTTTCGTGACATTTGGTTAAGCGGTTTAATGATTCACTACTCAAAACCGATTCATTTGAAATGTCACTAGAAAATTGCAATAACTATTCACAACTAAAACACTCCAAACTTGCAATAGCAAAGCAAGGTTCGAAAAAATAAATAATAGAAAAAGCAACTTTGGAGATGAGAAGATGCATGTGTATTGTGATATAAGTAAGTTAATTACCTATGCTTTCATTCGGGCATATGTTCCGCAACGAAATCTATGAACTCAGTCCGCATTGCATTGATATCATCAAGTGTGTAAGTTTTTTTATCACACAACCTTTTCATCTAAACAATTCAAAACACAAGTTAATTAATGATCATCAGAAAATTTAAAGATGCGCAAAAGTTAATTAATGATCATCAATACTCAATAAAAAAGAAATACCTTTTTCTCAAGGGAAAGAGAAGGATCCCCAATCACGTCTCTCATGAACATCATCAAAAAGTATCCGTATTCAACACTCCCTTCTTGTTGTGGACACTATATTAAGACACATAGAGAAAACTTTAGTAGTTAATAATAAAGAACTAAACGAATCATTTTAATTCTTATTTACTTGCCTTTGGGATTTTCCAAATAGGCTTTGGCATTCTCATTCCATCGATATGCAGTGATACGAGCGCACTTCAAGACAAAGAGTTTTGAATGAATTGTAAACATGTTATAGACAATGAGGGAAAACTCAATAAATAAGTCTTTACTCACGTATTGATATGTAGCTTCATTTGTTCACTCGGTTTAGTCATACTTTTTGGATCGAACCAATAACACTCCATGATAGAGAGATCGATGACAAGTAAGACCCAATGAAACCTGTGTAATTTAACATAAAACTTAACATTTTCATATTGAAGATTATTATGCTTTAAGAAGAAAAATGAAATAACTTACGCCGTTTGAATGTTGTACGGAATAAAGCACACTTGGTTCCTCTTTGCATTTTGCAATCTTTCCTTAACCAGTTTTCTCTTTTCTTGATGTGAGGCAGTATTGAATGATTCAGAATTGAAAAATACAACAGTTCTCTGAGACTTTTCAAGTTTCACAAACAAAAGCCTAAACCATAAAATAAATAATTAGTATATCAAAGACAATCAAATAAGACAGTAAAAATTAATTTCATCTCTTACCTCATGTACGCCTTAATACACGTGACATCTAAGGGCTTCATCTCACAAAAATCGACCAAGTCTTGCTTGAAAACATAGCATTCGGTAGTATCATCTCCAAACATCTCCTTCTCTATTGGAATTGGAATTCTTATTTGATTAATCTATGTGGTTGTTAACATTTGGTTGAATGTATCAATAACTTCACATCCACTTCCATCGTTCTTCTCACTTTCTTTCAGGACACCACCATCTCCTTTCTTCTCACTTTTTTTCCTGGACACCAGCATCATCATTTTTTTCTTCCTTTTTTTCATAGTTAAAAAAAGGATCAATTAAATAAGCGTTTTAATTCACTATCTTTTTTATAACACTTAATTAGTAAATATTTTACCTCAATACCAATGAGCACAAGGTCTTTAGGCCAAGCAACAATTGACCCAATAGCATCTTTAATTTGTGTCATCTCATCACCAACCGGTATAGGGAGTGCAACATTTGAGAAAATAGCTTCCGTTACTTTACTAATAGAGACACGTACATTTTGTTCCCCCAAACTAACATTATGAATTTTCTCATGAGGTCCACTCTTCTCAAAGACCATCCCCACTGCAACAATGTTGTTTGTGGTGCCAATTCCCAACCTGCACCTCTTTTCCTATAATAAATACGACCATGCCAAATTTCAAAATCCAATAATAAAATTGCAAGGATAACACTTATTTAAAAAAAAAAAGAATACAGGCCTTTCCAATACTTGATACGTGAGGTGATGCACGTTCTTGAGCCTTTGCTGTCCCATCAATTTTTAACTAAGCATAAAAGAAAAAAAAAATTAGATTCATCGCAAAAAAACACCCTAAAATAAGACATGATATAGAATTGTACAATGATTTCCATTACCCTTTTTGAACCTGATTCACTCTTACTACCACTTGTACCCCACATTATCCTTTTCGAAGAGAACTCACAATTTCTGTTATCACTTTTTTGAGTATTGGAAGCAACCTTCTCAGATGATAGTCCCTTAAGCAATTGTTGTTGCAATTGACTAAACTTTTGTTCTGCCTCTATTCTCCGAAGTTGTTCCTCTTTCAATTTGTACTCCAACTCATTTATATATTTTCTTGACGCACGTCTAAGCAGATTAAAGTAGTTGGAGGGGGTGACTCCAAATCCTAGACCTCTCACACGACCGGAGGGCTCGGAAGTGCCCAATGCCATACTAAGGATGTCAGAACTCCTTCTATTACTACACTCCCATCCTCAACTTGTTTCTTCATTGTAGCCTACAAGGTTGATAAGTGTCAAGTATAAATATGGACAAAGCATATTTAAAACAGGAGAGAGAGAGAGAGAGAGAGAGAGAGAGAGAGAGAGAGAGAGAGAGAGAGAGAGAGCACAATGCTGATATTGATTGCAAAGTACTTACAACTTTGTCAACCATTTCCTTGGTGGCATCGTCTCCGAATCCACCACCTTTTTTTTCTCGGCCTTTTGTCCATAAGAAACTTCGATCATCTTCATATTTGGGTCCCAACTCCTCTTTCTATCATCACAATAAAGTGCAAAAAATGTAATCAATACCTTTGCATTGATAATATCATAAAAAAGATTCTCATAATTAAACCTACCAACTCTTCGGCCAAACCAGCATAGCCTTTCTTGCTCATACGATGATTGTATATATATTCTTTGCTCGCCTTTCACGTTGCTCCTTGCTTAGAACCTTATAATTACAAAACATAAGGATGGGAATAA
Source organism: Hydrangea macrophylla (assembly GCA_033977485.1). Taxonomy (NCBI): domain Eukaryota; kingdom Viridiplantae; phylum Streptophyta; class Magnoliopsida; order Cornales; family Hydrangeaceae; genus Hydrangea; species Hydrangea macrophylla. The sequence goes on along the minus strand of CM066988.1, from coordinate 76,237,047 downwards.
AATTAGTATTAACTTTATAAAACCCAACTCTACTTTGCATACATTCAATGATTCTTTTGAATTATACCTTAAAATTTTCGGAGAGCCTAACTTTGACAAATTCATCCCATGTCGGCTGATCAATATACTTTTTATACTTCTGTGGCGGGTCTTTAAGAAGCTCGGGCTTGTCTTTAAACGTATTTATCCAATCTCTAGTGAGGTTTGTTTTGAATGCCCTCCACTTAGTAGCCATGGATGATAAGCTCGACTTTTTGGTGTTTTGGTCTACATCAAATTTAACCTTGAGATGTAGAAAGACAAGAATCAGTTATACATAGAGAGATAATCCATCTTCTACGAAGTACAAAGAACAAATTCTATCACCTGTAGAGCTGCCCACAAGTTCTTTTTTAAGCTATCTGGCACCTTGTGCCACGTTAAGTAAGTTATTGGCACAAAAGACTTCACCAATAGACCCATGTAACCTGCTAGCTTTTTTTATGTGAACCTATGGGCTGTCCTTTGGAATTATAAATGATTTTCAACCTTTCTTCACTGTTGGTTATTTGCATCACATCCTTTAGCTTTGCTGGTCCTCGACCTTTATTGCCAAAGGACATTTCTTTTGAATCTTTGTCATTTTCAACCTCCATGATAAGATAAACACTTCACTGAGGCTGCAAAATTTAGAGATTGTAACACCAACTAAATGTAACAATTGGCTTACTATACAACATGAATAAACTACAAATCCAATAATAAATGAAGAAATAAACAATTGAAATGAAACAAATCAACTGAAGAAATGAAACAATTCAAATGACACAATTCAATTCGAAAGGGGCATGTTAGGCAACATTATTAAACTACAAATCCAACTAAAGAAGTTGACAGAAACAAAAAATTACATTATAGAACGGTCATAATGTTTTAAGTTTTGTTGGTTTACAAGTAATCCAAAGGGTAAAAATAAAATTAAGATTTTGAACGGTCGATCCAAGTCCCCTCATCACAATCATCACGTGCATAAGTTGATGTTGACTCATCAACCACATCGAAGATTTCAGCATTTGGGAGTACGTTAACGGAAATTTCATCTCTGATAAGGTCATCATCATTGTCTTCGTCGTAATATTTTCTTTGAGGAGATGATAGAACAATTGACCATTTAGGATCCAATTGGTCAGGGGCATAAAAGACTTGTTTTACTTGAGATGCCAAAATAAAAGAGTCAGATTTATAGCCCACTCTTGAAAGATCAACCAACGTGAAACCAAGTTCATCCACCTTGATTCCATTTTTACTATCAACCCAATCACACTTGAATATTGGAATCTTGAAAGAGATATAATCAAGCATCCATATCTCTTTAATCACGCCATAAAAAATCATTTCTGTAGTCACAGGTCTGGTATCCTTTGCGCTAGCAACCTGCAATGTCTTTGCCACGATGCACACTCCACTATTTTGGTTGACCCGTACATCATCACGGTCCTTCGTTTGATAACGAAAATCGTTAATGACATAGCCAGGGAATTTTACAACATCTGGGCGAGGTCCAAGGGCTATCCATTTTAAGGTGTCTGAGACTTGTTGCTCTGTTTCAACCTGATTTTTAAGAAGTTAATTTAGTCACAATTATCAAATAGGAGATATAATATAACTATATTATATGAATCATACCCTTGTACGTAACCAATCAATAAATGTACGGTTGTGCTCATCTTCCAAGAATTTTTTATTTTTCCCTTTACGAGGGTAAGCTTCTTTCAAGTACTCCTCATGCGCCCTATTATGTTATTAATAATACATCATAAACCATTTTAAAAAGTAACAGAGGTATAAACATTCATACTAAGGGGAAATTGAAAAGTCTTTACTCTATATAAGGTTGAACATCATTTGTGTTATGTAACACATAAAGATGTGCCTGGTTCAAGGACACACGGTCAACTTCAATGACATTAGATCCTCCGAAAGGTTTTTCTTCATTTCTAGCAAACGGAACTCCGATTGGATCTAGCTCAGTTAAGAACTCGGAACAAAACTTAATCGCCTCTTCTACGATATAACATTGGGCAATGCACCCTTCCGGTCGATTTTTGTTTCTCACATAACCCTTCAACACTCCCATGTACCTATAATATAAATCATGATAGAGTTAAAATTACCATGATGAGTACTTGCTAATGGTAGTAAATAATTATATCAAATGCTTTAATACTCTGACCTCTTGGGTGAGTACATCCATCTAAAGAAAACCGGACCACCAAGTTCAACCTCTCTAACAAGATGCACCATCAAATGCACCATTATGTTGAAGAATGATGGTGGAAAGTATTTTTCCAACAAGCATAGTGTGACCACGAGCTCCTTTTGGGTTTCTTGTAGCTTCTGCACATCCACAACTTTGGCACAAATAGCATTGAAGAAGAAGCACACTCTGATAATAGCATATCTCACATGCTTTGGCAACACACCTCGTATTGCAATAGGAATAAGTTGTTGCATTAAGACATGACAATCATACGACTTAAGTCCATAAAATTTCAAATCTTCCATTGACACACGACTCCTAAAATTTGAAGAATATCCGTCTGGGACCTTAAGCTCAAGCAACGATTTGCACACTATTATTTTCTCTGCTCTAGTTAACGAATAACATGCTGGTGGTAGGTACGTCCTTGTCCCCTTAACTTGCGGTGCCAATTCTTTCCTTAAACCCATTTCTACAAGGTCCTTACGACAATTAACTCCATCTTTTGTTTTCCCTGGAATGTTGAGTAGGGTCCCAATGATATTATCACAAGCATTCTTTTCAATGTGCATGACATCCAAGTTATGTCGAATAGGCAGATGTTTCCAGTACTCGAGCTCAAAAAATATAGACTTCTTCTTCCAACTTGTAACGTCAACATTGTGTGCATTTTTTTCTTATTTCCTTTCTTCCTCTTCTTTGATGTTGATTTCTTATTTTGTAAATTTTTCTTTCCCCATGAAACCTTGATCCCCCCCACCTTTAATAGTATTTGTTCACCACTCAATGGTTCGGGATGTGACCCAAACTCTTGATCACCATTAAAAGCCTTCTTTTGATTTCGAAACGGATGATTTCGTGGAAGATGTCTTCTATGCCCTGTATAAATACACTTGCTACAATGTCTCAGTCTAAGTGAATATGTTTTCTCATTGCATATTGAACAAGCAAAATATCCTTTGACGGTACAACCAGACAAATTTCCATATGCAGGAAAATCATTAATTGTCCACAATAACACGGCCTTTAAGGTGAAAGATTGTTTTTGATAGGCGTCATAAGCCTCAACTCCATCCTCCCATAATGTTTTCAAATCCTCAATCAGAGGTGCTAAATAAACATCTATATCATTGCCAGGTTGTTTTGGACCTGAAATCAACATTGTCAACATCGTAAACTTTCTCTTCATGCACAACCACGGTGGAAGGTTGTATGTATTCAACAAAACAGGCCAACAACTGTACCTAGTACTAAGGGTACCGTACGAATTAATTCCATCCGCTGAAAGTGATAGCCGTAGGTTTCTCGGTTCTGCTGCGAACTCGGGCCACTTATCATCAATTATTTTCCATGTTGGCGAGTCTGCTGGGTGACACAATTGACCATCAACTTCTCTTCCTTTCGCATGCCATGTTAAATCATTTACCGTCTGGACAGATTGAAACCACCTTCTAAATCTTGGAATAGGTGGAAAGTACCATAATACTTTGGCAGGTACACCCTTGTTTTGTTTATCCTTACTTTCTATGGGTGACATTTTCTTCACCTTATACCTTGACACTCCACACTTTGGACATGTAGTTGAATCTTCATACTCATTTCTATACAGTATGCAATCATTGGGGCATGCATGTATTTTCCTATATTCCATTCCAAATGTCGACAAGATACGCTTAGCCTCAATGGTTGACAACGGCAATTCATTATCTTCCGGAAGCATGTCGGAGAACAATGCTAGGACGTCGGAAAAGCTTTTATCACTCCACCCACTCTTGGCCTTAATATTGAAGAGCTTCACTGTTGCAGATAACTTAGTGTGCTTCGTACACCCTTTATACAAAGGTTTCTTTGCATCTTCAAGCAATTTTCAGAATCCTTCAATATCACCTAAGGCACTTGCATTTACAGACTGAACCATTTTTATTGTTCTTGCAACATCATTGAAGGTCTCCTCTTCATCATCTTTGGAGACAGGCTCATCTACATTGAAATTTGGCGGTATTTCATTCTGGTCATCTTCCCCATGCCACTTCCATATGGTGTAGCTGGGATCAATACCGTATCTAGTGAGATGAAATCGGATCTCTTTCAGTTCTAACTTATAAAAATTCTGACATTTAGTGCATGGACACCGAATTGAGTTCAGATCCGTGGCACCATCTTCAGCAACATTAAGAAAATGTTGAACCCCTTCCTTGTATTCGTTTGACAATAGTCCTTTCTTCATCCATGACCTATCCATATCCTAGAACAAATAACATAGCATCCTTTAATTTGCATGTTTTGTATATATAATCCTACTCCCACCAACATAAAAGAGCATAGAGTTCTACTGGGCTCATGAATTTAGAGACAGAAAAGAAAAAAAATCATAGAGCATATATAAATATATAGGGAATCGTCATGAGCAGATATGCAAGTCAGTGCACATTTTTCACGTGCACGTACACAAGAAGGTATACAAAACAATGTGCTAAACATGTGCACAAAATAAGAAAACTGGAGCATAGACATTTTAATGCATTTTAAGTTATATGCCAAGAAAAAAGCACACGCAAAAATTATGAAAATTAGTGTGCACAGGAAAACTAATTATCTCATGTTTTCCATCATGCTTAGATAACATTACAAATTTTAAAGTTTTAAAATATAACTATGAGATATGAATAAAGGAAGGGAAATGACTCGCAATATTCAAAATGTCAAATTTATTTCTCGACGTATTATCTTTTCTTTCCTATTTTCCTCATCGTTTTCCTTATTAACCAAACACAGGAAAATGTTTTCCTCCATGTTTTCCTTTCTTTTCCCTAACTACAAGAACCAAACAAAGCTTTAATGATTTATAATGAACATATGAAACACGGGCTGATTCCTATGTTCTGACCTTGTGGGTTTAGCTCTTCCAAACTGAGATTAACCAATTCTGGATTATATAAATTGATTACTTACCATCTCATTAGGTACCAGTAACGAACTTCTTTGGTTCGGTCATGGAAACGATACACATTGATTCAGCTTACAGAGCCCACTCAGGCAGAGCTAAAATCGAAATCTTCTGATCAATCGTGTGCCCGGGACAAACAAAGAACTCTATAGACTCGAATGTCCAGGAACAAGTTAGCGAAATAGACCCAAAGGTAAGTGCTTTCAATTTTCCTGCCCAGAGAAGCGCTTTTCTGAATCTTACTTACTGTTATTTACAAAATCTTTCTAATTATATTGATATAATTTTATTTGCGGCAAAATAGGGCATATATCCTTTTACACATGCATGGAACACTTTTCAGGACAGAATGCCAAATATTAAAAATGTTGATACCTTGGTAAACTATGGATTGGTGATGATGCTACCGTTGGTTGCAATGTCCACTTGGTTATCAGTGTGAAGGTGAGAAGCTAAGTACTATCTTTTCATTTGATATTCCTCCTTGCAGTGTTATACTCCGTTCTATACAATAATAAACAAATTACTTAGATTTCTCAAGTTTGTTTAATGAGTGTACCATATAAAGCTAGGTTCACCTGTCCTTTTTGTTTATTGATTTTCCTCAATGCTTGTATCAAAGAAGAAAGGAAGCATGAATTCATATATTGCTTTCAATTCTTGTTTTCGACAAATATTTTTTAAATTTCATGTGCTTCTTTATTTGTATTTTGTCATTTGAAAGGGTCTCTACAAGCCACTGATGCACTAGTTAGATTTGTTTTCACTTCTCTCTCTCTCTCTCTCTCTCTCTCTCTCTCTCTCTCTCTCTCTCTCTCTCTCTCTCCTGTCACACTTAGACTAGATTTTTTTTTCTTCTCAAAGACTAGATTGAATTGCTAATTCCTTTTAGGCGTCAAACTTCTGCACAAAGTCACAAGCACATGATCTCTAGATTGCCTACAAACTTTTAGGACACTCCACGATATGGGCCATACACCCAGGAAAATCTAAGCCTAAAATCTACCAGATTGCCTACACCCTTTGATTAGAACCCCCCAAAAATCGTAGGACAAGAACCAAACACCCAAGCTACTGATTTGTTTTTCTGCTGCTGAGTTTTGTTGCCGTTGGATGCTGATGCTGATGCTGTTGAATAGTTACCTTCAGCATATGTGTGCAAATGTACATTTGGCTGCTGCGATCCTTGTGTGATGTTGCAATTTCTAATTTTGCTTTTGGATAGAATATAGCATGTAGCAGTCCAATGCATCAGGGGCAGCACGCAGCAATTCAGCAACAAAGCATTATCAGTAACAATTAAACCAAGTTCCCAATACAGCAGTGAGGCCCCAAACCAAGAGCTCCCTATTTGTGATCTCCATTACCCTTTATGTCTCCATCAATGATTGTAACTAAACCCATTGTAAAATTAACCAATCTTCACAATGCTAGGAAATGATCTGAATTACACTTTCTCAGCAACCAATTTCTGCAAATTTTGATGCACTCTTAAAGTGTCAACGCCAATCCTAGAAAAATTGCATGTCCACTGCATATGTGAAAAGTTGAAATTCTCATATAACCAAGAAATAAATCATCTCTATTTTGACCGATAATGAAGAAGGACAGTATCAGCAACAGCCTCTTTCCTTTGATAGCAGCTAGAATCCCATATATTAATGTAGCCAAAAGGCCAAAAAATACAAGATCCCCACAATGAACTACAACGAATCATCAAGAGAGATCACACCCATGACAACCCATTCCATAGCTCCCAAAATTACCAAAGAAAAAATACAGACGCTCACAAAACCCCAACCACAAAACTGCTGCCACCATGTAACGAGGCAGCATGTAGTATAAAGCAGACCAAAGTAGAGGGGGCAGCATTCAGCAGTCAAATGAAAGCATCAGCAACAATCAGACTAAATTCACAAACATCAATAAAGGCCCAATCCAATAGCTCCCTTTCTGTGAACTCTTTGTCTCCATCAATGGTTGTAATCGATGTGGAGAAAACTGGCACTACCGACTTCAACACATTTTCCTTGAGAACACTGAAAATTTCCTCTATTTTATTTTCTTCTCTTAGCAGCCCACAGACCGCCATCCAATAAGCCATGATTTATCAGCAACACTATAATTCACAAGACATAAGGCAACTATAAGTTGTACAGAGTGCATCTTAATGAAAAAAGTGAGTATTCACTTGACAGCGACCACTAGAAGAACCAAAAACCAACCCCAAACAAGAAGCTGTATGTTAAGCAAACATGACACCCAAAGCATATGTTTAGTTCTCCAATATCACTCAAACACCTGAGAGGATTGTGACATCATATAAAGCAATGAAGACGTGCATCAGTAGCCAAATACCATAGAACTCCATGATCAAGCAGAAATGTCGAGCAAGTTATTAAAGATCTGAATATCATATTTTCAAACCTCCAAATCCATCCCCAGTTAAAGAAATTCTGAAATGATGCCCTCTCTGGCAATTCAACAACATGTATTGCAGTTATGGTCAAAATTTTGCAGATCCATCCACCTAGGACCAATCAGCACTAACACACTCTTCTGAATATCACACACACACATATATATATATATAGAGTAATTTCTAGGGTCACTAACAACTTCCACTAACACTTACTAACACACTCTATCTCTCTCTTAGTGGTACTGCGGGTTCCACCCGCAGTACCACTAAGAGAGAGATAGAGTGTGTTAGTAAGTGTTAGTGAAAGTTGTTAGTGACCCTAGCATTGCCCATATATATATATGTATATCATCTTAGCACCTTGCTCAGGTCTTGCATAATTGCACATATACACCACACACACATATACACACATATATGGACTCTATTTTCCTTCTTGATGAAGGGGAGCGTGCCTCTTTTCTGCACCAAATAGTGCTGTCTTTTGGCTGCACTTACATTTGCCTATGGTCTTACTTGCCCCAACCATCTAAGTAGGCACACACACACACACACACACACACACACACACACACACACACTCTCTCTCTCTCTCTCTCTATCTCTCTCTCTAAACTACAAATGTCCCAAGCATATATACATACATTTTATACATACATGCATGTTATAAATTTGATTCTAGTACTAATTAATATGTTCCAAAGATCGGTCTTTACAGCTGTTTAATCTTCATGGATGGGCTCTACATTAATGAAGCAAACAACCAACGTCCTAGCTCCTCATCCGAAAGCTGTACTCTTGTATTTATTGGGATAAGAATCTCTAAATCTCTTTATTAAAGACATGCACATTTTTGGATTTGATTAATTTAACAATGAGAGTAAAAAAAAAAGGGGGGAACCATGGATGCATTTGTTTTGAAAGGTATGTCAAAAGGAAACACAAACACCGGTACTAACCTGGAGTAAGAAGGACCACTTGTGTCTAGAAATGCCACCCCCAAGCAGCACTACCTTTCCTTTGACCCAAACCACCTTTTTCTTTGAATAAGCTAAAACAACAAAGTAAAAGTTGAAATGATCAAGAAAAACTAATATGATATAATTGAACATTTAATCAAAGAGTCACCAGATTTATGAGAAATGACTTACTTTGTGTGAACGGTATTGCTAATAAATATAGTTAACCAATTCTATGGCTATTAAGAATGATACTATTTTGGGTCTAATTGAAAGTGATTTTGGGTTCTGATTGCATACGATTTTGGGTGATCTTATTGCATGCGATTTTAGGTCTAATCAAATGCGATTTTCTACACCCTTAATACACTCCTTCGTTTTCCTTAACTAATTCTATGACAGTTAATTATCCCGCGCAACTTAAGTCACAATTTTCGTTAGTTTAAGCCAAGGACATCAGGTTTTGGGTGTGATTGAATAAAATCTTGAAGTTCAAGGATTCAATTCAACATAAAAAAGTACATGAATGTCCAATTGAAAACACACGTATAGTATAAGGTTGTAAAGTAATTAGGCCTATAAACATAGTTAATGATAATGAATACAAGGATAAATTGACTAAATTTACATAGAACTTAAATTAGAAAAATTAAAAATAATCGCAGATTCACTGAGATAATAACATGACATTAATATATATCTAAACCCTTTCTTGTTTTATCAAGTCTTTCTTTACTGCCTTTGTCCATGTCAATTTTGGTTTTCCACCACCCCTACCATACCTTCAATGCTTATACTATCCCTTGTCCTATCCGGTGCAATTATTGGTGTTCTTTGTGTATGTCCATAAAATGGGAGACGGTGGTGAGAAGGAAAGAATATGGTGGTGTAGGGATTGGAAGCCTAAAAGACAAAAATGCTGCGCTGCTAGCCAAATAGTGGTGGAGATTTGGAAACTTTGTTTTCAATGCTTTTAAGCAGAATTTTTGTTATGGTTTTGGCTTGCCTTGGGTGGCTTGTCTTTTGGGTGTATTGTTTATGAACTTTGTTCATTGAATTATTCTGTTTGCTGAGCAAAAGTAAAAAATAAAAAATTTCGTAATCGATTTTCTTATATTTTATATGGAATATGCGCTACATTTACCATTCATGAATAGAGTCTTTACTAAATCTATCATCTCTTGTTTTATCACACATCCATCCTAAGTAATTATGTCACCAATATCAACTCACGTGTGGGATGTCATATTAGTGAGGAGAAACATGTTCTTTTATCCTTATTATTCTTAGCTTTGACGTAATACCACTCAAGTCAACTCAACAAAATCTAGTCCCAAGACTCCCAACTACTCGGAGTCGGTTACATCATTCATCTTCCTCGACTATGAGCCATCTAAGGTTATCATAACCTCATTCAAAGTTCAAACCACTCCCATTACTTATTTGGGTGAGCAAAATCCAAATTAACTTTGGTCTTTTCCCTCCCCTAAAATTACTCTCTTGCGAAGACTATCACTCTTCACAAATACAGAAGACAATGGTCTTTGCTTCCCAAACCACATTAATGGATTTTTTCTTATTTTGTCCAAGATGGATGCCACTTTTCTCATTTTCTCTTAATTTTCTTTATATTTTCCAAGAATTACCACAACATGAGACCACATTTGGAGACTAATGCAACATTACCCTCTTCTTAAGGTCACGTGTAGAAATGAATAAATTCACTTCAGCACATAGACAAAATGTTGCATCACTCCAAAAATCTTCTTGCAACAAGTGTAACCATTCTTTGAGGAATCATTGACAACTCATAATAAAAATTGGCACTTAAACTACTACAGTTGATTATCCTCAAAGCTAAATGAAGTACTGCTCTAAACAGTTAATCCCATAAATAGGGCACAACCTTAAGTATTTGTGTTATCAACACCCACCCATGTGTGTGGCCAGCCTACCATGAGTGGCTGAACATGCTTCTGTACTAATTGTTGTTAGCTTTGTCTTGATAGCACTCAACTTAGCTCTATAAGCATTGTTCTAAAGATTCGGGGTACATTACACGACGCATCTTCCTCCATTATAATATGTCTAAAGTGATAACCACGTTCAAATCACTCACTCTCACATTTTTCTTGATTGAATAAAACCATTTTATTTTGGTTTTCCCTTGCCCTTCCATTCCTCTCATGTGAATACTACCACGGCACCCTTAATGAACACAACAATCCTTCATCTTTCTACACATGCCCAAAAGATCTTAATTGATTCTCTTGTTGTATCTGAAATGAATGTTGCTTCTACCACCTCAAATTGTATCTATCGCTAACTCTTCCCTATCTTGTTTTACCACCATCTTAACACCAGAATTCCACTTCACTTATTTCAGTTATATCTAACCCAAAGATTAAATATTTAGATTAATTACAGATACACCTCCTATACTTAGCATGTTTTTCACTTTGCCCCCATGTACTTCAAATCGTGTCGCTAATACCTCCTATACTTTGGACTAAAATGAAACAATTAGCAATTTTGTTACACCTAATGGGCATAAGCCATGTTTGCTAAAAACTCTTGGAGATTATCAATAATTATGAATTCCAAAAGTTAAAATAAATTCTTTAGCACAATAAACTCTACAATTACAATGGGCCAAAAGCTACATTGGACAATTTATACCAATCTCAATTTTTTGTGATTTTATTGTATAAGAAAAAACAACTACGTACCAAACGGTCCACAAGGTATTAGTGACCCATTTGGAACAACTAACCCTAAATATTTCAAAAAGTAAATATCAACACAAAAAAGTGTGGCCTAATGGATTTAGAAAAGAAAAGTAGTTTCATAAGATAAGAGTATTAACTTTGGAATTTAGACAACAAATTTTCTAATAATTAAGTTCTATGTTTATTTTCTTAAAAATATATATACATATTTTGCAAGCTTAAGATTTAGGGTTCGGTCCTCCTCAATGCTGGAGAAGATGGTGATGATGTCGGAGAGAGAGAGAGAGAGAGAGAGAGAGAGAGAGAGAGAGAGAGAGAAACCTGGAGAGAAGGAGAGAGTGACGGTGGCGTATGAGTGGCGCGCGGAGAATGTGGTGGTGGCGGCGGTGGCGGTGATGCTTGTGGTGATGAGAGGAGGATATGGAGATGAGAGGAGATGGAGGAGATCGATGGAGGAGAGGGAGATGAGAGAGGTAGGGACTACAAAAAATATTGTCCTGCATTTTATTCCCGGCCCCTTCCCCGCTCGCGCATAAGGACTTTTTATGTCACTTTTTTGAAAATCTTTGTCAAATTTCAAAAGTGACATAAAAAATCAGGGAAACGTGTATTATTTATGTCACTTTTTATAAAAAAAGTGACATTAAAATAACATGATTTATTTACAAATTTGCCACCGCGTATTTATTTATGTCACTTTTTAAAAAGTGACATAAAAACTTTATTATTTATGTCACTTATTAAAAAAGTGACATAAATACATTATTATTTATGTCACTTTTTTAAACAAATGACATAAATAATCAAGTATTTATGTCACTTTTTTAATAACCGACATAAATACTTAAAAAAGTGACATAAAAAGTCCTTGCAAGAAATAATTATGTCACTCACAATAAAAGTGACATAAATGCAATATTTAAAGTGACATAAAAAGCCTTTTTCCTTGTAGTGTCTGTGTAAAGTTCTGTTTCTTTGGTAATATGTTCATATGCAAGTATAAAAATTTTTATTCCAAGTGTAAAAAATTTTATTCCAAGTGTAAAATGTTATGTTTATATTGTAAAAGATTATGTTCCTTGTGTAAAATGTTGTGTTCTTTCTGTGTAAAGTCATGTTCTTTTCGTAATATGTTCATGTACAAGTGTAAAATATTTTATTTCCATTGTTTAAGTTTATGTTCCTTGTGTATAATGTTGTGTTTCTTCTGTGTAACGTCCTGTTCCTTTGGTAATATGTTCATGTACAAGTATAAAATATTTTGTTTCCATTGTATAAGTTTATGTTCCTTGTGTATAATGTTGTGTTTCTTCTGTGTAAAGTCTTGTTCCTTTGGCAATATGTTCATGTACAAGTGTAAAATATTTTGTTTCCATTGTAATAGTTTATGTTCCTTGTGTAAAAGGTTGTGTTTCTTCTGTGTAAAGTCATGTTCCATTGGTAATATGTTCATGTACAAGTGTAAAGAATTTTGCTTCCATTGTATAAGTTTTGATGATGCTAAAAATTAGTAAGAGTAAAGTAGAGCAGATTAAGGAGAAAGAGAGAGTGAGAGACTGGTTTTTTGTATGTGGTTCGGCCCTGTTAATGAAGGTACCTACGTCCACGTGGGTGTCTGAGCACGTTCACTATACTATAAAAGAGTCGGGGGCCTGTGGTGAACCAACAAGTCTGGAGCTACCGTAGGCTGGCTGGGCATGTAGATGAATGCTATAGGGGTGCTGTGTAGACTGAAAAGTCGGCCCTTCAATGGGGGGTGAGAGGTCTCTTTTATAGATGCAAGAGACCTACTCGTACATGGATAAGGAAACATAATCCAATTGATATTAATTGGCATTAATTGTAGGGGTTTCTTAATTGGATTAGGAAATAGTTTGCACTTTCCATTAGTCTTCTAGCTTGAGTAGGAAACTGCCTGGAATGCTCGGGATCATGCATGTGGGCCCGGATGAGCTGTTCCCGTGGTGGGCTATGCTTGTGCGGTCGTTCCGACCTGTTGGCCGTGTCGTGGATGAACCGCTCGGGAGGCACCAAGTGGACCAAATAGCTTGGGATGATGCTTGTCAGTAGTTGCAGAATAGAACCCCTCGGGCATGGGCTGATTTTTGGTGTATTAGTTGCCCCCCATTTCCAAGGCTGGCTGGATGCCATATCGGGGCAAGTTTGGAAATTTGTTTGATATTACTTGCCACTGCTTGAGTGCTTGGGAAAGCTGCCTCGGGGCTTCTGAGCCTGGTGAGTCCTCAAGAACTGGCTGAGAGTTAAGACCCAGCCTAGCTCGGGACCTTTAGGTGCTCAGGAATTGACCGGGAGTTGAGACCCGACCTAATTCAGAGTCTTTGAATGCTCGAGAAGTGACCGAGAGTTGAGACTCGGCCTACTTCAGAGTCTTTTGCTTGAGTTAGCCTCCAGGATGGTTATCTTCTGCCCGTGAACCTTTGTCAAGGTTGTGCGTAGAAGAATTTTATCATGTTGGAAAAGCCGACCTAAAGCGTATGGCTTTAGGGTCCTTCTGTGTTAACTCCACAGGACGGTTGTCTTCCGCCCAGCCAGCCTTTGTCAGGACTGTTGGGAGAAGAGCTTGACCATGTTGGTGGAGCCGACCTAGAGCGTGTCGCTATAGGGTCCTTTTTGCTCCTCTATCGTGGGCCAACCTAACAGATTTTAGTCACATCTATCGTCGGTTTGGACCTAAGCGGAGTTAATACCTCTGAGTACTGTAGGTGCTAGAGTTGTCCAAGATTTTGACTTGGTTATCCACGAAGCCTATAGATACCCGGTGTGATTACCTGTTTAGTTCACTGCGCCATCTTGCCCCCCCAAGCTTTCGCTAAGATGAGGGTCTTACAAAGGATATGACTATAGGTAACCGACCTGGAACATGGTGGTTGCAGGGTCTTTTGAAACTTGCCATCATCAGCCACCTAGGGGGTTTTCCCCCATCGTCGGTTGGACCTAAACGAAGCTTGTGCCTCGGGGTTAGGCCCGAGGTCTTTGGATGCCTCGGGGTTAGGCCTGAGGTCTTTAAATGCCTCAGGGCTAGGCCCAAGGACTTTGTATGTCTCGGGGTTAGGCCCGAGGTCTTTGGATGCCCTGGGGTTAGGCCAGAGGTCTGTGGATGCCTCGGGATTAGGCCTGAGGTCTTTGAATGTCTCGGGGTTAGGCTTAAGGACTTTGTATGCCTCGGGGTTAGGCCCGAGGACTTTGTACGCCTCAGGGTTAGGCCCAAAGTCTTTGTATGAGCTCTCTGACAATCGGTGAAGCCTCATGTGGTGATCAGGCAATTTCCACTGTAGTCGGGCTTACCTAGAATGATGGAGATAGGGGGTTGGATCAGGATCGTCGGGCTCCTGATTTCTCTGTGCTGGAGGCAAAGTCTGAACTGCTTGATCCTGACTGATGTGAACTAGAGGTTAGGTCGGGACTGCCGCACCCTGCATGTTGTGAGCTGGAGGTCCGATCGGGGCTACTTAACCTGGACTGCTGTGAACTGGAAGAACTGTTAGAACTCCTGGGCTGACCTCGCTTTCGCTTTCTTTTGGAAGACTCGTTGTTTACGTGCCCGGGGTCTTTGATCTTTAGAAACTCTTCATTGTCAATGTATTTTCCAACCCTCTCAGAGAGCTCACCCAAAGTTTTCGGTCGGTTTATGTGGAACGACGCGGCGCACTTGGTGTGTTGAATTCCCGAGCAGAAGGCTATGATGGCGACTGTCTCGTTCAAATTGCAGATTTGAAGCTTCTGTTGGTTGAACCGGTCAGTGAACTCCTTGAGGGACTCATTATTCCGTTGTCTGACCGTCAGTAGCTGCATATCTGGCTTTGGCTGTTCATGTATGCTGGCGAACTGGTTGATGAACTGCTTGCTGAGCTGCCTAAAATTACGTACGGATTGGGGTTTCAATGAGTAAAACCATTGGGCGATCGAGCCTTTCAAAGTGCTGAGGAAGGCCAGGCAATGCAGCTCGTCGGCTTGGGTGGCCAGACCTATTTGAGTCTTGTAGGTCTGGATATGGTTTATCGGGCTCCTCGAGCCATTGTATGAATCCTAGCGAGACTGCTTGAATTTGCGCGAAATGGAGAATCTCGTGATCTGGCTGGATGTTTGTGACAGCATTCCGTTGTATGTGCCATTGACACAACCGATGTGATGAGTTAGGAAGAATACGAAGAATTGCCTGCCGCATCGCCTTATCTCCATCAGTTAGTACAAAAGTCGGAGCCTTAACCTTCATTGCTTCAAGTAAGGTCTCCAAAACCCAAATGTAGGTGTCTATGGTTTCATCGACCAATAATATTCAACCAAAAATTGTAGTTTGGAAATGATTATTGATGCCTGTAAGTATGAAAAATGGTTTCCTATAGGCATTTGTTCGGTAAGTTGTATCAAATGGTAGGACATCGCCAAATCTGTCGTAGTCGATACGGGATCTTACATCTATCCAAAACAACCTAGACAATCGATGCTCCTTATCCACCTTGAACTTGTAATAAAAATCTGGATCGCTCTCGCCTTTAGAACACAAATATGCTAGTGCTCCCTCAGCATCACCATCTGTAAGTTTCGATGTATGTTCAACTTCAATATAGTTGTACAAGTCCTTCTGAATGAACCCAACCTTCTAGTACGAGCCCGCTTGATGTACCATGTAGTCCATTATCTTACTAGGTCTGATGCCGACACTACGCATTGAACTAATTTGAGCTTTGTCTTTTGTCTGGACTTCCCTGTGCGACCGAAGGAAAGGCACACATTGAGGATTACATAGCGGATGGTTATGGTCTTTAACAAATTTTGTCACAACATAATACTGAAAAGCTCTATGCAATTAGATACGGAGCAGTGCACCACATCCAACTCTAGTTAGGGGTTTGGGCTGCCTTGATCGGTCTTCACGATCTAAATATTTTTGGGACCTTTCCACTTCTTTAGAACACACCCAACGTCTAGATAACACTAATTTGTCCCTTTCATATTTCATTGAATCCTTCCGTACACTAAAACCCACCACCTTCGCGTAACTATTGTAAAATTTTTCAGCTTCAGCCACAGATTTGAATGTCATGCGTATGACTTCATCCATGGTCAATTCATTCAGCGCTTGGTCCGAAGCACATTCGAAGGTTTGTTGGACGACATTACTTTGTTCAGCTTGTGGATCATTACTGTCAACCCCGGTATGAATATTATATGTGTATTCCAATTCACTTTCTTCATCTAAATCTTTTCCCAAACATATTTCTTCATCGACCTCTATGCATACTGACTTTCCCTTAGATCTCCGCATTCCATCCATTGAAATTTACTCTGTTACAAAACAAACAACAATTAATAAATGTAAAGTATGCGTATAACAAATTATTGTCTGTACCCTTATTGTTCCAAGATTAAGAAATACTGTGCCATTGTTGTTTCATGATTAAGAAATTCTGTAGCATTATTGTTTCATGATTAAGAAATTCTGCACCTTTGTTGTTTCTTGATTAAGAAATTTTGTACCCTTGTTTCTTGATTAAGGAATTCTATACCCTTATTGGTTCTTGATTAAAAAATTATGTACCCTTGTTGTTTCTTGATTAAGAAAATATGTACCCTTGTTGTTTCCAGAGTAAGAAATTTTGTACCTTTGTTAAACCTGGATTAAGAAATTATGTACCCTTGTTGTTTCTTGATTAAAAATTTCTATACGCTTGTATATCATGATTAAAAGATTTTGTACCCTAATTGTTTCTTAATTAACAATATGTATTTATTGTTCTAATATTGTTCCACAATATTATTGTCACTTATTGTTCCAAAATTATAAAAAGTAAGATTTTTTAAGTGATGGGACAACTCACTGGAACTGTCCAGATCCTACTGTAGCATTTTGTAAAATGACAGCTTTTTCAGTGATCAGACTAAAGTTTCAATTTTCTAAGTGATTGAGAGATGTCGACAACTCACTAGACTATCCGTGAAATAACAACTCAAAGATTTTTTAAAGGATGGGATAACTCACTGGAACTATCCATCATATCTTATTCATAGTACTATCCCTTCTATGAAATCCTTAGTGATAGTAGGTGTAGTCATTTTTAGTTTCAAGCAACAGCACAATTCATATTCTATAAAAAGCAATAGGAGTAGCAAGCAACAACACAATTCATACTCTATACTGTGTACTCAAATCTCCATAGGATGAGAAGAGGTAGAGGTGGAGGGAGCAGTGGAGGAAGGGGAAGAAGGGCTAGAAATGCTCCTTCAATTACCGATGTATGGCATATATATTGCTCTTACACAGATCCGAAAGGGCAAACTTGCTATGGCAAAAGACGTCCTTTTTTCAACACCCCAATACCTTATAATTTCTCTTTCTCCAATG
Source organism: Hydrangea macrophylla (assembly GCA_033977485.1). Taxonomy (NCBI): domain Eukaryota; kingdom Viridiplantae; phylum Streptophyta; class Magnoliopsida; order Cornales; family Hydrangeaceae; genus Hydrangea; species Hydrangea macrophylla. The sequence goes on along the minus strand of CM066988.1, from coordinate 76,219,387 downwards.
TTGGCCACATTATCATTGGTGGCGCTCACACTCGACTACCAAACAATGCAGTCCTTATTGGAGATGATCTACGATGGACAAAATTGTTTAGCATAAGGTGTGAATGAGAAGTATATTATCGTTGGCATGGGCTGCCAGTACCAATTTCTCGCGCTGTTGATTTGATGGAAAATCCGAATAGGGATGATGATCAAGTCATACGTTTGTTGCAGCAAGAGATTCGACAGATGAAACGACGATTGTATCATTTTCATGCAATCGAAGATGCAAAAAAGTATTACGACCCACCAGTCTTTGCCATACAAGATATTGAAGATGATCCATGTTACGCTGATGTATATCCCAATCTACCGGATTATAGTGAAGATGATGTTGATGGGGATTTTCAACGTTTTCTTCCTGAGTGTCTAATCAAAGATGATGTACAGCCTTTTTGTTGCTATGATGTAACGCCCCGAAAACCAAGCCACGTGGACGAGGTCAACGAGTCAAACAATATAAAGGAAAGCAAGGGAATAGTCCAACGTGGACCAATCCACAAGGCGGAAGCATAGGGGAATCCTACGTAGATTCCAAAGAAAAGTCAATAAGTCAAGGGTCAACCCACGAGGACCAAACGGGTCAAATAGGGTCAACCAACATAGTTTGGTTTTGAAAGGAGTTTGTAAGAAGTATAAAGAAACTCCTAAGGTTTAAAAGTTACAAGTAATGAAGTTTGCTTTGAAGGTTTATCAGTAAAGCAGTTTTTGAAGGAATACGACCAAATGGTCCTTCGAAAATTGAAAGTAGTAATTTTTCCTTAAAAGGGTAACCAAGGGCTAAGAATTTCTAATAAGTGTTAAAAACATAATTTAACAAGGATCCATGAAGATCCAACTAACAAGTTCAAGATCAAGAAGGAATTTACAAATAACATCTTGTAACTCAAATCTACAAATGAGATAACGGTAACAACAATTACAATGTTCCTACCATGAACTATATCATTGGAATATTAACGTATCACAAGACTTCCTCGTAAAGAATCTTACAAAACGAGATGCCATTCATCGGATAACTCTTGGACCTTACCCTAATCAACATTTCCTGAAAAAAGGGGTTTTGTAGATTCATTAAGCATGACGGCTCAGTAGATAGCATTGAAGAAATGTACTACTACTTCTAAAATCATGCTAAGACATGTGGTGCAATGATTTGCCGCTGAGGCGATGCAATTAGCCATAAGGCCAAACCGTGCAACTTCCCAATACCAAGTTCCATAACCACTCACTCTCAATACCGGATGCGAGCCACTCCAACGTAAGTGTAGCATACATGATCTCCGGTAGCTAACCGAATATGACCTTGCATTTTCGAATGTTTTAAGGATCACAAACAACCTTCCTCACCTCACACTCGCTTCCGGAATTTCATCAAATTACAACCCCAAGCGGGGATTCAAAAGGCATTCCCCAATCGTGGGAATTCTAACAAGATTCATACTCCCAAGCCCAATGCAATGAATGTTATGACCTAGCTTGGCCACATGTTAACCCTTTACTGATATTATAAACAGAGTGCAATGGTCACATACGGACCCAAATAACTCCCAGAGTACCAAGGTATTCGAACCCGGTAAACTCTGATACCATTCTGTAACGCCCCGAAAACCAAGCCACGTGGACGAGGTCAACGAGTCAAACAATATAAAGGAAAGCAATGGAATAGTCCAACGTGGACCAATCCACAAGGCGGAAGCATAGGGGAATCCTACGTAGATTCCAAAGAAAAGTCAATAAGTCAAGGGTCAACCCACGAGGACCAAATGGGTCAAATAGGGTCAACCAACATAGTTTGGTTTTGAAAGGAGTTTGTAAGAAGTATAAAGAAACTCCTAAGGTTTAAAAGTTACAAGTAATGAAGTTTGCTTTGAAGGTTTATCAGTAAAGCAGTTTTTGAAGGAATACGACCAAACGATCCTTCGGAAATTGAAAGTAGTAATTTCTCCTTAAAAGGGTAACCAAGGGCTAAGAATTGCTAATAAGTGTTAAAAACATAATTTAACAAGGATCCAAGAAGATCCAACTAACAAGTTCAAGATCAAGAAGGAATTTACAAATAACATCTTGTAATTCAAATCTACAAATGAGATAACGGTAACAACAATTACAATGTTCCTACCATGAACTATATCATTGGAATATTAACGTATCACAAGACTTTCTCGTAAAGAATCTTACAAAACGAGATGCCATTCATCGGATAACTCTTGGACCTTACCCTAATCAACATTTCCTGAAAAAAGGGGTTTTATAGATTCATTAAGCACGACGGCTCAGTAGATAGCATTGAAGAAATGTACTACTACTTCTAAAATCATGCTAAGACATGTGATTCAATGATTTGCCGCTGAGGCGATGCAATTAGCCATAAGGCCAAACCGTGCAACTTCCCAATACCAAGTTCCATAACCACTCACTCTCAACACCGGATGCGAGCCACTCCAACGTAAGTGTAGCATACATGATCTCCGGTAGCTAACCGAATATGACCTTGCGTTTTCGAATGTTTTAAGGATCACAAACAACCTTCCTCACCTCACACTCGCTTCCGGAATTTCATCAAATTACAACCCCAAGCGGGGATTCAAAAGGCATTCCCCAATCGTGGGAATTCTAACAAGATTCGTACTCCCAAGCCCAATGCCATGAATGCTATGCCGACTTGGCGGTTATGAAATGTGATAACAATGACTATGCAACCACAATGTTATTTCTAAGAATTTCATTTGTCAAGAAATTACACATGGTAGTTCATAATATCAAGGCTAAATGATTTGGTTGGAAATCATGTAAAGCATAATCCACCACTTAAGCAAATAAGCAATTTATAGTATCATTAATCTAGTTAAAGCATAGCAACCAAATGACATTTGGGATAACATAGTTACAATTAAGCACATAAAGGCACATAATCACATCGACAAATATGTAGAAAATTCCTAAGCAAGATTAACAAGTATTAGGACTAATCCTACACATAGCAAACCATGAAATTAGATTTAGGAGTGCACTTAGTCAATGAAATCTACCTCTTGAGTATTTGAGCAAATACTCTCACCAAAGAAATCCAAAGGGAAAATCATTAACATAAGCATATCCTACAAGATATCAACACCTAGTTACATAAACCAAACTTAGGAGTGAAAACTATGGTGTTATTAAGATAACATAAATTACCTCTTGAGTTCTAGGGCAAGATGTACCAAATTGAAAATCCCACGAAGAAACCGAGAACATCGGTGTGAAGGTCTAGGTGAGATGATCAAAATGGTGTCTAACAGCCTTGCCCCAGACTTGAGTCCTTGGCCTCCAAATGGAGCTTGAAAGCTCTAAGCTTCCATGGAGTTGTATCTCCCAAAACTAGAAAGAGAGATGAGAGATATAGAGAGATAGACCAAAGAGAGGAAAAAGAATAGATAAGGAGGGAGAGAGAAACAAAAGCTTCTTAAAGAAGCTTTGGTGGTTGGGAGTGGTTGGAAGTGGTTGAGAGTTGTTTGGGGAGGTGACTTGTGGTCCCACCCTTGTCCCCTCACACACACACACACACACAAATATGTAACATACATATACACACATGTGCCAAAACAAATACCAAAGTGATACCACCATATACCAAAATAAAACACACTGTCCCAAACCAAGACCCACATTGGTCCAAAATTACCAAAATACCCTTTAAAAATTCCAGGTTTCTACATATGAATACTATGGCGATCTATCTGGTTTGGACATCCTTTCTAAATGATGTTATGAATTCCGCGATTAAGAAACTATGTACCCTTGTTGTTTCTTTATTAAGAAATATTGTTTCCTTAATGTTCCATGATTAGGAAACTATGTACCCTTGTTGTTTCTTGATTAAGAAATTTTGTACCCTTATTATTTCATATTTGAGAAATTCTTTACCCTTGTTGTTTCTTGATTAAGAAATTTTGTACCCTTATTGTTTCATATTTAAGAAATTCCGTACCCTTGTTGTTTCTTGATTAAGGAAATTTGTACCCTTATTGTTTCATAATCAAGAAATTATGTACCCTTGTGGTTTCTTCATTAATGAATTCTGTACCCTTAATGTTCCATGATAAAAAATATTGTACCCTAGTTGTTTCATGATTAAGAAATATTGTACCGTAACTGTTTCATGATTAATAAATTATGTACCCTACTTGTTCCCTGATGAAGAAATTTTGTTTCCTTCTTGTTCCCTTACTGTTTTCGTATTTTTAATTCACTAATCTTCTTCACTTTTTTTTTTGGTACTAATATATTAAGAACACTCTTTTTAGTACCCTTTTTGTACCCTAGTTGTTTCATGATTAACATATAAATGTTTGTAAGAAAATACATTTCAAAATGTATTTCAATGGTGTATCTTATTTATTTTCACTTAACTAATTTTTTTTATACTAATAAAGAACACTCTTATTCACTAATATTAATTTTGTCCACAAATTAAGTAAGACAACTCTTACTTATTTTTACTTCACTAATATTTATTTTTGTCACAAATAAAATAAGAAACACTCGTATTTCTACAAATCGTACAATAAAAATAAATTAATACAAAGTAAGAACATACAAATGTTTACCTCTTTTTTTGTTTTTTACGACAAGCTATTGTCTTCTCTCTTGTGCTCCAAAAAAAATCTTCACCTCTTTTTTTTAAACAACAAACTATTGTCCTCTCTCTTGTGCTCCAAAAACAACCTTCAACCTTCACATCTATTTTTTTTCAACAAACCATTGTCTTCTCTCTTGTGCTCCAAAAATAAATCTTCTTTCTCCAAGAAATGGCTACAGTTAAATTGGTTTGGAAGAGTGAAGTTTTTCAAAATAATCCTAGGATTATAGTGGTTGGTGTGTTATCCTAGGATTTGTGTGGTTGGTGTGTTGCTATTTAATAACAACCTTAAATTCTACAAAAGAATATTGGTATGGTACCACATTGGTTACATTAGGTACAAGTGTGTGCAACTATGTCACTTAAATTCTACAAAGGAACACTGGTATGGTACCACATTGGTTACATTAGTTACAATTATGTCCAAAAATTGTCTTCAGGAACAACTTTTCCTTACACAGAAACAAGTCTTATTAATACAGGAATAAGTGTTATTACACAGGAACAACATTTACAACACAAGGGGTGAACATGACTGGCTACACCAGTCAATAGCACATTTAATGCACCAACTGTCCTTCTTCTTAGCTGTACAGAGTCAACTTTTACCTTTATGGATTAATCCTAGCCATTAGATTAGCTTTATGGATTAATCCCAACCCTTGGTTGGGATGTATGGTGCGGCCCATACCACCCATTATTGTTGGGATGTATCACAGCCATTCCCTATGCTTTAGGGTTATAAAGAGAGTTGCAATCACAGTTTACAGCCTTAGGAAATAGTATATATAGCATATACAAAATTTCCTAAAGAAATAGCATCCTAATCCAATTAGGAAATAGAAAATCTGCTGCAGATCCCCAATACCGCACGAGCGGGCGGCATGCGGCTTGCTCGAGCGACGCCCGCTGGCGCAGATCCCTTCACGAGCAACATTCTAGCATGTCTAAGGAAAACTCCACTCCCAAACTCGCACGCTTGTCCACTCGTGTGGCCCGCACAGGTGACATTGCTTTGCCCCAATTCCTTCCTCTTTTACAAATAGAAGCTCCATCGAAACTATCCCCAAACTCTTGGGATTAGGCTCCCCATTCCAATCAATTTCCCACTTAAGAGACTATTCACACCGTTGTAACACATAACACAACCCTTCTCAAAGCAACAATCACACCTTCTGCAATGTGTCTTCAAGTTCTACGCTTGAAGACCAACTGAAGTTCCACACAAATTCAGTTTGTCAACGGCCATCGCCTATGTCAACATATCTGCCGGATTCTGACTCCCACTAATCTTCTCAAGAGATAGCACTCCATCATCCAAGAGAGACCATATAAAGTGATATCTCAATTGAATATGTTTTGTTCTCGAATGTAAAATCGAATTCTTCGCTAGATGAATAATACTTTGATTGTCACAGTACAAATATACTATTTCCACGTTCCTTCCCCAATTCCTTCAAGAACCCTTGTAGCCAATGTTGGGATTGTGCCCTCAAGCCTATGCTTTATGTATGAGATATTTGACAATTTATATATGGATATCAGTTTTATGTATGTTTCATGAGATGATTGTTAATCCTTAAGTATCATAGTGGATGATGAGACTGGATATCTCATCCGGTATACATTATAGCGTGATTAACTACCATTTGATGGAGTGATGAATCTCAATCACTAGAGAGTTAATATGCTAGTGCTTATAGTACATTGACGGACCATGAGCTTTCCTATTGACATCCAAATCTATTATTAGTCGATAGGAACTAATAACTTGTATAAGGTATATGCTCTCAATCTTGAGATGATTATGGACGCGGACTATGAATGTGACTGCTTTGACTTACCAATTAGTGAGGTCTTAAAGATCAACACCTGGATATCTTAGGTAAGTTATGTTCATAGGGTTATGAACATATATTATCAAGATATAATCTACTCTCCCATAAAGAGTAAGCATTCCCTTGAGAATGTCATCAAATTGATTATTGAGAACTCCAGTCTTGTTGATAAGTAGATATCAACATGTTTAGTAATCATGAGAGGTGAATGGGACTCAAGAAATACAAGAAGTAATCATCATTCAGGTTGACAGTAACAGTTTATCCGACAACCTGAATATGATTCGAATAATGATAGTAGAGGGACATTAGTACACCATATCCAACTCTAGTTATCGCATCGGATATGTTCTTTTGCATTGGAGTGGAGTAATCATTTTATAGTGGAGTAAACGTTAACTGATCAGTTGGTTAATTTACTGATCAAAGAGTTTGATCATGGGTATTAATGGCTGATCTGAGTCAACAATAAAGAACCCAGGAGGTCCCACTACTCCAAAATAATGCTTGGAAAGGCAGGAAGAGGTGGATCAATCGATTGAACTTGTTTCAATCGATTGATGGCTGACCCTATTCAATCGATTGAAAATGCTTAAATCGATTGAAGTGGAGTCAATTGATTGAAAGTGTTTCAATCGATTGAAACTACTTCAATCGATTGAAACTAAAAGTCGGTTTAAAACCTATAAATAGGAGAGCTGCGTGCAGAATAAAGTTGAACGTCGTTTTTATCATCCAATCTCTCTAGAAATTATTCTAGGGTTTTCTTTAAGCCTTCTTCACTTCTCTATTAGGGTTCCCATAAACCCTAATCTCTTCAGGTAGCATTCAAGGAGTCATAAGGGTGAAGATCATCTAGAGGAAGTTGCTACACAACAAAAGGATAATCTAAATTAGGTTCAATACTAATAGGTATTGTCACTTCCCTACACATCCATAGATCAATAAGATGTAGATCTGCTTTACCAATAAAGTTTTTGAACTTTATTTTTCCACTGCGCATAATTTAAGTTTTTTCGAAACCTAAATTCCCTATAGCCAAATCATCTTCTTGGTTGCCTCTATCACGGTAACATGCTCTGCTTCAATAGTGGAGAGAACTACGATCTTCTGTAATTGAGCGTCCAACTGATAGTCGTACCACACAAAGTATAAACATATCCCGTTGTACTCTTTCTGTTGTCCATATCACCAGCCAAATCTGCGTCAACTTAACCTTGCAATACCAAATTCAGTCCTCTGAAACAAAGAGCCATCTCTAAAGTGCCCCTAAAATACTTGAGAACCCACTTCAACGCCTCTTAATGCTTCTTGCCTGGATTACTCATGTACCTACTCATAACTCTCGCTGCTGTGTAATGTTTGGATGTGTACATACCATAGCATACATGAGGCATCAACTATCGAAGCATATGGAACTCTTTCCATATACTTTCATTCTTCTTTGGTTTCTAGACATTTCTCCTATGATAGCCTAAAGTGACTTGCCAAAGGAAAATCCACTGGTTTGGCATCTGCCATGCTAAACCTGCCAAGCACCCTCTTCACGTACTCTTCTTGTGACAATTTTAAAGTACCTGCTTCTTTGTCCATGCTAATCTTCGTCCCTAGGATTTGTTTAGCTTTGCCTAGATATTTCATTGCAAAATGCTTGGGCAATTTTAAAGTACCCGCTTATTGAATGCTCGATCCTGCTAATAGCATATCATCCACATACAAGAGCAAAATGATGAAATCACTTCCAAACCTCTTCACATAGCAATAGTGATCTGCTTGACACCTTGTGAAGCCACTTGTACCCATAAAACTGTCGAACTTCTTGTACCACTACCGAGGTGCTTGCTTTAAACCATACAAGCGTTTCACGAGATTGCAAACCATTTCCTCTCAACCTAGTGCTTCAAACCCTAGTGGTTGCTTTATGTAGATCTCTTCATCTAAATTACTATAGAGAAAAGCCTTCTTCACATCTAACTACCGTAGATGTAAGTCCTCCACCGCCACTATACTCAAAACCATCCTGATTGTGGTTAGCTTCACAACCGGAGATAAAACCTTGGTATAATCAATACATTCTTCTGCTGAAACCCCTTTACCATCGTGCTCTTCCTTTAACCTGCAAACTCATTTGTTGTGAAGTGCCTTCTTTCCCTTTGGTAGATCAATATGCTCCCATGTCTTATTTGACATGGGTGAGTCCATCTCGTCTTTCATAGCTAACTCCCACTTGGCCAAATCATCCACTTTTAGAGCTTTTTCATAACTTTTTAGTTCACCACTATCTGTCAATAACAAATAGTACAAAGATGGAGAATACCTCTGTGTGGGTCAGGAAATCCTGGAAGATCACCTCACCGTAGAACCCAGTGTGACCGGCTCTTGCTGTGAAACTGTGTTTTTCGGTGTGTTCTCATCCCCAAAATCTTCAATAATTCTGAGGGCTTCTCTAGGTTAATATACCTTGTCTTCTCAACTTGAGCTTCCGTGCTGCTTGACTCTATGCCCATCTTATCCTTGTACATCGCCTTCTTGAATACGACATCCTTGCTTCTAATAATTTTTCAATTTTGGTCATCCCAAAATCGATACCCAAACTCATATGTGCTATAACCAATGAAAGTGTACTTCCTCGATTTAGGGTCCAGCTTACTCCTAGCTTCAAAATTAATATGCACATATGAACATAGCCAAACTCATGCAAATACGAAAGATTTGCCTCTTTTATGCTCCAAACCTCATCTACTGACTTGCCAACCAAAGGAACTGATGGTCCATGATTGATAAGGTGTGCAGCCGTGCTAACCGCATCTACCCAAAACATCTTGGACAATCCAGAATGTATCCTTATACTTCTAGCCATTTCATTCAAAGTTTTGTTCATCCGTTCGACAACGCTATTTTGCTGTGGGGTCCTTGAAATAGTCTTCTTCATCCTAATTCCATTGTTTGAACAAAACATAATGAACTCACTGTCTTTGTACTCCCCTTCATCGTGGAATCTAAGGCATTTTACCTTCAAACTCGTCTCATTCTCCACCAAGGCTTTCCACTTCTTAAAAGTGTAAAAGACATATATTCTTCAAGAAATAAACCCATACCTTCCTAGAAGAATCATCAATGAAAGTCACATAGTATCTCGAGTCTCCAAGTGATGAAACTATAGACGGTCTCCATACATTGGTAGGAACATATTCTAGCTTCTCCGTATTCCAACTTCTCTCAGTCTTTGAAAAACTCACCTTCCTCTATTTTTTGAAGACATAATCTTCACAGAAGTCGATCTCCACTGATTTCAGGCCTTTTAGCTTTCCTTTTGACTGTAGAACTTTTATCCCCTTCTCGCTCATGTTTCCAAGTCTGTAGTGCCACATATTGGACTCATTGCTCAACTCGGCAACAGATATGGCATCTTTAATCCTCGTGGTCACATATAGAGTGTCATCCCTTTTACCATGAGCCAACACTATGGCACCCTTGGTAACCTTCCAAACATAATTGGAAAATGCAGTAATGCATCCCACACTAGCAAGTTGGCTCACAGAAATCAAATTCCTCTTTAAGTATGGCACATGCCTAACTTCATTTAATTTCCACGTCTCTATTGGATAACTTCACAGTCACCACACCCTTACCAATAATATTACAAGGTTTATCATCCCTAAGATATACCCTCCCGAAATCACCCCGAACATAGTCCTCTGTGACTTCGATCTTTGATGTAGTGTGAAAAAAGGCTCCTGATTCTATAGCCCAAGATTCCGTCTAAGTATCAAGAAACAGAATAAAAGCATCTTCAATGTCACTAGTCACTGCATTTGCAAAATCCTACTCCTTATTCTTCCTTTTTCCCTTATCAACCATCTTTGTGCAGTAGTCTCTACTAGAATGACCCTTTTTTCTACAGTCCTAACATTCTATATCGGTGGCCTTTACTTTTCCTTTAGACCTCCCCTTCCTTAATTTTGATCTTCTCCGGTTCGTTTTACTCCCCGGTGTTCTCCCTCCATTCTCTATATTCAATGTCAACCTAGATGATTCACCCGATTCTCTCCGCTGAGTTTCTTCATTAAGAACCAAGTCACTGACATCACCATCCCCGATGTTCTCCCATTCAAACTATTCAGCAAAGATGTCAATAAAAGCAGAGAGCCTTGATCTCATCATTGTATTTAATACCAATCGAACTCAAATGTATGGTTATAATATTAAATTCATTAAGGTGATCTGCTCCTTATCCCATATATAAGGTAAAACAACATCGCATTAAATATACCTAATTGGAATCTGAGGGTTTCTCATACATGTTGGACAAAGCGGTCATGAAACTCTTTGTTGTCTTCTCCTTTTCAATATTAAAGGTAACATTGCGAGCCAATGTTAACTGGATCATACCTAGGGTTTATCGATCTAACAAATCCCAATCCTCAACTTTCATCCCTTCTATTTCTGTCTTGAAAGATAAGCATAAAGTTTCTTTTGATAAAGATAATCCTCTATCTGCATCTTCCAAAATCCGAAGTTTATACCAGCGAATTTGTCAATCTTCACTTTTACTTCTTCTGCCATCGCTCTCACCCAAGCCTAATGCTTTGATACCAGTTATTGGGGAATTCACGTCTAATCTCCCCACAAGATCTATAAGAAATCAATGTAAGAATGAAAAAATAAAGAACAAGCACATATGAACACCATATTTCTATGTGGTTCAGCTAATTATACCTACATCCACACCGTTGTAGAGTTCTATTATGCTTTAGGGTTGCAAAGAGAGTTGCAATCACTATTTACAGCCTTAGGAAAGAGTATATATAGCTTATACAAAGTTTCCTAACGAAATAGCTTCCTAAAACAACATATTAGGAAATAAAAAATTTGTTGCAGATCCATAATCCTGTGCGCACAGCACGCTCGAGCGCTGCCCACTTGCGTAGATCCCTCCATGAGCGACATTCCAGCATGTTTGAGGAAAACTTCTCTCCCAAACTCGCATGCTTGCCCGCTCGTGCTGCCCGCATGGGCGACATTGCTTTACCTAGATTCATTCCTCCTTATTGAATTGAAGCTCCATCGAAACTATCCCCAAGCTCGTTGGATTAGGCTCCACCATTCCTATCATAGTGTTGGTGGTGGTGGTGGTGGTGGTGGTGGTTCGAGACGAGAGCGGGAGAGGGGAATGGCAGTGATATCAATTTACCGATTCGAGGGTTGGCTTCAGATCAGATTTGAGGTAGAAGAGAAGATAGATGGTGGGGATTCAGCTGTGCCTGTACCCCGTATATTAAGATCATATTTTAATATTTGGTTGCCGCTTAATTATCTACTTTAGGTTATTCTAATATTCATAGAGGCTAGATTAATAACTATAGGTTATAATATATTTTGTAGTTTCTGGATAATAATAGATATAGATTATTTTAATATTCATAGTCGTTGAGTTTTATAACTATAGAATATTTCATATATTCGTTGTCACTTGATTTACAATTAAATGTTATTTTATACGGACCCGACACTACTTAGTTTGTCGTAAATATAAGTCGTAGTATAATATTTATTATCGCTTAAGTTATAACCTTAGGTTATATTATGTATTCGTTGACACTTAAGTTTATAACCATAAGTCATGTTATATAATTCGATGTCATTTTAGCCCCGTAATTATAGTTAGGAGTATATTATATATTCGACGTTATTTAGCTCTGTAATTATATGTTGTAATTATAATATTATTATTGATATTTTAATTTTGTGACTATAATTAGGATTAGCATTATCAATATTAATTTTATTCTACTCCCAGACATTAAGATATAAACCTGGACTATAACATTAGGACCCGATGTCATTTTAATTTCGTCAACTATAATTACGCTTTTATATTATAGACATATTTTATTTTAACCCCGAAAGTTAAATAGACTCGAATAGTTAAATATCGGCCTAGACTGGATTCCGCGCAGACCTGTGTAACTGGTATTTCCTGGACTAAATAACACGTGAACCAAGACAAAATCAAGATCCTACAAATTAAATGCTACAGGTACAACATTGGATACCCTAGGAAGTTCTTATACCCATAGTGTAATACCTCTCCCCAAAGCCCCCCTAAACCCGCAGGATATTCCCCCAAACCTATCAAATCAATCCCCCTCAAATCCCTCCTCAACCCATTGCATATTTCCCCCCCTCTCTATTGTCTCTCGGCGCTTGATTTTGACTGAAATTTTGCCTATTTTCGTCAATAAATGAATGAGTTATGGTCGTTGAATATTTGTATACAAATAAGTATATATACGTTTTATATATATATACCCACGATCAGAATTTTTGGGAAGAAGAAGAAGTTACTAAGAGACCTATTTGGCAAATCTGCTTATAGGCAACTTATGTGTGTTGAGAATTCCATTTGCCAAATAGAACCTTAGGCTTTAGTCGTATTTGATAAATTAGTTAATAATAGACCTAAAGTATAATCAACATGTTTTAATTTCTAAAAATATTTGTGAATAATATTTTATATAGTCTGAAATCATTTTAGTAATATTCAATAGATTTAATATTTATTTTAGATTAAATAATTAAATAATGAATGCTAGTTTGATTTTGTGATGAAATTAGGGGTGGCAATCGGGTCATGTCGGGTCATAATCGTATCGGGTCATTATTGTGTCGGGTCATTGTAGTGTCGTGTCATAATCGTGTCAATCTTAACGTGTCATAATCATGTCGGGTTGTAATCGTGCTGGGTCATATACGGTTCACCCGTTTAACCCGTGTAGGATGTCATCGATTCAGTTCGGTTCGGCTCGAATTTTTATTTATATATATTTTTTTATTTTCTTTTATGTTTTGAAACCAACTGAAGTGGTCGGTTCGGCCGATTTTTTCACCTTTTGATCGATTTTGCCAATTTAGGCGGTCGGATCAATTTTTTAGTTGCAAGTAATTTAAAAAAAATCGACCGGTTAGCTCAGTTCGGCTATTCGAAATAAGCTTACAGCCCTACCAAGAATACAAACAAGTCTTCCATTAAATGTATCAATTATTAACATGTATATCTTAAATACCAAAATGTTACAAATAAAACAATATCCAACTATTATAAACTTAACACCGAAGCACATCCAAACAAAATGAATAAGAAATATTGTTTTTACTAACTGTATAAATAAATTTCTTCACTTGTCATCCATCAAGAATCAAGATTAACAATTGTATTTGTCTAATTGACTAATTTGTCTCCCTCCCAATCCAGCAATCCTAACGGGCTTCCTCTCCCTCTTTTTTTTTTCTTTCTTTTTTTTTATTTTATTATTTTTTTTTGGCAATGCTTGATGCATGAATGCTTCCAGGTTCCAGATTTCTCCCTCTCTTATTAGTTATTAATCATTATTTTTTATTACATTAGCTATTAATTATTATATATAAATTTACTTGTTTCGTAAGTTGGAAACTAATCTCCTTTTTTGTGAGCAAAAAAAAAAACTATTTTAGTTTATATATATTTAAATAATTATTTTTTAAAAAAAAAAAATTCTTTTTTTTTATATTATTTGTATTTTTAGACTACCAGATTATTAAAAATTATTTTTAGAACTATAAAAAATGCCCCAACTGCACTTAAATATTTAATCGGGTCAAACGGGTTAGACGGGTTGACCCGCTTCAACCCATTTATTAATCGTGTCAAACGGGTCGACTGATTTATGACTCATGCCCTTATACGAGTCACCCAAACCCGTTTATTTTCGTGTCGGGTCGTATCGAGTTGCTGTGTCGGGTCGATAATTGCCACCCCTAGATGAAATAGATAATAAACATCTATTAACCATTTTAAATTCTAGAAATTTTGGATTACTACTTTAAACTCTATACATTACTGTTTTACAACTTCTTATATTATTAAACTTTATCTTAGTATTTTCTTAGTAATTAATAAGGAGCTAAATTAGAATAAATAGATATATGTAATTGTCGTTTATTGTATTAAATGGTTTTAAAAATAGTTTTGTAGTATTAATAATTAGTTTTATAATTTTGAAATATCATTTATAACATTTCTTATATTATGAAAATATTGTCATTATTATATTATACTTATTATTTATTTAGGTTCAAGGAAATAATAAATTTTAGTTTTAAATTTAAATTTTAATTATTAGGTAATAAATATCTAATGGCTATTTTAAAAATGTGTAAAATTATATTGTTTATCCCGAGACCTAATACCTTTTTTTTTATAAATTATTTATTTATAAAATCCAAACTTTAGTATTTGTATATTATAGTTACTATTTATTTGGGCTTAAATAAATAATAAATATTAGTACCCACTTAGATTTAAATCGATATTTAATATCGATTAGCCAAGATAAATTCTGGAAAATTATACTTATTGTTCTAATAGTAATTAAGTCGTGTTTTATAATTTACTAAACTATAAAACTACATTATGGGTTTTTTTTAGTAACTATCGAGGAACCATTTATGTAATCTTTTAATTATTTTAAATATAAAACTAGTTCTGAAAATTAAGAGAAAAATACCCCTAGCATATTTTAATGTCTAGTATTTAATGAAAATATTTCAAGGACCGTTTGTTTTCCTAAAAAGTATATCTTGTAATTATAGGACTCCTGAGACTATAATGATATAAGTAGGACTTCAATAATTCACAATAAATAAACCGTAGCTCAGAAAAATACGCGGTCGGTTCCTAAATTCCTAGAATGACATGTAGACCTATTTCCTTAAGTTTAATGACTTTCTGACTCTGTAAAAAATATAGCTTATGGGTAGGGTCCACACTGGTATAGAAAACCCAGCCTATTATATGACAGACTCCGATTTGAGTTTAGTCAATGGCGTTCCACTCAGAATAATGTTAAGAGCATCATGTTGAGGTTTAGGAATCCATTTGGCATAATTACCATTATACCCTTGTGAATAGAATGAATGTTAATTGTCGTTCTATGAATTTATATGAATTGTAGGGACCGAAGCTATACTTGTATTCACGAATCCATATCGAGGTGAGTCGTCATAACTCATTTGGTATATTATAGAAATACTCCATGTGTATCATAAAAATATCTCGCGTGTCTTGTGTGGACATAATTTGATGAGTATCATATGTGCGTAAGTTAAGATTAACTATTTATATAAAAATGCATGTCTAGACTAGATAACTATACCCCATGTTTAATTGATAATTGTTGTTATGATTCATGTTTGTTATGTGGTACGTCATATTCTCGCATTAACACTCATATAATGGTAGTCGAGTCGTTATGTCAAAGTTGACATATGTATGGTCAGTCGAGGAGACCGACCCAGTTATATATGTCACACATATTTAGTCGACCACAGAGGTCTCAGTAGTATTATGTACAATTATAAAAGACATTGGGCCCTGTTAGTTGACGATAACAAAATATCCATCCAATCTTGAATACAGTAGTTACAACTTCAACTGCTATTGGGCCCTGTTAGGCGATGATAGCGCAATAACTACTCTATTCCCTAGGCAAGGTCACGAGGACCTAAGAGTAAAGTTATCACAATCTGGTAAACCAAAACTGCTAATGGGCCCTGCTAGGCGACGATAGCAACGTGATAATTACACTCGAAGCGAACGGCGTTACACTGGTAATGTAACAAGTCATATAAGTCAAGCACGAGTCTTGAATACAATGGTTACCACTTATACTGCTATTGGGCCCCATTAGGCGATTATAGCATTGTAACTATTCTATTCCCCAGGCAAGGTCACAAGGAGCTAAGAGTAAAGTGATTACAATCTTTTAAACCAAAACTGCTATTGGGGCCCTGATAGGCGACGTAGTAAGTGATCATCATACTCTAAGCTAACAGCGTTACACTGGTAATGTAACAAGTCACACGAGTCAGTTGTTAAGTCTGAAATCCTAAGGTGATCGAGTAAAGTTGAATACATCGATAATGCATTGTATCGTTACTATATCACTCATACTATCATGTCATATGTTATACTTATTAAGATAATGCTTATCAAATATTCAGTTCGAGATATTTGTTGTACTCGTATATTATTGTTTATAATAGGAGTGATCGGTTAGGTCAACTCACTTAGCTACAAAAGCTAATGTCTCTTTCTGCCCTAGACATATTCTATCTAGATTTCACAAGAGACGACTATTAAAATGAAGTCTACTAAAAGGGATACGGCAGATGTACAAGTTGAAGTGAAGGACTCTGACATAGTTGTATTTAGAATTAAGTAATTTGCTTTATTACCTTCTATCTGAGGTAATAGTTTAGATATGTATTGTGATCAGTATAGATCGCCCTAAACTGCATTTATAGATCTTTTATTTGGAACTCATGATGTAATAGCTAATTCCCAGACATTTGAGTTCTATTGAGGAATACCAGTAGATGTTTTTATGCTTCCAAATACCCTTTTAACCATGTGTAGAATGTAGAAAGAACAATAGTTAATATAACTAGTCATGACTTACGGATCCAGAAAGAAAAATTTTATTTCCCTCTAATTTCTACTACTCTGGGGCATGAGAGAGAGAGAGAGAGAGAGAGAGAGAGAGAGAGAGAGAGAGACAGATAGACAGACAGAAGAAGATGGCTGATGAGAGTCTTATCAAATGGAAGAGAGAGGGCAAGGTTTTGATTAGTGATTTATTTAAATAAAAATTGCCACCGCACAAATTGTTTTACAATTGTCAGTATTATAAACTGTAATAAACCAACATCAAACACTTGTCACTGCCAAAAAACGTGACAATGTTGTGTTTTTTCACCAATTCTTTGTTGTCACTGTCTAAAATCGTGACAAAATTTGTCGCCGTTAAAAACAGTGACAAATAACCCAAAAATAAGTGTGACAATTCAACCAATTTGGTGTAGTGTCTAAAAGAAAAGACACTAAGGCCGAATCAAATTTCAGCCGTAGAGGGCAGCACACTTAGATCCTTAGAAGAGAGCCCAAGGATAAGGTGTCTTGCCCCCTGAGGTCTAAGGCACTTGTCACTTCAGGCTCGAGGGGGTTTGAGGCACTCATCACTGTTTTATTCTTCTTGATCTTTTGGGCCAGAGAACCTTCGGTTGGAGTACCTTTTCTTTTTGCTGCCCTTTTGGAAGCCTGCTTTCTCCTTGTACTCGGGGGAGGAGGGGCAACATTTTTATCAGCCTATATGGCTGATATGGTAGAGAATCATTGGAACATGTCCTGGGCGCTCCCTTTGAAGATAAGGGTAGATTGTTCAGCCCACCAAGTAATGAATTCTTTGGAGGCGGAGGGTTAATGATGGTATGACTAGATGGAGAATGACTTTTTGAGTTTTTTTGATCGATCAATCACCTTATTCACCTGTTCCTCATTGATCAACAAGCCTCTTTTTACCCAGTCTTGATGAAGCGTGTTGGAAGGGATAAGAGGCACCATTTGAGTCAGTTCGAGCTGATGGGTAAACAACGAGGCATAGTAGTATTCCATTCCACACTTGTTTTGCTACGAGGGATGGTCGGGCTATGCATGATGTCCTTGGCCACCATGTAATTGGAAAATGTCATTATAAGTGGCTTGGGTGCCAAGGACCAGGTTGGTTAGGGTGGTAGAAAGTTGCAAAAATAAAGTGAATTGGAAAGAAAAGAAAGGAATGAATTGGGCTCCAGTCCAGCTGGAGCGGTCCTCGTAAAAAAATCAAAAACACTCATTGAATGAGTGCACAACGGGAGTAGTGTAAACAAAATGGAGGGTGAAGATGGGAACGTCGACGATCTCTTGGGCAGTAGATCATTGATCGAAAAAATATGAATGCAGCCAGAGCTGTAGACCCAAGCCTAAATCAATGAAATCTTTCAAGCCTTAGACCAAGTGCACCCAAATAAGCCTAGCCATGGCCAATGGCCTTTTGATTGATAGGGATAAGGCTTGGGTAGTGTACTCCCTGGTGGTAGCCTAGCTAGAGCAGAAGAGGAACTTATTCAACCACTAAATGAGGAAAGTAGTGTGCTCCCCATTGGACACTTCGGTCCCCTCCTCGCCCATGCAGGCAGTGAAAAAGCACCATAAGAGTTTATTGGCTTGAAAGAAACGGCCCCATCCATGACAATATCTGTTTAGGGGTAAGTAAACTGACTAAGCATTATGGCATCATGGATCCCAATTTGCTTACATAGATTAGTCATAGAGGTTGATACCCAGTTCACCCATTTATCCCAGTCCAAAAAAGGGTGTGGCCACCCCCAAATCAGGTGGGCGGCAGTCCATGCATTGTCCAGAGGGGGAAAATATGGTATGAGATCACCAGGGGGAGCCTATAGAAACAAAATCCCAAGACTTGGGGCTCCTGGTGACCCGTCGGACCTCTTGGTAACAATTTTATAGACGTGGAGCGTCCCATAGGTCCTTCTATTTTTGGGCCTAGGCGCTCGTAGAGGACGCTAGAGCATTTTAGGGGCCATTGCTGTGCTACATAGAGGTATTGAAGCTTGATATAAGTCTGGTTATGTAGAATTTTCACAGATGCAGAGAGAGTCCCTGGTTTGAGGAAAGAGATGATGCAAGTGAAAATGATGAAGGAAAATAGAAGGGCACGATCACCCAAGCATTATATACGATGGGTCATGAATGCAAATCGTGGAGGCACAACTGATGGGATTTTTGAGATTTGATGCTTCAATGAGCGTGTGCCATGTGTGCATTTTCAAATTCAAAACATCACATCAATCAAGGTTGAGATGTTTGATATAAGATATTGGGAGGCAATTGTTTGCACCGAAAAATCATCCAAGATCTTTTAGACCAAACGTACAAAAATAGGGTAAGCCTTAGCCTAGTCTGCTCAATAGGATCTACCTTTATTTGCTAGGATTGTGCAAGCCCAGCAGTGGTGCACGATTCGGACTACTAAGAGAACCAATATGTCATTGGAAACTTGTTAAGGCATGAAACTAAGCCCTAAACAATGTAGCATGCCCAATCCCATTAGGGTGATATTGATAAGAACATCGGGCATTACAGCGTGTTGCTGTGAGTGTGAGTGATAAATGATAACCTATGACTAGACTGTAATAGAGTTTGGGCGTATCAAGGTAGCAAGAGGCGTTCCTTGAAGCAGGGATAGTCCAATTATTCCGAAACGGATTCAGGAGATTCATCAGGCACTGTGTTTGTTGGGCATTATGATGAATGAACGGGCTAGGAAAGATTGAAGAAGGTTGGGTCATTCGGTCTCGTGGTGGCCCCACGAATAAAAGAATCAAAGGGTTCATCTAGCCTGATAAAGATCAAGACCAGATTAAAAATGAGATGGTGAATGATAAGATGGGAATCCCATCCTTATCGATTTTGGAAGTAAATCCCATAATATTCGAGAAAGTTATTAGGGAAAGAAATTAGACTTTTCCAGCTGGTGATTGGGATTAATTCAATCTTAATAAAGCTGGAACGAATTGGGAAGGAATTTGGTTGTCCTTATCCCAGTAATTACGTAAGTGGAGGAGTCTTCACCATATTCGAACACCTCGAAGATGCTATAATTATAGCAGGCCGACCAACATTTAGGGCACTCCGCA
The DNA here is from genome assembly GCA_033977485.1 of Hydrangea macrophylla. NCBI lineage: Eukaryota > Viridiplantae > Streptophyta > Magnoliopsida > Cornales > Hydrangeaceae > Hydrangea > Hydrangea macrophylla. The sequence continues at coordinate 76,199,312 of CM066988.1, read as the reverse complement.
TCTTTCTCGAAACTCTGCATTCAAACCATATCCCAGAGCATTCTAAACAGCATCCTTTATATTCTTTGCGTCCAACATAGCATTCATAGCTTTAGGCCTCTGTCCTTAATGCTATTTTTCTCCCCTGTTTTTAGGCTTTTAGCCAGCATACAAGTAGAGCGTATTCTGTCTTGATTTAGTACTATTCAAGTGTAGTTCAATAAAGTGTCTCTTCCAAATATATTTGATTATTGTGTTTGTGGTCTTATTTACTCTAGTAAATTCTGCACAAATCAACTTGTGTGCTTCAACACTGCCATAGGACTTTTGAATAACGGTACTTTCCTACTTGTCCATCACAATCACCCAGTAAAAGTCAAATTTTAAGTCTTTTGCACTTGAGCAAATAGGCAATTAGTTTGCACGACGAGCCTGATTGGCTCTAGTATGCCCAGATTAACTAAAACTATAGCAGACACGTACTATTAAGTTTGGAGATTGTATATACGTGGAAAAACATTTCTATGAAAATAGGAGGACAAATATACAGATAACAAAGTGTAATTTGTTGGTCATACCATATCAATCAAATAAACTATTTTCCCCTAACTATAGGCACCTAATTAACAGAAGGCATGCTTCTACTCTAATGTTGCATAATTAGTTTCTCACTCAAAAAAATAAAATGAAACGCATCATGACTAGTGTCTCACATACGTACCTAACAAGACAAATTAAACAAAGAGTCAAAAAAAAAGGGTAAAAGGAAGAAGAACTCATTTCTTCATTCTTTAAATAGTTCGTTTATATTGTTACACCTGTATAATTTTTTTTAATGGCTGCACTTGCATAAATTTTGGTTTATATTGTTTTTGTTCACTGTCAGGGAAAAAGATTACTCTTGAAATAATAAGATGTAAATGTAAGTTTTTCATTAAACAAACAAAAGGAAAAGAAAGAAAGTGCTAGTGCTACTTTTAACACTCCATTTGTTTTCACATTAAATGTCTTTTTTTTCGGGATGGTCTAAATGTGTTTTAAGAGGCAGTACTTGTACCAAAATTAGAAACAAACCAAACCAATGATCTTTTCGAACTATTATGTCCAACTAGGGATTTGTTTGTTTGAATGCATTAATTGTTTCACTATGTGACAAACATATCGATGTTGTCATCATCCATCATCTTACTTTCTATGTCCTAACCTAGAGGTGTCAATCGGGCCGGGATCGGTTAAAGCTGTGAGAAAAATGTATGTATTAATATTCGAAACAAACAAACAGATCCTTAAATTACACTTGATGAAAACATAAGGAAAAAGAAATTAAATCTAGAAATAGAATTACAATAAAAATAAATAAAAAATAGAAACTAAAAACAGAAATGCAAACCGAGGCCTATAATTTACACAGTTTCCTTAAAACAGATTCGTCACCTCATGAGAAGTGCTTGAGGATTTCTTTGGCGTCTGTAGACACCCCAATTTTGACCGACCATTGAATTCAGGGGATAATTACCTCTAAAACTGATGATGACAATGTCTGAAAGAATTCAAAATCCTCAATGATAAAATCATGCCCTTCAGAAAGCTTCTTAACTCGAGAACTCGCCAATTTCAAAGCCAAAATGACCAAAATACCCCGGGAGTGACACTTTTTACTAAGGTGTGAAAACATGTACCAAAATAAGGAAGGATCCTTGGAATATCCCTTTGATCAAAAGAATTGCACTAGAAAAAGCTGGAAGTTCAAAATATGCATTTCAAGAAAAATCAATACAAAATGGTTCTTCAAGGGTAAAATGGTCACAAAATTTTTTTTATGATTTTCAAACCATTTTTATAAAATACTAGACTCCAATATCTTTCCAACGGTATAAGATTTACGAATTTTGGATTTACAATGATTTAGATATGAATTTTTGAAGTTTTTGAAGGTGAGGCACTCAATGCGACAAGGTGGCACTCGCCGAGTGCCGCTGAGGCACTCAGCGAGTGCGTTTTGAATTCATCTAGTGTCGCCCTGGTGAAAAATGCAGTTTTTTTTGTGTTACTTTAAAAGCACATTTTGATCAATTTGATGAACAAAATGTCACCATTTTTTTGTGTGTGTTCAGCACTCATATGTCGCACTTCTATACTTAAAACATTCCAAAAATTACCTATATACCCTCACTTCATCTATCTATAAATAGAAACCCATTTTTTTCACAAAAGGAGGAGGAAAATCCTTGTTTGGAATTGGATCTTCATCTTAGAGTGAGAATGAGATGTTGAGTTTGTGTGAGTGATTTCCAGAGAATTTTATAGAGAGAAAATCATCTAAAAACAAGAGGAAACTCTACCCAAATTGGATCAGGCCCACTTTGAAGTCATAGAAGCTTGAAGAAGAGCATGAAGAAGCATTGAAGATCTTCAAAAATTCAACCAAACTAACTCAAAATATGAGGAAATTTAGAGGTAATTTTCTCATCTCAGATCATATTCTACTATAACTCAATCACAATTCATAGATCTATAGGATTTTTACACATTTTCAAAAAGTCTCTTCTCAATCCCCTTCTTCACACACCACCTTGAATTGTGATTGAATTCTCTTAAACTTGTTGATTTGGATGTAATTAGTCATCAAATCTATAAGAAACATATTTTGAGTATGGATCTATCATTAGATCCTTCAAATTCATGAGGATCTCATCTCCTCTCTCTCATGCTCTTCTCTTGGAGTTCATGAAACCTTCCATGTTCCATTTGAACTCCTTGAGATTTGATTTCTTAATTTCTATAAATCCATGTTTATATATGTATTTTGAGTAGGTCTAGATCATATATATATATATATTTATAGGTCTTTGCCTATGTTCATAATTTGGTTGCTCCTTTTGAATCTCATGAAGTTCTTCATATTTCATTGAAATCTATGGAGTTTGGATCCTTAATCCTCTGGGATCATTAATTTAGGAGAGGAATCAAAAGAAATAAGTTATAAATCCTCAAGGACCATGTATTTGGTAGAGGAAATTGATATAGATCTAGTGAATTCATAATATTAAATTCAAGTGAATTCAAGTGTCCGAGGTTCATTCATGAGGTTGAGCAAGATCTTAGGACCCATTTCTCTCATGATATTTATGATGGGGTTCCCTTAAGGCTAAATCCATGGATCTTCATAATAAGTGAGTAATATTGTATTGGTTTCAATCATACTTGATCTATATTCTCCATAGAATTATAGATCAAGTTTGGTTCAAGTTATGGATGTTAATTCATCTATGGTGCAGTGATTTTAATGACAATTTGTGATCAATGATTTTTAATTAAATTATGATCCATTTGAATTGAATGAGACCAATTGGAGAGTGTTCATAACTCATGTGTATCACCCCAAATTTTTTTTTATGAAATTTTATACTTAACATGGTTTGGTCTTACGATTTGTGAACTAGTCACTCTCTGTCCAAAATTTCAAACCAGTAAGTCCGTTTTAAACTAAGTGGATCAGAGCTTTAATTAAGCCTTTTTTACTTTAAATATTTTTTTCTTTAAAGTTTAATGTATTAATGAGATTCCCTAAAAGGATCAAAGTGATTCTATTTCGTTTGCTATTTTTAGGAAATTATACAAAAACTCTAGACAGAGAGTTATAAATTTCTGAGTGATGTCTGGTTTTTGCCCAATTCCCAGAGATTGGACCATTTGTTTTCAATTTTCTCTTTGGGTTAGAAACTATACTCATAGAGTCACAACATACTCCAAAATCATTATGATCAAACCGTTGGAAGTTTGATTTTCTATTTTTGAAATTCTGGTCTGCTTTTTGTAAATTCTGAAACTCTGTCACAGTTTTGAAAAATCTCACGAATGATGACCCAAATATCTTTTATATGACCTAAGGCTTGAAATATACTTTAACTATGATTAATTAAACTTAAATCCAGAGGCTAAAAGTTCCAAATCAATGAATAGTTCATAGTTCATTCTTGTTCATGTCCATGCATTCATCCATGCATGTTGATACTTATGATTAGGACTTATACCATCTCTATATGGATATTACATTGGCTCCTAGTTGAAACTTGTATATCTATAGAGGTGTTATGATTCCAACTAGTTAGAAGGAATTCTGGTTATGTCAACTCTCCCCATGCTTGATAGACTTAAGCTAGAATTTAGGGATTTAATATCATATCTTGATTAAAGCATGTGGACTAACCTTTCGTTTTGTAGCGCTATTAAGGTATTTGACTTTCCTCTAGTTTATTTATTTCTTGATTTTATTGATTTTTAACTCCATGCGTGACACCTTAGATTAAGGTTTGCCTTATATGCATATATGTGTTAGAGACCCTTTTTTTGGGTTTTCTCCTTATTTGTATCATCATACGTTTAATATTCGCAGCTGGATCCAGGGTAAGTTTTCTCGTTCTCTATTGCAAATTATCTTGCTTGCTATTTGAATTACATGGTTTTAAATGCCTTTTATATATCGTTAGTAATCTTGCACCCCTTTCGACATATGTTTTGTAATGTATGATTATATATGTATTAATTGAGGGCAAACTTAGATTAATAATTCGATTAAAAAGGATGTTGAGTAGAGGCTTATCACGAGATAGGATGAGAGGGGGTGTTTTAGTCTGCCGGGCTACTTCCCCTCTCATTCCATAATCCCCGGACCTAGAAATCTTTGGTTTCCAAAAGATCAGTTTACTTTTAAAATGGTTTCATAATTTTCCTTTTAAAATTAAGTGGAGACTCGTATTTGAATTTAAAATTTGAAAAAGTTTTTAAAAGCGTGGTTAGCCTGTGATATCTACAGCGTCCGTCTCCCTGGATACAACGGTAACAGCAATTGACCAACACGGTGTACAACTACTCTAGTGAACGAACTATGCTTATAAGTCTCTCAGGAATGAAGACTGGAAGGAATGAAAGGAATTCATGGTTGCTGGTTGTTCCTATCTGATGAGAAAGCTCAGAATATATAGGACTGATTTGAGAGAGAATCATTAGATGTACAATATATATGAATCTAAAGATTCAGTGTTCATTATGTATCTGTGGATTCATTAGATATACATTATGTATCATTGGATTCATTGGATGTACATAATGTATCATTCGTGTACATTATGTATCTGAAGATTTATTGGATGTACATTATATATGTATCATTGGAGCATTAATATCTCATTCATCCAATAATGATTTTTGGACATGTAATTATCCAAAGTTCATCTCCTCTAGAGGAGTATACAAATCCACAAGGACCACACTCAATCTCTAAATGGGTCCCACTTTCATTTGACCTCAAATATGGCCAAAAACTAATTTTATCCAACAAAAACGGGTCCAACCGGGCTTCACCTAACACCAGACCAGGCCGGGCTTGGGAGGGGAGGCGGTTGTCGGCCCTGGACCGGTGGCTCGAGCCTACTACGGCCTGGCTTAGGGCCGGATTGGGCTTCGGGCTAGGGGGCAGGCTATGGACCGAGCTTGAACTTTTGAGTCATTTTTAATGTAAAAAATAACCAAAACACTAGTAGAATCAGGCTTCAGGCCTGGCTTTCGGGGCAGGCCGAGCGGAGCTTCGGGCTAGGGAACGGGTCGGGCCATGGACAGAAGTGGGGATGGGCTATGGACAGAAGTGGGGATGTTCGCCTCAAACCAGACATGGTGGCTCAGGCCTATCTGTCCATGCCTATAACTAGGCTGGACCTGGCCGGGCTTTTAGCCCGAAAAAATCGTGTCAGACTCCTACACTCCTTATGCCTCGGGTTGGTGGCAGCGCATGTGTGACTCTGGCAAGACCACACGATAATTTTTTTGCATCTATAAAAAATACAAAAAAAGTAATCGTGTGGTCCTGCCAATGCCAAGTAGGAGCTGCTAGTGTTAGGGTTATTGTGTTATTTCACGAAAGTCCATATCAATGCATGCATCTTCGTCTTTCACCGCTTCAGATGATGACATGAGGACATTGTCAATGGATCCCGTTTAAAGATCTTCAGCAATTTAGTGAGTGCGTGACTGTAATAATTAATATTGTGTCTTACAGGCAGCCAATGAGAGTGGATTATGTTACGTGGCATCCACAAACAATGGGACCCCTTCTACGTAGGGGCATGAGTCCTACTTGAATGAGCCACTCACATTAGCTGCAGGTACCATATCAGTATATCACGTAGTACTCTCAAGGTTCCTAAAGATGTCTGGTGAGTAGTGAGTAGGGTTTAGTTCTAATCACAAAGACCACTTTCTTTGAGGTAATTTTTTTTTAATTAAAGTAAATGATCTATTGTTATACTTTTTTACAATTTTGGATAACCATCCATCCCAATTTATTGAAACATGTTATAATTTGGTCTCAAAATATTTGTAACTTAGTTTAGATATTGTAATTTTGAAAGCCAATTTGGTTTTGATTATTGAAGAGCTATCATTTTTTTTAAACGTTTCATGGAATTGAAATTATTTCTTTCAATTGCTTCTTCAAACTTTAAACCATTCCCCAATGAATTACTATTTCCCTCTCTTATACATATCTATTGGTCCAATTTTAAAGATGATATTATTATGTTAAATTAACTATAAAATTATACTTTTGCATATGTGCAATAACAGAAAAAAATAAATTATCTTATTTTAAGGCAATACCAAGAGATTGCACTTTGTGCCTTGCATGTGGGGGTTTCTAGTTATTACCATGAACATTTTTGAGAAACGATTAAGAATTGCCAGCAAGTCATGGCTCATGAGATTGTTCTAGGAACATCATAGTTTGGAATGTTGGATAAAAATTAATTTTGGCCATGTTTGAGGTCAAATAAATGTGGGACCCATTTAGAGTTTGAATGGGGTCCTTGTGGATTTGTGTTCTCCTCCATGAGGAGATGAACTTTGGATATTTACATGTCCAAAATTATTATTGAGTGAATGAGAAATTAATCCATTGAATACATTTATATAATGTACATACATGAATGCATGGGAAATGTATATAATTTATTATAATGTATAATGCATGAGAAATGTATACACATGAATGTATTTATTCTCATTCATAGATAATGCACATTCATAGAAGAATCATGTATATACATGGATGAATCTATAGATTCATAATGTACATACATGGATGAATCCACAAATTCATAATGTACATGCAATGAATCCTCTCTCCCCTTAGTCCTATATAATCTGAGCTTTCTCCTCAGAAAATTCAGAGTCAGAAAAACAAGAGCTATTACCTTCCTTCCAATATTCCTTCCTGAGAGAGACACAGAACATAGTTGGTTCGTCGGAGCAGTCGAACACCGTGCTTGTCTACTGCTGGTTATTGTCGCTGTATCCTGTGAGACAGACTTCGGAGATATCCTCAAGCATTTCTGGTGAGGCGGCGAATCTGTTTTAAGGAAACTGTGAAATATCACAGGCCTCGGTTTTGTAATAACCTGCATTTTCATATTTAATTTGTAATTGCATTGTCATATTAAATTTCATTTGGTATTGACGGCTTCATTTAATTTCATTTCTCATGTTCTAATTATTATCCCTTGTGTTATTTCATATTAAAATTCATGTTGGGGTTAAATTGTAATTTTTATAAAGTTAGCAATACCTGTGTGGATTTCAAAACTGTACTTCAAAACGGTGGAAATATTTTCCTTTTGACTCAATCAGTATTTTTAAGAAACCAGGAAAACAATTCTTAAGTTAAAATGAATTTCCTGTATTTTTGTGGTGACCACCGCGCCCCGAAAATACCAGTTTATGTCCAAAACTGTCCACGCTGTGCTAAACTTCCACAGATTTTGGAAGTGACTGATTGGACATTTGCTTTATTTCCATTTATGGCAACTCATCGTTGGATGTGCTTTGTTTGGTTGTGCTTGTAGTGTGTGTGTAATTGTTATGCCATAAGCTAATTTCTCAAACAACCAACACTTGCCCCCTACTAGTCTAACTTGACCCTTCCGTTTGTGAGAGTGTATATATACATATATAGTATATCAGCTCATGTATATGTGCTGTTAATTAGAGGATTTAAGGATTGGTTAGCTCAATTAAGCTTGCTAAGTGAGTCCTTATTATTTCTTGGCCTCCAAGTTCATCAACTTGCTCCTTCTATATAACTCATACACACTACACTATCACACATATATCTCTATCTGCACAATTAGAAACTGAAGACAGTGAGAGAGTTTCAGAAAGAAAAGAGTGAGTTCATTTAGAGAGAGAGAGCTCAAGACTTCCATAGCCAAGCTTGTTATTTGATTTCTTATTTCTAATTGGATTCTTTCTCAACTTGTTTTCTTCTATCTCAATCACAGTGAGTATTACTAACTCACTCAAAATGTAATTCATTTCTTATTTACTGATTTGGGTAGTTGATCTTAAGAATCACTATGGATGATTGTACGTTGAAGTTTTATAGCATTGATATCAAAATTTTTCAAACTTAACTAAAATCTGTTTTTAGAGATGATTATGAAAGATTATACATCCTACATGCCATGTTTGAAGTTTTAGAGCTTAATTTATTCATATGGCAAAGTATATTAGAAAATAAGTTTTGACATGTTTTAGTTTTTCATAAAATTGGAGAGTTATGATTTGAATCATGTTAAATTGACTTTGGATTCTTAATCCTCATTCAAAAACAAAGAGATCCATATATTATATGACATACCTAGTTACAGAATTGAAAATGGGTCATTTTAGACCCTGAATTGCTGAAACAGGGCAATCTGACGAAGAAGATGAAGCCTCAGCATAAACTCGCGCCACGATCGCGCGCGCGAAGATCGCGCGAGCGGCCCGCGCGAGCGATCTTTCGCGCGAGCGGCTCGCGCGCGCGAGGCATGCTTCCCCAGGCAGACATAAAAGTTTATATATATATATATGAAAATTTAGGCAGGTCACACGAGCGAGGGTCGCGCGAGAATCCCTTCCCGCGAGCGATCCGCGCGCGCGACCTTGGCTGATCCAGGCAGATAGAAAAGTATATATATAAATGAAAATTTGGGCATATCGCGCGAGCAGCACGCGCGCGCGAAGTCAGGCAGTTTCTGTTTTTGTCTGTTTTCTGTTAAGGGACTGTTTGGTTCAACCTGTTAGTACTGTTAAGGTTCTGTTTGGGATATTTAGTTAATCAGAACTCTATTTGGTTATGTTTTGAATGATTAAAACATTGTATTACAAGTTATCAATCCCCGTACGCGTGTTGTTCCTTTAATTCAGTATTTTGCTTAGGTTCAAGTGCATATCATTCATGTGGGGTCAGTGGTACATGCATGTGGGTGTCAGTCTGTGTGGAAAAGAGTAATGGTAGTGTGGAAAGAGTATGAGTTTGAGTTTGTGGTCGTAGTTTGTGGTTGTGGTTGTAGTTTGTGGTTGTGGTTGTGGTTGTAGTTGTGGCTGTGGTTGTGGTTGTGGTTGAGTTTGTGGAGAGGGTATCTTTGAAATACGACGGTGGCAAACATGGACACTCCCTGACGCCCATGGAAGCGTTAAAGTGTGTGACGCCAAACTTGGACATTCCCTGGCACCCATGGTAGTGCTAAAGTGTGGCCTACGGACACTCCCTGATACTCGAGTCTGGATACTGCGTGAGGGGTTGCCCCGGTATTTGCATGGCGGTTAGGGTATTCAAAGTGTGAGGCATTGGACACTCCCTGGTACCCCGGACCAAAGTGTGAGGCAAACTGGACACTCCCTGGCGCCCCGTTGCTAAAGTGTGGCTATCTTAGTGTTTCAAAGATACCAGGAGTAGGATAGTGGGTTGTTGTGGTTGTCGAGAGAAAAGAGTCGGTCAGATGAGATGGTGCATCGTTCCCATACACGGTCACATATGTGTGAATTTATCTTTTAAATAATGTTGTGATTGTTTTCTAAACAAACTCTTTATCTTAAATATAAACTTGTGAATTTTAAATGGAAATTGGAAAATGGTAAATGGGTATGTTTTACATTTAAAGTCATGTTTTTAATACTCACCAGCTTCTTGAAGCTGACGACGTTGATGCGTCCTGGACATTCGTGTTCAGGCTTTTCAGGTTATAACCAGGAGGAATCATACGACTACGCTAATTGAGAATGGCTGCTTTTGGATTGAGAAAACCGTTTATTGATTATATGTTTTAAGTTTTGAACTGTTTTGTTTTATAAGGATGACTGTAACAGACACTAAGTTATTGTTTTGTTTTAAGGCGGTCTGTGCCTTAGTTGACCCCGTATCATAAGATGTAATAAGTTAGAAAATTTTTTGTAAGCCTTGATTGCTTTACTCTGATTATTATGTTTTGTTGTTCAACGTTTGGGACGGAATCGATCCTTCAAACTGTCGCGACCTACGGGTCCATAAAGGAAATTAAACGCTTTCCTTATTTATGCTACGTCGGGGCATGACAGGTTTGATCTTATTTTGTTATAGTTTTCCAATTATTGCTTTCTGTTTACATATTGTAATTCTGGTTCTATTCAAGTTCTATTTTCCAGTTTGTAATCAAGAATCTGTTTCTGTTTTCCAATTGTATCAATGTAATTTTTTTCCAACAATCTTAAAACAGATTATATGTATTTTTACAAAACAAAAACAGATTCGGATTTGAAAAACATATTATTTTTTAAAACAGTCTTACAAAAACAAACTGCTACTGTAATCCTCGTTTTCTGGCCAAATGGTGCAGAATTCAAAAAAATTGCATTAGATGAAAAGTGTGAAGAATCCTGTTTTGCTTGGGACATTGCGAGCAGAATTTTAAAATTCATTCGTTTTCTAACAATTATTTGGGAAAAGAAATTCTGCTGTAGTTAAAATTAAAAGGAAAATATTAGATTTAATTTCTTTTCTCTTGTGATAACTTCTGAAATGGCAAATGAGACCATGAACTCTGTTGCGACCGATGGTGCTACCAACATCGTGGTGATTGGTTCGAGTATTGTTAAGGTTCCCTCAATCTAAATGGTTCCTGTGAACCACGGGGAGAAACCCGATAAATCTAATGAAAATGAACAAGAACAAGAGGTTGTGCTAGCAATTGATGCTTTGAAGCACTCGGACTTTTTGTGCTGAAACTATGTCTTGAATGAATTAGACGATACACTCTATAAAGTGTATAGGGTCAAGACCATTGCTAAGGAAATGTAGGAGTCCTTAGATAGGGTGGACTCAAAGACTGTGATCAGTCAAGCCCAAGAGACAAATGTGATGGAGTTAGATTATATCTCAAGGGATGTCTATGACATTAATCTGTCTGCTGTGGTCTCTGAAGTGAACTTGGTGGATTCAAACCCAAGGGAGTGGTGGATAGACACTGGTGCTACTCGCCACATATGCTCCAACAAAGTTATGTTCACTTCCTTCGAACCAATTACTAATGGTGAGAAGATATATATGGGAAATTCTGCCTCCTCAGATGTTGAAGGGCAAGGGAAAATAAGTCTGAAAATGACTTTAGGAAAGGAGCTAATTCTCAACAATGTCCTTTATGTACCGGAAATTCGCAAGAATTTGGTATCCGGATCTCTCCTAAGCAAGCATGGGTTCCGAATGGTCTTTGAGTCAGACAAGGTGGTGTTGACCAAAGCGGGAATGTATGTGGGGAAGGGGTATATGTGTAATGGGATGTTCAAACTTAATGTAGCAACTGTATTCTCAAAAGTTAATAAAATGAGTACCTCTTCTGTTTACTTGCTTGAGTCTTCCAATTTGTGGCATGGTAGACTAGGACATGTTAATTTTAATTCTTTGAGAAGATTAATTAAATTAGACCACATACCAAACTTTCATATTAATGCAAGTTATAAATGTGAAACTTGTGTTGAAGCAAAGTTAACAAAGACTTCATTTCAATCAGTTGAAAGAAGCACTGAACCTCTGGAATTAATCCACACTTAAAAATGGTTCAATCTAGAGGTGGCAATAAGTATTTTATTACTTTTGTTGATGATTGCACTAAATACTGTTATGTGTATTTGCTAAAAAGTAAGGATGAAGCTTTGGATAAGTTCATTCAATACAAGACAGAGGTTGAGAATCAACTAAGTAAAAAGATTAAGGTGTTGAGAAATGATAGGGGTGGTGAATATGTAGCGTCATATGGTGAGTTTTGTGCACAAAATGGAATTATTCACCAAACCACCGCACCTTATTCGCCTCCATCAAATGGAGTTGTTGAAAGGAAAAATCGTACCTTAAAGGAAATGATGAATGCTATGTTAATAAGTTCTGGATTGCCACAGAACTTGTGGGGGGAGGCAATTCTCTCCGTAAATTATATTTTAAATAAGGTACCTCGAAAGAAAGTTGATCAAACCCCGTATGAACAATGGAATGGTCGAAAACCTTCCTACAAGTTCTTACGAATGTGGGGGTGTCTTGCAAAAGTTCTTGTACCTACTCCTAAGAAAGAAAAGATAGGTCCAAAAACTGTTGATTGTTTATTTATTGGCTATGCACATAATAGTAGTGCGTATCGATTTGTTGTACATAAATCTGAAAACCCAGATATACACAAGAACACAATCATGGAGTCTAGAAATACGTCTTTCTTTGAGAATATATTTCCTTGTAAAGAGGATTATAGTTCTAAAAAACGCACATTTGAGACTGTTGGAGAAACTAGTAAAACCCAAGAAGAAAATGTTGATATTGAGCCTAGACGTGGGAAACGAGCTAGAACCTCAAAATCTTTTGGTCCAGACTTTCTAACTTATGTTATAGAAAGTGAGCCTCAAAGATATAATGAAGCTATTAGATCACCAGATGGTCCATTGTGGAAAGAAGCAATCAAGAGTGAAATTGATTCTATCCTACAAAACCATACGTGGGAACTGGTAGATCTTCCTCCTGGTTGTAAGCCATTGGGCTACAAATGGATTTTTAAAAAGAAAATGAAGATGGATGGTACTATTGATAAGTGTAAAGCAAGGCTTGTCATCAAAGTGTATAGACAAAAGGAGGGTCTAGACTACTTTGATACGTATTCTCCTGTTACGAGAATAATATCCATTCGTATGATTATTGCAATCGCAGCATTGCGAGGTCTCAAAATACATCAAATGGATGTTAAGACTGCCTTCCTTAATGGAGATTTGAATGAATAAATCTACATGGAACAACCTGAAGGATTTTCTGCTCCAGGGCAAGAAAATAAAGTGTGTAAGCTTGTCAAATCATTGTATGGCTTAAAGCAAGCTCCAAAATAATGGCATGAAAAATTTGACCAAGCTATACTCTCTAGTGGATTTAAAATCAATGAGTGTGATAAATGTGCTTATGTCAAAGACACAATTGAAGGCTATGTCATATTATGTCTTTATGTTGATGGCATGCTCATAGTGGGTAGTAATGATAAGATCATTAAATCTACTAAGAAAATGTTGAATTCTAAATTTGACATGAAAGATATGGGACTTGCTGATGTTATATTGGGCATCAAGATCTCTAGAAATACTAATGGACTTGTTCTATCACAGTCACATTATGTAGACAAGATTCTAGAGAAGTTCAACAAGTCTGATACTAGTATAGTCAGGACTCCTGTGGACTTAAGTCTACACCTATCTAAGAATACTGGTGAGAGTGTTTCTCAACTAGAATATTCTCGAGTGATAGGAAGTTTGATGTACTTAATGAGTTATACAAGGCAAGACATTGCCTATTCTGTTAGTAGACTAAGTAGATATACTAGTAATCCTAGTGCTGAACACTGGAAAGGGATAGTAAGGGTACTGCGGTACTTACGATTTACACGTGATCAGGGACTGCACTACATGAGATATCCAGTTGTATTGGAAGGATTTAGTGATGCAAACTGGATATCCGATATGAAAGATTCAAAATCTACAAGTGGATATGTTTTCACACTTGGTGGTGCAGCTGTATCATGGAAATCTTCAAAACAAACTTGTATTGCTAGATCGACAATGGAATCTGAATTCATTGCGCTAGACAAGGCAGCTGAAGAGGCTGAATGGCTTCGCCATTTTGTAGAAGATATTCCTAGATGGTCAAAACCTGTGCCAGCTATTTGCATACACTGCGATAGGCAATTTGCTATTGGAAGGGCACAAAGTAATATGTATAATGGTAAGTCTAGACATATTCGTCGTAGACACAATACCATTAAACAACTACTCTCAAGTGGGATTGTCACAATTGACTATGTAAAGTTAAAGGACAATATTGCGGATCCGCTAACCAAAGGGTTAAATCGAGAGTTAGTTAATAAATCATCTAGAGGAATGGGACTAAAGCCTATGACGTTACAAGGGAATGGAATGGAAACCCAACCTAGTTGATTGGAGATCCCAAGATCTAGGTTCAAAGGGACAACCTAATTTCATGTACCTTACGAGAATCACTGAGAAGAAATGTTCTTCTGCCCATTTCCATGATTCAACAGTGATACCTGCTGGTGTGAGGGTAAGCTTAGCTTTTAATGACTATGTGGGTTGGCATAACCAAGCGGAGTATAGCAGGATACTCTAAATAGTCACCTATGTGAATGTGAAGTGGGGCCGCTTCTAAAAGAATTTGAGAAAGGCGAAATTCTTTGATAAACATTTACTGAACCAGGCGAGTGTTCAAGGCCAAAACGAACACATGTGTAAGAACTAAACTATGTTTGGAAAGCTCCTGTGTGAGGTCTGTCGGTTGTTTACACTAATGGCAATCAGTTCAAGACTATACGTTCACTGGTCAGCCAATAAATCTGATAGATTGTCACAAGGTAAGGTTCAAAGCCAAAAGCTACCTATCCTTTGCAGGAGTGATCCGTTGTGCTCTCTCTCTCTTGTCGAGTCGTCTCACATCGTTTCGATCAATTTCATTCATGTGGGGGATTGTTGGATAAAAATTAATTTTGGCCATGTTTGAGGTCAAATAAATGTGGGACCCATTTAGAGTTTGAATGGGGTCCTTGTGGATTTGTGTTCTCCTCCATGAGGAGATGAACTTTGGATATTTACATGTCCAAAATTATTATTGAGTGAATGAGAAATTAATCCATTGAATACATTTATATAATGTACATACATGAATGCATGGGAAATGTATATAATTTATTATAATGGATAATGCATGAGAAATGTATATACATGACTGTATTTATTCTCATTCATGGATAATGCACATTCATAGAAGAATCATGTATATACATGGATGAATCTATAGATTCATAATGTACATACATGGATGAATCCACAAATACATAATGTACTCATGTACATACATGGATGAATCTATAGATTCATAATGTACATACATGGATGAATCCACAAATTCATAATGTACATGCAATGAATCCTCTTTCCCCTTAGTCCTATATATTCTGAGCTTTCTCCTCAGAAATTTCAGAGTCAGAAAAACAAGAGCTATTACCTTCCTTCCAATATTCCTTCCTGAGAGAGACACAGAACATAGTTGGTTCGTCGGAGCAGTCGAACACCGTGCTTGTCTACTGCTGGTTATTGCCGCTGTATCCTGGGAGACAGACTCCGGAGATATCCTCAAGCATTTCTGGTGAGGCGGTGAATCTGTTTTAAGGAAACTGTGAAATATCACAGGCCTCGGTTTGATCTTATTTTGTTATAGTTTTCCAATTATTGCTTTCTGTTTACATATTGTAATTCTGGTTCTATTCAAGTTCTATTTTCCAGTTTGTAATCAAGAATCTGTTTCTGTTTTCCAATTGTATCAATGTAATTTTTCCAAGATGGAAAAGGTGCCGTATTTTTAGAATTGATCGAGAACATTATTCATATAGTCGAGATAGGTTGGGACACTACTTATTTAGTTGTTTTTAGCATATATATATATATATATGTGGCTACCCATGTGCGGCATGAACTTTGTTTTTACTCAGATGTCACACCCCTATCATTTGGCAGGCCGTCTATGATTAATATTTTTGTTACACCCCATTTAGTTCTACATATAGTAGATAGATGATTAGTTAAAATCTAAAAGGTTAAAAAAAAAAAAAACAATTTAAGAAAAGAGTAGGAAAATTCTATAGTACTGAAATAAAAACTATGCTTACAATATTCCATAGTATTTACACTGAAGTATTTAAAGATGAAAGTAGAAAACAAAAACAAAAAAAAAAATTAGACTGGAGACATCAAAGTGTACTTGGAAAATCTTCTTCTCTTCATTTCTCTCAATTCGGACGAATGTTTTGAGCTACTGCTTGAAGCCGAATTTGCCTGTTAAATTTTTTAATGAACTCTTCAACTCTTCTATTCAATTCCTCGTCAGACATGCATGAAAACTCATTTTCTTCTTCACTTTTATCGCGCTTTTCAGTGTCCGATCTTCTAAGAACAATCTTATTTTCATTTCTTGTCATTGGGATGACTTTATGGGACATACTACGAACAAATCTTGACTCATTCTTCTCTTTTTCATGAGTTTCATTGTAGGCTTTTGGATGGTATTCTAATAACTTTCCTTGGAAATTTCCACTAGGATTTTTGGAGTCATTTTTCACAACAATTTCCAATTTTTTTTCTTGGATTTCTCTCTCGTGAACAAGGACAACCTCTTTGATCCTCTCTTGAGATTTCTCAACTTCTTGTATTGGATTTGGATTACTCTTCTTGACAATTTCCATGTTTGGAAATTCATATGAAGAAAAGCTATTTTTTTGGCTATGTTTCACGAACTCCTCGTAGAAGTCTAGCTCTTTTGATGAAGAGAAAGCACCATAATCCGCGGCAATGATGAGAATGAGAGTGTTGGAAATGAAGAACCAAAATTTGGTGGTGTTGAAGAGAGACATAGGAGAGAGATTGAAGAGATAAAAGATTGATATATAGATGAAAATGGATAAAAGGAAGGCCCAAAATGATATCCCATTGGAAGTTTGAGGGTACCCTTTGAAACTTCTGTAGGGTTTTGATAAATTCTCTAGTGATTTTACTTGGGTTGTGGCCATTTTAGAGAAGGTATGTTTTCAGGGGGGGGCTTGATTTATGAGATGGTGGGTGAGTAGTTCTTTAGGGGACTTTGATTTTAAAAAGTGGTTGGAGGATGTTCGAAAGTGAGGAGGGAATAATTTATAGGGGGATTCTATATGTAAAAAGGACTGGTCAGTCTTGAATCTAGATGAGGGTGGCTAATAATTGAGCACAGGAAATTACAAATATCTCCTTGGTTAGCTCAAATTAGTAAGTATGGTCCTTATGGTTGAAATATTATTCAGCAATGTCTATCTTCGTTTGCCACCAAAAGGATTTTAAGATAATTAAGAGTATTAAACTCCATTTGATATTTGGCTTAAACAAGAAGCTCAAAAAGAGTTTTTTTTTTATTAGTTATATTTATATAAAGTAGTGAACTACTGCTTTTAATTTAATCTTTTTTTTATTAGTTTTATATTTATCTATATATATATATATATACATGGAGTCTCTAAAGAAGGCGCCCTTCCTTTAGTAAAGGGATCGGGGACCTCTGTTTTGGCCGTCAAATCGTGTTTTTATTAAGGGCATTTTTATCATTTCAGACTATTAAAATACAATCTGTTGGTCAAAACAGATGTCCTATTTATTAAAGGGAATACGCCCTCTTTAAAACTCCTTGTATATATATATATATATATAAAGTAATAAACTACTGTTGTTAATTTAATCCCTTTTTATAGTTTTAAAATGGAACAAACATCTATAAAAGCTGTGAAGTTTTTATCTTTTGCTTTCAAACGTACTCAAAAGTGGTACCACTCTGGTAAAATTTTGGACATCCCAAATTTGAAAACGCATTACTCCAAAAGTAATGACAGATTGATTCACATTTTTGCATTATAACTATGAAAACATTTGCTCATTCATTCCCTTTTGACTACTTTTTCCCATGACTTGTTGAATGTAAATGTTTTTTTTTTTTTTTTTTTGATGAAAAAATGTATATGAATTTTAATTGTAGAAAAAGAAATTAAAAAGAGAGATAAATTTTGAAATCAAAACGTGATGACTGATGAGTAATATTATAAAAGTGAAAGTTGCCTTTTATTTTCCGTGGGGCAAGTAAAGAATTGCCGCTTCAGACCAAGTTGAAAATTAAGAGAATAATGTAGCTATTATTGGCTATCATCATTTAGAACATAGACTTTTCAAACACTCTATTAGTAGTTGAATCTGATCAACCATTTTCATTCTTTGTGTTTGGTTTAAATTGTTTTAATTTCTTTGATCGCCAAATTAATGTGACTTAATTTAGTTTTTAAGTTGAATAAAAAAAAATACAATTTTCATAATCTTTCAGATGACAATCAGAACCAATTTAAGTAATTCAAAATTAATAAAACCAACTCTACAACTATGATTACCCCTTTCTCTTTAGCTGGTATACATTAGCATGTGACAACTCATTTAACCAAAATTTTAAGGAAAGCCATGAAAGATGTCACGTCATCATAATACGACACCAACAGTAACAGGTGGCATAAGTTGATTCCTGAAACTTTTTTGAATTTCTTTTTAGATGCGTTACTTAGTAACATAGGTATTTTCCTTTTCTGCCCATCAAAATCAAAATTTCCCAGCGAGTTATCCACAGTGCCACGTAATCATCCTGAATATATATATATATATACTGGGTTCCGGCACGTGCGATGGACGTGTCAATCCCCTCTTATGCATTTGAGTATAAGATATGAATTTGGTATGAGATTTGAGTATAAGTGAATTTTGGTATATTAATGACCAATTCGTAAATATATAAAATTTAGAGAAGAAGTTGACCAAAATGTAAATAGTAGTGACTGATTCAAAAATAGCCATTAAAATAGCCACTTTTGTTGACTTTTTTTGAAGTGAATGATAAATATCCCAAAACTTGCTCACCTAGATGCAATTACACATATTACAATATATATGAATACTAAATTTGAGAGAAGAAGTTGGCCAAATTGTAAATATTAGTGATCAATTTGTAAATAGTCAAAAAAATAGCCACAATTTTTGGCTTTTTTGAGTGAATAGTAAATATTCCAAAAATTGCTGACCTATATGTAACTAGGCATAATATTATCGATTGAATCCTCATTATTATATTAAATAAAATTTTAAAAGTTGACCTGAATGTAATAATTCATTTGAAATGATATAATTTCCCTCACACAAACCAATATATCATTATGATGAGTATAAAGACGTATGAGTCATTATGTATATTAAAAGGGTGCACTTGTAATTACAAGTTTTCCTAAAGATACTTGGTGGGCTGAAATGACAAAATTGCCCTCACACAAATCAAGATATTCTTATGAGACGTGTGTATATAAGTTTTGGAGAGGGGCAAAATTGTATTTAACTAAGTCCTCCTTCACCTACTGCATTCTTATATCTTAAGAGTATGATTACAAATTTTCCTAAAATTGCCCTCACACAAATCAAGATATTCTTATAAAATGTGTGTATATAAGTTTTGGAGAGGCAAAATGGTATTTAACTAAATCCTCCTTCAACTGGTGCATTCTTATATGTGAAGAGTATGATATATATATATATATATATATTTAAGAATCATCTATATTCATCGGCCTGAAATTATACAATAATGCTAGGGACACTCCACAAAGCACACCCCAAAGCACATCATGCTTTAAATGCATGTACCTTGGGCTGTGGAACTTTTTTACACAGGGCCCACATTTTTTTGGGAACCGCTAGGAAAGCCCAAGGTGCATGCACACAAAGCATGAGGTGTGCTTTGGAGTGTGCTTTGTGGTGTGTCTCTAGCACCACTCGAAATTATATTGATGTGTCGTTTTTGCTCATCATTGATTCCATGTGTTACTTCTCAGGTTGGGATCCCAGCATGGAACACCTCTCTCTCTCTCTCTCTCTCTCTCTCTCTCGGTTTTGTATGGTTGGCCATAATTAAAATTTAATTAGTCACATTGTATTAGATCGGACATCACTGTTATATTATTTGAGAAATATTTTTAGGATAAAAATTTAGAAAATATAACATTACTCCTTATCAAAAAAAATTGTAAATTAAGCTAACACCCCCTCAAGTATGACCTTTTTACAAATACCCCTCAACTATTACAATTTTTCACTAACATCTCTTCGGTTGTCGTCTAAAAAAATGAATTATTTTGTATCATATTACCAACACATGATATAGAAATGTTAACAACATGACATTTTTGCCTCTTTTTTGAGTTTTTGAAAATTTTTGAACAAGATTGCCCAAAGTTTTGTGTACAACAAATTGCAATTATGTCGCTACAAATGATAATTTTTTCCTAAAATTTCCAATAGCTCAAAGGAGAGGTAAATATCACGTTGTTAAAATCTTTGTATAACACTAGTTTTTTGCACAAAAATTTAATAAAAGGCCGGGATGTTAGTGAAAAAAAATACAGTTGTTGAAGGGGTCAATTTGTTGAGTTGCATAATTTAAAAAGTAGTGTTAAATGCATTTTGCACCCTCAAACTATACCTTGTTTGATAATTTCGTCCCTAAACAAAATTTATTTTTTTTCGCATTTTGGTCTCTCAACTAGCATTTTGTGATAGTTTGCACTCCGTCACTTTTAGTGGGGAAAAAAGTCAGTTTTAGCAAGGCCAAAAGTGAAGCTAAAAGTGGTGGAGGGGACAAACTGTCACAAAATGTTAGTTGATGGACTAAAATGTAAAAATATATATATATAGAGAGAGAGAGAGAAATGAAAGTGCCAAATAATGTATAATTTGAGGGTGCAAAATACATTTAACCCTAGAAAGTATTTGAAAAAGAGTCATATAATGAGGGAGTGTTACTGTAATTTTTCCAAAAAAAAATTCATCAGGTTAATAATGATCAGTTATCAACTTAAGGTCAACATTCAATACAAGTCAATTTGATGAGTGTTGCAACAAAAATGTCACTTATGTTTGAGTAACCCTCGAGATACACAACTAACGCTAGTGTTTCCAAAATTTGGAAGAATTTAAATTCTATGGAAGTGATGTCATAATTATAGTCAAAGCATGCATTTAGTACAATTTACTTTCAGTCATAGTGATTCTATATTTCTTAAATTTAAATTTTAAATTTTAAAGTTAATTATACTTTTTATTCCTGAAGTTTGGGTGTTTTAAAATTTTAGACCAAAAAGTTTTAAATGTGACAATTTGAACTCTAAATTAAAGCATTGGATAAGCTGCAATTTAGTACTTCAAAAATGCAACGAAATTTTTACTTATGGTGATGAATTCACTAAAAATTGAACTAATTTGTTCTAAATGTGAAATTTTAAGTATAAACTTGGTACAATTGGTGTTTTATGGTCCAAAGTGTCAAAACTCAGAAACTCCAAATTTTATTTTCAATTGCTTACAAAGTTGCATGTACGCATGTTACCACAGACTATATGTAGGGAAGGGGGGATATGCCACCCCAACCCAAATTTTTTTCTTCTTTTTCTTTCTTTTCCCGGGCAAATTAACTCTATGATATTTTAAATGAGGAAACCTCACAGGAATTCATGACTGTAATTAATTGCATGTAACTTAGGCTTAGTTTGGTCTTAATTTTGGTGTTTCTTCTTTTTTAAATAAAAATTCATTTAGTAACTAGTTTATGAGCTTTATAAAAATTGAACTTAGGGCATTTTTGTGGGGAGCTGTTAAAAGCTCCATTAAAGCTTTTAAAAGTTCAAGATTGCTTTATGATTTCATGATGTTTTTTGAAGAGTAATGTGTCACTTGTACAAAATTATCAAATAACTTAATAATAAATTTCATAAGCTATTTTTAAAAAGTTACGTGGGAGCCAAACTAAGCCCTAATAGTTGGACAATCATAAGATCGACGCTTAAATAATTATCTGGTCCTTTCTTTCTACTTGGAAAGGAAACTTAGAGCTTGTTTGTCTATGCTTGTGCTTGGGCGATTTTGATTTTGATTTTGATTGTGTTTGGTAGATATTTTGCAAAATTGATTAAAATAAAGATAATATTGATGAAAACCAACCCCCACCTATTTATTGCCTAATTGATTTTTGGACTAAATGTGCTTCTTCTTTTTTTTTTTTAAATGAAAGAAACAGATCAAAAAATAGCCTGAACCACCAAAATTACTTAAAATGGATGAATAAACAATAACAAGCAGACACTTAAAAAAAGTAGAAATTAAACAGTATGAAAAGAGTGAATGGCTTGTATTCTCTGTATGTCATAAATTAAAACTTGGTCGTAAATTTACAGGTGGAGGGCTTCTACTTTTCCTTTCTCTAATGTCAAAAAAGCCCCCCTTTTGGTGCTTCTCCTTTTTTAAAGCACAATTTCATGTTAATTCATTTGGTAACTAGTTTATGCGCTTTGTAAAAATTGAACTTAGGGCTTTTTTGGGGGAGCTTTTAAAAGCTCTAGAATGGAGCTTTTAAAAGCTCAAGGTGGCTTTTTGCTTTCATGATATATTTTTGAAGAGTAGTGTGTCATTTGTACAAAATTATCAAACAATTTAGTAGTAAATTTCATAAGCTCCTTTTAAAAAGCCACATGGGGGCCAAACTAAGCCTAAATGGACGTACATACCTACCCATCGGAGTGTTGTGTGTCTAGTAATACAATATCATATTCGCAATTTTTTTATGAGAAGTTCAATAACGATGCTAAGATTTTCCATTTTTTTTTTATTTCAAGCAAGCATAAGGTGAAGTATTATTTATGATTAAAACTCACTTATACTCTTTGTCTTTTTTTTTTTAATAACCCCATTAAAATGCTAGATTCTAAAAACAACAAATAAAGCATATATACTATATATTTTAGTACTATATAATTACGCCAAAATTTTATTTTAGGCCAATGCATGTATTATTATGGCAATCAAAACAAACAATTTGTAAATGAATGTCATTTAAGGACAATCGTTAATGGTATATACAAAGATAACGGAATAGTACCTTAGATAGTTACTCAAAACTTTAATTTTGGGCCATGTAATAATAAATGCATGTTTGTATTTTTGATGCACATGCCGTTCATATTATCCATTCTGTCATTTTTTTTTTTGAGGGTGACAAAGAATGTCCTTAAATAACATGCATTTACAAATTGAGTGTCTTAAGTTTTATAAATAATACAGGGTCAAAATATATATATATATATATATATAAGTAAATAAAACCTATTTTTTTAATTACAAGTTATTAACATGTGTTTTAGCCAACCAAAAAACATATTTCAGATCCTCAGCAGCAAGTGGGGTGCGGTACGGTTGGGTGGACTGCTCTGTGGTGTTGACAACACACCATATTTTGATTTTTCTCTTTCTTTTAAAAATTAAAAAAATAAATAAATAAATTAAAAGTTAGTGTGCGATCAGCACCATAAGGGTGTTGTATACCCAGTCTTAGGGTCGACGATACACAACCACAAAAAGATTACACTATCAAAATTGAAAGAGGGATCCAAAAAAGCCAAATGAGATGTCCATTGAATCCTTATTGCTACAAAAACATGTTAGGGATGCTTATAATAGGATTGGTTTGATAAATAATCAATTTTAAGAGATATATAATAAAGCGTGGTTCACTTATGCAAAAAATAGACATTTACTTACGAATTGAATCAATAAAGCCTGGTTCACTTATGAACACTCAGACGGACTCTTATTGAACAAAAAAAAAAAAAAAAAAATGAGACGGACTTTATGACATTTCCAAACAGCCCCCAAGTTTTCTTTTCATGCCAGATATCAAATCCAAAATAGAGGTTAATATTCTTCTCCAAAAGTTAGAACACTCTATCGAGTCCATCCTGATCTTATGCATATAATGGTGGGTGTGGGCCAAATATTCCCCAACAGCTCCTTTAATTTATTTAACCTATTTCATTGGGACCCACAAGCCGTGAAATCTTCGTTACGTGGTTGCCAAATGCTGGGATCATGCCACGTGAACCGTTGATTCAAGAAAATGACATCAAATTGCCTAAAATCAGAATTTAAAATTCTTCATCATTATCGTCTTAATACTATTACCAATTATAATAAGTGGATATTTGTTTTCATAATGTTGGTTATCATTCTATAATTTTGTTTTTTTCTCCTTACTTGCGCCTGACTTCACCTCTTGGTGTGCTAATTCAATTGAAATTTTCTTAATAGTCAAATGGGGGACACTATACAAATTAATTTTTATATATATAGGTGATCCTATAATGTGATTTAATGCTAGCAACCTTTACTGCTTTACCAAAAAAAAAAAGAGAGAGAGAGAGAGAGAGAGAAATTTTCTTCATAGGCTCTTATATAATATCCTCTGGTAAAAGGACAATTCTCGAAGGCCAGGTCTTTGTTCGATCGCCAACATTATTATTCATCTAATTTAGAAATATTTGGGGACAAAATTACAAAAGTAAATCGAGGCCACATATGAAGAATAATGCTATGTTTTTCAAATTTTGTTCTCAAGTACCTTAACTTTTACTGTAATATGTCGTGATCGATAGTGGTCAAAGGCAATGTAGTATAATTGACAAAGCATTTAAAAACCTAATTTGGGACCATGCAATTAGTCACTTATAAAAGATTCAACCTAAATACTAATTTGTTAACAAAAAAATTCAATGGAGGCTATATATATAGAGAGAGAGAGTTAGGCTCTAGTGAGCACTGGATAAGCACACTGGTGAACACTTTGAGCTTTTAAGTCTAAAAAATTCATGAATCAACGGGGCGGCGGGATAGGGCGTGGGTTAGTGGGGCACTTTGTAGATTTTTTAGACTTAAAAACCCAATGCGTACTGAAGCCTAGCTCTCTCTATATATATGTGTGTGTGGGCGGACACACTGGGAACTCGTGTGGTCAATTGCCACCACGGTTTGAACCAAAAAAAAATTATTTTGACTCCATGGGAAATAATTTTATTAGATGTTATGGATGTATAAGGTTAAATTTTATTTTTTTAATGAAAAAAAGTAAGTTAAAATAAGAAACGTATGTGAATAAAAAAATTAAAAAATAAATAAGAAACGTATGATGGCCATATGCATAGGCAATTTTATATGGCAATTATTGTTATCCAAAATATATTGGAACGTATAAATTTGAAATTGGAAAAACTTACTGATTGCAGATAGAAATAAATATAAAATAAATTTGAGAAAGAATCCGAGCCCAGTGTCAACACTGATTCCTTAAGACGAATTTGCTCCCTCTTGGTGCACAAGGTAGATGAACAATCGTCTCCAAAGATAGAACGGATTTACAGTTCTGAATAAGTTGCACTACAATATGCAGAACCCAGCGTACGCGAATATATATATATATATAATACTCAAACAGACTTAATTCTATTATGCAGAGAGAGAGAGGGAGAAATATTCTACATTCTATATTTCATATCTTTTAAAATAAATTAACAAAACCCATATATATATATATATATAGGTTGTAGAAAACTGTTCATCAACAGTCACAACCTTTCGAAAGGAAACTGTTCGTCAACAATCATATCCATTCGGTTAAGGGTCTATTTGGCATGATCAAAAATCCATTCAATTAAAAAACCAATTTCTCATTCAAATTTTTTCCAACAATCCCCCACATGAATGATAAATTATTTATACAACATTAAAATGAAAATGCAGACACTTGTTCGAGTATCGACGAAGAAGTACTGCTTCAGACTAAGTAGCCTAGTGGCCTTGAACTTGCCCTAGTGATAAACTATCGGATTTACTAGCCGGTGAGTAGACTAGAATGTCTTTGAACTCCCAGCCATTCGTGTAAACCTAGACAACGGAATTCACACAGCCATTCTTCTTACATATTTGGTTTTCACATTTGTGTTTGTTTTGGCCTTGAACACCCCTTGGTTCCGTGAGTATTTTAGAGAATTCAGCCTTCAAATTTTCATAGAAGCGGCCCCCTTCTGACTCACGTAGGTGGTTACTATGAAGAGTATCCTGCAATACCCCACTTGGACATTTTCCAAGGTATAGGAACCATTAAAAGCGTATCTTATCCTTTTACTCACGGCAGATAGATACTGACTCATCTTTGAAATGGGAAAAAGGAAGATATAATTCTTCTCAATGTGTACCGAGTACTACATAATTTAGTTTTCCCGTTGAACCTAGATCTTGGGATCTCCAGTCAGCTAGGTTGGGTTTCCACTATGACGACTCTTGTTTAGAGCATAGGCTTTAAACTCATTCCCCTCGATGAACTTTCCACTTGTTCTCGCGTTAGGCCTTTGTAAGTGGATCCACTATGTTATCCTTTGACTTTACATAGACAATAGAGATAACTCCATTAGAGAGCAATTGTTCTATGGTGTATCACTACACCATATGGCTTGATTTGTAACGGGAATATCCGTTACAAAAATTATTTGTAACGGATATACCCGTTACAAATATGGCGTTGCAAATTTGTAACGGATTTTTATAACGGATATATCCGTTACTAATTAGTAACGGATTTTTGTAACGAATATACCCGTTACTAATATAATTTTTGTAACGGTTATACCCGTTACAAATTAGTTTAGTAACAGATATATATCCAACTTTTTTAATTTTTTGAAAAAAATACTAACGGTTTGTAACGAATGAGTAACGGTTATATCCGTTACTAATTTCCAAAATGCATAAAATTAGTAACGGATTTTGTAACGGATATACCCGTTACAAATTTTAATTAAAAAATAATAAAAAAATCATTTAACGAATTCCCCAAATAAAAAAAAAATATTTGCACCTAATTAACAAGCAAAATAATCCATACAAACACAAAAATAACAAGCCCAATCTATACCAAATACAAATAAAATACAAAATATTTCATCTTATAAATCTTTGTCCACACCCAAGTTCTTAGTTTAACTACATTACATATTACACATGAAATTAACATGAGAACAACAAACTACACAAATCTCTTTGTCCATAAACAATTTCGTCAACTTTAACTTTTAACAATATTGCTTCAATCTCTTCCTTCTTCATTGCCTAGAATCATCTTCACCCTGTTTTTCACCATAATTGATGATGGTATTAGAAAAAGAAATCACAAAAGAATAGTAATCATAATATTTTAATAAATAAGGGAGAGTGAATGTAAAACTCACCATATTGTTTGCGATCAAACCCTATGATACCCAATGATTACCCCACTTAAAATAATTAAAATCGTACATATATCACTAGTATTATACAATAGTGCCCCACAGTAAAGCCCAGATCAGTGCAATTTACAAACAAGAATTGGCTATTCTCAATGTTTTCCATCTTTTTCTTTCATAAAGTTTGAGAACAAACCTTTCCTCAGCAATTCTAATATTAACATCAAGTTTAGAAATTTCATATAATAACAGAATAAGCATGGGTTACCTCAAACCTTTCCTCAACAATGGCCTGTCTCTTCTGCCTGCCCAATACCCACAACTTTTGCCTACAGTAATGGCCTATGCAACCTCGAGAGGGAAAAGAAAAGAGAAATTATTATCTTTTAGAAATTAATAGAAAGATAATATTATGTAAGCTTTAAGAACCTTTCTAGCCAAGCAAAAGCGTGAAGATTTGACTTGAACTAAACACTAGTCTAATCGGCTAATTTAGTTGGATTTTATTGTCTTTATCAAGTCAAGCCATGGTAAATGGAGTGGCATTAATGTCTGGATGTGTCGAAAATTATGTGAATCCCCCAAGAGTGAGGCAAAGAAAGAAAAAAAAAAAAAAAAAAGCAGCTGCTAAAGGTTGAATGTGATAATGCATAATGATAGATGGACACAAGTACTGTCCCAAGGCAAACGAGTTTCTATACACAACTGCATGTAAAAAAACTACAATTACTGTACAAATAATAGACATAAGAAAATTGATTTAATCCTTTTGTCTGTAAGATTTCCTAAAATATAAACCTTCAACATTGCCCTTTAGTAAGAAAGATTTAAGAGTCTAAGAACTACAGTCCTGACTAAAAGTTTTGAATTTTGAGCTTCCAAGTTCTAACTCTAATTATTTACTAAACTAAGCATAGGACTATTTTGATCTGCAGGAGATGCCTTAAAGTTCCACATGAGTCGTCTATGATGACAGCAGACTTCTTTGTAATTTCTCATTGCTTTTCCAGGTGAACTTTGTTGATTTTTTGTTGAGTAATGCTATGGTTTCCAAATTTCTATCCCAATACGGGTTTCCCAATGATTGCCAACAGGATGATATTCCATGCAATGGGACCATGTGAATTTTATTAGAAATTATTTTCAGAGTTTCTACTGCCACATAATTTGAGAACCAGTTTTGGCATAGAAATTTGGGTACGAAAGATTTACTCTTTTTTTAATTTCTAGCACTAAACGAGTTAATTTTTTTCCTGGAGATGTTAGTATAGCTGAAAACAGTTAAAAGTTGCTTGGAGACATATGTTGACACTATATACATACACCATAAGTGGAAAGATGGATATTAATGACTTAGACCCGCTTCAGTATTGCAATTTGATTAAATGTAATTTTGGCTGTAACTATATATACACACACATATTACATTGAGACAAGATTCTTGTTAGTCAACCTATGGACGTGTTGTAGTTGGGAAAAAGTATAAAAAAGCCCACACTAGAGGAAGATAAAAAAAATCTTATCCGGTTGATGATTTCAAATATTGAGTATGAAGGTATTATTAACCTTAAGGTTGAGATTGCAAACTGTTGTGGCCTAGAGTTTTATACTCTTTATCTTGATGTTAGTTGTTGTTAACTCGGCTGAAGAAACTCCTATTTGTCCTTTATTAAGTGAGTAATGTTAAACCAATGCCTTGTGCTTGTTGAATAAATAATTAAATTACACATCTCTCTAAAAGCTTAAGCTTTTGGATTAGATCGTTGTTAATATCGTATCAAAGCCAAAAGGTCTCGTGTTCGAATCACGACAACTTCCCATTTGTAAATACAATTTACGAGGACAAACCACCCACATGTAAGGCGAGCTTCACGTGGACAAGCCCACTCACAAGGGGCTCACATGTGAGGGCAACTATTGAATAAATAATACAATTACTCCTAGCTTAAGAACTTCCTGACCTTTGAAACAGAAGTCACGTTGATGAAGAGGCTCTGATTTGGAGAGCAGGTGAGCTCACAGAAACGATTCAAAAAATTTCTCAAGCATGTTGGACAGCCTACAAGAAAGGGAATTGCCTACAAGGAAGAACACAGACTTAGATATACGAGTGACGATAATTACATATGGACTGGTCTAAAATTAACCATAGCTCTAGTTAGTCCTAAAAAATTGAGGTTGAAACAGTACATATGACACCCATACATGTAACTATCACATGAACAAATAATTGCAAATGGAGAAAGGAAAAAAGGCAGAAACATTAGTTAAGATTCAACAGTTCCAAATGAACGTGCCAATGGTTAAACAAGAAGTTTGGATTAAAAAAAATAATTAAAAAGAGGCAGTTTTTAAAGTAAACAAATATATCTAAACGCACGGGACTCGATCTCGCCACGCACGGGACACGCAAGTTGTGATTTTTAAAAGAGCACTACTATACCCACACACTTTTCTACACATTTTTTGACACCCACACACTTATCTACACATATTTTAAAAACAAATTTGAAATTTCGGGGGTAAATCTATAATTTTTATAAAGTTTTTAAAAATATTGGATGGTTATGAAAGTTTTAAAAATACTTGGGGGCTGTAAACAAAAATAAAAGAAACATTAAGTGAGCCAATATGTCCGACAACTTTAAGTGAAAACTGCTTTTGCCTCAATTACAACCCAAACTAGAGCAAAAATGATATATCAGATTAGGCTCCAGCTTCAACTAATATATCAGATTTCTATCCAAACACGGTATCAATTCTGAATATCTCAAATCACACATCTGTATAAACAACAAAAATACATACTTTCACAACATTGCTCTGCCTAAGTAGCCTATTTATGAAATTGGGTGCATTACCTTTCCTATGTGCCATTGCAAGCACTTTTATAGCTTCAACTAAGACTAACATTAACATTACTCCTAGGAAATATCAAACTTTAACCATGTCAAATTTCTGTAAAGTTCTGATATATACTCCCAATGAATGCTTTATCTTTTGCAAGAGGGTTATATGTTCCAGACTTTCTAATGAAGCTTCAAAATTAAAAACTGACAAATGAAATAAATAAAGTTCAAGGCAGACCAGTTGTTTGAAGCGGCAGAGATGGCATCCCCCTGCAGATTCTGCGACAGAGCCATTGAGATCTGAGTTTTTGAGTGAGGACTCGTGCTAACGAAAGAAGAATTGAAAATAAATAAATAAATCTGATCAGTAAAAGAGAAATATCCATTAAAACTAAAAGGAAGACAAACTGGAAGCTTACAAATTTTCTAGTACAGCTGATATGTAGACATACGTACATAGTATGTATATATGTACATAAAGAGAATTCATAAGAGACTGAGAGAGATGTATATGCACCACCAAAGAGCTATCAATGAGGAGGAGACAGAAAAAGAAGAGAGCAGAGGGAGAAAATGAAGATATAGTAGAGCAAAGAGAGTATTGGACCCCACAAACTAGGAAGCACAGACACTTCTATGAAGGTAACCACAAACATTCAAATAAAGTGTAAGGAATGCCCACATGTTTGTAAATCTTCAACTTTGGAGTCAAAATGGTATGTACTCACTACTCAGCCAGCACAGATTCATTAGACCTTCAACCCAACAATAACCAAAAGTTGACAAAAACTCAATTTCATATAAAATGACAAATTGTGTGAAAAAAATGTAGAATTCAGTTTACAAGGCGAAGTTAAAGGAATCAAGTAAAATATCATACTTAAATGAGAGTACAAAAGAAGAGATAAGCTTAAGCAGATATCTAAAAATGCAAAATAGAAAATCATAGGTCGATATGCTTGATAAACTAGTCATATATGGCTCTAAAATAACTGCATAAATACTTGTTTGCACTTCAAAAGAACAACAACGATGTTCTTTTGATGATAAGGATGCTCAAGATGTTCATGAAAGAAAAACACAAGGATGTTCCTACAGTGACGATAAAATGCATATGTAGTTATGCTTTTCATAGACAAAGGAATACTTTTAACAAGTCAGATTAGGCACATCTAATCTCAAGTAGACAAGTAGGACTTACGGGCAACATTGACTTTTACTTTGAAAGCCGATTTTAAAACCATTACAAACACAAAATATTTCAGCTGCAAGTTTTTCAAGGTTTCCATCCTTACGTACTTCAAGTGGATTCTCAAGTTCTAACTAGTGCCTGAAGAAATGATATTGTTCATCCTTATCTGGATAATCTACAAACACCATGCACATCCAAGAATCAATAACTTGTATCCTATGCTTGTCATCATCATAATAGCAAAGGAGAAAGCAAGGAAGATAACTTACAAGGTGTAGTCACAGTCATAACTAGCATGTTCCTTGAAGTGATTTCCGATGTCAAAACATATGTAATTGTATGACCCTAGAAGGCAAGCCCTTACTCTTCTTCATTGGAAAACCTCTGTAATTCCACAAGAATGAGTAAAAATCATATCTCTATCACACAATTCTTTCGCAAAATACAGAAAAAAAAAATCTTTTATAAAAAAATAAAAAAAAAACTCATCAAATACCTCCCCACATTGATCTCTTACTATAAACCTAAGCCTAACCCTCAGTTTACATATACAGAGCGAGAGAGAGAGAGAGAGAGAGAGAGAGAGAGAGAGAGAGAGAGAGAGAGAGAGATTTGATACAAATGGCTTCAAAATATGCCAATATCAAATGAAAACAATGCTACCTACCATAAGGAAAAAAAAACATTTCACAAAAAGAAAAGAAAGAAAAAGAAAATGATTCAGATGAGGGGAAAAAATGGAGCTAGTTTTCTAATCAGCTACAACTCAAGTAATTGAAAGGGTGAGTTATTCTTAACAGAACAATTGTAAAATTCTAGATTTTCAAATTATATTGCAAATCAAGCAAACCCAAATAGGAGAATCAAAATAATTCTCTGATAACAATACTTTGTTGGAAAATAATCAAAACCCATCTCACATGATAGAATACAAAATTATGCAAGGCCTAAAAGCATGATGAATTTAAGAAAAAGTATGACCCACTTGATAACCTTTCTAGTTTTCAGTTTCTTAATTCGAAAGCAAAAATTGCTTTTTGTGTTTTTTTTAATTTTATTTTTATAAAAATGAAAACTAAAATCAATACTTTTCAGTTTTTTGGGCCAATTTCGTCGCCTTAAAAAAAACGCAAAACAAAATGCCCACAGACCATCACCAAACATGTTTTCTAATTTCATGTTAAAAAAAGAGGCCAAAAATAGCAACTTTTGTCGTTTTAATTTAAAATAAAAACTAAAAAACCGTTGTCTTACTAAACATGCCCTAAACTCTTAAAATGGGTATGAAATTAAGAATACGGTTTGAAACACTTACAGTGATGTAGTGTCCATCACTAATGTTCCATCCACCCATATAGAAATTGGAATGATCAAATGGGTCTCTCCTATGTGTTCTCTCAACAGCCAAAATCAAAGTTGTGTTAGAATCACTTTCACCAATATTGTTTGGCACAAGAACAGACCTTCTCCCTCCTACAAGTCATATTTCATCAATAACAATGAAAGTGGACTGAAAATCAATTTCTTAATAGTGATTGAAGAAATTAATCAAAACTACCCTTTTGGGAGATAACCCAATTCAGAGTAAAAAGATTTACCTGGAATATGTGAGCTTTGAAGGTGATGAAACTGGGAAGCTCCATAAGATAATGAGAAGAAGGTTGAGCATAAAATGGTATAGAAGAACAAGTGAGATTGATTTTGTATTACAGAGCATTGTGTATCAGACTCTGTTTATTCTTGAGTTTGTCTGTGTAAAAGAGCAGAAGATTAGTTAAATGGACGCTCTGATTCATATACATATATATATATTCACAATTTAAGTTTATATATAACAAAGAGATGGTTGGACCTCTTCTGAGCAACGGTTGGACCTCTTCAGATCAAACACAAATCACAGCCAAACAAATCTCCAAAAAAACCACATAAACATTGACCATAAGTTAAACCTGTAATTTTAATTGAACAAATAAGGAAAAAAAAAAAAAGAAATCTCAAGATAGTAATCTAGTGTACTCAAAATCAATGAAGAAGAGAAGGGCTTCCCTTCTAGGGTTTGCCTTTTTCATTTCTCAATAACAGTAATCTAGGGCTTGAATCAATCCAGAAGGAAGAAGAAGAAGAAGAAGAAGAAGAAGAAGAAGAAGAAGAAGAAGAAGAAGAAGAACGGAGCAGTAATCTAGGGCTTGAATCAATCCAGAAGAAAGAAGAAGAAGAAGAAGAACGGAGAATCGAAGAAGAACGAAGAAGAAGAAGAATCTAACCTGCAGCGGCACGGCGAGCAGCGGCGGACCAAGAAAAAGAATCGTTGCCTTTCTCTCTTTTTCTCCCTCTCCTTCGTTCTCTCTCTTTCCCCCTTTTGATCTGTTTTAGATTTAGATAGATTTCAACAAATCTGAAGGGAAAAAGAAAAAAAAAAAAAACAAACTTGGAAATTCTTCAACAAGCTTATGTGACCCGAGTGCTTTCCGTGAAGATTTGCTAGCCGGAGGAGCGATGAAGTGGTAGGGAGGTCGGCGGCAGGAGGCGGCGGTGGCAAGAGGGCGGCGGCGGCAGGAGGGCGGCGGTGACAGGAGGTCTAGGGCAAGATTTCCCCCATTTTCCTTCATCTCTCCTTTTCTCCCTCCTTCCACTTTTTGTGAAACTCAAGTTGGAGCCCGATGGCTTATGTTTGTTGAAATTATTTTTTTATTTTTTTATTTTTTTGGATCAATTTCGTAACGGATATAAACGTTACAAATATAAATACAATCGTTACAAAATTTAAGTAACCAAAATAATAGTGATTAGTAAAGGTTTGTCGAAATTTGTAACGGATATATCAGTTACAAATTAGTAACGGGTATACCTGTTACAAATCGTAAAACATGCCCGTTACAAATTTGCCCAAATGGTGTAGTGTATGTTAACGACTGTGTGTCGAGACTTACCATACTACTCTTTGCCTTTCCAATTGTCGATTGGCTACCACAATCCGTGCAAATTGCAAGCAAATGTTTTGTCTAACTTGAAATATCCTCTAAGGAAAGCGAAACCACTTTGCTTCTCTTTTGCTTTATACTTAGAATCCATTGTTGACCAGGCAATGCAAACTATTTAGAAGATTTCCAAGGCCCAACTGCACCTTTAAGTGTAAAGACATATCCATTTGTGGATTTTCAATCTTTTCAAACAAATATCCAATACGGATCTATACCCTTTAAGTATAGTTCGATATCTTATGCAGTGCAATGTATAGTTCAGGGTGTACCTCACGTATCCAAGTACCCTGATTATCATCTTCAAGTAATCTACAGTTGTATTACTTGTATACCTACTCAATTTGTTGACGAGTACGCTATACCCAGTCGAGTGTAATTCATGACATGCATTAAACAACCAATCCAATTTGAATGTCAGATAGAGATATTCTACTACCAGCATTTTTAGCTATATGGGTAAGTTGACATTTATAGGTGTTCTCATTGGACTATAATCATACTTGTCCATCAAACTAACTAGTATAACATTTACAACACCAAATTCTTCATGTCATACTTTACTATTTAATATTTGCTTGGTAGTCTTAATCATGTCATTACCAATTGTTCCATATATAATTTCTGGCAATTCACATAATCGCAAATGTATTTTATATGCTAAGGAATTTTATATCTCTTGGTCTCAAACTACTTGTAAAGACATTTGGTTGAACTTTCTCAATGTGAACCCAGTCATATATATCTTGAATCAAATTCAAGGTTTTGCGTCATCTTAGATAATATCAAGGAATATCACATTTAACCAATTGATTTATATCCAAGGCTATTAATGAAATACACTTAAAAATTATACAACTACTCAAACCAATTAAGTAGTTTTAAAGCAAAACAAATCAAATGTTATCCACGTATAAACACCCCCCACATTTGGAAGCAAAATAACGAAAGCGATCATTTTAAATTATTAATTCCCCCACATTTGGAAGTATACAAAATCCAATGGTATTATTCCAAACAACTAGAACCTCACTTATAAAAGAGATTAATCCTCTTTGCAAAAAATTCATGGTTAATGCTCAAACACACCCATAACCAACTTGTATTTTATTACATATATATGGGTATCCAAGAGAGGAATCACATCAGTCTTGTACATACGAAATTCAAACCATCAAGCAGTTTCAATTGCACCTTCAACACTTTGAAAGTTATGCTTGTGAATATATTAAATAATCAAGAAAACAACAAAGGGAAAGAGAAAAGAGAGCTAGAGTTTTTCATAACACTAAAACTGAATGAATGAATACAATGAAAAAGAAGAGGCAATAATAATAGAATATCTAGGTATACAGTATTACCCTAATACAAAGAAAAGACTAAACTACCCTAAAGCTAATAAAACTAATTCTAACACCCCTCCTCAAACTCACGATGCTGCAGCTAAAAGCATAGAGAGTTTGCCAACTAAAAAACGAAAACGCTGAATCGGATGTGACTTTGTAAACAAATCAGCAATCTGTGCGGAAGAAGAAACAAAAGGCAAAGTGATAGCTCCATGCTTAAGGTGATGACGAGTAATGTGACAATCAATCTCTATATGCTTGGTCCTCTCATGGAAAACTGAATTGTGAGCAATCTGAATAGCACTCTTATTATCACAATACATAGGTGAAGGGCGAGGAAGGGAGACACCCATATCTGTAAGTAGTCGGCGTAACCAAATAAGCTCACGGGTAGTCAAAGCCACAACACGATACTCAGCTTCTGTGGAAGACATAGCAACAACATCTTGCTTCTTGCTCTTCCAAGAAATGAGAGAATCACCCAAAAATATACAAAACCCAGTAACAGACTTGCGATCTGTAGGATCACCAGCCCAATCAGCATCAGAGTACGCACGCAGCTCCAAGGAAGATGATGAAGAAAGTAAAAGACTTTGAAACCTAGTGCCCCTCAAGTACCTCAAAATACGATGAACAGCAGCCCAATGAACTGTAGTAGGGGAAGTAACAAACTGACTAACAACATGAACAGCATGAGCAATATCCGGACGAGTAATAGTAAGATAAACCAAGCTACCAACAATAGTGCGATGTAAGGTAGGATCAGGCAAAGGAACGCCATCAGAAGGGGAAAGACGAACATTAAGCTCCAAAGGGGTATCAACAATCTTATTATCAGTGAGGCGAGCACGCTCAAGAATGTCACCTGTATACTTAGACTGAGAAAGAAGATAACCTTTTGGAGAATAGGCTACTTCAATCCCCAAAAAATAATGTAGTGGACCTAAGTCCTTCATTTCAAAACAACGAGCTAATTCAGACTTCAACACTGCAATCCCATCAACATCATCACCAGTAATAATCATATCATCAACATACAAAGAAAGCATAATACGACCAGCAGTGGTACACCTAATAAAGAGAGCTGAATCATACTCACTAGAGGAAAACCCAAATGAGGTAATCACTGTGGAAAACTTCTCAAACCAAGCTCGAGGAGCTTGTTTAAGACCATATAATGCTTTTTTAAGCCTGCAAACTTCACCAGAACCATGAGGAACACCCGGAGGAGGAACCATATAAACCTCCTCTTGGAGGTCTCCATTCAAGAAAGCATTTTTAACATCCATCTGAGTTATATGCCACTGACGAATAGAAGCAACTGCAATAAGAGTACGAACAGTAGTCATTTTAGCAACATGAGCAAAAGTCTCCTCGTAATCCATACCATACTGCTGGGAAAAACCCTTGGCAACCAATCTTGCTTTGTACCGCTCAACAGACCCATCTGACTTGGTTTTAATTTTATAAACCCAACGAGAACCAATGGCGCTCTTACCAGAAGGTAAGGGAACCAAACTCCAAGTGTCTGTCTTATACAATGCCGAGAGTTCCTCTGCCATAGCCTGTTGCCAAAGAGGATCAAGAGCTACCTCTTTATAGGACAGAGGCTCAGAGAGATCATGAACTGAAGCTAAAAATGAAGCAAAAGAATCCGAATAACAAGAATAAACAAAATTAGGTGATTGAGTAGACTTACGAGTGCGAGCTGGATAGCGAGGAGGTTCCACAGTCTCAGTAGGTGCTTGGGTGGCCTCTGGAAGGGAGGTAGCATCAAGCGGCAAGGTACCAGTATCAGCAGAAGTAGAACCATGAGGTGAGACAATATCAGTGGTGCATGGGGCTTGAGAGGGCACACTATCGGTATCATCAGAGAATGGGTCAAGATGGATGAGATCAGATTTAGTCAACTCATGATGATTATCAGGAATAGAAAAGAAGGGTATGTGCTCGAGAAACACAACATGACGAGAGACATATAGTTTTTTAGTAAGTGGGTCAAAGCAACGATATCCCTTCTGACCCTCACCATAACCTAGAAAAACACAAATAGCAGACTTAGGTGACAATTTGGTACGCTCTACATGAGGTTGAAGGACAAAACAAGTACAACCAAACACCTTTAAGGAAGAATAATCAGGAGCATGCCCATACAATTTTTCAAAAGGTGACAGACCTGAGCAGTGAGAGGATGGAATTTTATTAATTAGATTGACAGCAGTAAGGACAGCCTCTCCCCAAAAATCACTAGGGACATATGCAGATAATAAAAGAGAGCGAGCAGTTTCAACAATATGCCGATGTTTCCTTTCAGCAACACCATTTTGCTCAGGAGTGTCTGTACAAGAGGACTGGTGAATAGTTCCATCTAAAGCAAGCAACTCACGAAATTTATGATAGGTATACTCTCCACCTAAATCACATCTAAAATATTTGATGACAGCAGAATGTTGAGTTTTAACAAAAGCACGAAAGGCATTGTAAATATCAAAGAAGTCTAAACGGCGTTTCATAAGATAAACCCAACAGTAACGAGTGCAATCATCAATAAATGATACATAATATCGAGACCCCCCTCTTGTAGTAACAGGAGAGGGTCCCCACACATCAGAATGAATTAAATCAAATGGTGCAAGAGAATAAGAAATACTTCTATTAAATGGTAAAGCGAAAAATTTTGCCAGTTTACAACCACTACAATCAGAAATGTCATGAGTTTGTAAATCTCCTAATTTTCCTGTAGAAGCTAAATATTTTAAACGAGAGGCTGAAACATGACCAAGGCGAGAATGCCATAAATAAAAACTAGACAAAGATGAACTCAAACGAAAGGATGACAAGTCAACACTAGAAGCTGCAACCACTGGTACATTGAGCTTGTCCAAGATGTATAATCTCCCTTGCCTACGGCCTGTCCCAATCAGCGTCTGAGACTGCGGATCCTGCACATGACAAAAAGTAGAAGAAAAAGAGACTAAATAACCTGCATCACAAAGCTGACCAACTGAAACAAGATTCATAGTAAGTTTAGGAATGTGGTAAACACTAGGGAGAGATACATGAGGTGTGACAACAGACCCAACACCTGCTAATGGCATGGGAGTACCATCAGCAGTCATAACAGGCAAAGAGGAAGCAGGACATAAGGAAGCAAAAGACTACAAGCCAGGCGACATATGATTAGAAGCTCCAGAGTCTAACACCCAAATACCGGAGGACATACCTGAAGACATACCTGAAGACATACCTAGTGAAGAGGTTGCCATAGCATGTGGCTGTGTGGCAAGGAACTTCTGAAATTGCTCAGCAAGGGAGGTCATGGACGGAGTGGATGGGGAAGGGGAACCAGGTCCAAATGAGTCTGATGGTGGTACAACTGCTGCAGTATTAGGCTGTGGAGGCCTATATGAACGCTGCTGAGATTGGTTGTCAGATTTCCAAAGAGAAGATTGAGGTTGCTGGTGTTGTGGTGATCTACCATGTGAGGGCTGGGTGCTGCTATTAGGCTGGTTTGCACGACCCAACCTAGGACACTGAGCCTTCCAATGACCCTTCTCCTTACAGTAGCTGCATACATCACTACCAACTCTCGAGTAAGGCTTATTCTGATTGTTGGACTGTGGTCGAAAAGGGGCTGCTAAAACAGACGGAGTAGAGTCGGGGAGAATTCCCTTTGCAGATTGTGTCTTGAGACGTATTTCCTCGGCTACTAACTCATGAACAACAGAATCAACGGACGGAAGTGGGCTACGATGGAGAATGGATCCACGAAGGCCCTCAAAATCTTCACGTAGAGCCATCAAAAACTGAACCAGACGTTGTTCCTCCCTACTAGCGATATATGGGGCAAAGGCCCGCAATTCGGGCGACTCCATGAGAGCTAACTGATCCCAAAGATCTGTCATTGTAGAATAGAACTCCTGAATACTCAAATTTTTTTGTTCAAGGGCACGAATATCACACTCTAATTGGTACCTTTTCGCAAAATTGGACTGTGTAAATAATTTATCCAAATGATCCCACACCTCCTTTGCATAGTCAAACTTTGCCAACTGCATACCTATTGAGGGAGCAACGGAGTTGTTGATCCAAGTAATGATTTTTGAATTATTTGTGTCCCAAACATCTAGCAACTCTGCAAATTTATCAGCATTTTCATTCGTAGGTTTACTAAAATCCCCATTGATATAAGCCCACATCTTCTTCCCCTTCAGAAAATTTTTCATCACATAATTCCAATATGCAAAATTCTTGCCATCGAGTTTAACACTAATTGCTTGAAGCGAATCATCACGTTCAGTAGCCATTACGAAAACGAAGCAATTAAATAACACAAAACAAGCGAACCCAAAATCAAAAACAGATCCAAAAACACAAAACAAACGAACCAGAATCAGACAGATCCAAAAATGAGCGCAAAGCACTGCGAGATCTAAATACAAATCCGAATCCGAATCAGCGAGAAATCCAACAACGAACCAAAATCATCCGAAAAAAAAATCAAGAGTTGGATCTGCAAAAATCGTGGATGAGATTCGAACCTGCTCTGATACCATGTGAATATATTAAATAATCAAGAAAACAACAAAGGGAAAGAGAAAAGAGAGCTAGAGTTTTTCATAACACTAAAACTGAATGAATGAATACAATGAAAAAGAAGAGGCAATAATAATAGAATATCTAGGTATACAGTATTACCCTAATACAAAGAAAAGACTAAACTACCCTAAAGTTAATAAAACTAATTCTAACAATGCTTAAATATAGATATCCACATAACAATAGTTCTTTAGGGAATTATCCAATAACTCTTTAAAGTTGACAAAAATTGGTGAAACGATATTCTATACCATGCAAACATTGTATTATGTTTGAACCTTATCTGTGCAAATTTTAGGAAAACCGATCGAATTTCAAACTTCCTTTAGAAATCCTATAAAGCAAATTATAGATCTCAAATATTGTTATCCCTAATAGACAATCTGTATAAATCATATAAATTAAGTAGAATCATAAACGAAACTGTAATTAAATCAAACTCACACACTTAAAAATCCTCAACATATTTGCTAACTTTAACGCCATTAGCTTTAAGTTTCAATGGAAACCCAATAGTTATTTAGACTAATATCTTGAGTTACCACATTCAATCATCTTGGTTTATCTCCAAGTCTATCCATATAATTAAATTTACAATAAATTTAATAGCACAACAAATTTAAAATGGAATTAAATATATATGCCTGTTTTTTTTTATTATTTTTTTTTACATACTTGCAAAATTCAACATATATTTTCCCCCACATTTGCAAGTATCAGTAATCACATGTAAATACGAGCATTTTAACATTACCCCCACATTTGTAACATTTTCAAAGTCAAATGACGTTACTTAATGTGAATAAAATCTCACTTATGAGCCTTCACAAATTTCCAAACATGTGCTTATATTATAATACTTAAAATGCATTAGGGGAAAAAAATATATTGCACAAGTATCTAATAAGTTTCTCATACATTACATGCACATACTATTGTTCTTGATATATGTGTATATTCGACAATCACTGCACTAGATATGTGATATACCAACATAGGCATACAATTTAGTATGCACAGCAACAAAATAATTTCCACCACGAAACATGAAGGATCAGTTAACTTAGGTTCCCAAAACTAGAACATATGGTCAGCAGTAGATACCAACAGTTTGGGGCCAATTTATGCAAATTATTTAGGTTCAAATACCCAACTAATGAACAAGAATTACAAGTTTTGTTGGCCCCCGGTCAGAACCATCTTCTCCCTTTTTAAAAAAAAAAAACCGATTGGGTTTGGTCGTTGAACTAGGAGTCAAAGTTTTTGAGTATAACAATCAACCAAACAGAGGCTAAAGGTGAATAAATCACAGGGCTTTTGAAGCCTATAGAATTTTGATCAGGGTCAATACAAGGAAACTACCAAACAAGACATAAAACATGGTGAATCATGAAATTTACCTTCCACTGATTCTTACACAATAATATGGCTGTTGCAACTCAAGATAGAAAATAAATTTCTGTAACTTAGTAATCTAAATGGAAAATAATAAATTGTTTAAAGCACAGAATTTAAACCAAGCAACGGTCTAGATGAAATCAAAAATCCAATGCCAAGATATATATATATATATATCCACTGTTATACAGATATATATAGTCGAACTTCAGATTAATAATATCTAAGTCAAGCAATTGTATAAACCAATTAAAATAGGCACTATTCAACTTCTTCTCAAGTCTGTAAATAAAACAGCCCATTAGCAGATTTTGGAACCTGTACATTTCAAATCTAGCCACTTTTAGGCCATTGAATTACGCTCAATATAGAAAAAAAAAAGTGTAGAATTCTACTACACTTTTGACAAAAAGAAAACTGTTGGGCGCTAGATATTTTTATATTAGGTTGAAATCAAACATCACTATGTTCACATACTCCAATCAGTATGTGCAGAGAACTATATATCAATAGTTGCAACCAAACATTATCCATCTGGTAAATGCGACCAACGGTTAAATATGTCTGCATATAGACATGTATATTGATGAAACAGTGCGACTGTTCGGAGTGTCTAAGTCACAAAATTCATGGTTTCACGGATAGCGAGAGAAATCAATTTTACATAATATTCAAACAAAATGTACGTAGTTCTGTAATTATGAACTTATTAACATGCTGATATATACATATATATACATACACCCATACTTTATATATTTTTCTTTTTGATCATATATATATATTATTTCTTTTCAAATTGTCCTGATGATCAAATTTTCTAGACACCCAGATTTCAGATTCTAGATAATCAATACTGATTCACATGGTCCAATTATAGACTAATTGAATGGGCTTTACATTGAGTCATACCAAAACTTATGTAGGGTAGACATGACATGTATCAGACTCGTAAATAGAATAATGATTTTACTATATCTGATATCAATTAGGACACATGCACAGTGCATATGCAAACCCAAAGCAGAAGACCATATTCCAGATTACGAACTAACCGATCAAGAAAAGAAACAGATTCTCAAAGTTTGTAATTTGCAGATTTACACAAACCATTATCAAATTCGTCTTAAGATTGTTATCTAAAATATATTGGGATGTATAAATCTGAAATTGGAAAAACTTACTGATTGTAGATGGAAATAAACATAGAATAAATTTGAGAAAGAATCCGAGCCCAGTGTCAACACTGATTCCTTAAGACGAATTTGCTCCCTTTGGTGCACGAGGTAGATGAAAAATCGTCTCCCAATATAGAACGGATTTACAGTTCTGAATAAGTTGCACTACAATATGCAGAACCCGGCGAATGCAAATATATATATAATACTCAAACAGACTTAATTCTAATATGCAGAGAGAGAAAGGGAGAAATATTCTACATTCTATATTTCATATCTTTTAAAATTAATTAACAAAACCCATATACATATATATATATATAGGTTGTAGGAAATTGTTCGTCAACATTCACAACCTTTCGAAAGGAAACTGTTCGCCAATAGTCATATCCATTCGGCTAAGGGTCTATTTGGCGTGACCAAAAATCCATTCAATTAAAAAACCTATTTCTCATTCAAATTTTTTCCAACAATTATATGAGGGACCTATTTACATATAACAATGTTTAGAACGTGAATCTAGGCTTAAACATGTTATGAGGATTGGACTTCATTTTAATTTGCCCATTTTGGCATAGTTCAAGTAGCAAAGAGTTTGGCATTTATAAATCTCCTCCAATGAATAGGTTCGATGTTCGAATCTTATCCCTTCCCTATATAAAAAATTTTTTTTTTTGCCTATTTTGCATCAAAAATTAAAAAATAAAAAAAATATTGGCCTATTTAAAATTTATGGAGAATTAATTAGAAGTCCTTAATACGAATTGTAATCCATGCTCAGTTCAAGCGTGTTTGTTTAAAGTAATAAGCACATGAGATTTTGATTTATTTGCCCTTAAATCCAGAGCAGAAAATAAGGTTATTGACAAGCCTCTCGGCCTCATCCTCCAAAAAGTTTGCCCTGAACATTTCACACACATAGAGCATTCTGTTTTGCCATCTCGACATGCATTCCAATGCATTGATTTATTTATTCTTTTTAATTTTTCAAATTTTAAAATACCATAACTTTCAAACTACATCTCCATTTTTAATCAAATTTACTTGTAATCTAAGAGAAAAATATATATCAAACAAGATCTGTAGATACCTAAAAAAATTATATTTTAAATAATATCTATGAATGTCAGCGTCTTTGCAACATTAACATGTTACAATCTTTGAAAAAATGTTGTTATCTTTTGACAATATGTTATTGTTTTTACTTGAATGTATTGTAAAGGTAGTAACATCTATACAATGACCATAATTTTGCAATTCTTTAGTCGATTTGAAGAAATGTCACCATCTCTTTTGACGACATTTTACTATCTTTTGTGCAGTATTATGCTACTATCTTTTGACGATATGTTATTGTTTTTACATAGACGGTACTTAAAGACAATAACATATACTAAATGACCATAATTTTTTGATTTTTTGGTCAATTTGAAGAAATGCTATTGTCTTTGATGACATGTTACCATCATTTGTGCAGTACCATGTTACTGTATTTGACGAATTCTAGCAACTAGCATGTACATATCGTAAAAATAGTATCATGCCACTGTTTTCACCTGGACAACACCATAATGACAATATCATCTACAAAAATGACCATAACCAGGGCCGACCCTGGGCATAGGCGACGTGAGCGGTCGCCTATGGCCTCCAATTTTTGGTGTTT
This sequence comes from Hydrangea macrophylla, assembly GCA_033977485.1. Taxonomy (NCBI): domain Eukaryota; kingdom Viridiplantae; phylum Streptophyta; class Magnoliopsida; order Cornales; family Hydrangeaceae; genus Hydrangea; species Hydrangea macrophylla. The sequence continues at coordinate 76,155,050 of CM066988.1, read as the reverse complement.
AATTAGAGCCCCAATTTGATCAAGAAAAATTAAAAGGTCCCAATTTTGAAAAAAAAATTTGTGTAATATGTTGGTCCAAAAGACCACCTCCACAATTTTGAAAACAATAATTGCATATAAAATATTGGCCCAATAGTAATCTAACACACTCTAAACATTTGTCCCAACTCATTTTCATCTCATCTCTTAGTTTAGCCCACCCAAATTGTTTTACCATCATACCAAACTTTGCAAATTTCAATCAACAATCAACCCTTATTACTATTAGGCTTTATTTGATTCATGGATTTAGTGAGGGGGAGAAAAGAAGAAAGGAAATCGAAAAAGAGAATTTTTTTTCTGGTATTTTCCATGTGTTTCATCCATGATTAATAATATCAAAAACTAATAATATTTCAAATATGAGTAATGTTGTGCTTATCAAATTTTATATACTAAGTGTTTCCCAAACACGTGGTAATAGGCCGACCTGATTTTGATTGGAGCATGTTGAAGTCCTCCCACCATTATTGAAGGTGGTTCTGTCGCCACATGTATTTGGGAACAATTTGAGATACAAAATTTGGGAAGCATAGCATTACCCTTTCCTTCCTATTTTTTTGTAAGTTTCCTTATTAAATAACAAAAAGTGTTTTACTTACCTACACCAAATCTCACAACTTTTAAAATGATTGTAAAACATCATATAAAAAAAACTGTAATATTTTTAAAGTAGAAAATCTTACCTCAAAAAATAGGTAAATGATAAAAAAAAAAAAAAAAAAAAAAACCTCGGGGTCACTGCCGTGAACTCTCGTATTGGTCCGTTACAAAGGGCCTCACTTGAAGAGCTCGCCTAGGGCACCTAGATGGTCATGATCGGCCCTGACCATAACTTTACGATTCATCGACCATTTTGGACGGGTTTTTTTTAGGCTAATTTTTTCAAGATCTACGCAATAGGAGTGTCGATATTACAAAATATATATTTATCTATATATACTAGGTTACAAGCACGTGATTCGCACGTGCCTATCCCCTGATATTAGCTTCTTTGACTTTTACTACCATTTTTATAAAGAGAAAAAAAAAAGCGGTTGTGCCAAAAGATGACCATTTTGTACTAGCCCCTCATATTAGCTTCTTTGGCTTTTACGACCATATTCGTGAAGGGGAAAGAAAAAAAGGCAGTTGTGCCAAAAGATGACCATTCCATAATTTTTCTTACAACAATTGACCTATATGAAAATATTGCACCAAAAGATGACCATTCTGTTATATAAGAATGATGTAAGCAAGCACCTATATGTAAATATTGTGCCAAAAGAAGGCCATTTTTGGCTTCTTTTTGGCTTTTACAACTATTTTTGTAAAGGGAGGGAAAAAAAAGTTGTTGTACCAAAAGATGATCATTCTGTAATTTTTTTTACAATAACTGACCCATATGTAAATATTGTGCCAAAAGATGACCATTTTGTAAATTTTCTTCCAAAAATTAACCTATATGTAAGGGTGATGCAAGCAGGCACCTATATGTAAATATTATTCCAAAAGATAACCATTCTGTAATTTTTCTTACAAAGATTGACCTATATGTAAATATGATGTCGGTAGCAGTTTTTGTTGATTTTTTTTAACCAATTGTAATTATGGTTTAAAAAGCTAATTGAACCTGAAATATTTAAGCCAAAGTTGATTGGATCATCATTATTACATTAAATAAAATTTCAAAAGTTGACCTAAATGTAATTATTAGTTGACTTGAATGTAATTATTGTACAAATGACAGAATTAGCCTCTCACAAATCAATATATCCTTACGTAGCTACATTCATATACGAGTAATTATGGTATATGAAAGAGATATTATGGTATTTGACTAACTATGCAATTAACATAAAGGACAAAATAAACAGAGAAATACCAAAATTAGAAAAATCAATTTCAGAAATCGGCACGCACCCATGGGTGCTATACCTTCCTTTAGTAAGGATGATATATATATTCGATATCGATTTTGAGCTGCAAAATTTCATTTTTTTTCTTGGTAATGAATTTAATAGTCAATATGCATTGTGTCACACCCCGATTTTTTGGACAACCAAATATTCAATCCAGAGCCTGTATCCGGACTAATATTCAATTACCAAAAATCACGAGAGCGACACCCTCCCATATGCTAACAGAAAATTTATTGAAAACAGTATTTAATACTCCTTAAATAAGGACATGTGATCTTGTGTTTAAAGAAAAACTCTTTATTATTAAACATGTATTCCCAAACATCCATTTCATTGTAAAAGAACTAAAGTTCCATTATAAATATTATATCACTTTTCAATTGTAAAAAAATATATCATTTTCATAAATAAAATGTCCACATACAGAGTTCAGCGGAAATAAAAATAAATAAGAATAAAATCTATACATCCATTGGTCAGAGTAACTACAACGTTCCCAATACCCAATATACCATATTTATTACAATTATACATACTGGCCCACAATGCCAGAAAATAAAATACAATCAAGTACAACAAAAATAAGTACAACTCCAATAATAAACAACACAACGACCATCTCTTCACCCAAACAGAAGCTCCAACGAAAATCTCCAAAAACTAAACCTGCACAAATACATTCGACTACGTTTCATATAGAAACGCCTCCGAATGTATAACACACTCGGGTCAGTCACATGACTGGTATGAGTTAAACAAAACAACAAGTCTTAGGGATCCAACTTGAACCCGTAGACAACAAATTACACTACAATACTCTTGGGTCAAGACAGGTAGTTCCACACACATATCTGGACAATAGAGTAGTTTCCATTTATGTGGTGGCAAGTAGTTTCTTGCCCAAAATTCAAAGTTACTACGAGTTTCATACTTACCCATTACTTATGGTGAGCCAAACCTGTAATACGTTAGTGGGCCCACCATCCTGCAAATTGAATGATCATAGACCAAGCAAACAATTCCGCATACCAACCGTCCACATTCTAACTCCAAACGTCGCATTTATTATTTCACGCTTATCAGTCTTATGAAATAATCCATTTTCATTATTTATTAGCATTAGATTTATCTTTGTGTTCCCTAGGTTCACCCCTTGGCCACCCTCCGTGGTACACCCACACATATATCCCATGTGTGCCCGGACATACTACTAACATCCACTCTGGTGCTAGTTTGGTTGGGGTATCAACCAAACCAGGTATACACACAGAAGGCCAATCAATATGCCTAGACGTCTAACAAATAAGCCGGGCATAAGGCTTAGGCCAGCTTGATCACGAAGCCACTGGCATAAGGGTACACTCAGCAAGTCGAGCTACCAAAAAATCATATCACACAACGGGGAGCGGTGAACACTAAAGAACTATGTTGCAATTATCACTTATCGTTCGTATTATTCCCAATAATTGTGAATTTCACGTTTATCAAATAGTTCCGTCTTATCATCCAATCACATCTCTAACTTTTAGATGTATTCCAATTTCTTACAATAAAGGGTTTTATCAATTAACCCATAACAATCTTCCCTCAATAATTTTCAATCAAATTACAAGATCCCCAATATACTATTCAACGAATCTAATTTACTCCTTTTTATCAAAATGACCACAAAATAAGGTCAGTTATTTCAGGTACAATAATCTCAACCCAACATTCAATATTAGCATACATAAAGCACATAATAAGAAATCATTTTCTCCAATTTGCACGTTGAACTATATTGAAAACTGCTACTGTAATCTTAAATTTCTGCCCAAATGGTGCAGAATCAGGAAAAACTTAAAACACGAAAAGTGTGCAGAATCACGTTTTACATAAGACATGCGGACAGAATGTTCAAATTCAAAGCCACGATTTTCTAATAATTTTCTCAAGTTTCTGCAACTGTATGAACTACACATAAAACGAATTTCATATATATTTTCTAACAAACATGAATATTTCACATATGGTTTTTATCAAACTAACGATTCCCCTAACCCTTTTGAATACTCTAATGTCATGATCGCAAAATCACACGTAGGGGAAAAGAAAATATCTAGATTACTTCAACAATTACAACGTATCCATTACAAAGGTTTAACCCTAATAATTAAATTAAACATGTACGTACTAATTTAATTATTCCCGTATATACATATACATACACATACGTGTATATATATATGAATACACAAAGTTTAACTCACCGAGTTGATAAAAAAAATGGCAATCACGAATACCACACGATCCACACGTGACCACGAACCCGGGACCGTTCTCCTTCTTCTCCCTTTTTTTCTTTCTTCCTTCTTCTTCTTCTTTTTCTTCTCTCTCTCTCTCTCTCTCTCTCTCTCTCTCTTTTTCTTCTCTTCCCTTTTTGTTTTAATATGGGGGCTAGGGTTTTTTAACATAAGTAGATAAGTACACTACACACACTACACATGTCAAATAAACACACATAAATATATAAATCCCGTTTTTCTTCTTGTGGGCTCACAAAAGAGACCTATATGAGCCCATAATGCAGTACAAAGTATTAAAATGAGTAGCCCAATGGGTACCCATGACCCCTGGTACTAAGTTTTAATGTTAATTACATTATTTAACCCATTCGCGGGCCTGTAAACACTATATAACAAAAATACATATCAACCCTTCACTTTTTTTTTACAAATATAAATTAATAAAATATAACTCCCAAACTAAACGCGCTCACTCATGATTTAATTGATACGTCCACCAAACATTTAAATTTTTCAACACATGCCTTACATAGGCACACTCGTATATTATTGCTAAATGAAAAAATTTAATTAAAATAATTATTTACACACTTAAAAATTTTAGGGTTGTTACACATTGTTTTGTAGATCACAAATATTTAAATATTTTTGTTTGAAAACCGAATTGTAATTTTATGGCATATTAAAGATTGAAAAATTGAAAAAAAAAAATTTTAAAAAAATATAAAAATTAAAAATTAAAAAAACTATTTTGGGAAGCATGGGGTTGGTTGGTTGAAAAATAAGGAGATATATAGACACCTTACTAGGATTTAAGGGCCATTTTTGAGCCAAAAAAAAAACCTTATGACCTTTTGCCATGAAAAGAAAAGTGTGTGTGCTAATTGTGAATTTTGATCCATATTAAGAAGCTATAGTCAGCGGCCCTTTTAATTTAGAGTAATGCTATTCTTCCCAAATTTTCATCTTTCTCAAATGATCTGACAGTGGATCAGATAAACACCTTATAATTAAAGTTCAACTAGACCAGCAGAGGAAACAGATGGCATGGAAGAGAGGTGAAAGAAACAGAGGGTCCATCTTCTTCCCTTAAAATCTCACCCAAGCACTCAACTTTACTGACCTAATTATTGTCTCAACTATGTGACTCAATTTCACTCAAGAAAATAACCTCACAAATAGAATTCACATGCATACACCATACACACACTCACATACACACACACATATATATATATATACAGAGAGAGAGAGAGAAAACTGGGAAATTAATGGAGGCTTCTAGAGAGAGAGGCGATGAGGAGGGAAGTTGGTGATGGTTTTCAACATCTACTGATCCCACAAAATTAAGGACGGACCATAGTGTCCCCACTTGTTTCAATTGAATGTGAGTGAAAATTCCTCAATAAATCATATCAAAGATCATCACAACATTGCTCAATCAAATCAATTAGTTCCAATTCTTGGTTTCAAGATCAATGGTCTATGCCCCAATCGAATTTCACAAATTTGCAAAGCACTTCAAGATTATAATATCAGTGTCTATATATAAACCTCCAAATATGTATAGCAAAGCAAGTCTAAGTAAATTTGAGAGGTTTTGGCCTCACGAGACCTCACCCGGATCAGTATTTCCTTAATTGATTGAACCAAGTTTAATTTCAGCCATGGTGTTCTTGAATAAACAATCGAAATCTAGTGAAATTGCAAAAGTTGCACTTTGCACATTAAATCGAAATCTGCTCCAGCCATTATTTTATGAGAAATGTTAGGCACACATCCCAAATCACACCCCAAACCACACCCCTTGCTTTAAATATATGTACCTTGTGCTGTTTGATTTTTTCACACTTTTTTGTGCACCACTTACACAGCACATGGTACATGCATTTAAAGCAAGAGTGTGGTTTAGAATGTAGTTTGAAATGTGTGCCTAGCATTTCTCTTATTTTATCTATATAATGTGGTAACTTATATAGATAGGAGGAGGGCACATTTGACTTTTCACATTTGAAGTTAATACAACGTACAGTTGCACTTTGCACAAGACCACAGGGAGGTTGTGTGTCACATTTGAAACTACAGAGAGGTTGTGTGCCACTCTCTCAAACCACAAAGGGTAAAAGGTAATTTACACTATTATATATTATGTGTGTATATATATATGTATATGTTATATAATAAATGACCAAAAAGCAAAACATACACCACCTAGAGTCCCCTAGTGTTCCACAAGGTATTTAAAAAAAAACAAAAAAAAAATTCTCATGCAGATGAAGTTTGAAGTTTCGCAGATGCCCTCGAAAGACTCAAAGATCCCATATGCACCATTAACCTCCTCTTGCCCCTGTTTAGCGAAAAAAAAAACTCACCTTGCTCTTTTTCTGTGAGAGAGACAACAAAAAAACCCCACAGAATTTCTAACTCACTATATATACACAAAATTTATGAAAAAAAATCACATAAAATTATTATATTTCTACAAAACAATTAAAATATTGGTCGGGGGCGTTGCCCTCGAACCTATAAAAACTTCAGCCCCACTGAATTAAAGTTTTGAGTCAGCAGCTGGCTAGCTAGGATGTTGAAAGGTTACATAGGTTATGGGAAAGTGGTTCGAGTTTTAATGTGAGCCTAGAGATACTGACGGTGGCTACTCATGTGGGATGTGTTGTATTTGTATTGTATAACTTGCATGTAGTGGCGTACCCAGGAATTTCATCCACTGAAATAAATGACTAGGGTTGTATACAAGCCAAGTCGTTCAACAAGACATCATGACATATTCTATAGAGGCTCGACTTGGTTCATTTAATAAGTCAAGCCCAAGCCTAGATTTTTGACTGGTTTAATAAACAAGACAAGCTCAAACACACATGAGATTGGCTTGATAGAGCTCGCGAATTAACCACGCTTGAACAAGGCTCGTTAATTAGTAGACTTAGGAAAAAAACTTGTGAATGTGCTTGAAAAAGGCTTGTGTGCTGGCCTCTATATAAAAATCTATTAAATAATCTATGTAGTTTGGTAGGTTTGTGAAAAAGCTCGTGAATAGGTAGTTTGATAAAGGGTTTGTATAGTAGTTTATATATACATATATGTTATAAAACTATATAGTTTCAGAGGGCTCATGAAAAAGCTTGTGATCAAGCTTGAATTTCAGGCTTGTTTAAGAAATAATCCAAGCTCAGGCATGGATTTCAAGCTCGCTCAATAAATAAGCCAAGCTCAAGCACGTATGAGCTCGGCTCGTATAAACCCCTATAAATCAACCTGGCCGGTAACTCTGCCAATTTTTTTCTCTTTTAATTACTTGTACGCTTTCATTGGTAGTATGACCTCCCTATAAATCCACCTGGTCGGTTCTTCCGATGTTTTCCTATTTTACTTATACGCTTTCATTGGTGGTGTGACCTCCCTATAAATCTACATAGTCTGTCTATCCACCTTTAATGCTTTCCCTAACTTTACTAACTCGTGACTTACTAACTCTTTACTTTATTATATCTGTTACTAAATCCTGAATCGAACTCATCCATGTCATAGTCCGGCCCCACAACAAGTGGAGCTGAAGCTCGTGGCATACCACCGAGAATTTATTAACGTTCCCAATCAGTACGTACCGGAGTCAATCCAAAGTACACTTTTCGCCCGGAGGCTTCAAGAATTGATCCGACTAATTTTTCACTTAAAGGGTCCCAAAAGAAGCTTACGTTTGCAATTAGAACTTTTGTAATATTTAAAAATGGAAGAATTATCCAAGCTGGCAGTGGGTATTTCGACCGGTTGAAAGTCCCATCGATCAGGTGCCTTTGCTGAAGTTTCAACCAAAGGGGCATTCGGCCGGTCGAAAGTCTTTTTGACAGCAAACCAATTGTTTTTGTCCAACTTTCGACACGACAAAAAGTGTCCTCTCCAAATTCGTTTCTTCAGAAACTTTCTGGAAGGTATTTAAACATATATATATATATATAATAACATGTCACTTTAAGGAAAACATTTACAAAACTCGTTAAAGACACGTTTGGCATAATCTCAATAGTGCTAAAAGTTTTGAATAATATGGACTATTGACTCCTTTACGCACTTAAAACTCAAGATTGTGAGTTCTTTCACAACTCCAACATATCCAAAAGACCTGCGAAATATATTACAAAAGTTTTGGAATGTATCCAGAGCTTCTAGTCCACAAGTTCCAAGTTAAAAATAATTAAATTGATGTTTCGATTACAAAACCACGAGATAAACATGGAAAGTCGCCTTGTAAGTGAACACCCATCATCCCTCGATCACTTCCCCGATTCCTCGTCGGCATTAACACCTGGAATGGTTATTTAAGTAACCACACATATTTCAATTTGTTTAAGCTAACTCTTAGTGAATAAAACAACAATGCACATGAATGATAAACCTGCTCGCATTCACATCATTACAATTCATACTAGTCTCTCGAGTCTCACGTGTACGGTCCACACTCCTAGTCCGTGACTCCTCGCCAATAAGTTCATGTGACTTGGTAAGACCCATGTTTCTTTTCTTCAAAAGCACGATCTCATGCTTATAACGGTTCCACACAATGGGTTGATACCACATGATCCTTTGACCTAAATAGCAACTAAACATGCTCAAATCACATTTCACCGTGCTTTCAAAATAAGTCAAACATTTCACCGTACAATTGGCCCCATTTATTAATATAATTGCCCAAAGAACTAAACAATATATATTTACAAATTAAAACATACTTTTCACACAAAAAATGAATACATGTCAAGAAAGAAATCATTCCAAAACACATAGTTGAACCACTCACCTTCGATCAACGCTTCTAAAAAAAATTCATTCCAAGGAAAACCCAAGCACAAGGAACGTGTAGAAGTCCGTCTAGTACAATTCCTATGGATTCAAAGTCTGATTGAAATGAAGCTCTTACCTCTAGGAGTTAGAAAATATAGTTTTGGTTGAAAACCAATGGATGAACGATCGTTGTTTGGCATCATGAAGATCAAAGCTTCCGAATCCCCCTTTGGCCTCTTCTTGATTTAGGTTAGAAAACTTTAACAAATGAAAATATCTCACCTCTTTCTATATATAGCCACGACTCTTCAAATTTGTGTTTAATTCCCCATGAGTTTCTCCAATCCTCCGATTGTCTTCTAAAACGTCTTAAACATCAAAGTTATGGCTTCACGAGTGAAATTTCTAATACATAAAAGTTTTCGTCTAAGTTCCATTTGGGTCCGTAATTACGCGATCCCACATAATTTTATGTAATTTGCTAATTAGCCTATCAATTATGTAACGTGTCAATTCGTCCTCACCAGGATACTAAAATTAATAACCGAAACAAATTCTAAACCAAATAATAATATAGATAGTGAAATACATAGATAAATATTTATTTTTAGATAAAAATCTAAGGTATTCAACAATGACTGTCTCAATCTCGGAGAGATGTCACATCATCAAAACATTCACTTCACACTGTCTCAGAGTGTTCTCTTACACAGATACCCAAATCAACTCGAGAGTCAAAACTCACTCACATGTGCTATCACATACACTAATCACGTTATCATGCATGGCAATGTAATGAAAAACAATAAACCCGTACAAGGGTGTTATAATTCTCTTCCCCTTAAAAGAAGTTTGTCCCCAAACTTATGCCGTTTCCTAGCATGACCTCTCCCACATTCTTCCCAACACTTGTCTTTTTGTTCACAATTTCCATCTCTCCACTCCGATGTCACAACTCATGAGAAAAATAAATCCTCAAGTTCGTAAGGAAAATAACTCCTCTAAACCCCGTCTATATCCACTTAAAGTGTCAAATTGAACACATGCAACCAATCAACATTTCTCCCAAGTAAGAATATCAAGACTCAAGTAGAACACGCTCATTCCTTTCTGATAATAGATTACACCACAATGTCCCATACTATCGTACCTGTTTTGAAACCATAAACTTCAATACACAAACTGAAAAAATGAGTCATCTCTCCTCACCTTTTTTCTCTTCGACCTACAGTCACTTACAAATCGTCTCAAACCGTTTAGCAATTTCTTTTGATTCCATATCTCGAATGGAACCATAATCGAGTACGAACATTCGTACAATTACGTTGATTCTTCAACCAATTGTTTGATACCTTCGAAATTCAATCTCGTATCTTTTTCAACCATTAAACCTTTGTGTAATACTTACACGCTCAAACTTCTTTCTATTTCTCACCATATGTCAACACTTCCCTTCTAAGATATTCCATAACTGTAACCCTCGATATCTATAAATATCATTTTATCGTCTATTTTCCTTCCGACTTCATCAACCAACTCATCAATATATCCCCATTCATTCAATACCTCTTAAAGTGTCATTGTGGATTCCAATTGCAAATCTTTGCTATAACCAAACCTCCATAACTATCACCATATTACTCGAGCAAGTATTCCACTTGAACAAGCCATCAATTTACAAACAAAGAAACTATAAGAATTTTAATCTAAAACTTTCACTAAAAAAATACGTTTTCTTCTTTATGTTTTAAAACAAACTTCTCAAATTTGTTGTAAACTTTTCTTCCATATCACAACACTACTACTCCAACAACGTCCATCGTAACAACCACAATTGTTAACAGAATTTGATCCACGTGTTACTCAACACTCCTCATAATTCCTTCAACATATACTCCTCCTTGTGACATATTCAAGATTACAATACGATCTCTGATATTCTGTCTCTCTTATCAGTGACAATTCGAATCCGTCCTAATCATGTCCAATCTGATTACCTTTCTCTCAAAGACCGTTACATTAATCTCAATACATTAGTTCACTTTTATCTCATAACTCATGGAAATCATCCTCGACTAATCTCATCTCATCTTTCAAATTCATCAATCTAAATTAAATACCGATATAACTATAATAGTCTCACAATCTCCAGTCTTTCCCTCTACTGAAATCAACATCAAACACCACTCCTGTTCTTCTCAATTCTTAATACGTATCTCGTAACCAATTCATTGGCATTTAAAAAAAAACTTCTATTTCAAATAGCTTTAAATCCACTTCCAGTAGTGATTTTGATCATTACCAAAATATTTTAAAAGTTCAAAACTTGTGTCCTTCAGACAACAGCTCTGTAATTCAAGCAAACTATTTCATTCTCCATTTTTTCTTGAACAAACTCCTCACATAAACCAACCTACATCCTTATAATCCAAATAGGTACTTCCTAGTCTTTTTCCCCTTATTCCCAATGCTTCATCGGCCATTTTCTAATATTAATCCCAATATTCCATCGATAACTTTCTAATCAGACATTTAGTCTCGATCAAGACCATTACAGCCTTCTCTCCAATTTAACAACTTTCCTTCACATTCATTCTCATTCTGCATTCTCTTTCCAATTGTTGCCTTCACGACATCGTAATAAAATAAAATTTTCAAACACATTTTTTTCTCTTTAAAACAAATTCCTTTAACCATAGCCAAAATCGTAATTAAATTCACGTACCACCAGCATCCATCATACTCATACCGTTCACTTACTCATCAAGTACCATCTTTCCAATTTATACATTCACATCCTTATAAACAGCCTTTTTCATCCTCCTCTCCATAGAACTCATTAAATTCATTATCGATCAACATTTCTACTTACTACTCTGCCCTCCACTTTTTGAAATGTATTCTCAATTCAATATCCACTTACCACATCAATGCCTCAAGTGACAATGCGACAATTGTCCTACTACGCATCACCCATATCACCTCTAACCAATCTTGTAAATTCAAAAAATTCTCGTCTCACATATTCATTCCTTTGCTCTCTTCGTCGTTGTAAAGGTCAAAATCCCAAATGATTTTTACATACACTCCTCCCATTCTCATTCACTTCTACCCTACCAATATTAAATCTACGTTCACGTGAAACTCAGATCTGCTTGGGAACATCACAAGAGTCAGGTCTGCACTGCACCCATTACAAGTCACCCCTGGATTGGGCTATTAGCTCTTGTTATGAGCTCACTGTCCATGCACCTAATAGTTCTATCAATTCCACGTTCAATCTAAATTTTGAAATTTATACCAAAAATTCCATACTCAAACCTCAACCATCTTTTTTTCACGTTCGTTCTGGCATCATCTTACTTCCAAGACCAATTGATGTCGCATAACTCATTAAATATTCGACCGTATTCTTATTACGACTATTCCGAAATGCATAACGACCACTCATAGGAAAATCGCCTCGCAAACTAGAGATAATAGATTCAGTTGAGAGATTCCTTAACATCTGACAAAACTGACCGCAAGAAAGATTCCACAACCGTCCACTATCCCAATACCGTATTTAACTCCCAATACTTACCATTCAAAGGTTGAGAGATTCCTCAACCATCTGATACGCACCATAAGCTAGGTTGAGAGATTCCTCAACCATCCTATACCTCAATACCGTAAGGTAAGTTAAGAGATTTCTCAAATATACACCATACACCAAAATATCTATACATATACTTCTTGATACTTGCTATCCCGTCAATTCTGCCATCGTCCCTGATATACTCATGTCACAATCTCATGTACTTAGGTCATAATCGTTAAACCAATCCCGAAATGATAACTTCCAACAACCACTCGCACTACCTGTATACGGAAAGTATATCTGTCAACATGTGAACCACCTTCAAATTTCTTCTACTGTTTACCATACAAATTCCATCTCTATCTCGTACTCAAAGAAAACTCATTCCCATCGATTTTGAAAAATTTTTACGATTTAAGATTTTAAAAATCAAATGGTTACCAAGATGATATCATCTATCACCTTCGGCAACTCTACAGTGTCCACGGCAAACACAGTAATTTTACCATCATCCAATCTCACTTTATCTCATCTCATCTCATATCGTTTATTACGTCGTTAATACCCTTACTTCATCACATCCATATAGTATGACAATGTATGTTATGATATGTTCACAGTTCATCCATACACATCACATTACCAATCGTATCGTGACATGCAATATGAGTTATCATGCCACATATTTCACGTATATCTCTTGCTTTAATATTATATATATATATATATCTCGTCACGTGCATGTCGTCCTACATTCCTGATTCCATATTATCCTCACTCGTCCCCAAGGCTCTAAACCTATTGCTCTGATACCACTAAATGTCACAGGCCGGTCCCAAAACAAGTGAAACCAAAGCTTGTGACATGCCACTGAGGCCAACTTAATTCATTAATGTTCCTAAAAAGATTGGTTTAAGACAATGCAGTGGAAAAAGAAACATAACTCTCATTTCGGTTCATACCGAAGTCAATCCAAAGTACACTTTTCGCCTGGAGGCTTCAAAATTTGATTAACTAATTTTCCCTTAAAAGGGTCCCAAAAGAAGCTTAAGTTTGTAATTAGAACTTTTGAAAATGTTTGGAAGTGTAAGGACCAACCAAGCTAGCAGGGGGTATTTCGACCAATCAAACGCCCCTCTCGACCGGTTGAAAGTCCCATTGACCAGGTGCCTTTGGTGAAGTTTCAACCAAAGGGGTATTCGATCGGTCGAATGTGTATCTTCAACTGGTCGAAAGTCCTTTTAACAGCCAACCACTTGTTTTTGTTCAACTTTCGACGCAACAAAGAGTACCCCCTCCAAATCAGTTTCTTCCGAAACTTTATGGAAGGTATTTAAACATATATAATATTTCACTTTAAGGAAAATGTTTACAAAACTCGTTAAAGACACGTTTGGCACAATCTTAAAGGTGCTCAATGTTTTGAATAATATGGACTATTGACTCCTTTTATGCACTTAAACCCAAGCTTATGAGTTCTTTTACAACTCCAACATATCCAAAAGACCTACAAAATATATTACAAACGTTTGGAATGTATCCAGAGCTTCTAATCTACAAGTTCTAAGTTCTATTACAATACTATCATCCGATTCTATTACAAGTTTCTTAAACAAAACAATTAAACTAATGTTTCGATTACAAAACCATGAGATAAAGATAGAGAGTCGCCTTCTAAGTGAACACCCATCATCCCTCGATCACTTACGCGATTCCTCGTCGGCATTAACACCTGCAATGGCTATTTAAATAACCACACATATTTTGATTTGTTTAGCTAATGCTTAGTGAATAAAACAACAATGCACATGAATGGTAAACATGTTCGCATTCACATCTCTACAATTCATACTAGTCTCCGGAGTCTCACGTATACAGTCCACACTCCTAGTCCGCGACTCCTCGCCAATAAGTCCACGTGACTAGGTAAGACCCACGTTTCTTTTCTTCAAACGTGCGATCTCATGCCTATAACGGCTCCACACAATGGCTTGGTACCATGTGCTCCTTTGACCCAAATAGCAAGTAAACATGCTCATACCACATTTCACCATGCTTTCGACATAAGTTAAATATTTCACCGTAGAATTGAGCCTACTTATCAATATAATCGCCCAATATGAACTAAACAATATATATTACAAATTAAAACATGCTTTTCACACAAAACATGAATACATGTCAAGAAATCATTCCAAAATAAATAGTTGAATCACTCACCTCCGATTAACACTCCTAAAAAAAATTCATTCCAAGGAAAACCCAAGCACAAGGAACATGTAGAAGTTCATCTAGTACGATTCCTATGGATCAAAAATCTGATTAACAACTTTTTATGAAAATTCTAGAAATGAGTTTTTAAAAAACTTATCCAAACAAGGCCTAAGAGGTATGAAAATGAAGCTCTTACATCTAAGAGCTCAAAAATATAATTTTGGTTGAAAACCAACGGACGAACGGTCATTATTTGGCATTGTAAAGATCGAAGCTTCCAAAATCCCCCTTTGGCCTCCTCTTGATTTGGGTTAGAAAACTTTAGCAAATGAAAATAATTCACCTCTTTCTATATATAGCCACGAGTACTCTTGGAATGTGTGTTTAACTCCCCATGAGTTCCTCCAATCCTCTTATTGTCTTCCAAAATGTCTTAAAACGTCAAAGTTATGGCTTTACGAGTGAAATCTCTAATGCATAAAAGTTTTCGTCTAAGTTCCGTTTGGGTCCGTAATTACGCAATCCCACATAATTTTTCAAAATTTGCTAATTAGCCTATCAATTATGTAACGAGTCAATTTATCCTCACTGGGATACTAAAATTAACAACCACAATAAATTCTAAACCAATACAGATAGTAAAATACTCAGATAAACATCTAAGGTATTCCACAATGACCGTCTCAATCTCGGAGAGACGTCACATCATCAAAATATTCACTTCACACTGTCTCACAAGGTTCTCTTACACAGACACCCAAATTGACTCGTGAGTCAAAACTCATTTACATATGCTATCACACACAACACAACACATCACATTATCATGCATGAAAATGTAATGAAAAACAAGAAACCCGTACACTGGTGTTATATCCATTACATTACAACTACTTTCAAACTACTTTCACTAGGCACCGACCCATACTTCCGGTACACATTTTCAATCACTAGGCACCGACCCTTACTTCTGGTACATGTTTTTCAAATCATTGGGCACCGACCCTTACTTCTGGCACTCTTTTTCAACTGGACACCGACCCTAACTCTCGCCATATTTTTTAAATTACTTTGGACCCCGGCTTTTGCTTTCGGCTCTAAACAAAACATTAAATTGGCAACCGTGTGTCAAGAATGCTCGATTCAACAAAACAAAATACAAGATACTTTTTTACTTACCTCGTAAGGGCCTTTTCCATCAAGTTAACCGATAGCTTTATTTAAGAAAATTCGGGCACAACACTCATCGTACGTTCGATGTACTCCGACTTTGACTTAAATCACTTTTCTCAAAACTTATTGGCAACCGTGTGTCATAAATGCTCGAGGGTGTTTAACAGCTTCCCTCGACATAATCGAGTCCCAGAACCGATCTCAAGAACTCTAGTTTCGCATGACTATATCAAGACTCACACTTTTAATGGGCCTACTTTTCTCAAAATGATTTTTTTTAAAAGTCAAAGATGATTACGTTAATCATTTTTACAGGGATCCAAACACCTGATAATGTTAGGTATCGACTTTGAAACTTTTACGAGCCCTGGTCCCACTTTTACGTACTTTCACCCACACGTTTACACCTTTCAAAGTAATCAGTTGCGGTCCTCAAAGGGACCGCCACCCACTTTCGAGACGGGCGCGACCAGGTCTATAACCTAATATCCCTTTTTTTATTACCAAATATTCAATTGTCAGTCACTTGTGTCTTTTTTTAACATAAGTGTGAGGAGAACAATTATGCCCACCCAAAATTTGCTCACCCATTATTCACTTAAAGTACCTCATTGGGTGAGTAACTAGAAAAATAATGGATCCCACTTGCTGACCTAAGGTGTTTGGGTGAAAAGATTGTTCTCAAGTGTGAATTTGTCTTTTACCATGTTAGATTTTAACAGTTTGGGTGGAATTGATTGTGAGGTCAAATTGAGACATGACGATGCCACGTCAGATAAAGCGAATGGGATGGAGATGCTCTTATTCTTATTCAATTCCCTTTCCTTAGCCCTTATTTTCTATAGATCTCAAATTTCCAATAAGTTCTTTAGTTTACTAAATTGATCTGAGAGAAATCAAGGTAATTGTTTTAGAAGAGTTATGCTACGCTTTTTAAACTTTGGATTCTAAATGATTTCTAAATACATGTGATAGTGGGTCCACTGGATTTTGATTGGAGGATGTTGAAGTGGCCCTATTATTGAAGTTGGTCCCACTACCACATGTATTTGAGAAGTGTTTGAGATGGAAAATTTTGGAAGCATAACATTACTCTTCTTAGAATATTTGTTCATATTTTTTTTCCCTCACTCCAACATATCTAGTAACCAAACAAGGCCTAATTACTATCTATGAGGGAAACAAAATATATAGTAGTAGAAACTCAAATTACTGGAGTATGAAAACTAAATACCAAGTGTTAAGTACTAAAAATTTTAGGCTACTTAATTTTAATTTTATTTTTGATATGGGAGGGGGGGATGAGGTTTGAACTCTAAACCTAAGCATTGGAGGGGGCTTATATATGCCAAACTCTTAGCCACTTGAGCTATACCAACCTATGCTTTAAGCTACATATACTTAATTTGCAATACCTAAAATAGTGTTTCATCTACTAAAATTGACTGTATTCAGTGATGATTTTTAGTTGAAATTTTTTACTTAAAGTTTTCAGTAATTTTTTTTTAGTTTTTTTACAATAAAGTGGTAAATTATCAAACACGTTGACGAAAAATAAGTGCTAAAAAAATTAGATTACCAAACACACCCTTAATTTGGGATGGAAGGAGTAACAATTAAGTTACATATAGATAATCGATTGAGATGCATCCAAACTAAACCTAGTCCAAGACGATAAAAACCCATTAAACTAGCTCGGGTCTGACACATTCAAAACTCCATATAAAATGGGCTACCCAAACAGCTTGGAGATATATGTAGGTGATATACTTAGTCATGAATGCTGAGTCTTCTCAGGTTAAGCCCAGTAATATAAATTCTTTTTTTTTTTGGGAGGAAACAAAAATTTTATTACGAACTTGAAATAGCTACAATATTAGAGTCCACCAAATGGTGAAATTCAGGAGGGTAGTTTCCTATCCAAACCCATATAAGTTTTGTAGCTACGAGCTAGCTTAGCTAAAGAATGACCGACCAAGTTCCTTTCTCGGTACATTTGATTAAAACAAAGATGGCCAAACTATCAACAAAAGAACTAAGCTCCTGGATCAAATGACCAAAAGCAACACTCTCAAAACCCCATGATTAATAGCTTGAACGACTGAGAGAGCATTTGTTTCCACCACAAGTCTAGAATAGCCCAAGATCCTGATCACCTTCAATGCTTGCACCATCGCAATGCATTCAGCAACATTAGGATCAAGTGCACCATGCACAAAATCAGAGAAAGCCACTAGAAATGTTCCAATACCATCTCGAAGGACCACGCCCAATCCAAAAGCACCCAAGTCTTTAATCATCACCCAATCCACATTAAACTTCAAATAACCTGCAGGCGGTGCCACCCATTTACGAATCCGAGGAGTGGCGTTACCCATGCTCTATTTCATACGCATAGCGTCGTTATAAGCTCACACAAAGCTATGAATGGACGAAACCATGTCATCAACACCAATTCTAGTACCCTCCATAACCCATCGATTTTACCTATGCCAAATCAACCAAGCCGCCACCATCCATCTCTAAGCACGATCCAGGTTAGCCCGTGTGAGAATAATCTCGGCCCAATCAACAAACTCGATGATTACGTCCAGATCACAGAACTCTATAGGGCACACATCTAGTTGGTTAAAGGAACCAATCCTGGGAGGTGAATCTTAGGTGGTGGGCTCGCTTCCATATTTTGCACATACCGGAACATGGGGAGTATACTCGAAGTTAGGTCCTAGGAAACTTACCTCCCAAGATCAGCCTACTCATCCACACTCAGTGCAGTTGAAAATTCATATTAGGTGTCCATATATTGTACTACTTCACCTTTCCTAAATCAAAAGTAAATTTAGGACTGCAACTGGAGGTAATCATACTTGACTTGGGATTAATCCAAGCTCACCCCAAATTTTCGTAGAGTTTTCTCAAGTCCAACCTGAGTCCAAAATTCTTTACAAATATATGTTGTGTATATACAAAACATGGGCTCATAATTGAATTTGTTATGTTGTTAGGGGTGTAAGAAAACCTAACCAAACTGACTAATTTGGTCAGTTTACTCAAAGATATTATTGTGTAAAAAATGAACTAAAATCGATTAGTCGGTTTGAAAATCTCCCATTACTGAACTGAAGTGAGCCGATTACACCCCTATCTACTGTATCTATCAAAGTGTAGCTCGAATCAGGTGGGACTCATTATTTCTAGTCCACACATGTCCCAAAGGTTGTAGAAGATTCCCTCTTTTTTTTTATCTAAAAAGGCAATTCATTAAGTAACAAAAGATGAAGCAAGATCTAGAGATCCCACCCACTTGAGTAGCCACCTCAAAAATAGAGCGAGGTATAGCATCAATGGGGATTGGATCGCAAAAAGAACAAAAATTACTAATTGGTACCAATGGGGAAGGTTGTGTGCTACAAAATTAACTGATCTGAGAATTTTGAAACATTCCAAAAATCAAAAGAGTTTTCCAAAAAGGGTCTTCCCTTTGGATGGTTGTGTTGATAGCCCAATCTAGAGTGGATTTCTAGTCGCACAAAAGGGGAGTAGAACAAAAACCAATCAACTTAATTCAAAGATGACCCCTTTAAAACCACACTTTACAACTTTAGAAATAGCATGGAGAGAAGCTGCAGCTTTAGCGCGTAAGAGATCTTTCTCACTATCTCGCCAAACTCTAGCATGTATGGGATTCGCTTTTATCATCATGAAAAATCACCGACAAGGTAGTAATTAATTTGCGAGCGAATGGTGACATAGAAATTTTCCTTAATCCACCCAAGCGGAGGTGGGCTACAGAGATCCGGGTTTTGTCCTCAAGGTAGCTTTCTAATTTTCATGATTTTTTTTATTTTTATTTTCATGTGCATTCCAATGTTCATGAGCTATGCAATGATACGAGTAAACTAGGAAGCACGTGACATCACTAAGTTGTCATGCAAAAGTTTGTTTAAAAAAATCCATGTTTGTTCCATGTCGAGAATTGTGAATATGGTAAAGTTTGAAGAAAGTAAAGAACTGAAAGAAATTTCTCATTAAGCTTTCTTAACCAAATACACTGAGATCACTCTCTTATATAGACTAAAGAGAGATTAAGAGCAAGTGGGCTACAGTTTGTTACACTTCCAACAGAATGGATAAAACAGAAAAACTGTATCAAACAGAACAAATCTCAACTAAATCAAGTGGTGTTTATCAAAGTGATCACATGTGACGCAGGACACTATAAGCTCAGTAGAGCTGAACATGATTATCTAACAGTCCCCCTCAAGTTGATGATCTTCTGCTTGAGACGGCATCAACTTGTCTTTAAGATACTTAAACCTGGAGACTGAGAGGACTTTGGTAAAGATGTCTGCAATTTGATCAGCAGAGGAAATGTGAGCAATCCGAATTTGTTTAGAAGCAACTTTTTCCCGAACAAAGTGAAAATCAACCTCAACATGTTTGGTTCGCGCATGTAGAACGGGATTGGCTGCTAAGGAAAGTGCTCCAATATTATCACACCACACAGTAGGAACAGAAACCAATGGTACATGAAGATCTTTTAGCAGTTGATTAATCCAGAGAAGCTCAGCAGCAGAGTTCGCCAAAGCTTTGTATTCTGCTTCGGTACTGGAGCGAGCCACAGTAGCTTGCTTTTTAGCAGACCAAGAGATGAGATTAGTACCGAGATAAACACAATGGCCTGAAGTAGATCTTCTATCAGTATGATCCCCAGCCCAGTCAGAGTCTGTGTAAGCAAGTAAATCAAGAGGACTAGCTTGAAAAATCAGTCCATGATTGATGGTACCCTTTATATATTTCAAAATCCTTTTTACAGCTACAAAGTGATGATTCAATGGTGCTTGCATGAATTGACAAACCCAGTTAACTGCATAGGAAAGATCTGGACGAGTGACTATTAGATACTGAAGAGAACCCACTAAACTTCTGTATAGAGATGGGTCAGAAAAAGGGGTGGTGTCCAGGACTATTGGTGGTTTAGAAGCACTTGGTGAGGCACAAGGTTTGCAATCCTGCATGGAAGCTTTGATTAAAAGTTCTGAAGCATATTTGCTTTGTGAAAGTAATAACCCTTGAGAAACAGACTTGGCTTCAATACCTAAGAAAAAATGAAGAGAACCAAGTTCCTTCATGGCAAAGGGAACTTTCATTGCTGAGATAAGAGTAATAATATCAGCTGGGTTACTACCTGTGATGAGAATATCATCCACATAGACTAAGACTATCATGATATGGCCTGAAGAATGATATACAAACAGTGAGTTATCAGCATGACTGTTACTAAACCCATACTGAATCAGAAACTTGGAAAATGTTGCAAACCAGGCTCTGGGTGCCTGTTTCAAGCCATAGAGAGCCTTGTTTAACTTGCAGACATGATGAGGAAGGGAAGAATCTGTGAAACCTGGAGGTTGAATCATGTAAACCTCTTCTTCAAGTACTCCATGCAGAAATGCATTTGAGACATCAAGTTGTTGAATTTTCCAACCAAAGTGTAATGCTAAAGAGACAACAATCCTGATTGTGGGTTGCTTAACCACAGGGCTAAACGTCTCAAAGAAATCAAGACCTTCAACTTGATGAAAGCCTTTGGCAACCAACCTAGCTTTGTACCTAGCCACGCTTCCATCAGCTTTATGTTTGATTTTGAATACCCACTTACAGCCTATGACAGATTTCTGAGGAGGTAATGAAACAAGATCCCAAGTATGTTGAGATAGAAGAGCATTATACTCTTCAGACATAGCAAGTCTCCAATGGGACTAATTCTCTCTGTCCGTAATACCGTCGATGCCGTTTGTGCAAGAACTTTCCTACACAAAAGCGCCGACGAGGCCTGGAAAATTTTTGAAACTTTAAGCGAGAACTCGATGCATCAGGCTGTGTCGGTACGTTCGGAAGGATATCTTCTGATAACTACATAATTAACCATACCCAGAAAAGACACTCTAGCTTGATCACCACTTCAATCCACTTGTTGATCCCTTCATTCTGAAAACACAGTCTTATATATGCTCACACCAGGCTCAGTTTAGCTTGCAGTTGCACCCCTGGCATAAAATTCATCATTTTGTGGAAAGAGATCGAGTTGTACCAAATATGATCGAGATATCAATAATAGTCGTCCTCTTTGGACTAGTTGTACTTGCCATTTTTCTATCCTAAACATGTTACTTACAGCGAGCCCTAACTAATCCTATTTCACGGTGTACAAATATTTCGAATAGCTTGACTCTGTACTAAAATTTGATAAATTGCTCAGAGCTAAAACTAGATAGGAACATAAATTGTGTACCCAAAGCCGAAACTTAACAAAAATAAGTTTGGGCACATGTATAATCTCAAAAAATGAATCCGAAATTGGAACAAAACACCAAAAGATTTGAAACTAAACCAAAATTGGATATACCATTTAGATAATATAGGATGTAGAGAACGAGTGTATATATGTATTTCAGGATTGTGATTTGAAGAAAATGAATATCTTTAAGTCATTTAGAAAATTCATTTCTATTCTTTTTCATTTCGATCCATGTATTTGTACAAATTAACTAGGATGCACTTAACATATTGCGAGTTTAAATTGTGTATATTTTGCTTGGTTCCTTTAAAAGAAAACAATATAAATTATGCTTAGTTTATTTGTGTTTCTTAAGAAAGAAATTAGGGAATATTAATGTCACTATTGAATTTATTTTACTTGTTTACATGGTGTTTTATAGTTATATATAATTTTAATCATTTTTGTTCAGCATAACTTATAAAATTTATTACACTAAAATTTTAAAATTATTTTTTAAAAATTCGAACTAGACCTTATCTGCATATACAACAATGGGAGGCTTGATCTAGGTCCCCTAAGGTTGGTCCTTCTTGGTTTAAAAGACAGCCCATTAACAAGAAACCCCACAAGCTAACATGACCACCATCATGAGCCACCACCAGCATCATCAAGCCACCACCACCATCACCACCACCTTTCGACACCACTACGAACCACCACCACCACCATCGCGAACAAGCACCGTCATCATCATCAACTTTCGATCTTAGATCTAGAGTTTCAGCCTCTATCTTTAATATAAAACGAGCTCGTGGTTGTCTTCTAGATCACAGATCTAGAGTCTCTATTTTTTCTTCATTTTTTGGTGTAATTTTTTTGGAAATTTATAGTAAGTGAAATTTTACTTACTATATTTTGAAGTGAATTTTTTTTTAGTTTTTAAGTGAAGATCTTAAGTGAAATCTCACGTATTATAAGTTAAGTTAAGTGAAATTTCACTTAATTTTGATTTGAACACATTTCATCACTTTCAATTAAATATAGTAGTAAAAAATTGATCAATAAAACCTACTAGTTCATAGGTGTTTTTGTGAGAAGGAAAATCATATATCCTAAGTGAAATTTTGCTTATAATGTCTGAAATCCTAAGTCAATATTCACTTAGGATATATAATCTGAAGTGAAATTTGACTTAGGATTTCTGATTTCACTTAGTAGTATGTTCTTCTTCTGTAGCACAACTCTGCTCCGATTCAGAAGAGAGGTGGATACCACAATCTGAACTGTATTGACTACACGTAGAAAAAATATGTCTTTTGCGTCGAGTAACAACTAGTGAAATTGAAAGCATAGTCTTGTTGTGTTGCTTTGAAAAGACAATGGTGTATGAATTTGTGATATATCAATATGTGATATCTATATATATGTATATATACTTATAGAGAGAGAGACAAAGAGGGAGACAAAGAGAGAGAATTAAGAAAGTCAAGTGTTGTGGTGTTCGCCGGAGATCGATGGCAAGGTGGTGGTCGCCAGAGATGGCGAGGGTGGAGGCCGAAGGTGGCAAGGGTGGTGGTCGGAGGTTGTGTGGAGTAGTGGTAATGGTGACTAGGGTTTGGTTAGGGCTAGAGGTTAAAGATGAGGGTATTTTGGTCTATAGACATTGGGAGAACTTATCCCAATGTGTATTTTAAGTTGTCATTAATCCCAATAAAACTTCTCTTAATGACCTTTTTACCAATTTCCCTATAACATATACACTAAAATTAGGATGTAGGTTATGGGTAGAACTTTTTTAAAGAATCACAATTGGTTTTATACTAGTTTATCGAAATCGAAGAAGTTATTGGTACTTCAAAATTGAACCAAGGCACCCTATAGTACTAGTCTTAGAGCATGTGGTACCATGCATTTCCATGAAGTATCAATAGTAATTTCCTAAATTATTTCATATTTAAGATTGAGAAGTATAGGCAGAGGTGTAAAGCGTGCCGAGCTGGCCAGCTCAGCCCACCAAATGACGGGTTAAGACGAGTTGCAGGTTAGGTTGTAATGGGTCTGTGTTCCAAGCGGGCCGGGATGAGTTTGGATACTAATGGATGGACCCAGACCGACCCACATGGCACAGCCCTAACGGGCTAGGTTGGACTGGGTGGGGCTGAGATGGGCTGGGTTGGCGGGTTAAGATAATAAAATTAATTATTGTGAAAGCATTTCTCAAATGGACAGGTGGAGTAGTGGGTGAAGGAGTCTACTTTATATAAGAGGTTGGTTTCAAAGCCCTCCCTACACTATAGTGCATTTTATGCTAAAAAAAACACTTAGTTTATGTTGGGTCATGGTTTGGGCTGGGTTGAACATGGGTTCATACGCGTGTCAAGCCTATCTGGGTTCGTTGTTTAAAATTAAATGTAGGATCAGCCCGGCCCATGTTTAAGTGCTAGGCTTCACGGACTGGACCTAATGCCGACTGGGTTGGTCTGTGTTAAGATTTTTTATGGACTGGGCTGGGTTAGGTTGGGCTAACCCAGCCCACATTACTCCTCTAATTATAGGGATAAAATCCACATTTTTGTCTATATGCATGTATAGATTATCCTTATAAAAGCTAGCACAGCATGTCGATGTCATGAGAGGCACTAAGGTTTCAAGCAAAGTTCCATTGTGGTTACAGAGATGTTGGTTGTGAGTCATTTTTGCGAAATAACTTCCATACATATTTTAGGCGTGGTTTGTTAGGGTCTGTCTCACAACAGTGGAAGTCAGTGCTAACTGTTGTGAGACAGAACCTAACGAACCATACCTAAATAAATGTATAGCAATCATGTCCCCATTTTTGACTCATACAGACATCTGACCAAAGTATCCTCCTATGGAAACTATTTATCCACACACATCAAGACTTTTACGGTAGCCCAAAAGCTTGTTTTGCCTAGTCTTCTTGTCTGCTTCACAAGGTTCTTTTTGCAACTTTAAATTGTATACTACTTTATCTTTATTCTTGACCTTTCTTAAGGGTTGTCTTGTTATTGATCATTACTTTCAAATATTTGACAAAGTATGACTCGCCTTATACTTTATTGTTGTTCAAATGTGTGTTGGTGTTCATTCCATTGCTTATGTAGTGCCCCCAAAATTAAGGTTATACCCCAAACATTTGACAAATTATTACTCACATTAGCTTCCTCATGCAAGTATGCTTCGTCTTCTTATACTTCACAAGATAAATCCATTTGTCTTCCTTGGACTTCTCGCTTTTTAAATTTCATCTTTTCTTGCTCTTTTGAATCAAAGAACTGATTCATGCTCACCCAAATTCTATCATCTCCGCCCACATAATTTATTGATACCATTTCCTTTACAAGTACTGTTTCTACATCTTTAGGATCCGCTATGCCATTATTAGTGGTTTCAGTCACGCCCCAAAATCCAGGGACGAGTCAAAGGGTCAAAGAAAGAGATCAAGGAGGAGAAGAGATCCTACGTGGACCAGAACTATGAATGAATTCTACGTGGATTCCAAAGAAAAGTCAAAAAGTCAAATATTGATCCATGAGGACCAAATGGGCCAAATATGGTCAATCAACATTGTTTGGTTTTTAATAGAATTTTAAAAGATAGTAATGAGGAGTCCCAATGAGGAAAAGATACATAGATAGAAGGAAATAGATAGAAGTTTGTTTTAAAAGTCACGTAATATAAGTTTTTGAGAGGTTGCAACCAAATGGTCCTTAAGAAATCAATTTTTTATCTTTCTCGTAGTCAACTATCCACAAGCTAAGTATAAACCAAATTAGATTTCAAAAATTTTAAAGTCTTGGAAAAAGTTACTATTCACGAGCAAAGGGTCTTTTGACCGGTCGACCAATACCCTTCGACTGGTCGAATGTCCCCTATCCAGGATTCTTACAAAATTTATAAGTTTTGTAAATTTTCTAAGTGTAGAACCTGTATAGCCATATCATAAACTTACCAGAATCACTCAAAGGAACAACGGGACATCTGAACCAACATGAGCACGATTTAAAAAGTATCTAAGTTAAAAGACTAACAAGTGTCCAAATTAACACAAATAAATATTTAATGTTAACATGCACCAATTGGCGACTCAAGGTCCCAATTACAAGTCTGATTACATTAAGTCAAAAATTAATTCTAATATTTTCTAAGTAAAGGACTAAACATGTGCCCGAGTTAAGTATTAACGAATTTAACTACAAGATTCAAATTCATTACAATATCTTTTTAAACAAAACTAGAAGTTTGAAACATTTTCAAAAAATATTATTCTTTTCAAAAGAAATCTTCAAAGTGTGACGTCAGACGTCTAGTAACTCTTGGGCCTTGACCAACTTGATAAACCCTGAAAAATGGTTTGTCATTTTTATGATAACGACGGCTCGTAAGAAATATTATCGAGATATACTACAATTTCCATAACTAAAGATAAAATATGGTGCTATGAATGTCACTGCGGCAAATGCAAGTGAAGAAAGCCCATAGTCCATGCATGTTATGATCACTCGCCTCGGTACTGGACTATGAATGACCCCCACTGGGAATGTATCATACCAACCTTCCGATAGCTAGTCAGCCATAAGTTGGTGTTTGGAACATTCTTAGATATGTCCACCCTGTCTCACCTCTTAACCCACATTCGGATTTTTATCACAATTGTCCCCTCTTTGGGATCTATCCCCTCGGGGATTTCTCATGCATATGTCATGTCGAGCTATGAGTTTTGCCTATTTGGCCACAATGCTTTAAATCCCTTGATTCCTCATGCCAAATGCCCATACACACGAATGTCATTAAAATTTCTAAATCAAGATTTAATATCAACGAGCATTTATTAACAATAATGAAATAATTGATTCATAATACTTCAATGTAGTTTCTAAACTTTTAAAGAAACAGTAACACATAGTTCTAGAATTCCAGGAGCACACAAGTTAACACTTTAACATACTCTTTACTTTAAATAAAATAGATACATAATCATTTGAGCATTTAAATCTTCAAATCAACATATAAGCATTTTTAACATACTCTAACCCAATAATTTAATCACATAAGTATTTAACCACTAAACATACTTTTCACTTCAAATCAACATTTACATAAGCACTCAAGCAATTAATTTCCCAACTCAACATGTATATTTATATCTAACATGCTTTTAACCCCAAATTGATAAACAAGTAGCAATTAAACATTTAGGGCAAACTAAAGCAATCAATCAACTTGACATATATAATTATATATATATATATATCATTTCAACACAACTTAGGGAGGAATAATCACTAGCTTTACTAACTCCCACAATTTCTAACATCAAAACACAAATTAAGTCTAGACATGGTTTTCATAGTATAGCAAGATAATAAATCCTACCTTGGTGTTCTTCAAAAAGAAACACCCAAAACATAGTTCCAATGTAGGAAGAATAAAACCGAAGTTATAGAGCTTCCAAGAACAAGAAATTTGAAAAACCTTCTTCTTCCTCTAGGCCATAACTTGAGCTAGAGAACACCAAAATGGAAAATGGAAACACCAATAGGAAGCCTTAATTGAGAGGATCACTTTTGCTTCAAATAGTCTTGCTCCAAAATTGAATTTTTAAACCAAATGGAAGCTTGAAATGTGAGTAACAATGGAGGTTTTTGAGTACTTCTAATTATCTAGGAGAGAGAAAGAGAGATAGAGAAGATAAGGAAAAGAAAAAGAAAAAGGAAAAGAAAATGAGAGGGAGAGAGTGGCCGGGTACGAGGGAGGGGACGAGAGAGAAGTGGGAAGCTTCCCAAAGAAGCTTGGTTGATAGGATGGGTGTGGGTCCCACGTGTCACACGCATACACAAACACAAAATATATATATATATATATATAAATGTGTACACACATGTGTACCACTTAAATGCAAATGTGATACCACAAAATCAAATGTGATACCAACATGTATCAAATTAAAAAATACATTGTCCCAAATCAAGACCCGCATTGGTTCGAAATTACCAAAGGACCCTTTATTAAATTCGGGGTTTCTACAGTTTCACTTTCCAAGTTTGGTGGAAATGTGAACTTCAATCTATCACATGAAAATGAGTCAACTAGCATTTCTTCTGTTAGAATTATTTGTGGGCTATTGGGTCACCCACATATAATCATGGACCCGGGGTCCAATGGGCTTTGCTTAACCTCCAAGTAATCCTATAAAGATTAGTATTGGAAACCAAGTAAAACCCTAAGCCATAGGGGATATGTACATATATATGATATATACATAAGAGATATTATAAGATAACACAATCTCTCCCTCTCCTAAAAAATTCTACGGCTCTCTCTCTCCCTCTCTCCTTTGGTGTTCGTTTCTCTCTCTAGCTTCAATCACACAAGAAGCTTGGGACTTAGCATGTGGATACAAAGGGGGTGTCTCTAGTAGGCATTCTCATGACCAGTTCGAAGCCTAAGAATGTACGCAGATGTAGTCCAATCGCAGCAATTTGTGAGGTTCTTGTCGGGTTCGTAACAACGCCGTTAAATCGATTCGTCAGGTTAATTCCGCTAGGTACGTCCTATGAGATCCTTAGATCGTTGATTCACCCATGTATTGCACCCAAAACAGATGTGCCATTGATGAATTTTGAAGGTTTTTAGAAAATTATCAAAACTTGATTTCAAAGTGGGTCTATCTAAAAACTTTTACATTTTTTTTGAATATTTTATGTTCGATCTGTTCTAATACATCATAAGAGTCCTCCCATGAAGTAGCATACGTTAGATATCTCTGTGGTACAAGAATTAGCAAAACTTATTTTTGGAACTTAAAAATCAAGTTTTTTCAAAACTTTAAGCCAGTTTTTCGAAAAATCTAGACGTCCAATGATGCTTTTTATAGCATAATCTTAATCTATGTCACGAGGGCTTTCCAATGATATAAAATTTGTCAACTTTGGACAACTAACGAAGCGAATACGAGTCCGCGAAGTAGACCCGCCCTCCCCCCCCCCCCCCCCCATTGCTGTGGGTTTTTTTTCCTCTGGAGGAAGAAGAAGACCAGCAAGTGGCCATCCCCGCTCGTGCTGGTGGCGCAGGTAGTGGCGCGAGCCCCACTCCAGCTAGTGCGGGTCCCCCTCTGGGTTCTGGACCTCAATATTTTTTTTAATATTTTTCTAGAAAATTTATTTACTTACTAAATAATTAAAACAGTTGCTGCAATTTAAATAAATAAGTTTTATTGATTTAAATCTGTTTAATAGCTTTAAAATTCTGGAAAATTAAGCAAAAATTATATTTTATTTTTTCTGTATTGAGGACACTGTGAGGGACCAGAAAAAATTTAAGTGAATTATTTCTTTGTTTTAGATTTTTTAGAGCATTAAAGATGTGTTTTGTTTTTGTTTTTAATTGCTTAAAATATCCAAAATAGAATAGTAATTTTTGAGATTAATATATAGTGTTTTATACACTGTATGGGGACATGAGAAATTTTTTTATAATTGTCTCACATATTTATGATGTTTTAGAGCATTAAAATCGTGATTAAGGTATTATTTTAATTGCTTAAAATATCTAAATATTGTTATTAATTTTTGTAATTAATATTATGTGTTTTGTACACTGTTTGGGGCCATATGAAACTCAAGGGAGATTCTGATTCCTTAAAATTTTGTGTTTTGGGGAATTTACATTTTTTTTTTGTTAATTTGTTTGACAAAAACAGTTTAATTGGTAAAATTGTTTTAATTTTTATTTATAACCATTAATTCTGGAAATTCTTTGTTAATAATGAAAAGTCATTTTTTCAGCTATTTAAAATTTCCATGTGGCTTTAAATTATTTTTGTTAATTTATAAGCCATTGGTTTAATTGGTTTTAAATAAATTTAAAACTTTAAAATTGCTTTAATAATTGAAAGAAAAATTTAGAATATTTCCTTAGCTTATGGGAGCTAACCAGGCTGTTTATTTTATTATTGCAATTGTATTTAGAGGCTCATTGTGTTGTTGGTCACATTAATATTACTTTTGTTTGTGATTGGTTGACCCCGAGACCTCTAATCCTCCTCCTTAAATGGGGCGAAGGATTATTCCATTCATTTAATTGGACTGCATGAGTGCTTGTTGTGCGATTAATTCACTAATTAATCTGGAATAAATGAATGGACATTTAATTGACAATTTGTAGAGCTTGTGTTGTCATTGTTGTATGTTTAAGGATGTTCTTGTATATGTTTATGAACAAAGTATCCCTATTTTTTTGGGCCATAAATGTAATGTGAAGATGAGTATTCTTTACTTTTTGTATTAGAAAAGTCTATTTGTAAAGGGATGATTTTCTTTGTTCATATTTCATACACTTGAATTACCTTAGTATGAGCTCTAGGTTGTCAATTCGGGCCCACGTGGGGTCCATGCACATTTATGTGTGTATGGCACATTTATTTATTTTAATCACTGTGGATGATGTTAGATTAGTAATGAACTATCTATATATATTTGTTTAGAAAAATCATGTGAAATATTTTCTTAAATTACAAAAGTAAAGTGATGACTATGAGCATAGCAAATTTTCGATCTTGAAATTGTGATAAGAGGAATTGTTTTTATAATTGGATTTTAAAACAAATATTTTGAAATGTGCAATATAATAATATCAAAAACCTTGTGCATGTTTTTTAATGTAGTAATGGCCACCAATCAATTAGTTGCTGAACTTACAAAAGATAACAAACTGAATGGACTTAACTATGACCTATGGAAGATCAAAGTGGGCTTCCTATTGAAAGATTAGGAGCTGTTGCAGCACACTGAGACTTCAATAGTCCAACCTGTTATGCCAAAAGATGGGCCTATCGCTGAGATCTCGAAACCAACAATGTTTGGCATAAAAGGGATAGTCGTGCACGCATCATATATTTTTAGTATCATGAACGACGATAGCATGGTAGAGTATCAACACTACAAAGTTACCAAAGAATTATGGGACCAATTGAAATTTGATTTTGGAGGGACAACAACAGCTAGGCTTAGGAGCCTGGTGTTGAAGTTCGAGGTGTACCGGAAGGATCTTAAGCACTCAATGACTTAACATCTTAGAATGATGTCTAGAATGATTGGTGACCTTCGAACCGCTGGTAATGTCCTCACAGATGAACAACAGATTCAAGTTGTGATTCGTTCATTGCCTAAATCATGGGTCCACATAAAGCAGATTTTAACCCACAATTAGAATATCAAGAATTTTGCAGATATTTCTCGACATGTGGAGTTGGAGGCAGAGCGCCAAGAGGCGAACCGCATCACTGCACTTATGGCTAGGACTTCCATTAGTAGAGATGACCGAAAGGCTAATGGGCCTGAAGGGAAAGCCAAAGGTAAAAAGGTGCTGAGACAAGGTGGGGCCAATAAGTTGACTCCAAAGGCTAGTAAAATTAAGAAGCGAAAAGGGAAGCGTGCTGGCAAGAAAGACCCTTCTAAGCTAAAATGCTTCAACTGTGGTAAAAATGGATACTTCGCTCATGACTACACTGAGTCGAAGAAGGTAACTTTTTAACCAAACTCTCTCTATACTTTGGTAAGTTCACATGTCTTAATTGCTCATTCGCCCCATGATTGGATTGCAGAAACAGGAGCAACCCGACATGTGACAAGAGACAGAAGCAGTTTTGTAGATTATCGAAGAGTTCCAGTTGGTACCAGTAGTGGGTACATGGGGAATGGGGCTTGTGAAGAAGTATTGGTAGTCGGTTCGTACCAGCTCCAATTGCGCACCAGATGCACCTTACTTCTACAAGATGTGCTCTACGTCCCTGGAATCCAATATAATCTACTTTCAGTTTTAGCACTTTTAGACTTAGGATATGTTTTTCATTTTGGTAGTAGCAAGATGGATATTTTATTTGATGGTAGTATTTTGGACATGGTCATTTATCAAATACTTTCTTTAGACTTGATTTGTTTAATTCTATTTCTTCTATTTCTATGGTTGCTGATTCAAATAAGAATGTTGACTCTGTGACATGGCATGCTAGACTTGGACATATAAGAGGAGATAAGATGACCAGATTAGTAAGAGAATGACTTCTGGGTCCACTCACTAAGGTTGACCTACCTACGTGTGAGTCTTGCCTCGCTAGCAAAGCATGCCGCAAAGCCTTTTGGTAAGGCTACCAGAGCTACTCAGTGCTAGAACTAGTTCACTATGACATATGTGGACCAATGAATGTGAAGGCCCGTCATGGCGCTTCCTACTTCCTTACTTTTATCGATGACTACATGCGATATAGGTATGTCGACCTAATGTCTCACCGCTATGAAGTATTAAATTATTTCAAATGCTTTGTAGTAGAGGTAGAGAAGCAAAACAAAAGACTTTAAAATCTTTTTGAACTGAAAGAGGTCGCGAGTACTTATCTGATCAGTTCAAGGAACTGTGTGAGGAAAAAAGGGATACACAGACAACTCACTATTCCGGGAACTCCGTAAGAAAATGGTGCTGCAGAGAGAAGGAATAGAGCACTTCTAGATATGTCTAGATCTATGATGGCGCATGCCAACCTCCCAATATCATTCTGGGGGGATGCACTTTTGATTACAGCCTACATACTCAATAGAGTGCCTTCATAGTCAGTTCCTTCTACCCCTATGAGTTCTAGAAAGGCGAAAAAGCCTAATTTAGAGCATTTACGACCTTGGAACTTATCAGGATATGTTCACAATACAACCCATAAGTATAGGAAACTTGGCCTAAGAGCTAGAAAGTATATCTTTATAAGATATTTTGATTGCTCAAAAGGTTATGTTATGTATGGTGAACATCAGGATGGAGGAATGATAGAAAAAGAGTCCCGCAATGTTGATTTTATTGAGAATGACTTCCACAGTATAGGTGATGCCAAAAGAGATCTTGACCTCTATGAGATGGAGGATGTTGTAGATGCCATACCATCTTTAAGCGAAGGTGGGAGATTGAAATTCCACATCTAGTAGTCGCTAAAAATGGTACGAGTCTTCAGTCGAGTGGGAGTACACCGCTAGACGCTAATGGGAGTATACTAGATAGTGGGAGTGTACCACTAGGCATCCAAGATTCTCATATGGTACACCATAGCAGACGAGGAAGAGTTCCACGTTAGCGGTTTGAAATTGAGGGAGAAGTTCTTATATGTGCAGTAGATGATGATGAGCCTACTTCCTATAAAGAAGTGCTTTCTTCTTCAGACAAGTTTGAGTGGAGAGTTGCTATGCAGGAAGAGATGAGCTCTATAGACAAGAATAAGGTCTGGGAGTTGGTTGGTATTCTACCTGACCGTAAGACCATTGGAAATAAGTGGGTTTCAAAGTCAAACGCAAGGCAGATGGTTCAATTGACAAGTATAAAGTGCGCCGAGGGACGAAAGGTTATACCCAAAGGGAGGGTATTGACCATGGAGACACATTCTCCCCAGTGGTGAGATTTCTTCTATATGCCTTATACTTGCAATCGTCGCACAGTTAGACTTAAAACTTTTCCAGATGGACGTCAAAATTGCATTTCTCAATAGAGAACTAGACGAAGAGATCTATATGGATCAACCCATTGGTTTCATAACCAAAGGGATGAGCACAAGTTGTGCCGTCTTACAGGATCCATTTACGGTCTCAAGTAATCGTCAAGGCAGTGGTACTTGAGGTTCCATAACTCAATCACCTCTTTTGGTCTTGAGATGATAAAGGAGGCCACTGTGTGTACAAAAAATAGTCCAAGAAGAGTGTTGTAGTTCTTTTTTTTTTATGTCAACGGCATCCTTCTTGCTGGGAATGCGATGAGTTCCATTGTCGACACTAAAGAGTGGTTGTCCTCTCAATTTGAGATAAAGGACATGGGTGAGGCCAACTATGTGTTGGGTGTTAAAATTGTGAGAGATCGTTCCAAGAAACTCCTTTGGTTATCTCAAGAGACTTACATAAAGAAGGGATTCACCTTAACCTTAGAGAAGGGATTCACCTTAACCTTAGATCATTGTCCGAAGAATGAAGAAGAAAAGAGTGCAATGTCCAATGTACCATATGCATCTACTATAGGGAGTCTGATGTACACTATGTTGTGTACTCTTCCAGACATCTGCTATGCAGTCGGTCTAGTTAGTCATTACCAGAGTAACCCTGGTCCATATCTATAGACACCCCATTTTGTCGGCTATCAGATTTAGGAGACCCATAGCTTGGTGGTTCACAATGATCGAAAAAAGACTCAAAAGGACTCCTGGAAGTTAGTTCAATTTCTCAAAATGCTCAAAATGACCAAAATGCCCATGAAAGCCCAAAAACTCCCAGATTTGGTCCAAAAGTTCTGGAAACATGCTATGTCGTAAGAAAAGTAAAAAAATGAGTTTTTAAGTAAAATCAGAAGAAATCGTCAGCTCCCAGAGACCCCCGGAAGTCCCGGAAGTTCACGGAAAGTCTCCGTTGACCGGTTTGACCAGGTTTGACCAAGGTTGACCGAAATCGTCCAAATTCGCCAAGATCATTCTAGATCATGTGGAAAGTCTTAAATGAGTTTTAAAAGAAGATCACACCAAAACGTCAGCTCCTGGGAGCTCCTAGAGGTTTCCAAAACTTTCCTGGAATCCCAGGTTTGACCAGTTTAACCAAAATTTGACTTTGAAACTGGAGCACTGTAACAATTTTCAAATATTTTTCATAGATACTAGAGGTCAATAGCTTTCCGACGGTATATCGCACATAATTTTTGGATTTCAAATGAATCTATTATGAATTTCCGAAGGTGGAAAAGACAATTAAATCGACTTTTATCACAAATATCGCAAAACTTTTCAAAGTAACCTATCTCCAAACTATTTTTTATGTAAAGTAGACTCCATTACCTTTCGAACGGTATATCACAACCTCAATTTGGAGTTCGTATACATTTTCTGTGAATTTCGGACGAAATAGGGCATTTTCGCGAATACCGGAACCTCTAGGGGCCTAAACGTAAATTTTTGGCATCTGAGGAGCAGTGCCGCGGTGGCACTGGGCCACTACCGCGGCGGCACTCTCCTCCAGAACAGTCCATTTTTGCAATTTCTTTTGGGGGTCCATTTTGATTAATTAGAAATCAAAACGACCTAGCTCTATGTTTTCAGTTGTTTGGGACCAATGTGAGTACTTCTAAAACCCCAAAACCATCCCAAATTAGCCTATATAAACCCCCCATTGCTCTTCATGTTGGGGGGGCCAAGTGAAAAGCTTGATAAAGTTGTAGAGAGAAAGAAAGATAGAGATAGATTTAGAAGTGAGAAAGGAGCATCCTCCTACTATTTTTCTATAAAAAGTGAGTTTCAATCTTGTTTTCCTCCACTATTCTTCTATATATTTCATCATCAATACACCCAACCACCATTTCTCTAAGCATTTTTTAGTTGGGAAGCTACTTCCATGTCCAAATGTCAACATCTATGAGTGAAACACCAAGCTACAAGTCCAATATCACATTAATTATCATCTATTGACTGTTATTTACTTGCTTGTTCATATTATGTTCATCTGTTCCTAACCTCATTTCTTTTTTGACATTTTTATTTACTTACTAGTTCATCATCCTCTAAATGATGACATGAAGTTTGAGGTGAGTGAATCCTTATGGATAGTAGCTCTTGACCTCAAAAACATGTTTGATAGATGATGATTATAACTTCGATACCTCCAAGGTATCCTTGAAGTAATGTTCAAAATAAAAATGAATCTCTCCAATAATATTTGGGGTTCTTGATGATGAGTTTGATGTTGATATTCCAAGAGGTTATAATCTCTATTTGATGTTGAAAATATACTTTCAAAACCTCAATTTCAAAACCCCTCTCAATCCCTCTCATTGCAAGAAGAAAAATTCAAGTTTTTTTCCCAAAATCTTCAAAACAGTGAGTCAAAATAGTGAGTGATCTGAGTTCAAAGATTTCTATCGAACTCAATACTCAATGTATGGATGCAAGACCACTTGGAAAATCTTCCTAACTCATTAGAGAACGCACATAACTTTTGGTTTGACTTGGAAATACTTGAAAATGGTCCATTTGGACCCAAACATTCTCTCCAAATATTTTGTTTTTGCTGTCACAGCAACTTGGTCTACTTTCAACTTGTTTTACAGAAAACTTATTTAAAGGGGGTGGTCCTAACGTATTTTTTCTTTTAACATCAGTGTCTTAGGGAACTGTATGTATAATATGGGCCTCTACATATTTTGTTTTCATTTTCTAAGATATTTTGACATTTCAGTCGACAGTACGAACTCTATTTCTGAGTAACCTCCATTGTTAATATGATTTCTCTCAATCTATAATAGTTATAAAATATTGGCTTTTTGGGTCGTGTTTTAGACACAATAAGGAAGATCTCAATAAAAAATCATTCATTGAAAATATTCCTAACCCCTCTTTTCCATTTTCACAAGATCATGTTACTGTTCTGTCCACTATTCATAGCAAGCATACTTTTACTTCCATCCTTTGATTTGATGCTTACATGCACTCCAAATTAGCTCATGTCTTAGGAAGTAGTTCATACTACATTTGTACATATCCCATGATGACCTCCTTCATTCATTCATACACATTCTAGACTTTTAAGTCATTCTAGGAATCTATGAACACAAAACACACTACAACCTTGGCACATTCTAGATACATACATTGCATTCATGCAAGATTTGGGGTTTTTTTAACTCCTAATCTAACAGGAATGATCATGATCACACGTTCATGCTTCCCCTCGATCTAATCATCCTTTTTCATCCGTCCCGAGGATTGAGAGATCTTCTTTTCTCAAAGATTAGCATGCATCATTCTAGCTTGCTAAGCATATTTTGATTTCTTTGTTTATTTGTTTCAATAACAATTCATGTCCCCCTTCAGATTAGAAAGCTTTATTACTTGATATGTGATTAGACGATTTTTCCTAGGTTTGTTTTGTGTGATCTTTCACTTTAAATTGTGTGATACTTGGCTTAGATATTATGAATGATATCTTATCTTTAAATCTTCTATTTCAAATTTTCTTATGTGATTTAATATACTATCATAGTATTAATTGTTGAACCATACATAGTATAAGATGATTATTTGGATGCTAATTGAGGCCCGTCGAAAGACGGGGCGAGTTGAGGGTGTTTTAGTCGCGACAAAGGCTCCTTCCTCTCTCGTACCAAAACCCCGAGCCAAGTTCTTTGGTTATGAAGGGCCGGTGCCCTTTATCCATTTGGGTGAGTCAAAATTAGGTTTCTTGGTTCCTTGAAGACCAAGTGGCGACTCTGTACCATTTTTCAACATAACCATTTTCCCTTTTCAAAACAATCTCAAACAAACAAGTGGTGGAATGCCGCGTGTCCACAATTTGGCGACTCTGCTGGGGATTTTTTTATTTTAAAACAAAATAATACAGAGGTTTGACTCACAAGAAGCATCCTTAAAATCATCTTTTTACTGTGTCTGATTCACCGCATTGCACTTTGCATTTTTCCCCTTCGACTGTGTCTAAAACGCGGCGCTGACATTGTTCAGGTCTTGCTGTGCCAGGGCACAAGTCACCGTTGATGCTGTACCTTCCAAGGTATATCAAAAAGAGTAAACACTTATGTACTGTCTCTCTGACGGCATATTGGAACTCTCGTCAACGGACCCTCATTGACTAAACCCAACCTTTGCATATAGATTCCTATAGAACCTTTCATAGGGCTGTTGATTTATCTTTTTAGATAGGACAATATGATATAACTGCTGTATGCCCTGGTGGGATTACCTGCGCAGTGTAGATGCTTATATGGCATAGAACATAACCTCTTTCTTATGATTCCCAAGGCAATCACTCACATGTGATCACATTGAGTTGACCTGCCTAGGCACCATGACAAGGATGTCTGCTCCACGTTCACAAAGATATACACCGCAAACCTTGTTTGTTGGTCAAAAGACATAGGAGTATGAAAACTTGGTAGACAGTATGATCACCGTCATCCAAATCTCCCAAATTTCCCAGATATAACAATTTCTCCCAGAAACTCTGTCCGATTTTCCCAAATATACCAGTTTTTCCCAGAAACTCTGTCTGAATTTTCCAGAAATACCCAAAGTAGCTGTTTTCCCAGAAGCTCTACCCAAATCTCCCAGATTCTCCAAAAATCCCAACATCTTCGCCCAAATCACCTAGAAATGCCCAGATATACTTGTTTCTCCTAGAAACTTTATCCATATTTCTCAGAAATACCCAAAATACTAGTTTCTCCCAGAAGTTCAGTCCAATTCAACCAGAAATCCCTATTTCTCATAGAAACTCCCATAACCTCTGGAAATTCCTCCGAATCTTCCAAATCCCTGTTTTTCCCAGAAACTCTGTCCAAACTTCCCGAAATATCCCAAAAATTGTTGTTATCCCTTGTTGATTATACTGGAAAGTAAGGTTAGCACACTCTATATGGCTAGGACCTTACTTGTTTAACTGCTATCTGTTAGAAATAGGAGCATCATATAGATTAGGGCTTACATCCGCGTGCTTGTCTCACATGCATGCACCATTCCTATCGGTCTGCACGCACTATCTCAGTTCGTCTTACACAAGTTAGTCCACGTCTGTTAACATCACTGTCATTGTCTATCTAAAGTCGTCACTATCAGAATCTGATACACCCCTCCTCTCGAATCTGTAGGTTAGTATAGATTCCCGAAGTTAGCAACTGGGATCCTTATCCTGAGTCAGAAGTTCGAACAGTCATTTGGTCAAAATTAGCCCGCTAAGTCATTCCAACATGAATCAGGAAGAATTAGAAAACAAGGTCACTGAGTTGGGAGCAACCATAAGCCAGTAATCTGATCGCATGGCCCAAGTTTTGAGTTTTATGGAAGAACTGAAACAGCAGCAGCCACAGTACCCACATGGGTTCCCACCACCACCAGTAGGGTTCATGCCACCTCCACCTCCCGGGTTTGTACCACCTCCCGTCTTTGTACATAAGAATAACGGGGAGGAAGAATGGTTTCATGGGGTCCCGCCACCTGTATATGAGAAAAAGCTTCAAGAAAAGATGGATAAAGTAGACAAGCTGGAAAGTGTACTAAGAAAGAGCAAGGGGGTTAACGACTACATGCTAGATCTAGAAGGCCTGTTCGAACCCGTCAAAGTGAAATTGCCCGAGAACTTCAAAATGCCAGAGATTGATCCCTTCGATGGGACCGGGAACCCAAAAAGTCACATCAAGTTCTACATGAATATTTTCCAACCTATGGGATGCACTCATGAGCACATAGTTATGATGTTCCCTCAAACCCTCAAGAATGTCGCACTATCCTGGTTCCTGACTCTTGAAGCCTCCAAGACCCGAGTCTGGGAAGATGTTGCTAGAACTTTTATTGATCACTACTCTTACAACCAAGAGTTTGATGTCACCATCCGGGACCTAGAGACGACCAGGCAAAACATCATGAGTCATTCGCTGTGTTCTTGAGCAGATGGAGGAATAAAGTAGCCCAAATGATCCACAGACCTGTTGAGAAAGAGCAAGTACGTATGCTGGTCAAGAACATGCAACCAGTGTACCACAACAAACTATTCTACCAGTCTATCTCGACATTTGAAGAACTGTTTGAAATAGGCACCAGAATAGAGGATGCCATCAGAGAAAGGAAGTTCAAGAATGATGAACCCCATCACCAGTCCAAGAGACCCAACTATCCCCTGGCCACCTCAGAAGTCAGTGCGCTTAGTAACCAACCAATGGACTACCCTCTCTGTCCATACCAGTCTATTCTGCCAAACCGCCCAAAAGGCCCTCGCGAATTCTTCATACTTGATGTTCCCCTTTCCACAGCCTGGACTACCTACTCAGAAAGGGCCACCTACAGCTCCTTCCTCACAAGTCGCTACCGGATCCCATACCCTTCCACTACAACATA
Organism: Hydrangea macrophylla; assembly: GCA_033977485.1. Classification (NCBI taxonomy): domain Eukaryota; kingdom Viridiplantae; phylum Streptophyta; class Magnoliopsida; order Cornales; family Hydrangeaceae; genus Hydrangea; species Hydrangea macrophylla. Next base: position 76,114,852 of record CM066988.1, on the reverse strand, counting down.
AGCCTATGATGTGCTTACCACCAAAATCTAGGCCATGCCACCGATCAATGCATCCGCCTCCGTCATGACATTCAGAACCTCATAGAGGATGTATCCCATCTTAATCTTATCCACTATCTTGGGTTAGATCAACCGCTCGAGTGATCCCTTTGATGATGCCAATGAGTGTTGAAGCTATGCAGTAAAGTGATGGTGTTTGGAACTTCTGCTAAAAAAATAGAATAAGAATAATAAATGGGTCACAAAGAGACTCCATTTGAGACCAAGTCGAGTCTATATTTTTTGATCTTGTGGTCGAGCCTGTCTGTCATCGAGTTGTTGTGAGTTTGTATCGAGTGATGTAATCATCCTCTTGTGATGGAATGAAGTCTCATTTTGCCTAATCTGATGTGTGTAATCATAAGTGCATGAATCGCTGAACTGAAAATGTCACTTTTCAAATTACCATGGATATTACTCTGCTAATAAATTTTTGCATCAAACAAAAAAAAAGAACCCTGAAAAGGTCAAAGTCGATTTCACGCTGGCACCGATGAAGAGCCGAGAATTGAATAGTCTCACTTTAAGAATTCAAAGATGCTTTTGTTCAAATCTCGAAAAGACATACTTGGAACTGATTTGGGGCTTGCCCAACACCCTTTTCCACCATTTTAAAGCCTTGATCCCAGTCCAATCAAGAGCCATACAAACCTGTCAAATGCAGACTTAATCATTGTTGGTAGCCAAACATTTCAATGAGTTTCTTCCCCCTTAAAAAAAATGCTCGCTAGGTTGAAAACCCGAAAAGGGCACCTAGGCAAAAGTTAGAGCTGAAAAGGTATTGATTTCCAAGATTTGACCTTAGCCAGTCAAAATGATGGAGAAAATGAAAGAAAGAAATTCTTGATGAACAAATGAGAGAATCGTATGGTTCAAGGTACATCATAAAAATGTGCCTAGATCACATTTCCAAAGGCACGAAACAACCGCAAATAAATTCCGAGATCTGACATACACATTTTGGAATTCTAAGATTGCGATTGAAAGATCTTGCAAGAATCAACTACATGAAAAACAAAATTGACTGGCTAGGCGAAAGTGAAAAGGATCAATCCTTAAAGTAAAAAGAAAAGAAAGGGAGATCGAAATTGAATCCTCTTATTCAAAGCTACCACAAGTAGCTCAAGTTTGAACTTATTTGGCGATTGGTTTGAAAAACCCTCATACCTCAACCTTTCCAAAAAGACCTTGCCTTGAACTACGCTCAACCTGATTGCCACTCGGGGATACGTAGGCAACCGCATCGGTTCAGTCGACACCATCATAATCAACCCTCTTTTATTTCAAAGACCTTGCCTTGAACTACGCTCGACCTGATTCCCACTCGGGGATACGTAGGGAACCGCATCGGTTCGGTCGACACCATCATAATCAAACCAATTTCTTTTAAGACCTTGCCTTGAACTACGCTTGACCTGATTCCCACTCGAGGATACATAGGCAATCGCATCGGTTCAGTCGACACCATCATAATCACCCCCCTTTTCTTTCAAAACTTTGGCCCGAACTACATTGGACCTGATCCCCGCTCGGGGGTACGTAGGCAAACTTTCAAAAAGAAAAGAAGGATGGCTCGCTAGGTCAAAAATTCGAAAGGACGCCTAGGCAAAAATTAGAGCTAAATCCAAGGTGAGCAATAACAAAAGAGATAAAAGAGCTCGCTAGGTCACCTCACTGGTGCCTAGGCAAAAGTTATGAGCATTTGAGAGATTAAAGTCACGGTCCTTGCCTTAAGCCAGAAAATCACCTTCCACACTAGGGGAAAACTTCGGCTACCCGCCTCGTTTGCCTGAATTTTACTATCTACCCTTCATACAATGGGCAAACTTCGGTCACCTACCTCGTTTGCCCAAAACCTCCAATAAACCATTGTCCAAACTAGGGGCAAATTTCGGTCACCCACCTCGTTTGCCTATGAATTCTACTTTCTGCAACTTTCTTTAGACATGTGGGAGGTGCGTGTTAATTTTTGTGGTTACCGGATCAACGGTTTTCAATTTGACCCCCAAACCCCAAAAACTTAGTTTTTTATAGTTTATGAGGTGAAAAAGTTATTTTGTAGTGTATCTTGATAACCGTGAATTCGATTCCCGTTCCGTTTCTTCCTGTAACTTTCTTTAGATGTGTGGGAAGTGCGAGTTAAGTTTCGTGATTACCGGATCGACGGCTTGCATTTTGACCCCCCAAACCCCAAAAACTTAGTTTTTCATAGTCTATGAGGTGAAAAAATTGTTTTGTAGTGTATCTTGATAACCGGAAGTTCGATTCTGGTTCCGTTTCTTCCTACAACTTTCTTTAGACGTGCGGGAGGTACGAGTTATGTTTCGTGGTTACCGGATCCACAGTTTGCATTTTGACCCCCCAAACCCCAAAATCTTAGTCTAAAAGGTAAAAAAAGTTGTTTATTAGTGTATCTTGATAACCGGAAGTCTGATTCGCGTTCTGTTTCTTTCTGCAGCTTTCTTTAGACGTGTGAGAGGTGCTAGTTAAGTTTCGTGGTTATCGGATCGACGGTTTGCATTTTGACCCCCCAAACCCCAAAAACTTAGTTTTTCATAGTAGACGAGGTGAAATAGTTATTTTGTAGTGTATCTTGATAACCGTGAATTCGATTCCCGTTCCGTTTCTTCCTGCAACTTTCTTTATATGTGTGGGAGGTGCGATTTAAGTTTCGTTGTTACCGGATTGACGGTTTGCATTTTGACCCCTAAACCCCAAAACTTACTCTACAAGGTGAAAAAGTTGTTTTGCAGTATATCTTGCTAACCGGGAGTCCGATTTCCGTTCCGTTTCTTCCTGCAACTTTCTTTAAATACTATGGATTAAATTGTTGATTTTATTTGTGGCGCACAATATGCGTCACAAATAGTAGTTTATTTGTGACGCATCTGATGCGTCACAAATAGTAAGGATTTTATTTGTGGCGCACTATATGCATCACAAATTGATGGGATTTAATTGTGGATTTATTTATGGCGCACAATATGCATCACAAATTGTAGGGATTTTATTTGTGACGCATCAGATGCGTCACAGATTGTAGAGATTTTATTTGTGGCGCACCAGATGCGTCACAACTAGTAAGGATTTTATTTCTAGCGCACCATATGCGTCACAACTAGTAGGGATTTTATTTGTGACGCACCAAATGCGTCACAAATAAAGTCCAATAATTGGTCAACCTAATTTTTTTGTGACATTTATAAGTGCGTCACAAATACTGAATACGCGTCACAAAAGAATGATCTTTTGTGACGCGTTTGCGCGTCACAAAAAGTGCGCGTCACAAAAAACCATATTTGTTGTAGTGTATTGGGTCACCCACATATAATCATGGACCTGGGGTCCAATGGGCTTTGGTTAACCTCCAAGTAATCCTATAAGGATTAGTATTGGAAACCAAGCAAAACCCTAAGCCATAAGGGGATATGTATATACATATATGATATATACATAAGAGATATAAGATAACACAAGCTCACCCTCTCCTAAAAAAACTACGGCTCTCTCTCTCCCTCTCTCCTTTGGTGTTCGTTTCTCTCTAGCTTCAATCACAAAACAAACTTGGGACTTAGCACGTGGATACACAGGGGGTGTCTCTAGTAGGCATTCTCATAACCAGTTCGAAGCCTAAGAACGTACACAGAGTTAGTCCAATCGCAACAATTCATGAGGTTCTTGCCGGGTTCGTAACAACGTCGTTAAATCGATCCGTTGGGTTTATTCCGCTAGGTATGTCCTATACCCAACCCATATTCATGTGTGTGTACATAATTTACATCTTCTTCCAAAGAAAATCTTTTCAACATACTCAGATCCTTCGATTCCTCAATTTCATCAATCTTTGCCTTTTCTTCAACACTTTCTTCTTCATTTTCAACTTCAAATTGGTCTACAATTCGTATTTCTTCAAAATAATGAACAACATTTTCATCTTCAAAATCTAAGGGATTCGGCTCAAGAACTTCATAATCTTCCTCTATAAATTCATCTTCTTCACAATTCATTACCCATTATTCAGTTGGTAATAAGTCATGTCTACGATTAGAGCCGATAACATCAACCATTTTCCAAGCACGACTTGGAGAATTTGACTCTCCAATCTGCTTCCAGATCTATATTATCTTCTGCAATACAACAAACGCCTTTTCTTCTTTCTTTTCACGAACTTTCTTAGACATGTCATGACTTAGTTCGATCTTCTTCAACTACATCCCACAAATTACACCCTTTAAGGTGAGCTGTAAGAACAATCCTCATCTTCTTATAATTGGATAACATCAATTTCTCTGAAAGAAAATACATCTTTTACTTTGATATAGTGCCTTCCTAGATTGTTGTGACTTGAACACTTCAAAACTCCACGCTACTCTATTGTGTTGAAGCCTCTAAAATCACTTACACTCACACGAGTCTTCTTGAATCACCTTAGTTGTGATTCTCTTTTTCAAGGATCTCTATCCCAACTCTAATTCTTATCTCCCAGGATAACTGGCTCTAATACTACTTTGTTGGAATTGGGAGAAGAAAATTTAGTATTTGGAATAAAATTAAGTGAAGACTAGTAGAGAGGAACTTCTTTTTTGTATTACTATTGATCTTCAATTTTTCCCTTATTATAAATGACTTGAGGACACTCATATATATAGTCTCCTAACTACTATAATTACTACAACATCCAACTACTTCATTTTCTCAATATCCAATTACCTCATTTACTTAAGTACAACTATCACCAACTTCAAGATTATTCTGGATTATTTATTGAAACCTCTAGACACTTTGGACATAACAATTGGGGCTACTACATAGATAGAATAATAGAAATATTTTGGTCTTAAACTAAGAGCATCTCTTGGGCTAAATCAAGTTTATTTTTCAACATAGGCCAGGTTGGGCTAACCCAGCCCACTTTACACTTCAAAGTATATGGATAAAATCCACATATAATCCACATTTTTATCTATATGCAACTATGCGTGTGTAGATTATCCCTGTAAAAGCTAGCACGACATGTAGGCGTCATGAGAGTGACTGAGGTTTCAAGCAAAGTCCCATCGGGGTTATAGAGATGTTGGTTGTAAGTTCTTTTTTGGAAACAACTTCTATACATTTCTTTATGTGTGATTCGTTAGGTTCTGTCTCACAACAGTGAAATCCAGTGCTAAAAAATATTTAAAATTTTAAATGGTTTTTAGCGCTGAATCTCACTGATGTGAGACGAAACCTAACAAATCACACCTAAGTAATTTTAGACTAACATAGACATCTGACCAAAGTTTCCGCCTATGGCATCTGTTTTACAAGTAATGCTAGATGCACTCCCAAATGTACAACCCTGCTTAAAAATATTGGACTTCGTGCTGAAAGCATGCACACCCTGCACACCCCTTTTTTTGTGTATATACTTTTCAGCACGAGTTCTAACATTTTTAAGCAGAGTTGTGCATTTAGTTGTGCATTTAAGAGTGCAGCTAGCATTACTCCTGTTTTACTCATGCTCTGTCTTACTCACACTTCCAAAGGGGACAACTTAGGGTTCTATGCAGCCTTAAACTGACATATAAGAGTGTGGTGATGTATATATTCCTTTTCTATCTCTCTTCCTTCTGCCAATATTAGCATGCATGTTTTTGTATACATATTACACATATGTATCATGTCTAGCTTTGGCTACATAGAAGTAATGGGATGGCTACATAGCTTTGGACTAGTTGTACAGTTGTACTTGCCCTTTTTTCTTTTTTTCTTTTTTTCTGTCCCAAACATGGTACTTACGGCAAACACTAATTAACTAATTCTATTTCGCGGTGTACAAACGGTTCGGATAGTTGGACTCTTCACCAAAATCTGGTAATTGCTCAGGAGCTAAAACCAGATAGGAACATAAAATTGTGTACCCAAAGTCGGAACTTAACAAAAATAAGGTTGGGCACATGTATAATCTCAAAAACTGAATCCGAAACTGGAACAAAACATCGGAAGGTTTGAAACAAAACCAGGGTTGGATATGCCATATCGATTATAAAGAGTGTGTGTAGTTTAGGATTTTGATTTGAAGAAAATAATTATCTTTTAGTCATTTAGAATTAAATTTTTTCCTATTCTTTTTCAATTTGGTCTATGTATTTGTACAAATTAACTAGGATGCACTTAACATATTGCAAGTATAAATTGTGTATATTTTGCTTGTTTCCTTTCGAAAAAGAAAAAGACAGATTATGCTTAGTTTATTTTTGTTTATTAACAAAGAAATTAGGGAATATTAATGTGTGACTGTTGAATTTATTTGATTTGTTTACATGGTGTTTTATAATTTGAGAAATGATAGATGTACAACAAAAACCCACAACTAATTGCACAACCTGCTTAAAAATATTGGACTTCGTGCTGAAAAAGCAGTACACCCTTTTTTTTGTCTTTTTGTGTGTACAGTTTTTTCAGCACGAAGTCCAACAATTTTAAACAGGTTGTGCAATTGGTTGTGGGTTTTTGTTGTGCATCTATCATTGCTCTTATAATTTTTTATAATTTATAATTTATTTTTTGACTGGAATAACTTGTAAAATTTACTATACCGAAATTTTAAAATTATTTGAAATTATTTTTTTAAAACTTGGAACTAGACCTTATCTGGATATATAATATATATACCCCGAAATTAGGGTGTAGGATATAGGTAAACTTTTTGAAAGAATCGCAATCAGTTTCATACTAGCTAGGTTATCGAAACCGAAGAATAAGCGAAAGATAGAAAATTGAAAAATAGTAATCTCATAATGATCAGCGGTATAAAAGCATCTCCATGTCAATGCTAAATATTATTTATTTATTTTTTTTTTTATCTCAAACCTATATTTTGCGTTGCTACACTAATAAAATACTTCTATAATTTGGCATATATGTTCCAATGGTGCATTAATGCCAAACAAAAATACTATTTATTTGGTGGTAATGGAAAGGGAATCCATCTCACCTGTAAGTCGTTGAAGGTTCGAGTCTCAATGGGGGTAGATATTGGAAGAGTATTCCATTTCCTTGTATAGTGCATGATAAAAAAAATAAACAGATAAAAAAAGTTAGGATTAATTACAGAAATATCTCCTGTGGTTAGGCCTTTTATCAAATACCCCCTGTACTTCAAATTTTATCACTAATACCCCTTGTAGTTTGGACTAAAGTGAAACAGTTACTTTTTCCGTTAAAGTTAACGGAAAATTGATAAAATTACAAAATTACCCCTATTACATACTAATAACAACACCCTTATATGCTTAAATGTTTATTTAGGCATATGTGGAGCATTATTATATTATTTTGATATTACATTTGTTGTTAAAAACCATTATGTGGTCACTTAGGGGTACCTTTGTGAGAGCGAATTTGACACACACACACACAAAATTTTGGAGATAAATTTTTTTTTTTAGATCTTAGTACATCACTACACTGGATTTCACTGTGTGTGTGGTCAAGAGTAGATTATAAAAAAAAACTAACATATCACCAAGATTGTATGTGTCTAAGAGTAGATAAAAATAAAAAATAAAAAATAATAATATATCGCCAAGACTGTTTGTGGTCTGTGTCCAAGGGTAGATCAAAATAATAAAAAATTAAATAAATTTGCTCTCATGAATGTACCTCAAAGTGACTACAGGATTGTCTCCAACAAATATAATATCAAAATAATATAATAGTATACCACATATGCCTAAATAAACATTTAAGCATATAAGGGCGTTCTCATTAGCATGTAATAGGGGTAATTTCGTATTTTTACCCATTTTCCGTTAACTTTAACGGAAAAAGTGACTATTTCACTTTAGTCCAAACCACAGGAGGTATTAGTGATAAAATTTAAAGTATAGAGGGGTAACTGATAAAAGGTCTAACCACAGGGGGTGTTTCTGTAATTAACCCAAAAAGTTATTATAGCAATGTCAAAGGTTCTTCAGCTGCTTAGCTTCAATAGATCGATGCATTGGAGATGACCTTCCATATTGAAAATATGCAAATGATAAATTATGAAAATTAATATTGGTACTCCAAAATTGAACCAAGAAAATCCATGGTACCACTCTGACTGTATGTGATATCATGCATTTCATGTGCTCTATGGAAAGCCAATTGTAATTTCCTAAATTATTTAGGATTTAATTTGAAAAGTATAGGGGTAAAATCCACGTACAACCAAATCCTTGGTAGCCCAAGTGGGGAGGTGGACCAAGACAAGACAAGGGTCTTCTATCCTCTTGGTTTTGTGTTCGAAACTCCTCATGAGTAAATATAAAGGATTTGGCCAGGGCCTTTGGCCTCCCTAAGGGAGGTTAGGGGTTCGAAATCCCTCTGGGGTCGTGTAAGCTAGTTGGAGGGATGGATCTCAAGATGAACTTTAAAAATGTCCAACTTGGTGTGGATTCAGATCCTACCGCTAGCTTACCTCCCTGATTTACTTGGTGCGTGTGTTGTGGGATCGGTGCACGTGCCCGGGGTTTGCCCCTTGTTCTACTCCGATAAAAAACGACAATAGGTATCAATCCCGAAGTCGCGAAGAACAGACATGAAGATTTGTCCTCGTATTCCCTAACAAAAAAAATATATATATATCCACATACAATCCACATTTTTGTCTGTATGCGTGTGTAGAGTATCCCTGTAAAAGCTAGCACGGCATGTTGGCGTCATGAGAGGGACTGAGGTTTCAAGCAAAGTCCCATCATGGTTAACAGAGATGTTTGTGCGCCATTTTTGACTCACATATACATCTGAGTCATCTGACCAAAGTTTCCTCCTATGGCAACTGTTTTACTCACACACTGTCTTACTCACACTTCCGTATGTGTAAACCGAAGGGGACAACTTAGGGTTCCATGCAGCCTTATACTGACATATAAGAGTGGTGATGTATATATTCCTTTTCTGTCTCTCTTCCTTCTGCCAATATTAGCATGTTTTTGTATACATATTACACATATATGTTGTCTAGCTTTGACTACATAGAAGTAATGGGATGGTTCTTATATAAATAGTAAAATAATTTCACATTTGATTTTTAAATTAATGATTTAATAATTATATGGGTTAATTACACTTACACCCCTTAAACTATGACCCAATTTTAACTCACTCCCCTCAACTATTAAACCCAACAGATACACCCCCTACACTATTGCCTCATGACATATCACACCCCTACCTCCGTCAAACAAACAGAAATGATGCATGTGATGTTGCAGATCCATTAAATCCAAACTTAATATGTCAAAATTGCCCTTCTGTATAAAAGTTCAAATTTATTTAAAGGACCAAATTGCCCTTTGTTGGGTTTAATAAGAACCTGCTATGCTATCTCTTTCACTCCATAATTGGGTCTCCTCTATTCATCAAATTTCTTTTTGCAAAATCAGGGTCAACTCCACTATTTTCACTCGGAACGAAATAGATAGACAAGAAAGCTTACAATTTCCTTTGGAGGTATGAACACAATCAACACACACTCATATCTATAGATACATGTGATATAATAAAAAAATAACAAAAAAGAAAATAACATAAACACCACCCTCAGCCTACAATCGCATCTCTCTCTCATGTCACTCCCATTATTTAGAATTTTTTTCTAAACCTCCTCCCTCTCCTTACTTATCTCTCATGCATATATATATATATAATCTATATCCCCTTATAAAAGAGTGCAAAAAAAGAGAAAAATAAAACACACATATATATATATAATTGAAATAAGGGCAAACGTCCACTCACGCCTCCGGCCTCTTTCCATCTATTTCAGTAATCATCTTCACCACATCCTTAAAACTTGCCCCCACCTCTATCCTCCTCATATCTTTCCCTATTTAATTAAACAAAAATTGCTGGCAGAGAAGATCATGAAAACAACCTGCTCAACGCCTTAACTGTTCTCATTGCCGACTCAAGAACAAGCTATAAAAAAAAAATTAGAGAGAAATACATATATATATAATATATATCTATATAACTATATATATATATAGAGAGAGAGAGAGAGTCGAGCTACAGAAAGCTGCAAGAAGGGTAATAATGGGGTTATGCAATATTGACTCTTAAGTAGGGGTAGAATGATAAATTCACACTCTCAGTTAGAAAATCTATTGGTGAGTCAACTTGGTGGAGTAACTCGTTGGGTTTAATAGTTGAGGGGGTGAGATAAAAACCAGTCATAGTTTAAGGGGTGTAAGTGTAATTAACCCTAATTATATCACATGCACGGTATTTTGCAATTGACCACTATCACTGCAGGTGAGACAATTGTTAAAATATTTGGTAATTAAATTTGATGATATTTCATTTGAGTAGCATAGTTGTATCCATCAAACATGCATACATAAAATAATAGTACTATATATGTTTCTTAAATTTGATTATTAAATATTTTGTCGATTATACCGCATGCGGTGTATATTTGGAATTTGGAAAAAAGTTTTTTTAATTCTTTAAAATAAAGGATATGAAAGTAATATTACAAACAACTTAAATTTAAATTAATTTTATATGCTCATTTTAATGAGTTGAGAACAACTTTTCTCATCCTTCGTTTAAAATGAATGAAGGATGGCAAGACACAGCTCAGACAGAAAAGGATAGGAACATACACACTAGCTAACATACATATAAATGCGTATCTCTTTGAGAGTTCCTCCTAACATCTCTCTCTCTCTCTCTCTCTCTCTCTCTCTCTCTCTCTCTCTCTCTCTCTCTCTCTCTCATGGCTTCTGTATCTCTTCTACTTGTGATCAGCTTTCTTGTGTTGGGAGCTAAGGTGATGTGCCTAAACAACAACTCATATCCTACTACTGGTGACATGGTGATGGAAGAGGAGGAGCTCTTAGGTCTCTATGAGGTTTTGGGTTCACTTCTTGAGGACCCCACATGGTCCCAAATGCACCCACAACCATGTACAGACACACCATGGCCTGGCCTTGAATGTGAGGTTACAGAAGCCTACCCTCTAATCTTTCATGTCACAAAGATCCACATTGGCCCTGATATTCTCACCCCACCTTGCAAAACCAATGCTAAACTATCTCAATCTTTTCAAAAGTTACCCTATCTCAAAACCATCTCTTTGTTCAACTGTTTTGTAAATTCACCAGTCTCTCTCTCTCCAAATCTCTTTGGTGCTACTTTCTCTTCATTGGACCATTTTGCCCTTGTATCCAATCCAAGCCTGTCTGGGGTCATTCCTTCAAACTTAGGTAAGATTACTAGTTTAAGAGTTCTTTGTCTTTCACAGAACAATCTAGAAGGTGAGATCCCAAAAGAGATTGGTGGGTTGGTCAATTTGGAGCAACTTGATCTTAGTCACAACCACTTAAATGGTTCAATCCCAGAAGAGCTAGGAGGGATGGCTAGTTTGGGCATTTTGGACCTTAGTTGGAATAATCTTGAAGGGCAGTTGCCCTTAAATTTTGGTAAGCTTCAATTTCTACAAAAGATTGATTTGGGCTACAACAAGCTTCAAGGAAGAGTACCTCCAGATGTAGGGTACTTAAAGAGGTTGGTGTTACTAGATTTAAGTCATAATTTCATTAGTGGTCCAATCCCTGAAACCCTTTCAGGTTTGCAAAAGGTAGAGTACTTAATGATGGAGGACAACCCTATAAATACAAGGATACCCTTGTTTTTAGGGGTATTAAGTAAGCTTGAGGTTTTGAGTTTTTCAAAATGTGGGCTTATAGGCCCAATACCCACAACAATTTCCAACTTGAAAAATCTCAATTCATTGTCTCTAGACAACAATGGTCTGACTGGAACAGTCCCTCCAAATTTAGGGACACTCACAAGCTTGGATCAGCTAAATTTGAGCCAAAATAAGCTTAGTGGAGAGCTATTATTCCCACAAGAGTTCATTGACAGGCTTGGTGGAAGGTTGGATGTTACAGGCAATTTTGGGCTATACACAAAGCAACATGTTTACAAAAACAAGACCATATCTACCAATCTTGATGCCCCTTGTTTGGATACAAGTGCAACAATAGCCAGCAATAGCCAAACTTGGGGCAATCAAGAACAAACCCCAGATGACTGTAAGAGATTGAAGACATCTTGGTACAATGGAGAGAGAAGTTCAAAGACTTCTGGGGTAGACCAAAAGCTTGTTTTGCCTAGTCTTCTTGTCTGCTTCACAACCTTCTTTTTGCAACTTTAAATTGTACACTACTTTATCTTTATTCTTGACCTTTCTTAAGGTTTGTCTTGTTATTGATCATTACTTTCGAACATTTGACAAAGTATTACTCTTTTTTTTTGCTAAGAACAAAGTATCACTCACCGTATACATTATTGTTGTTCAAATGTGTGTTGGTGTTCATTCCAATATTGCTTATGTAGTGCCCCCAAAATTAAGGTGATACCCCAAATGCATTTTTACAACTTTATTGATATTATCTTTTGATGGCTCGATCAAAAGCAATATTGCATGTCAAATGGTTGCATATCCATCTTTTTGTTGATTTAAATTTTATTTTGTAAAATTTAAAAATGTACTAATAATATAACCATTGTCAAAGTATTATGAGATGGTCTAACATCAATTTTCCATCCAGAGGACTTATAGTTTAGAATCCTAAAAATAACATCAGATTCAAAATAAGTCTTACTTTATCAATAAATATTATTAGTCTTGCGATGGATTGATAAATAACTAATTTTTTGAACATTTTTAACCAAGGCATTAACTCTTACTAATCTAAAAAATAACTACACAAACACAGAACTCTAACAATGAAGAATTAGTTTTCCTATGAAGCACACAACTCCTTTTTGGATACCAAACAAGCTTTGATATTTACAGCTTCTTTGTCTCTCTCTGTTCATTGTAGTTCTTGGAAACTGGCTTCTGCTATTCATGGGTCAATTCCTTGTTCAGACAATCAATGACATGAGAAGACAGTAAATACATACTAAAGTTAGTGTAACAGACGGGGAAATGTGTGCATCAATTATTATATATATATATATATATGTATATATAAATATATAAGCATGAAATCCTTTAGCGTGATTGGTTTGCATTTTTTGTATGTATAAGGCTGAGTCTTTGGTCCCATCAATGAATGTTGTTGGCTGTTCCAGCCTTTCAGAAAGAGAATCAGAAGTGTCTGACTGGATGTTAAAGGTAGTTAACCTTTGGGGCAAGGCTACCATACGGCCATATGAGTTTTGGTGGTTTTGGTCGTATGTGCGGTCCTCTTGTCTCCGTTGGATCAAATGATGGAATGCTTTTGGACCATTGATTCAAAAGTGAATGGTTTTGATAAATCCACTATATAACACGTCCAATAACTCTTTTACCGGTCAAACCGGTCACATTCTCTCAAGTCTCATTATTGTTTAATTTATTTAACTTTGTCCTATCAAAGTTATATATTACTTAAAGGGTAAATTAAACAAACCTCTCCCTTAAGATTTTCCTTAATTACACGGACCACCCCTCTTGCTTCAAAAATTACACAGACCTCCCTCGAGATTTGTAATTAATTAGGTAACAAAACGCCCCCTCCCCTAATGGTCCGTTAGTTTTTTTTACATTAGTCTCCCCTGAAAATTACAATTAGCCCCCCTAATATTATAAAATTGTCATACTAAACCCCCCTTTCTCTTATATTTTTGTGCTAATTATAAAATCCCTCCTCTCCTATGTTTTTGGGTTAATTTTTTTAGCATTAATTTATATCATCTACACAAAATATACACAAAACATATATAAATAGGTCCAAATTTTTTTTGCCCCGAACAAACCTCTATCAAGCCCCCCCCCCCCCCCCCCCCCTATTAATTTTCTAGATCCGCCCCTCTCCCTATGCTTCAAAAGTGGACACTTAACCCCCTGTGATTGTGAACTAAAATAGAACTGTTATGATATCACTCAAAGAGCGTTAACCCCAAAATTAACATCATAAAATGAGTTAAGTGTTTATATTTTTAACCAATTTTAGAATTTTTGTCAGTTTTGAGTGACATCATAACAATTCCATTTTAGTCCACAACCACAGGGGGTTAAGTGTCCACTTTTGAAGCATAGGGACATGGGCGGATCTAGAAAATTAATACATAGGGGGCTTGATAGAGGTTTGTTTGGGGAAAAAAAATTTGTCGGACCTATTTATATGTATTTTGTGTAGATGATATAAATTAATGCTAAAAAAATTAACCCAAAAACATAGGAGAGAGGAGGGATTTTATAATTAGTACAAAAATATAAGAGAAAGGGGGCTTAGTCTGACAATTTTATAATATTAGGGGGGCTAATTGTAATTTTTAGGGGAGGCTAATGTAAAAAAAACTAACGGACCATTAGGGGAGGGGGCGTTTTGTTACCTAATTACAAAACTCGAGGGAGGTCTGTGTAATTTTTGAAACAAGAGGGGAGGTCCGTGTAATTAAGGCAAACCTCAGGGGATGTTTGTGTAATTTACCCTTACTTAAACTTCATTATTTATCAATTTAAAATAAATGATTATTTAATACATGACTATAATTATGAATATATTTTTGCTCATCTCAAAATTATTCATCAATTACTCACTTAATTCTCTAATTGATTAATGTAGTGGGACCCAAGAATAAATAAGGACTAATTAATGGTAAAAAAAATTATGGGTCTCACAGTATTAACCAATAGGAGAGTTGAGTGAGCAATTTTGTGGTGAGCAAAACTGCATTCTATAATTATATACTTACCAAATTTTGAATCCTCAATGTTTTTCAAATACATGTGATTAGACCACCTTCAATAATGATGAGACCACTCCAACATTCTCGAATCAATAGTCAGTGGGCTAAACAATTTAGTCCATCATAGATCATCTCCAATAAAAACTGCATTATTTGGTAGTCGAGTGTGAGCGTCACCAATGATTATGTGGCCAACATTGGAGAAAGAGAAATTATAACGTATTGGGGTGTTGACAAAAGGACATCATTTGCCATACTAAGTTTGCCCTTTAGGATCTGTGTAAGAGCAATATATATGACATACATCGGTAATTGGAGGAGCATTACTAGCCCTTTTTTCCATTCCTCCACATCTCCTTCCACCTCTACCTCTTCTCATCCTAGGGATATTTGAGTACACAGTATAGAGTATGAATTGTGTTATTGCTTGCAACCCCTATTGCTTTTTATAGAGTATGAATTGTGATATTGCTTGAACCTAAAAATGACTACACCTACTATCACTAAGGATATCATAGAAGGGATAGTACTATGAATAGGATATAATGGACAGTTCCAGTGAGTTGTCCCATCACTTAAAAAATCTCTGAGTTGTTATTTCACGGACAGTTCTAGTGAGTTGTCGACATCTCTCAATCACTTAGAAAGTTGAAAGTTTAGTCACATCACTGAAAAAGCTATCATTTTACGAAATACTAAAGTACGATCTGGACAGTTCCAGTGAGTTGTCACATCATTAAAAAATCTCATTTTTATAGTTTTTGTAACAATAAGTGACAATAATATTGTTGAACAATATTAGAACAACAATTACTTATTGTTAATCAAGAAACAACAAGGGTATATAATTTATTATTTATGAAACAACAAGGGTACATAATTTCTTAATCATAAAACAACAAGGGTACAGAATTTCTTAATCTGGAAACAACAACGGCACAGAATTCCTTAATCTAGAAACAACAAGGGCACAAAATTTCTTAATCATGAAACAACAAGGGTACAGAATTTCTTAACCAAGAAACATTAATGGTACAGAATTTCTTAGTTAAGAAACAATAAGGGCACATAATTTCTTAATCATGAAACAACAAGGGTACAAAATTTCTTAACCAAGAAACAACAATGGTACATGATTTTTTAATCAAGAAACAACAAGGGCACATAATTTCTTAATCATGAAACAACAAGGGTATTTTGCAGTTTCCGCCCATTCTGGGCCACTTTTCAACCATCTTGGTGTGATACAACTTAGAGGGATTTCCTGCATGTATTCATTTTTCATTACACATATCATATGGCAGCAAGGTATTCCAACAGACTCAAACCGCATGCAAGAACACGTAATTGTCCCCTCATGGTGATCTGAAATAACATTCCATCGCGAAGTGGGCTGTGGATATTTGGACAGGTAAAAATTCACGTACGTCGGCCCATTCACCCTTTCCACGATAAAGTACTTAGTTGATCTCACGCTTAATTTCACCACTAAACATGATAAAAATGGATCTAGTGAATATGTTGGCAGCATGCTCCTCAATGGGTCTCAAGTTTGTGGACATAACTGGATATGTTTGTTCCATATCATTGTGCGCATTAGCTTCATTGTGGCGAACCTGTCTAAGTGCTCTATCATAATTGTTGTTTCTGTACCCTTGTTGTTTCATAATTAAGAAATTTTGTGCCCTTGTTGTTTCTTGACTACGAAATTATGTACTATTGTTGTTTCTTGGTTAAGAAATTATGTACCCTTGTTGTTTCATGATTAAGAAATTTTGTGCCCTTGTTGTTTCTAGATTAAGGAATTCTGTACCATTGTTGTTTCCATATTAAGAAATTATGTACCCTTGTTATTTCATGATTAAGAAATTTTGTACCCTTGTTGTTTCATAATTAAGAAATTATGTACCCTTGTTGTTTCTTGGTTAAGAAATTTTGTACCCTTGTTGTTTCATGATTAAGAAATTTTGTACCTTTGTTGTTTCTTGATTAAGAAATTATGTACCCTTGTTGTTTCTTGAGTAAGAAATTATGTACTCTTATTGTTTCATGCGTAAGAAATTGTGTACCTTTATTGTTTCTTGATTAAGAAATTCTGCACCTTTGTTATTTTTTGATTTGCAATAATTATGTACCCTTGTTGTTTCTTGATTAAGAAATTCTATATGCTTGTATATCATGATTAACAAATTTTGTACTCTTATTGTTTCTTGATTAACAATAAGTAATTGTTGTTCTAATATTGTTCCACAATAATATTATTGTCACTTATTGTTACAAAAACTATAAAAAGTGAGATTTTTTAAGTGATGGGACAACTCACTGAAACTTCGTGGATGTATGAACGTTAGAAAAGTCCTTAGAGTTCACAGGTGGCAACTTTGTGGATGACCCGTTTTTGTGTGATTAGACGGCGGCTACGTGGATGACCCGTCTCTTCATTTTTAAGTCTTATGCCTGACTTGTTGGTCTATTTCATGTGTATCTAGACACTGTTTTATTGACGTCAAGAACCTAAGGACTAGCTTTTCGGTGTATACTCAAATCCCAGTGATACCCCATGAGAGTTGGGACCGGAGTGCTCCGCATCCAACTCTAGTTAGGGGTTTGGGCTCCCTCGATCTGTCTTAACGATTTAAATATTTTTGGGACCTTTCCCCTTCTTTAGAACACACCCAACGTCTCGATAACACTAATTTGTCCCTTTCGCATTTCATTGAATCCTTCCGTACACTTAAACCCACCACCTTCGCGTAACTATTGTAAAATCTTTCAACTTCAGCCACGGATTTGAATGTCAAGCGTATGACTTCATCTACAGTCAATTCATTCAGCGCTTGGTCCGAAGCACATTCGAAGGTTTGTTGAACGACATTACTTTGTTCAGCTTGTGGATCATTACTGTCAACCTCGGTATGAATATTATATGTGTATTCCAATTCGCTTTCATCATCTAAATCATATCCCAAACATGTTTCTTCATCGACCTCTATGCATACTGACTTTCCCTTAGATCTCCGCATTCCATCCATTGAAATTTACCCTGTTACAAAACAAGCAACAATTAATAAATGTAGAGTATGCGTATAATAAATTATTGTCTGTACTCTTATTGTTCCAAGAATAAGAAATAATGTGCCATTGTTGTTTCATAATTAAGAAATTATGTACCCTTATTGTTTCATGATTAAGAAATTCTGCACCTTTGTTGTTTCTTGATTAAGAAATTCTGTACCCTTGTTGTTTCTTGATTAAGGAATTCTGTACCCTTATTGTTTCTTGATTAAGAAATTTTGTACCCTTGTTGTTTCTGGATTAAGAAAATCTGTACCCTTGTTGTTTCTTGATTAAGAAATTCTGTACCCTTATTGTTTCCAGAGTAAGAAATTATGTACCTTTGTTAAACCTGGATTAAGAAAGTATGTACCCTTGTTGTTTCTTGATTAAAAAATTCTATACGCTAGTATATCATGATTAAAAGATTCTGTACCCTAATTGTTTCTTAATTAACAATAAGTATTTGTTATTCTAATATTATTCCACAATATTATTGTCACTTATTGTTCCAAAACTATAAAAAAAAGTGAGATTTTTGAAGTGATGGGACAACTCACTGGAAAATAGAATTGTCCATGAAATAACAACTCAAAGATTTTTTAAAGGATGGGACAACTCACTGGAACTGTCCATCATATCTTATTCATAGTACCATCCTTTCTATGAAATCCCTAGTGATAGTAGGTGTAGTCATTTTCAGTTTCAAGCAACAACACAAATTATATTCTATAAAAAGTAATAGGAGTTGCAAGCAACAACACAATTCATACTCTATACTGTGTACTCAAATCTCCCTAGGATGAGAAGAGGTAGAGGTGGAGGGAGAAGTGGAGGAAGGGGAAGAAGGGCTAGTAATGCTCCTTCAATTACTGATGTATGGCATATATATTGCTCTTACACAGATCCTAAAAGGCAAACTTGGTATGGCAAAAGACGTCCTTTTGTCAACACCCCAATACCTGATAATTTCTCTTTCTCCAATGTTGGCCACATAATCATTGGTGACGCTCACACTCGACTGCCAAACAATGCAGTCCTTATTGGAGATGATCTACGCTGGACAAAATTGTTTAGCATAAGGTGTGAATGCGAAGTATATTGTCGTTAGCATGGGTTGCCAGTACCAATTTCTCGCGCTGCTGATTTGATGAAAAATCCGAATAGGGATGATGATCGAGTCATATATTTGTTGAAGCAAGAGATTCGACAGATGAAACGACGATTGCATCGTTTTCATGCAATCGAAGATGCAAAAAAGTATTACGACCCACCAGTCTTTGCCATACAAGATATTGAAGATGATCCATGTTATGCTGATGTATATCCCAATCTATCGGATTATAGTGAAGATGATGTTGATGTGGATTTTCAACGTTTTCTTCCTGAGTGTCTAATCAGAGATGATGGACAACCTTTCAGTTGCTATGAATCCTATGACAGTCTATCTGGTTTGGACATCCTTTCTGAATGATGTTATGAATTCCATGATTAAGAAACTATGTACCCCTGTTGTTTCTTGATTAAGAAATTCTGTATCCTTATTGTTTCATGATTAAGAAATTCTGCACCTTTGTTGTTTCTTGATTGAGAAATTCTGTACCCTTGTTGTTTCATGATTAAGAAATTCTGCACCCTTGTTGTTTCTTGATTAAGAAATTCTGTACCCTTGTTGTTTCTTGATTAAGAAATTCTGCACCTTTGTTGTTTCTTGATTAAGAAATTCTGTATCCTTATTGTTTCAACAGTAAGAAATTCTGTACCTTTGTTAAACCTAGATTAAGAAATTTTGTATCCTTACCGATGTATGGCATATATATTGCTCTTACACAGATCCTAAAGGGCAAACTTGGTATGGCAAAAGACGTCCTTTTGTCAACACCCCTATAGCTTATAATTTCTCTTTCTCCAATGTTGGCCACATAATCATTGTTGACGCTCACACTCGACTACCAAACAGTGCAATTCTTCCTGAGTGTCTAATCAGAGATGATGGACAGCCTTTCTGTTGCTATGAATACTGTGGCAATCTATCTGGTTTGGACATCCTTTCTGAATGATGTTAAGAATTCTATGATTAAGAAATATTGTTTCCTTAATGTTCCATGATTAAAAAACTATGTACCCTTGTTGTTTCTTGATTAAGAAATTCTGTACCCTTATTGTTTCATAATTAAGAAATTTTGTATCCTTGTTGTTTCTTGATTAAAGAATTTTGTACCCTTCTTGTTTCATAATCAAGAAATTCTGTACCTTTGTTGTTTCTTCATTAAGGAATTCTGTACCCTTAATGTTCCATGATTAAAAATATTGTACCCTAGCTGTTTCATGATTAAGAAATATTGTACCGTAACTGTTTCATGATTAATAAATTATGTACCCTACTTGTTCCCTGATGAAGAAATTTTGTTTCCTTCTTGTTCCCTTACTGTTTTCGTATTATTAATTCACTCATCTTCTTCACTTTTTTTTTGGTACTAATATAGTAAGAACACTCTTATTCCAAAAAATGTTTGTAGATACATTAAACAAATTTTGTTCCATTATTGTTTCATGATTAAGATATTATGAACCCTTTTTGTACCCTAGTTATTTCATGATTAACATATAAATGTTTGTAAGAAAATACATTTCAAAATGTATTTTGAAATAAAGAACACTCTTAACTAATTTATTTTCACTTAACTAATTTTTTTATACTAATAAAGAACACTCTTATTCACTAATATTAATTTGTTTCACAAATTAAGGAAGACAACTCTTATATATTTTTACTTCACTAATATTTATTTTTGTCACAAATATAGTAAGAAACGCTCGTATTTCTACAAATCTTACAATAAAAATAAATCAATACAAAGTAAGAACATGCAAATGTTTACCTCTTTTTTTGTTTTTTACAACAACCTATTGTCTTGTCTCTTGTGCCCCAAATTTTTTTTTTATAAACAACAAACTATTGTCCTCTCTCTTGTGCTCCGAAAAAACCTTCAACCTTCACATCTATTTTTTTTTTCAACAAACCACTCTCTTGTGCTCCAAAAATAAATTTTCTTTCTCCAAAAAATGGCTACAGTTAAATTGATTTGGAAGAGTGAAGTTTTTCAAAATAATCCAAGGATTATAGTGGTTGGTGTGTTATTCTAGGATTTGTGTGGTTGGTGTGTTGTTATTTAATAACAACCTTAAATTCTACAAATGAATATTGGTATGGTACCACATTGGTTACATTAGGTACAAGTGTGTGCAAGTGTGTAACTTAAATTCTACAATGGAACATTGGTATAATACCACATTGGTTACATTAGGTACAATTATGTCCAAAAATTGTCCTCAGGAACAACTTTTCCTTATACAGAAACAAGTCTTATTAATACAGGAACAAATTTTATTACACAGGAACAACATTTACAACACAAGTGGTGAACATGACCGGCTGCACCAGTCAATAGCGCATTTAATGCGCCAATTGTCCTTCTTCTTAGCTGTACAGAGTCAGCTTTTACCTTTATGGATTAATCCTAGCCATTAGATTTACTTTATGGATTAATCCCAACCCTTAGATGGGATGTATGGTGCGGCCCATACCACCCATTCTTGTTTGGATGTATCATAGCCATTTCCGTGCACCTTTGACAAGATAAAAGATACGAATTACGAACTCTACACTCACATCACATGGAAAAGAATTCTATACACCTTGGTAGTTTTACTGTATATACATTAAAAAAAATTCGGTAAAAATATTTGTTCCTGGGTCGGGAATATTTATTGCGTGGTCAAATAAATTTGTTCCATTAAAACCCACCTAAATCACTTTAGAAATAATATTTCCTATCACGAAACAAATGTTCTCTACCCAACAACATTAGTGCACGTATACAACCATGTTGGCGTATTGAAATATATATATACATATGTATTTATTCATTGGAAGGGATCTTTTTTTTTTTAAAACAATAAGAGCACTTTAAGAGGACTGCTATTCACACTCCATAAATTACTAAATATACTCAATATAATTATAATAATATGATACTACATATTTTAGAAGTGGTACCATGAAATGTATTTAATAAATTTTAGATTAGGAATAACAATTTCCTTTAATTCCCCCCCCCCCCCCCCCCCCCCCCCCAAAGAGGCAAATTACACCCAAACACCAAGAGCCAAAGGTTCCAGGTACATTGTTGAAAACCTGGCAAATTACACACAAAAAAAAAAAAAAAAACACCAAGAGCCAAAGGTTCCAGGTACATGGTTGAAAACCTTCATGGAAAACCCCAGGGATCCTCTCTGATGAGTAATGTTACTTCCCAACTTTTATCTTAGTCTTGGATATCAACGCATATGGCGACTTACTTGATTTTCATTCCAGGATGTTGAATGTTGAAGTGAACACATCATTATTGGAAGTGGTCTCACTGTCACATGCATTGAAAACCACATTTGGAATACAAATTTGAGAAGCTTAGTGGTTTAGGATGTATCACACATCCTACTTTGATCCTAAAATGTTGTAACTTAGGTCGACATCTCCAACGCAACTCCTATAGAATGTGACTTGGAAAGGGAAGCTCCAATGGTATGAGCAATATTTGAGCTGCCAAATTATAGCAATGCTATATACTGTGCCAAATTTGGCAAAGCATATAGCACCCGCATATGTGTTATTGCATTGTCATGCATGATAATGTGATGTGGCATGTCGTATGACACATGTTTGAGTGAGTTTTAACTCACGGGTCGATTTGGATATCTGTAGTAGAGAACCCATTGAGACGGTGTTTATTGAATGTTATGATGTTGTGACATCTCTCCGAGTATGAGACGGTCATTGTGGAATACTTTAAATGTTTATCTGAAAATAAATATTTGCCTGTGTATTTCACTATCTATATTATTTCTGGTATAAAATATACTTCTATTGTTAGATTTAGTATCCCGGTGAGGATGAATTAACACGCTATTAATTTGGTAGACTAATTAGCAACTTCGAAAAGTCATGTAGAAATTTGCGTTTTAGCAACCAAACGGAACTTAGCCGAAAACTTTTATAATTTTGAGGTTTCACTTGTAAAGCTACGAATTAGTTGTGTAGAAAGTTTCAGAGACTAATTAGAAGTTTTGAATACTCGTGGGGAGGTAAACACAATTTTCAAAAGTATTGCCTATATATAGATAAAGATGATCTTGATATTTTTCATAAAGCTTTACCTAAGTTTCAAAAAGAGGCCAAATGGAGATTTTAGTTGCTTAGAGCTTCTCGACACCAAATGACGCCCGTTCGTCCACTAGTTTCTCACCAAATTTCGTATTTGAACTCCTCGAGGTAAGGCCGTCGTTTTGATACCTATTAGGCCATGTTTGGCTAAGTTTTTCGAAAAGTTATTTTTTAGAATTTTCATAAAAGTTGATAATTGGAATTCTGATCCATAGGAGTTGTATTAGAAGGACTTCTGCACGTTCTTTGTATACGGGTTTTCCTTGGACTGAGTTATAGGAGCGTTATTTGGAGGTGAGTGATTAAACTATATTTTTTTTGGAATGATTTCTTGACATGTATTCATGTTTTGTCTTAATAGCATGTCTTAATTAATTGAGATATATTATGTAGTTCATATTGGGCAATTATATTGATAAGTAGGCCCAATAGCATGGTGACATGTTTTGTTTACCGCGAGTATGGTGATATGTATTTGAGCATGTTGAGTTACTTATTTGGGTCAAAGGAACACGTGGTTACTGAGCCATTTTGTGGAGCCGATATAGGCATTAAGGTCGCACGATTGAAGAGAAGAATATATCGTGGCTCTTACCCTTTCGCGTGGACTTATTAGCGAAGAGTCGCGGATTGGGAGTATGGGACATACACGTGAGGCTCCGGAGACTAGTGTGAATTGTAGAGATATGAATGCGGGCATGTTTATCATTCATGTGCATATGTTGCTTTATTCACTAAGCAATAGCTTAAACAAATCAAAATATGTTATGATTATTCAAATAACCATTTTAGGTGTTAATTCCGGCGAGGAATCAGGGAAGTGAGTACATGGGCTTGGGAGTTCACTTAGAAGACGACTTGTCATGTTTATCCTGTAGTTTTGTATCGAATCATCTATTTCATTTGTTTTGTTAAGGAACTTGTAATAGATATGGATAATAGTCTTGTATATGTTTTATTCTGTTTCCAAACTTTGTAACGAATCACTTTCGAGTAAACTAGAACTACGTTTTGCTTTGACTTTGAAATCATGGTTTAGGTTGGTTAAGATATTATGAATCTGAACCCGGCGTTCACATTTTGAAATGTTGTACTTGTCGACTTCATGTCTTGTTTTAATGTTGAGATCGTTTGCGATCGCAAGGGTCGCTTGACCTTAGGCAATATCCTAGTACAAGAAGGATTGATGTCGACCGGTCAAAGGGGACAGTTCGACTGGTCGAAGTGCCCTCTGCTGTGAAGGATTATTGTCGAGGGGTCATCTGACCGGTCGAACGAGGCAACTCGACCGGTCAAAATGACCCCTGCATGAAAACTTTTTATACCCCTTCCACAACTTATTTAAATATTTTGATTGGTTGTTAGGGCACCTTTGGGACCCCTTTGAATGTAAATTCATTCGTTTCAAAATATAATTACGTTTTCAAATTTATACGAATTTTACCAACTTCGGTTGTGTTGTTTTAAAAGAGAGACTACTCATTGCTATCTTTAAAGTTTTGTTTCCGCTGCTATGACTTTTAAATGAGTAGGAAGAGCCTCAGTGGTGTGCCACGGGCTCCGGTTATGTTATTGTGGAATCGGGCAGTGACATTTAGTGCCTTGGGAACGACTGACGTTATATTTTGAGCGACGCCGAGTGGAGTGTGTAATCGTGAAGATAATATTGTATCATTGTAGAAATGCTCATATGTTAGCCTCTGTTGATTGTGTTGGTGAACTGTGCACATTTATATATTGTGGCATGGCATGCATAGTTACTATCCATTAAACTCAACAGGGTGAATATTTGGAACATCATGACTGAGTCGATAAAAGATTTGTCACCGCATTCACGAATGGAACAATTAGTGAACATGGTGGGAAATTTTGTTCAAGCTGTAAGTGAGCGAGAGCAGAGGAATGTTCAGGCCCTACCGGTTGAAATTTGCTACATCAATGCACCACCAGTACCAAGACCTCAACTCACCATCACAGAACAGTTCAACAAAAGGAAATTGACTTTGTATTATGGACAAATCGATATAGACTTAGCCGACCACTAGGTGATGGATATGGAAAGACATTTCCATCAGGTGATATGCACTGACGAGGAAAAAATTCTTTGTGCATCCGATACATTAATGGGGAAAGCATTAGATTGGTGGAACAACGTGCTTGAACAAGGAAGCCGACCACTTGGGAAGCATTTAAAGAGGAATTCAACATACGGTTCTTTTTGCAATCAGCTTATACTCAGAAACGTCAAAAGTTTGCGAGTTTGGCTCGGGGAGATATGACCGTGGGTGAGTATGTTTCTCGTTACTATGCATTGTTACGTTTTAGGAAAACTACGTTTCCAACTGATAAGGATAAGGCTCGTAAGTTTGAGGAAGGGCTTAGGGAGAATATATGTGGCTGCATGGATATATTCCAACACCCGACTGTCTCTTTAGTTGAGGAAGCTACCCGTATTGCCGAGAAAAGTGTCGATCGCTGTCGACTAGGACAACAAGGAAAGAGAACAAATGATAATAGGGGTAAGAGTCAAGGGAATGCGAAGAAACCATTTACACAAGGTTCAGAATCGAAAATAAGTAATCAAGAATGGAGTACGTTCATAGGAGACTCGAGACCGTTGTACCCAGCATGTAATCTGCGACACAGAGGAACCTGCTATCAGTTGAGCACGTGTTACCTATGTAAGCAATTAGGGCATATCTCCATAAATTGCCCTTTGAATGTAAATTCGACCACACCGAACACCACCTCGAATACCAAGAGCTATAACCCAGAGATGAGGGAAAAATGTTTTGAGTCTGGACAACCAGGGCATATAGCGATAAATTGTTCGAGTAAGATACAACTGGGAATGAGTACCGGGGTGTCGAGTATGCCAAGTGGCTCAAAGGCAGGGAAACAAATGGATAAAGGAAAGGGAGTCGAGCAACAAGAAGGACGATACTTCCAGCTCAGGTCGGGAAATACGGATGATACAGTCGTATCAGGTATTCTTCCTATTTGTTCATATCGAGCACGCATACTTATGGATTATGGTTCAAGGCATTCATTTGTATCACATGATTTTGTTAAGCATTTAACTGTTGAGTCTAAACCACTAGGATATGATTTGTGTGTATCATTGCCTAGTAGTGATCCGTTAGTAACTTTTTCGGTATTTAAGTCGTGTGAGATCAAGATAGGTGATAAGGTCTTGAGCATCGATTTGATTTCGTTGATAGTGAACTACTTTGATGTTAGCTTGGGTATGGGTTGGTTGTCGGTAAATCAAGCTAAGATCGATTGTGAGCAGAAAAGGGTTAGTTTCTATCCGTCAGGACAAAAAGAGTTTTTTTTTTTCACGGTAAAGGTGTGACTGTACCGCCGTACCTAATATCGACAATTCAAGCAAAGAAGATGTTGAAGAAAGGTTGTTCAGGTTTCTTATGTTCGATTGTTGACACATGAGTTCTTGGACCACTAGTAGAAGACATTCCAGTAGTTTGAGAATTCCCAGATGTTTTTCTTGATGAGTTACCCGACATATTGATTGAGAGAGAGCTCAAGTTCACAATAGAGGTATTACTAGGGTCACAACCAATATCCAAGGCACCGTATCGAATAGCACCGGTAGAATTGAAAGAATTGAAAATTCAATTAGAAGAACTGTTGGAGAAGGGTTTTATCTGACCGAGTGTTTCTCCATGGGGAGCTCCAGTCTTGTTTATGAAGAAAAAGGATGGGACAATGCGTATGTCTATCGACTATCAGGGGTTGAATAAGTTAACCGCCAAGAACAAGTATCTGTTGTCGTAAATAGATGACTTCTTTGATTAGTTGCAAGTGGCTCAGGTATTTTCGAAGATTGACTTAAGATCCGGTTACCACCAGTTAAAGGTTAAGGAGGAAGATGTTGAGAAGACAACTTTCAGAACTAGATATGGTCACTTTGAATTTTTAGTTATGCCATTTGGAGTGACTAACGCACCAGCTGCTTTCATAGACTTGATGAATTGTGTTATCAAAGAATATTTAGACGAGTTTGTTATAGTATTCATAGATGACATTCTAATATATTCCAAGAGTATTGAAGATCACGAACACCATTTGTGATTAGCCTTACAAAGATTACGTGAGAAGAGATTGTTTGGAAAATTGAAGAAGTGTGAGTTTTGGTTGATAGAGATTATTTTCCTTGGACATATTGTATCAGTTAAAGGAATTTCTGTAGACCCTCAGAAGATAGAAGTCTTTACTAATTGGGTGTGACCAACGAATGTGACCAACATTCGAAGTTTCCTTGGATTAGTTAGTTACTATCAGAGGTTCGTAAAAGACTTTTCACGTATTACAATGCCGATGACACAGTTGATGAGGAAAGATGTAGCTTTTGTATGGAGTCTGAAAAGTGAAGAAAGTTTTCAAGAATTGAAAGGAAGACTCGTGAAAGCACCAATCTTAGCCATTCCGACGGGGATTGAGGGGTTCATTTTTTACAGTGATGCTTCGTATAGAGGTTTAGGTTGCGTTCTTATGCAAGGTGATAAGGTTATTGCATATGCATCGAGACAGCTTAGACCACACGAGAAGAACTATCCGACACATGATTTCAAATTGGCCGCCGTGATTTTTGCATTGAAAATTTGGTGTCATTATCTGTACGGGGAGAAATGTGAGATATATACCGATCATAAGAGTTTGAAGTACTTGTTCACGCAACGAGATTTGAACATGAGGCAAAAGAGATGGCTAGAGTTGATGAAGAAATATGATTTATCAATCAGTATCATCCGGGTAAGGCAAATGTCCTCGCCGATGCTCTTAGTTGTAAAGCACCAACCAATACCGCATCAGATTTGACTTCTCAAAAAGAATTGATTTGAGACATGGAGAATTTAGAGCTTGAGGTGATTTCGAGGATTGAAAGTGGCTTGATGACGATGATTGTGGCTCATCCACTCTTGATTCATGAGATTACGGGAAAACAACTTCAAGATGTGGCTTTAAAGAAAATTTGTGATGAGATTCTGATGGGCAAGCAACTGGGATTTAATTTTGAAAACAATATTTTGAGATTGAGGGGTAGAATTTGTGTACCTAACTAGAAAGAATTGAAACGGAATACCCTAGAAGAAGCACACGATACAAAGTATACCGTTCATCCGGGAAGCACCAAGATGTATAGAGACTTAAGATATGTTTATTGGTGGCCGGGAATGAAGAGAGAAATAGCACGCTATGTTTCACGTTGTACGAGTTGTCAACAAGTGAAGGCTGAACGTCAAGTACCTTTAGGATTGTTACAACCATGACCAATAGCCGAGTGAAAATGGGAACACATAATAATGGACTTTGTTAGTGGGTTTCTGAGGTCGAAGAAATCAAATACTATTATTTGGGTGATAGTTGACCGTTTGACGAAGTCGTCGCACTTCCTACCACTTCGAACAAATAAGCCGATAATGTTAGCTAAGTTATATATCAGCGAGATTGTGAGACTACATAGTATTCCAGTTTCTATTGTTTCAGATAAAGATAGTAGTTTTACATTGAAGTCTTGGAGAGCTTTGTAAGAAATCCTCAGACAGATGGTCAATCGAAGAGAGTAATCCTGATTTTAGAAGACATTCTTTGTTTATGTGTACTTGATTTTTAGGGTGATTGGGAAGACCATTTGCCGTTGATTGAGTTCACATATAACAACAGTTTTTAGTCAAGTATTGGGATGGCTCCTTATGAAGCTTTGTATGGTCGTGTATGTCATTCGCCGATTAGTTGGACCGAAGTTGGTAAAAGAATGATTAAAGGGCCAAAAATTGTGCAAGAGACGACGTACAAGATAAAGGTAATTAGACAACGGGTACTGATAGCTCAGAGTAGGTATAAGAGTTATGACTACAATCGTAGGCGACCGTTGGAATTTGACGTGGGAGATTTGGTTTACTTAAAGGTATCACCTTTAAAGGGGATCACTAGATTTGGGAGATACGGGAAATTCAACCCATGATACGTAGGACCTTTTGAGATCATTGGGAGAGTTTGACTCGTAGCATAATGATTGAAATTGTCAATTGAGTATGCTCAAGTTCATTACGTGTTTCATGTATAAGTGTTACGTAAATACTTAGTAGAGGATAGGGAGCAAGTGATGACTCCAACGCCGAATGAGATCCAGAGTGATTTAACGTATGTTGCGTACCTAGTAGAAATCTTGGATCGAAAGGATCAAGTCTTGCAAAACAAGGTGATATCGAAGGTAAAAGTGTTATGGCGTAGCCAAACGACGAAAGAGATGACATGGG
Source organism: Hydrangea macrophylla (assembly GCA_033977485.1). Taxonomy (NCBI): domain Eukaryota; kingdom Viridiplantae; phylum Streptophyta; class Magnoliopsida; order Cornales; family Hydrangeaceae; genus Hydrangea; species Hydrangea macrophylla. The sequence goes on along the minus strand of CM066988.1, from coordinate 76,085,536 downwards.
AAATAGAAGATGAGATGTGTACTCAGTATCCGTATCTTTTTGAGACATGAGGTACAAGTTTGGGGACAAACTTCTTTTAAGGGGGAGACTATTATAACACCTGCATGCGTGTTATTGCATTATCATGCATGTTAATGTGATGTGGCGTGTCGTATGACATATGTTTGAGTGAGTTTTGACTCACGAGTCGATTTGGGTATCTGTATTAGAGAGCCCATTGAGACGGTGTTGATTGAATGTTATGATGTTGTGACATCTCTCCGAGTATGAGATGGTCATTGTGGAATACTTTAAATGTTTATCTGAAAATAAATATTTACCTATATATTTCACAATCTCTATTATTTTTAGTTTAGAATATATTTCTATTGTTTGATTTAGTATCCCGGTGACAACGAATTAACACACTATTAATTTGGCAGGCTAATTAGCAACTTCGAAAAAGTCATGTAGAAATTTATGTTTTAGCAACCAAACGGAACTTAGTCGGAAACTTTTATAATTTTGAGTTTCACTTGTAAAGCTACGAATTAGCTGTGTAGAAAGTTTCAGTGACTAATTAGCAGTTTTGAAAACTCGTGGGGAGTTAAACAGAATTTCCAAAAGTGTTGCCTATATATAGATAGAGATGATCTTGATATTTTTCATAAAGCTTAACCAAAGTTTCAAAAAGAGACCAAATGGAGATTTTAGTTGCTTAGAGCTTCTCGACGCCAAATGGCGCCCGTTCGTCCGCTGGTTTGTCACCAAATTTCATATTCGAACTCCTCGAGGTAAGGCCGTCATTTTGATACATATTAGGTCATGTTTAGCTAAGTTTTCAGAAAAGTAAATTTTTAAAAATTTTCATAAAAGTTGATAATTGAAATTCTGATCCATAGGAGTTGTACTAGAAGGACTTTTGCACGCTAAAGGTACACGGGTTTTCCTTGGATTGAGTTATAGGAGCGTTATTCGGAGGTGAGTGATTCAACTATGTTTTTTTGGAATGATTTCTTGACATGTATTCATGTTTTGTGTGAATAGCATGTCGTAATTCATAGAGATATATTATGTAGTTCATATTGGGCAATTATATTGATAAGTAGGCCCAATAGCATGGTGACATGTTCTGTTTACCGCGAGTATGGTGATATGTATTTGAGTATGTTGAGTTTCTTATTTGGGTAAAAGGAGCACTTGGTTACTGAGCCATTTTCTGGAGCTGATATAGGCATTAAGATCACACGATTGAAGAGAAGAATCGTGGGTATTACCCTTTCGCGTGGACTTATTGGTGAGGAGTCACGGATTGGGAGTATGGGACGTACACGTAAGGCTCCAGAGACTAGTATGAATTGTAGAGATGTGAATGGGGACATGTTTATCAGTCATGTGCATATGTTGCTTTACTCAGTAATCATTAGCTTAAACAAATTGAATTATGTGTGGTTATTCAAATAACCATTTCAGGTGTTAATGCCGACCAGGAATCAAGGAAGTGAGCATATGGGCTTGGGAGTTAACTTAGAAGACGACTTCTCATGTTTATCCCGTAGTTTTGTAATCGAATCATCTATTTCATTTGTTTTGTTAAGGAACTTGTAATAGATTTAGATAATAGTCTTGTATATGTTTTATTCCGTTTCCAAACTTTGTAACGAATCACTTTCGAGTAAACTAGAACTACATTTTGCTTTGACTTTGAAATCATGGTTGGGGTTGGTTAAGATATTATGAATCTGAACTCGGAGTTCATGTTTTGAAATGTTGTACATGTCAACTTCATGTCTTGTTTTAATTTTGAGATCGTTTGCGATCGCAAGGGTCGCTTGACCTTAGGCAATATCCTAGTGCAAGAAGGATTGCTGTCAGGGGGTCATTTAACCGGTCGAAGTGTCCTCTGCTGTGAAGGATTATTGCCGAGGGGTCTTCCAACTGGTCGAACGGGGCAACTCGACCTGTCCAAATGACCCCTGTATGAAAACTTTTAAAATGTTTTCATTAGTTTCAAAATATAATTACGTTTTCAAATTTATACAGATTTTACCAACTTCGATTGTGCCGTTTTAAAAGAGAGACTACTGATTGCTATCTTTAAAGTTTTGTTTCCGCTGCTATGACTTTTAAATGAGTAAGAAGAGCCTCAGTGGCGTGCCACAGGCTCCGGTTCCGTTATTGTGGGATCAGGCTATGATAGAGCATTAGAGACATGGTTTTTGGAGGATCATGATGCAATTTGGCCAGAGTAATGCTAGACTCACACCCAAATCTCACACATATTTATCTACACCCTAATGTGGACCAATGGGAAGAGGAGAGAGACTTTGGGGTCCACTGGAGTCCACACTACTTTACAATCTCTCTCCTCTCCTCATTGGTCCACGTCAGAGTGTGGATGGATGGGTGTGAGATTTGGGTGTGGATCTAGCATTACCCATTTAGCCATGCCATACGTGAACTAATTTTCTTAATACAAACAAATGATATAGCATTTCTTTTGGCATGTACATCCGAGCTCATATGCTTTAACACAGCACTTGAGCATTGTAGCAATACCAAATTATAGATTTATTTAGCATGGGAGATGTTCTTGGGTCCAAAGTGTTGTAAAGTTACAACATTTTGTGACTAACTACAACACTTGGGCACCGAAACCACTATATAGGATGAATCACAGAATTTTCATTACTGAAAAATCCTACTTCCTGGTGATTTAGGGTATATTATACATCCTAGTGGTTTTGGTGATAAATGGTGTTATACAATGGTGTTAAAATATTGAATCATTCAAAATGGTAGCTTTTATATGGATGGTGATTTTCAATATAACAATAATGTGGTCCCAAGTTAAAGATTTACATATTGTATATTATAGTTTGGCATGTGTGGTACATCCTAAACCATTAGAATGTATCACACAAGATCCCATATATATATATATATATATGTATTTGAAAGTTATTTTGAATGACCATGACACCACTCTAATGTAATGTAATGTCCCAATCCACCACAACAAATTCTATTATTTGTGATGTGTAATATTTGAGGTGCACAAAATGCACCACAAACAAATAATTATTTGTGACGCACAATAATGTGTCAAAAAATTATAAGCATGTGTGCTACAAATAGTGTGTAGTTTTATTTGTGGTGCGTACATACGCCACAAATAATTGTAAGAGAAGTAATCTTCAATTGAAATGCCCTACCAAACGGCCTCTTAGTTGTCCGAGTTTTCTCTAAAAAAAAAATTCCCCAAACCACATCGCGACTCTCTCTAGTCTCCGCCCAACAATTGCTCGTTTGGTGGTTTCTCGTCATCGGCGGTCGCTGCTCCTTATTGCCAACGCTTCTCACTTCTGGCCGCTCGTTACTACTACTCACTGGCGCTACTAACGTACGCCTCTCGATCTCGATCTCGAAATGTAAGTAAAAATTTTGATTGAAAATGAATGTTTTAGTGATAGTTGTGGAAAGTGTGAGAAGAGCTCTTGGATTGGAAGGAGATAAGAGCTCGGTTGGATTTGATATAAGCAAAGTTATTTTTCTTACTATTGTATATAGTTAGTCTGTTTGGTTGCTAAGAAAATGGAGGAAAAGAGGAAGAGAATTGAAATCACTTACCCTTATGTTTTTGTTGATGCTTGTGATGTTAGGTTTTGAAGGTGAATCTAATAATGACAGATTACTCCATTCCTGGAATGACGGGATATGAACTACTCAAAAAGATTAAAGGTAAGCTTTTTTTTTTTTGGTATGTATATGTATATAAATTTACATGTCTCTATGCTAGAAAATGAGTTCTCGAGCAAGTTATATGAGAAAACTATTGTCTATTTGTTTGCCAAGAAAATTGAGGAGAAAATGAAAGGAGTGACTTAATCGCTTAGCTTCATTAGGATCTAAAAATTAATGCCCATAACCATTTTAGATTTACAATTTTTGATTCATTTCTTTTCAAATAAAACATAGGATAATGCATAGTTTTATTGGTGGAAAGGGGCCTTTTCGCAAGTGGTTTTCCAATGTGCCACAAATGGGTATAGTTATATGCGATGCTCCCTGTTCAGACCCCATGTGATGCATTGAATGCGTTGAAAAATACTATTTGAGACACAAAGCCTTTTACTTGTGATGCAATCGTGTGCCACAAATAACCATGTTTCTTGTCATTATAATGATATGATATGTCCATGTGTTATATCTAATTCCTATAACTACTCCTTCCTTTAAGATATATTATTATAGGTTTTTTTATTTTAATAAAAAGTTGGCATATATTTTTTTATATTATATCAAAAAAACAAATGAACCACGGATTAATTAGTGTGGAAGTACAACACCCGCATTTATGTTATTGTGTTTCATTAGATTGTCATGCATGATAATGTGATGTGTTGTGCATTTTGACACATGTGTGAGTGAGTTTTGACTCACGAGTTGATTTGGGTGTCTGTGTTAGAAAATCCTTTGAGATTGTGTTGAATGAGTGTTTGAATGTTGTGACGTCTCTCCGAGATTGAGACGGTCACTGTGGAATACTTTAAATGTTCATCTGAAAATAAATGCTTCCCGGTGTATTTCAATATCTGTATTATTTTCCGGTTTAGAAAATATTTCTGTTGTTAGATTTAGCATCCTAGTGAGGACGAATTAACATGCTATTAATTTGGTAGGCTAATTAGCAACTTCGGAAACGTTATGTAGAAATTCGTGTTTTAGCAACCAAACAGAACTTAGTCAGAAACTTTTATAATTTTGAGTTTTCACTCATGAAGTTATGAATTAGCTGTGTAGAAAGTTTCAGAGACTGATTAGAAGTTTTAAAAACTCGTGGGGAGGTAAACACTATTTTGAAAAATGTTGCATATATATAGAAAGTGACGACTTTCATATTTTTACAACTCTTAACCTAACACTCAAAAGGAGGCCAAAAGGGAGATTTAGTTGCTTCGAGCTTCTCGACACCAAACGACGACCTTCTGTCTGTATGATTACTTCTAGATTTCATATTCGAGCTCCCCGAGGTAAGAGCTTCATTTTGATATCTATTAGGGCCTGTTTGGCTAAGTTTTTCGAAAAGTCATTTTCTAGAATATTTCATAAAAGTTGATAATCGGATTTCTGATCGATAAGAATTGTACTATACGGACTTCTGCACGTTTTTTGTGCACGAATTTTCTTCGGATTGAGTTATAGGAGCGTTATTCGGAGGTGAGTGATTCAACTATGTATTTTGGAATGATTCCTTAACATGTATTCATGTTTGATATGAAAATCATGTGTTAATCCATAGAGATATATTGTGTAGTTCATATTGGGCAATTATATTGATAAGTAGGCCCAGTAGCATGGTGATATGTTTCGTTTACCGCGATCATGGTGATATGTATTTGAGCATGTTGAGCTGCTTATTTGGGTCAGAAGGAGCACGTGGTCACTAAGCCATTTTGTGGAGTCGATATAGGCATTAAGGTCGCACGATTGAAGAGAAGAATTGTGGGTCTTACCCTTTCGCGTGGACGTATTGGCAAGGAGTCACAGATTGGGAGTATGGAATGTGCACGTGAGTCTCCCACAACTAGTATGAAATGTAGAAATGTGAATGCGAGCATGTTTGTCATTCATGTGCATTTGTTATTTTATTCACTAAGCGTTAGCTTAAACAAATCAAATATGTGTGGTTATTCAAATAACCATTTCAGGTGTTAATGCCGGCGAGGAATCAGAGAAGTGAGCATGTAGATTTGGAGTTCACTTAGAAGGCGACTCAATATGTTGATCTTGTCGTTTTGTAATAGATTTGTTGTAATAAGAATTCTTATGGTTTTAACTATGTTAACTTAGTATGTTAGAATGGATCTAAAATGTTGTAATAGACTATAACATGTTGAAATTATGTTTTAGTAATGTTTCAACACAGTTAGGATCACTTTGGAGTGAGTTGGTATGTGTCTTTAATCCCTAAACAATTTGAGAAAGCTTTTAACTTTGAAAATCTGCAGAATGTGTGCTGCTGCCATAAACCAGTCGACTGGTTTGTGGAGTAGTCGACTGGTTTGTGGAGTAGTTGACTGGAGCCTCTTTTCTAGCAACTCACTGCATCTTTTTATAGACGATCAGTCGACTGGGTCCCCAACACAGTCGACTGGGTCGTGTTTGCAATAAGATATTTTTGTATCCAGGTTGGACTTCAGTCGACTAGATCGTACCAGTCGACTGAACATTTGGCACCCCAGTCGACTGGGCTTAGAAAACAGTCGACTGGATGGGGTCTCAAGACCAAACTTCTGTTGGACCAGCCTCAGTCGACTAGGCACGAGGTGCAGTTGACTGGACTGCTAGTTTTCAAATGGGTTGTTTCTTTTGCATTACATGTGTTCTTCAAACTAATTTTTGGGAACGTTAATGAATTGGTTTAGCCTCGGTGGCATGCCAAGGGCTCCGGTTCCACTATTGTGGGATCGGGCTGTGATATTTAGTAGTATCAGAGCTATAGGTTTAGAGCCTTGGGAATGAATGACGTTAGCATCTATTGTTGAATGTGATGAACTGTGCAAATTTATAACTTATGGCATAACATGCATCATCTTTATGCATCGAACTTAGCAGGGTGAATACTTGAAACTTTATAGCTGATCTGCCAAGAGGGTTGTCACCATATTCACGGATGGACCAAATAGCGAACATGGTGGGAAACTTTGCAAGCAGTAAGTGAAAGAGTGCAGATGAATATTCAGGCACCATCAGTTGAAATCCACTATATCAATGCACCACCGGTGCCAAGACCTCAACATACCATTACAGAACAATTCCATAAGCAGAAACTGACTTTGTATCATGGACAAGTAGATATAGACTTGGCCGATCATTAGATGATGGATATGGAAAGGCACTTCCGTCAGGTGATATGCACTGACGAGGAGAAAATTCTTTGCGGATCCGATACGTTGATGGGAGAAGCATTGGATTGGTGGAACAACGTGTTAAAGCAAGGGAAGTCAACCACGTGGGAAGCATTTAAGGATGAGTTCAATAAGCGTTTCTTTCCACAATCTGCTTAAACTCAGAAACGCCAAGAGTTTGCAAGTTTGGTCCAGGGAGACATGACTATGAGTGAGTACGTGTCCCGTTACAATACCTTATTACGCTTTGGGAAAACTACCATTCCGACTGATAGGGATAAGGCTCGTAAGTTTGAGGAAGGGCTTAGGGAAAATATCTGTGGCCGTGTGGACATGTTGCAACACTCGACTGTTTCTCTCGTTGAGGAAGCTACTCGTATTGCTGAGAAAAGTGTTGATCGATATCGACAAAGGCAACAAGGAAAGAGATCAAATAACAATAGGGGCATGAGCCAAGGGAATGCAAAGAAGCCCTTTATGCAGAATTCAGGATCGTATATGGGTAACCAAGGACGGAGTACATTCACGGGAGATTCGAGACCGTTATGCCCAACGTGTAACCTGCGACATAGAGGAACCTGTTATCATTTGACCACCTACTACATTTCTAAGCAATTAGGGCACGTATCTAGAAATTTCCTATGAATACGAATGCGACTACGCCGAACACAACCTCGAATACCAAGAGCTACAACCTAGAGATGAGGGGGAAATGTTTTGAATCTGGACAAACGGGATATATAGCGAAGAATTGTCCTAGTAAGAGACAATCGGGGATGAGTACCGGGGCATCGAGTATGTCGAGTGGATCAAAGGCAGGGCAACGAGTGGATAAAAGAAAAGGAGTCATGCAACAACAAGGACGATACATCCAACTTAGGCCGGGGAATACGAACGATACAGTCATATCAGGTATTCTTCCTATTTGTTCATATCCTGCACGTATACTTATGGATTCTAGTTCAACGCATTCATTTGTATCACGTGACTTTGTTAAGCATTTAACTGTTAAGTCTAAACCACTAGGATATGATTTGTGTGTATCATTGCCTAGTAGTGAACCATTAGTAACTTCTTCGGTATTCAAGTCGTGTGAGATCAATATAGACGATAAGGTCTTGAGCGTCGATTTGATTCCGTTGATAGTGAACTACTTTGATGTTATCTTGGGTATGGATTGGTTATCGGTAAATCAAGCTAGAATTGATTGTGAACAAAAGAGGGATAGTTTCTACCTGACAGGGCAAAAAGAGTTTAATTTTCAAGAAAAGGGTGTCATCGTACCGCCGTATTTGATATCGATGATTCAAGCCAATAGGATGTTGAAGAAGGGTTGTTCGGGTTTCTTATGTTCAATTATTGACACCAGAGTTCTTGGACCATTAGTAGAAGACATTCCAGTAGTTTGATAATTTCCAGACGTCTTTCTCGGCGAGTTACCCGACGTATTAATTGAAAGAGAGCTTGAGTTCACGATAGAAGTAATACCAGGGTCACAACCGGTATCCAAAGCACCATACCGAATGGCACCAGTAGAGTTGAAAGAATTGAAAGTTCAGTTACAGGAGCTGTTCGAGAAGGGTTTTATCCGATCGAGTGTTTCGCCGTGGGGAGCTCCAGTCTTATTCGTGAAGAAGAAGGATGGGACAATGCGTATGTGCATCGACTATCAAGAGCTGAATAAGTTGACCGTCAAGAACAAGTATCCGTTACCGCGAATAGATGACTTGTTTGATCAATTGCAAGTGGCGCAAGTATTTTCGAAGATTGATTTGAGATCTGGTTACCACCAACTGAAAGTCAAGGAGAAAGACGTAGAGAAGACAGCTTTCAGGACGAGATATGGTCACTTTGAATTTTTGGTTATGCTGTTTGGAGTGACTAACGCACCAGCTGCTTTCATGGATTTGATGAATCTTGTTTTCAAAGATTACTTAGATGAGTTTGTTATTGTATTCATAGATGACATCCTAATCTATTCTAAGAGTGCTGAAGATTACGATCATCATTTGCGATTAGCTTTACAACGATTAAGTGAGAAGAGATTGTTTGGGAAATTGAAGAAGTATGAGTTTTGGTTGATAGAGATTTCTTTTCTTAGACATGTAGTGTCGGCGAATGGAATCTCAGTGGATCCTCAGAAGATAGAAGCAGTTACCAATTGGGCGAGATCGACGAACGTGACAGATATCTGAAGTTTCCTAGGATTAGCTGGTTATTATCAGAGGTTTGTAAAAGACTTTCACATATTGCAATGCCGATGACACAATTGATGAGGAAAACTGTTGTTTTCATATGGAGTTCAGAATATGAGGAAAGTTTTCAAGAATTGAAAGGTCGACTAGTAAAGGCACCAATATTGGCTGTTCTGACGGGGACTGAAGGGTTTATCATCTACTGAGATGCTTCATATAGAGGTTTAGGTTGCGTTCTTATGAAAGTTGATAAGGTCATTACATATGCGTCAAGGCAACTTAGACCTCACGAGAAGAATTATCCGACTCATGATCTAGAATTGGCCGCCGTGATTTTTGCATTGAAGATTTGGCGTCATTACCTATACGGAGAGAAATGTGAGATCTATACGGATCATAAGAGTTTAAAATATTTGTTCACACAACGAGATTTGAACATGAGGCAAAGGAGATGGTTAGAGTTGATGAAGGACTATGACTTATCGATTCAGTATCATCTGAGCAAAACGAATGTAGTTGTCGATGCTATTAGTCGTAAAGTACCAACCAACATTGCATCAGATTTGACTTCTTAAAAAGATTTGATTCGAGATATGGAGAATTTGGAACTTAAAGTGATTTCGAGAATTGAAAGTGGCTTAATGTCAACGATTGAGCACAACCACTCTTGATTCACGAGATTACGGAGAAACAACTTCAAGACGTGGCTTTGAAGAAGATTCGTGATGACATTTCGATGGGAAAACAACTGGGATTTACTTCTAAAAATGATGGTTTGAGATTGAGGGGTAGAATTTGTGTACCTAACGAGAAAGAGTTGAAACGGAACATCCTAGAGGAAGCACACAATACGAAGTACACTGTTCATCCGAGAAGCACCAAGATATCTAGAGATTTAAGACATGTTTATTGGTGGCCGGGAATAAAGAGAAAAATAGCACCTTATGTTTCACGATGTTCGAGTTGTCAACAAGTAAAGGCCGAACGCCAAGTGCCTTCGGGATTGTTACAATCATTACCAAAATCCGAGTGGAAATGTGAACATATCACAATAGATTTTGTTAGTGGGTTTCCGAGGTCGAAGAGATCGAATACTATCATTTGGGTGATCGATGACCGTTTAATGAAGTCGTCGCACTTCTTACCACTTCTAAGTTGTATATCCGCGAGATTGTGAGACTACATGGTATACCAGTTTCTATTATTTCGGATAGAGATAGTAGTTTTACATCGAAGTTTTGGAGAGCCTTACAAGAAGCAATGGGTACCAAATTGCATTTCAGTACCACTTTTCATCCTTAGACCGATGGTCAATCGGAAAGAGTAATTCAGATTTTGGAAGACATGCTCCGTTTATGTGTACTTGATTTTCAGGGTGATTGGGAAGACCACTTGCCGTTAATTGAGTTTGCATATAACAATAGTTTTCAGTCGAGTATTGGGATGACTCCTTATGAAGCTTATATGGTCGTATATGTCGTTCACCGATTAGTTGGACCGAAGTGGGAGAAAGAATGATTGAAGGGCTGAAAATTGTGCAAGAGACAACAGACAAGATAAAGGTAATTCGACAAGGGTTACTGACAGCTCAGAGTAGGTATAAGAGTTATGCCGACAATCGTAGGCGACCGTTGGAATTTGATGTGGGAGATTTGGTTTACTTGAAGGTGTCACCATAAAAGGGGATTACTAGATTTGGGAGATACGAAAAACTCAATTCGCGATATGTAGGACCTTTTGAGATCATTGGGAGAGTTGGACCCATAGCGTATCGATTGAATTTGTTAAACGAGTATGCTCAAGTTCATAACGTATTTCACGTATCATTGTTACGTAAACACTTAGTGGAGGATAGGGAGCAAGTGATGACTCCGATGCCGAATGAGATTTAGAGTGATTTGACGTATGTTGCGTATTCGATAGAGATTTTGGATCGGAAGGATCAGGTCTTACAAAATAAAGTGATATCGAAAGTGAAAATGTTATGGGGTAGCCAAACGGCAGAAAAGATGACGTGGGAAATAGAAGATAATATGCATACTCAGTATCCGCACCTTTTCGAGACTTAAGGTATAAGTTTGGGGGAAAACTTCTTTTAAGGGGAAGAGTATTATAACACCCGCATTTGTGTTATTGCATTTCATTACATTGTCATGCATGATAATGTGATATATTGTGCATTTTGACACATGTGTGACTGAGTTTTGACTCACGAGTTGATTTGGGTGTCTGTGTTAGAGAACCCTTTGAGACTGTGTTGAATGAATGTTTGAATGTTGTGACTTCTCTCTGAGATTGAGACAGTCACTGTGGAATACTTTAAATGTTTATATGAAAATAAATGCTTCCCGGTGTATTTCAATATCTGTATTATTTTCCGATTTAGAAAATATTTCTGTTGTTAGATTTAGCATCCTGGTGAGGACGAATTAACACGCTATTAATTTGGTAGGCTAATTAGCAACTTCGGAAACGTCATGTAGAAATTCGTGTTTTAGCAACCAAACGAAACTTAGTCTAAAACTTTTATAATTTTGAGGTTTCACTCGTGAAGTTATGAATTAGTTGTGTAGAAAGTTTCAGAGACTGATTAGAAGTTTTGAAAACTCGTGGGAAGGTAAACACTATTTTGAAAAATGTTACCTATATATAGAAAGTGATGACTTTCATATTTTTACAACTCTTAACCTAAAACTCAAAAGGAGGCCAAAAGGGAGATTTAGTTGCTTCGAGCTTCTCGACGCCAAACGACAACCTTCTGTCCGTCTGATTTCTTCTAGATTTCATATTCGAGCATCCCGAGGTAAGAGCTTCATTTTGATATCTATTAGGGCCTGTTTGGCTAAGTTTTTCGAGAAGTCATTTTCTATAATTTTTCATAAAAGTTGATAATCGGATTTCTGATCGATAGGAATTGTACTATACGGACTTCTGCACGTTCTTTGTGCGCGAATTTTCTTCGGATTGAGTTATAGGAGCGTTATTCGGAGGTGAGTGATTCAACTATGTATTTTGGAATGATTCCTTAACATGTATTCATATTTGATATGAAAAGCATGTGTTAATCCATAGAGATATATTGTGTAGTTCATATTGGGCAATTATATTGATAAGTAGGCCCAATAGCATGGTGATATGTTTCGTTTACCGCGAGCATGGTGATATGTATTTGAGCATGTTGAGCTGCTTATTTGGGTCAGAAGGAGCACGTGGTCACTAAGCCATTTTGTGGAGTCGACATAGGCATTAAGGTCGCACGATTGAAGAGAAGAATCGTGGGTCTTACCCTTTCGCGTGGACTTATTGGCAAGGAGTCACAGATTGGGAGTATGGAATGTGCACGTGAGTCTCCCACAACTAGTATGAAATGTAGAAATGTGAATGTGAGCATGTTTTTCATTCATGTGCATTTGTTGTTTTATTCACTAAGCGTTAGCTTAAACAAATCAAACATGTGTGGTTATTCAAATCCATTTCAGGTGTTGATGCTGGCGAGGAATCAGAGAAGTGAGCATGTAGATTTGGAGTTCACTTAGAAGGCGACTCAATATGTTGATCTTGTTGTTTTGTAATAGATTTGTTGTAATAAGAATTCTTATGGTTTTAACTATGTTAACTTAGTATGTTAGAATGGATCTAAAATGTTGTAATAGACTATAACATGTTGAAATTATGTTTTAGTAATGTTTCAACACAGTTAGGATCACTTTGGAGTGAGTTGGTATGTGTCTTTAATCCCTAAACAATTTGAGAAAGCTTTTAACTTTGAAAATCTGCAGAATGTGTGCTGCTGCCATAAACCAGTCGACTGATTTGTGAAGCAGTCGACTGGAGCCTCTTTTCCAGCAACTCACTGCATCTTTTTATAGAGGATCAGTCGACTGGGTCCCCGACACAGTCGACTGGGTCATGTTTGGAATCAGATATTTTTGTATCCAGACTAGACTTCAGTCGACCGGACCGTACCAGTCGACTGAACATTTGGCACCCCAGTCGACTGGGCTTAGAAAACAGTCAACTGGATGGGGTCTCAAGACTAAACTTTCTGCTGGACCAGCCTCAGTCGACTAGGCACGAGGTAAAGTCAACTGGACTGCTAGTTTTCAAATGGGTTGTTTCTTTTCCGCTGCGTGTGTTCTTCAAACTAATTTTTGGGAACGTTAATGAATTGGTTTAACCTCGGTGGCATGCCACGGGCTCCGATTCCGCTATTGTGGGACCGGGCTATGACAGGAAGCATTACAAAAAAAAAAAAAAAAGGAAGGGAAGCCCCTTGAGAGATATAATCCTCCCCACCATAGTTGGTGATAATACCCCTGTACAGCACTAAAAGAAAAGGGAGGAACAAAAATACATACAAAAAATACCGCCCCTAATGTAATTGGTAATATAAACACCCTAAAGAAAACTAAAATCAAAACTATAGAGTTACCAACCAATCCAAAGCCCTCTCAACCCCAAACTTAGTAAGGAAATCTGCAAACAAGTTAGCATTTATGGGAATCGTGGAGACCCTAATATCACGAGTCGGGCCTAAACCATCCATCAAATCATCAAGTTTGCGGAAGGTGTCTACATATTCAAAACTCTAAGCTCTGGGTTGTTAAACCATGCCACCACTATTGTGGAGTCCGATTCAAAGTCCAATTTGGGCCTATCGGAGACGAACATAGAGGAAAAAGGTTTAAATCCTTCAAGTAGCACTGCTAACTCAGCAAAATTTGAGTCTATTGAGTGGTGGCTCATATATTTGCATCTCGCTTGAGCAAGGGCAGTGACGCCATGGTCGCAGGCACGTGGGACAGGACAAAGAATATTTTAGAAAGTTCAGTAGCCATAGTCGCTCGAGCGAGGTCGCGTAATCCAGATTTTCTAATTTGTTTAGGAAAGTGGTTTCAACTTCCTAATTAGGTTGGAATTCTTGGGCCTTATTTGAATAATTAGTCTATGTTCATTTTGTCTAGATTCAATGTACCCCTAATTCTACCCTAATTGTTCTCTTTTTTAATTAGGTTTATCTCTCCTTATTAGGATCATCTCTAGGCCTATATAAATGCTCCTTATTATGATGTTTTATTTATCATCTCAATATAATTCTTCTCTCTCACTCTTAACATGGTATCAGAGCTATAAGCTCCTGGACCTTTACTACAACTCTATCGTATTACGCCACTATTGGTGGGTGAAGATCATGTCACCCGCCGGACCTCGGGCAAGATAAAATCATACCTTTATCTTTTTCCGCAACAATCAAAGCAACCAAACAACACTTTTATGGTTCCAACCAAACAAGCCCCTTACTGTTCCATTACCATTTCGAGCCAAACATACCCCTTCACTAACTTCAAGCATAATCACCACCACCCGACCTCCACCTCCACCACTCGGCCTCCTCTCTATCATACCTCCTGATCGGCCAGATCTTAACCTCATCAACCGGCCTCTCTATCGAACCTCCTGATCGGTTCAAGCTTTACCTCACCAATCACCTCAACCCTCATCAACAGGCCTCTCTACCGGACCTTCCAATCGGCCGAATCTCAACCCTCACTAACCGCCCTCTCTATTGGACCTCCTGACCAGCTGAATCTCTACCTCATCTACCCGGCCTCTCTATCGGTCCTCCCGATTGGCTGGATCTCAACCTCATTAACCCGTCTCTATCGAACCTCTGATCGACCGGATCTCACACCACCCGGCCTCTTCCTCCGTCAGACCTCCGATCGGCCGGACCTTAATTCACCATCTGACCACCTACTATGTTAGACCTTCATCTACCACCTCCTAGCCACTACTCCCTCAAGCACCCTCTACAGTCGAACCATCAACCAGACCATTAACCATACCATTCGGCTCACTCTGTTGTTCTTCACGAAGGCTCTACCTCTAAGACGACTCCAGGATTCAGCTTTCAAACTCAAGCTGTTTCCATTTTCTACCTTGAGCTAGTTTGATGGGGGCTATTTGAATAATTAGTCTAGGTTCATTTTGTCTAGATTCAATGTACCCCTAATTCTACCATAATTGTTCTCTTTTTTAATTAGGTTTATCTCTCCTTATTAGGATCATCTCTCAGCCCACCTTATTGTAATGTTTTATCTATCATCTCAATAACATCTCAATACAATTCTTCTCTCTCACTCTTAACAGGCCTTTAAAACAAGACCCTAGAGGACCATTTTAGGTGAGGGAGACATAGGAGAGTATTTTGTGATCAGAGATAGAAAGAGATAGAGGAATTTCTGTGGTTTTGGCTCTTGGGATATTCCCAAATTAGGAGCTTTAATTCCTTATGTGTATTTTTTTTTCTTTATATAGTGGAATTTTTTGCTCTTCTTCACCCGTGGAGGTAGGCAAGTTTGTCGATCCACATATATTTTGTGTCTCGTAGGATTGCTATTATTTTTATTATTTTCTGTGCTTTATCTACGAATTTGTATTTTGGTAGTCTTTTGCATAGCATAGTCACACCCACCAATGCATTTGGATAAGAAGGCTAATACATAACCCTTAAGGTTTCTCATTACCCCTCCTATGCAAGACGGCCACGGTTTTCCTCTAGCAACCTCATCACCATTGATCTTGACCTAAACTAGTCTTTGCACCTCCCACTTAATCCGGATAGCTGCCTTCTGGACATTAGAAATTCCACTAGCAGATCGGATATCTAGAACAACTACACCTGAATGGCTGAATTGTCAACAGTGAAAAAGCCAATTTGTCACGATTTATAACCGTGACATTTCGTGGCGTAATAAAATTTTGTCATTGTCAGAAAACTGTGACAATTACTCTTTGTCATGCTTTATTTTGGTACCATTTAAAAGTGAAGTATCCCTTCAAATTGTCACATTTTTGTCACTATTCTGAATAGTGACAATTTAGTATGTTAGTCACTGTTCTGAACAATGACAAATAATAGTAACATTTTATCACTGTTTTTGTCATGCCCTAAAGCAGCAAAAATAGAGAAAATAAAATTCATTTTTGAGTCCGTAGGCTATGACTGGTAAATGTCATATGATTGTCTACTACTCACATTTCTAACAATAGAATAATAATAGCAATAAAGTTCTAAGTCATCATTAAAAATAACACAAGGTTACTAATCTATTACATCAGAGTCTAAAAATAATAAATATAACTCTTTCTTTCCTTCTTCTCTGTCTTTCTTCTCTGTGTCCTCTGTTCCTCTTCCTCTCTTCTTCTTCTTTCCCTTCTCCCCAACCCGAGAGAGTGTGTGTGTGTATGTGTATGTATATATATACACGAATATATGTATATATGTGTATATATATCATAGTATATCTCTCTCTCAACCACCCACACACCCAAAACCAAAAATATATAAGTATAAGGGAGGGGTTATATATAGGGGAGAAGAAATAACCACAACCATACAACCCAAACCTAGAGGCCAAGTTTGGCCACTCCCAATTTATTGGGATCAGGTGGCAATCGATTAGCAAAATAGGTCGGCAAGAGAAATCGATTGGTAAAAGGCCAATCGATTGGTCGAAGGCAATTACTTACCAATCGATTAGTAGAACATCCAATCGATTGGTACACAAAAGTTGGCAATCGATTGGGAAAGGTGTCCAATTGATTAAGCACTCAAACTCACAAAAAACCAGAGATAGGCAAGGGGTATTTTAATTGTGTCTGGTGTTTTTCTTTTTTTGGGGTGATTTTTTGGTGGTTCCTTTATGATACTCTCAAATGGAGTTTGTTTCAAATCAGAACCTAGTACGTCCTTTGTTTGTTTGGGGTTTTAGACATTGGAAATGTAAATTGCGATGTTTTATCGCTTTATATTGATATATCAATGAAATTTTCCATTCAAAAAAAAAAAAAAAAAAACAAAACAAAACAAAAGACCAAGAAAGTAATAGGAGTATATATATATATATATATACATTCAAAAATACAGGGTATTACAGAGTATCCCATATGCCATCTTTTTTGGCTTGCTCAACTTGCCTCCAATCATCACAAGAAAGACCGATTTGGGTTTCAATAGAGCCAAGCACCAGTTCTTTAAAATAGTTCTGCCACCAATAATCCCACCACTCAAAGTTGTAGACAAAAAATTTAGACTCGGACCCTCTTGTTGATTTGAAGTTGCCATTTGCTACATTATGACATAGCCATAAATTCGGGGCAAGTTTTGGATCTATTATGACATAGCCACGAGGTGCTCAATGGATCTTTTGAATCTTATAAAACTTTCTCGAATTTGGATTGATGTTAAAACTATTCATATCTCAATTAGGTTCTCCGCGTAGAAGAAAAACATGGGGACTTTAATTCATGGCATGTTGACTTTTAGAAGGTCCGGAACTTTGGGAGGCAAAGGTGGAAGAGTTTTTCTGGGAAATAAAGAATCTTGAAGGCATGACGGGGCATTGAAGGATTGCTTGCGTAGAAGGATTGTGCTCGGAACGGGTTGGCTTTGTGACGGACTTGTTCGGCAAAAATACATTGCTATCATTAGTCTCCAAGTGGGAGATTGTTGGGAATGTGGAGCCTAATTCCATTGGGAAAAGTTTCCAAAAGTGTTTCCAATCAAAGGAGAAAGGGAAAGGAATATGTATTTGGAACCTCCTCCGAGCGAGGGTGTTATCCCGCTTGAGCGAACACGACGTTATTACGTTCGTTCGAACAAGGATTGGGTCACTGGGTTGAGGCAGTGGAGCGTTAAAGACTATAATGTCACTCGCCTGAGGGCTCGCTCGAATGAGTTGCTAGGGCGACTGCACAGATTTAATTTGAAATTATTTTATGTGTTCTCTTAGGAAACGTATAGGTTTATATATTCCGATGTTTCATTGTATTTATGTGTGTCTCAGTGTGAGTGAAATCAGCATCAACTAGAGAGATCAAGTTGAGAGCCTCTCTTGTAACCATAGAGCATAATAATACTCTGCAGAGTGTGGACGTAGCTCAACTTAGGGTGGACCACGTAGAAATCTACGTTTCTGTGCGCTTGATTGTTTTCCTTGTTTAGTTCTACTTGTTCGCATCCCGCGAGATTCTGGGAAGGGGATTTGATTGTTTCCTACTTGTTCATCAAATTCCCCAACATGAAAATAGTGAGATAAATGGAAAAAGTCCCTCGTAGATCTAAGTTCACCCTTAAAATTATGATATTATTGAAAATATGTTTGTGAACATTGAGAAACATGCAGACGATTATTATGAGTATTGATATTTGATACAGATACAACTGCTTATTTGTATTAGATAGAAGACATTTCCCAACCAAATGAAGAACATAATGGCAAAGAGCATGCGGTTGGGACAAACCCACAGTGTTCTGGCAATTTTCTTGATTTTTTTTTTTTTTTGGCAGAATGAAAAAGGATTTAGGGTAAATACCAAAAAAAGATATTTACAATTTCACATGAATTTTATGGGTTATGCACATTATATTCATGTGTATACATTTCGTGACACTAACATGAACGTTGGGTACAAATAGTAGGAAGTCTGCTGCTTGTCATTGAGAGGAATAGTTTACAAAAATCTCTTCATAGTAGTATCTTACTTCAAATACTGGAGGAAATTAACATTGAAATCTCGGTAATACTATGTATTTTTTTTCTTAATTTTACTTAATTGTATTTGATTTGCAATATTAATTTGATATGTGTGGGTCATTTATCCACCAAAATATTTCTAGGTGTCAAGAGTGTAGTTATGAAGAATACTCTTCTAGTTACAAATCGCAATTTTATATTTCAAATATTGTTTTGCTTTTGATTCTAGGATAGAAAAGTTTCATTCTTTGAAACATACTCTTCTAGTATTTTTTGTATATTTGAAAACAAAGAGTGTTCAAATTATTCTTTGGATAAACTAAAATTTTAATATGAGATTAGGAATTAATGATGGAGGATTTACCATGGCAAAACAAACTTTGACCCAACAATTGCATTTTTAAGAAAAATTACTTATGATAGACAACGCAAGTGTAAAAGCTAACATACTCGAACTCACAGTCATTCATCTATCATTAGTTAAAATATCATTCACACACTCTTCTTCTTTGGTTAATTAGACTGCAGTTTTATGTTTTTGAAATCTCTCATTATCATGAGTCATGACTATGATTTCTTAAAACAAAAAATATATGTATAGATAGTATGTACATATGTACGTATATATACGTACATATATTTTTGAAATCCTATTCTTGTAATGTTAATTTTTGATGGTCGAACAGCAAAAGTAGGAATTAAGTTGATCTCCATTTACCCGGTTACCAAACTCAAGTGCTGACCAATTAAGTAGATTGGGTAGCTTAATGTTTCATCCTAAGTTGCACGAAGAGGGAGAGAGGGGGCGGGGGCAGGAACAGGAACGGGAGAGGGGCGGGAAAGCGGTAAACGTTACGAGGTTTTAAAGGTTTCTTCTTGAGCGGGGCAGGAGCGGAAGCGGGGTTGGGAGCGGGAGCGGGAGCGGGAGCGGGGGCGGAGGCGGGGAGCGTGACCACTTTTAAAGATTCCTACTTCTAAGAACTTTCATCCATATATGATGTGATTTGTTTTTGTAGGCTGGACTAGTTTTCTGCCTAAGTATGATAAATTTAAATGAAGTCCTCGATCTCATCCACTAGAATGGAGAAGGTGAGGTGTTCGTACTACTCTATGTTGCTTTCGATCCAGTTTTGACCAATACATGCAATCCACGTAGACTTAATTTTTTTCATGATCACCAAAACTCAATACTACAAGAGCAATGCTAGATGCACTTCCAAATGTATAATTAAATACATAACTTTGCTTTAAAATGTTGGACCTCGTGTTAAAAAGTCTGTACACAAAAAAAGAGTGTACAGGTGTGCAAGCTTTTCAGCACGAAGTCCAACATTTTTAAGTAGAGTTGTGCATTTGATTGTGCATTTGAAAGTACATCTAACATTACTCATACTACAATTAATATACAAAATTTAGTATCAATACGTGTGTATCTCACATGAATTAATTCTATGTTGTTAATTAGGTGGAGGATTGCCCATTACATATATGATATCTATTTAAGAAACTTAAAAGAGAATAGACCTACGTGAAATATTAATTACCCATTTTGAGAAATTTAAGACATTAGGTTGTCATGTACGTAGCATTTAGTTACTTTATGGGAAAATTGGTGAAAAGAGTATTAAAAGGAGTTTTATAAAAATTAAAGACAATTTAAAATACACATTGGATAGAAGTCCTGCCAGAAAAAGACAAAAGAAATAAATTTAAAAAAATTGCATCTACCCTTGCGCCACATGCGCACATGCGCAGGATTTGCGCCTCCCCAGGCGCGCCTCACGCGCATGGCTTCTCCAAAAGACTGCTTGCACCATGTGAGCTTTGTACCATATAATTTTCAATTTTGAAAAAATGTTTTTAAACTTTAAACCTCCATAACTTTTGTTCTACAACTCCATTTTTTGTAAATTTTATACCGTTGGAATCGTGTCGACGAGATCTACAAAACTAGTACCATTGTTGATATGTTTTGAGCAAAAAAAAAATTTAATTTCTTACATATATGAATAATAAGTGAAATTTTACATATTAAGTGAAATTTCACTGAACATATAAAATGTTAAGTGAAATTTCACTTGACTGCATATTATGTCCTGCTCAAACATTCTACGTCTCAAACATTCTTTTTGCCCTTTAAGTTTTGTTCTGTCAAATCTTTCAGAGGAGAACACAACGGACTTGCGTGTTTATTTTTTGTTTTTATATTTAGCACTCAATCCAGTTTAGTCGAGTGGAGAACACTATGAAGACCATACAATGGTTAGTCGACAGGTAAGTGAGTGATTGTTTTGATTTACCCTCGCTTTGGTTCATGGAAAGATTGAGGAAATGACTTTAAAATGGTTAGATAACAAATGGAAAGATGCACACAATAATGGGAGACAGAGAGACTTAAGCCCATAATATTGAGCGAGCAGGAGAGTGCTCACCACTAGACCACCAATAGTTACTATCTATTTAGATGATTTAATCTTTCACTGTTTTTACTTCAGGGTATCTTAGTCTTGGATATTCCACACCTTTCCTCTCACTGGGTGCATCTCACATGTATCCTTCGTTGGCATCCGCTAAGGCTGCAGTGATTTCCGTGGGCCAAGAGATTGAAACTTTGGGGCTGCCATCGGGAATTTGTCCTATAGTTTTTGTGTTCACGGGTTCAGGAAATAGTATTATACTATTACAGAAACTAGGGGTGATAAGAAAAACCGGCTAGCCGAGCCGGCCGACCGGCGCCGACCGGAATACTCGGTTATGGCCGGTTACTATTAATAGCAGTCGGTGGTCGGTTGTGCTCTTCAGAAAAAATAGATTATCGGTTCGGTCAGCGATTCTCACAATCAAACACTGAAGACCGGCCGAACCGACCGTTTTAGACGTAATAGTTATTCCCATCTCACCATTACCAATATATCTGACTGTAGAAAAGACTTAGATTAACAAGACAAGTCAGTCACTTTTAACTTTTCAGTAAAGTAATATATAAAACTTCACCTTTACCAATATATCAGCGTAAAAAGAGGGACTTGGAGTTCCAAGACAAAGACTTTTCCACTGAAGTAATATATAAAAATACTTTTCACTTTGAGCTTTCATTTAACACTCAAACCTAACTCTTAATATATGTGTCTCTCCAAATCTCTAAAAGGATCTTCAAGCCTTATTTGGCCAACCAAGAAACCCTAACCTTCAGCTCCATTCTCTCCATCTCTACATCTCTCTATTATTCAAACCTAACCTTGAAAACCCTCCTAACCCAACCCTTAATCTCTCGTCTCCATCTCTCTAATACTGAAAACCCCTAAACAAGAAATCTTAACCTTTGATCTCTCTATCTCTCATTCTCTCAAATTTTGAATAGTCGAATCATTGCTGCCTAGAACCTTCATTGAATCATCAAACCGTAACCAAAAAACTTCATTGAATGGTCGCCTCGGGCTGACAGTCACTCTCCGGCAGCCACTGCCGTGACAAATATGGAGATCATGATCCCCTACTAAAGGTATTACTCCATTACTCGTGTTCTTCGAATCTCCCGTCTTTTCTTACCTTCTTTTCCCTTTGATTTTTTTAATTTACGTGCACACATTCCTGCCTTTGTTTTGGGCTTCTGGAATAATCTCTTGTCAGCTCTTTGTAAGTTGTAACCAGCCAAAACCGAAGTACCAGCCGAACCGACCGCCTGATTTTCTGGTCGGTTGAACAGCTTAAACCGATATGTTCGGCCGAAATCGGTTGCCATAGTAATAAAACCGAGTATCTCGGTTCGGTTAAGAAAACATGCTGAAAACCGAATAAAACCGACCGATATCACCCCTAACAGAAACTTGAATGATGCTTTGATGAGTGTCTTTTTTTTTTTTTTTTACTTATGACAATACCCAAACGTTACAAACTGAACAGTGTAATGTAGTATTTTTAGGTTAGCATAGCAAAAAAATGTTCCAGTTGAACCATACTAATGTAAAAGAAAATTCTATAGTACATCCATAAATATTAAGTGATCATAGCATCTGATGGTCGAGTTCAAGTTTACTACATAAATATTAAGTGTATGACCAGTTCAACCTCCATAAATATTAAGTGAAATTTCACTTAATATTTCATATACTCAGTGAAATTTCACTTATTATTCCTATATGTAAAACTTGAATTTTTTTTACATATATGAATAATTTCAATTAATAAGTGAAATTTCACTTATTATTCATATATGTAAAATTTGAAATTTCACTTACTATTCATATATGTAAAAATTTCACTTAATAAGTGAAATTTCACTTATTATTCATATATGTAAAAATTGAACTTAGGACTTTTTGGGAGGAGCTTTTAAAACACTAGAATGGAGCTTTTAAAAGCTCAAGGTTACTTTTGCCTTCATGATGTTTTTTTGAAGAGTAATGTGCTACTTGTACAAAATTTCAAACAACTTAATAATAAATTTCATTAGCGACTTTTAAAAACCGCGTGGGGGCCAAACAAAGCCGTAATCTATACTTAAAGCATTTGCGACCCCTCTCAATTTGCCCCTTTTTAAACTAAGAAATCTTACAATAGAGAAAATTTCAACCTCCATAAATATTAAGTGAAATTTCACTTAACATTTTGTGTACTTAGTGAAATTTCACTTATTATTCATATATATAAAATTAAAAAAAAAAAATTTTGCTCAAAACATATCAACAATGGTACTAGTTTTGTAGATCTCGTCGACACGATTCTAATGGTATAAAATTTGTAAAAAATGGAGTGATAGATCAAAAGTTATGGAGTTTTAAAGTTTAAAAATATTTTTCAAAATTAGAAATTATACGGTACTATACTCACACCATGTGAGTGGCTTGGGAGACATTTCCCCAGGTTTAACGCGCGTGTTGGGGCAGGTAAGCGCGTGTGTTGGCGCGTTGGGGAAGAATTTCTTGCGCGTTGTGTGCGCTTGACTTGGTTATTTTACAATTCCTTTAAGGGTAGTTTGGTCTGATGAAAAGAGTAAAATGGATTTGAAAAGTGATGTTTTAATATTGTGGATGTAGGTTAAAAATGGGCCTGGGCTTTTGTCCTTAGTGAGTTTATTGTTAATGAGCTGTCTTTTAATCCAATTATGCCCAACTTTAAGAACCTTAAGCCAAGCCTCCCTTACTTTAATTAATTTTTGACGCTTAAGATTTGTCATATATTACTTCATTAATGTAGTTCAATGAGGTCACATCGGACTATGGAGCTTTTTTTTTTTGTTTCTACAACGCACATATATGCACTACTAATGTAAACAGAGAGTACTCTATATTTCAAGACAAGAAAGGGAAGACTGGGGCTCAAACAGATAGAGAGATGGGAACTTAGAAAACAGTGCAAATAACTAGAGAGAAAGTATAGTTATTTTTTTTTGTTTTTATTAGTACTAATTTTGTGGTAATCTGTTAGAAAGCGGTCACCCTAGCTCATGCTAAGATATGTCCCAGTGAATCATTGTACGTAATAGTTTGATTTGACTATACTGTTAGGAAACTGCGTTCCCAGAATCCATTGACAGCGCGTATAAGTTGGTACTGCAAAAATTTTACGTGAAAACTACAATAACCCTACAAGTGCGGAACTAGGGTTATCTTAAACTGCTAAAACGGATTGCTGTAGTAGATGAATCGAGAACACGGGCTCGATGACAGCTCACGATCTTCTACCGTATTCCTTTGCTGCCAGAATATCGAACTGAGTGTGGGCTCTTTCGAAATCCTTTCTGTTTTCTGCTCTCCCTCTTTTACCCTCTCTTTTCTATTCCGAGTTATAATTCTCTATACAGAAAAACGCTAGCGGATGAGAGAGCCAAAGCAGCATATATATAGGCTACGATAGGGACCATAAGAAGTCAATAAAGAATAGGCTTCCTTATGGAATTAGGAAACCCTAATTCAAACTGAATCAGATTCCTATTTCCATAAATTATAATTCATACCACTAAAGAATTATAATTGCACTCCTACCCTTATCTCAAAAATATATTTCGAGCTCCATGTTATTAAATGCTTATTATCTCCCCATGTTAAGATTACAGATATCCATTAATTAAATATAATTACTGACAATCATATTTAATTAATTTCTTAAAATTCCTTGAGATCATCTGCTTAACTTATCTGATATGTCGGATACAAAATCCACTTGCAGAGTTTGACATAATCAAAACTTATAAGCTTTCTCAAGGGGATATCATCAATCCCAAAATTGAGACATGGATTCCATCATTAATTAATATCCACTACACAATTAATATTGCCACCCAATCCAATGAGATATTGACTCATTTAAGGATCTCACCCTTTTAGGGATCAAAGTGTAAATATCAAATGTACGTGTCTACAAATTAACTTAGGATTTAGAGCATAAGCACTCATAATAGCCATGAGGTATTAATTATCTTATAAGTCAGTATAAAGATAATTACCCCAAGTCAGTCCCGTTTAATACACAAAGTGTACCAGCATAGTGAGTTGAAACTATAGCGTTTTCCGTAATCAAGACAAACCTACTACAACACCATGTTGCAGTCCTACCGATGGTGTGTCCAATCCCATCTAAGACTGTAAACCAAAATCTTACATTCTATAATATCTGATGGCTTGATCTTCCGTGTGTAAGCCGAACTCTACACACCAAACCACCTACTATATAGAATGAGAGACACACATGCATAATATTAAATAAATAATATAATACAAACATTGCCCACACAGATTCTCATAAAAATGGATCAACTGATTTTATTAAATGAATAATAAATCAACTACATAAAGCATGGCTTTTAGTATATATCCCTAACAATCTCCCACTTAGACTCAAAGTCATGATGCGACACACCTCACTCCTATCCCTTCTACATGACTGTCAAAAGTCTTGGCCGGTAAGCTCTTGGTGAAAGGATCTGCCAGGTTATTTGCTGATGCTATCTTGGTCACTTCAACATCACCTCTTTGTACAATCTCTCGTATCAGGTGATACTTACGCTCAATGTGTTTTCCCTTCTTATGGGCCCTTGGTTCCTTTGAGTTAGCAACCGCTCCGCTATTATCGCAATAAAGGGTAATAGCCGATTGTACCGCAGGTATCACTCTTAGATCCATAAGGAAGTTTCTGAGCCAAACGGCCTCTTTAACGGCTTCCGAAGCAGCCACATACTCGGCTTCCATGGTAGAATCAGCAATACATGACTGCTTGATACTCCTCCAAGTAATGGCTCCACCTCCTAGGGTAAACACATATCCTGAGGTAGACTTTCTGGAATCCCTATCTGACATGAAATCAGAATCTGTGTACCCAATGGGTACAAGACTGTCTGCTTGGTAAACTAACATATAGTCTCGAGTCCTTTTCAGGTACTTGAGAATATTTTTCACCGCAGTCCAATGTTCTTGCCCTGGATTAGACTGATATCTACTAACCATGCCAACAGCAAAGAAGATGTCAGGTCTAGTACATAGCATAGCATACATTAGGCTTCTTACTGCCGAGGCATAAGGAACTGCCTTCATCTTCTCTATCTCATCAGGTGTCTTAGGACACTGATCCTTAGATAGAGTAATTCCATGTCTGAAGGGAAGGAATCCCTTCTTGGAATCTTGCATGCTAAACCTTGCAAGAATATTGTCAATATAAGTGCCTTGTGACAAGCCCAACATCCTATTCTTGCGATCTCGCATAAGCTTGATCCCTAGGATGTGACTGGCTTCTCCCAAGTCCTTCATATCGAATTGAATGGATAACCATACCCTTACAGAAGATAATACCCCCACATCGTTTCCGATTAGCAAGATATCATCCACATAAAGTACTAAGAACACCACCACTCTTCCATCATGTTTCTTGTACACACAAGATTCATCCGCACATTGATCAAAACCAAATGACTTGATTGCTTGATCAAAGCGGATATTCCAAGACCTAGATGCCTTCTTAAGTCCATAAATGGAATTCTTAAGCTTGCACAACATGTGTTCTTGGCCCTTCGCAATGAACCCGTCTGGTTGCATCATATAGATGCACTCATCAAGATTTCCATTTAGAAATGATGTCTTGACATCCATTTGCCAAATTTCATAATCGAAATGTGCAGCAATAGATAAGAGAATCCGGATAGACTTCAGCATTGCCACCGGCAAAAAAGTTTCCTCATAATCGATTCCTTCTTTTTGAGTGAACCCTTTCGCAACAAGCCTTGCTTTAAAGGTTTCCACCTTACCATCTGCTCCTCTCTTCTTCTTATAGATCCACTTACATCCAATGGGTTTTATTTCATTGGGTGGTTCTACAAGATCCCGGACTTGATTGGAGTACATGGACTCCATTTCAGACTTCATAGCCTTTTGCCAAAGATCTGCATCTTTATCTTGGAGTGCTTCATTGTAGTTACAGGGGTCGGTACCTTGTTCATCAGGGACCCGGTCATAAGACTCTCCCAAGAACATATACCGGTCTGGTTGAATAATAACCCTCCCACTACGACGAGGCACAACCCGTGTCTGTGCATCACTGATATTTCGTTGTGAAGATTCTGAACCTAATACACCATTATCTACACGTTGTACTGGTTCATGAACCTACGTGTTAATGGTTGGTTCGGGATCTACACGAGTTTCGATAATCCTCCCACTACGACGTGGTAATGGAATATCGATAACTCTTTCTTGTGGTGTTTTTTCTCGTACCGTTGGTATCGAAGAAGTATGTCTCGGTGTCTCTCCTCTCATTTCCTCTAGAACAATACGACTTCTGGGCTTGTGGTCCATAACATAGTCCTCTTCTAAGAATGTGGCATTGGTGCTAACAATAACCTTCTGATCCTTAGGACTATAAAACAGACCACCTTTAGTTCCTCTTGGATACCCAACAAAGAAACATACTTCTGTTCTTGATTCCAACTTTTCTGCGTTCCCTTTCAGCACATGTGCTGGACTACCCCAGATCCGATTATGCCACAGATTAGGTTTTCGCCCAGTCCACAATTCCGTGGGAGTAGTAGGTACTGACTTAGATGGTACCAAGTTTAGAATGTATGCAGCTGTCTCTAATGCGCATCCCCAAAAGGAAATTGGTAAATCCGAGTAACTCATCATAGATCTTACCATGTCCATGAGAGTCCTGTTCCTTCTTTCTGCTACACCGTTCTACTGAGGCATACGGGGTGCAGACAATTGGGATGTAATTCCCTTGCTCCAATAAGTATTCCCTAAACTCTCCCAAGAGGTACTCTCCACCACGATCAGATCGTAGTGTCTTGATACATTTATTTAGACGCTTCTCCGTTTCAGCCTTGAAGTCTTTGAATTTCTCAAAGCATTCAGACTTACGCCGCATCAAGTAAATGTACCCATACCTTGAGTAATCATCGATGAAAGTGACAAAGTACTCAAATCCCCCTCTTGCTTGGACAGTCATAGGACCACACAAATCAGAGTGAACCAATTCCAACGCCTCTTTAGCTCTATAGCCCTTGGCTGAGAACGGCCTCTTGGTCATTTTACCTTCCAAGCAGGATTCACAGACTGGAAGTGCCTCCACTTCCAATGAGCCTAATGGCCCATTTTGAACCAGTCTTTGAATCCTTTTCAAATTAATATGACCAAGGCGTAAGTAACAAAGATGCGTTTGGTTCATCCTCGAAGGTTCTTTTCTCTTAAATGGCAAACTATTTGTGTTATTTAATTCATTAAGTTGCAGTATAGGAGAGATAGGATTTATAATATAAAGATCATCCACCAATTGACCAGAACAAATAAAACGTTTATTTTCTTTAATAACTACTACTTTATTAAAATGAACTGAATATCCATTCTTTACTAAACTAGAAACTGAAACTAAATTCCTTTTAATAGAAGGTACATAAAAGCAATTTCTTAATATTAAAATTCTATCTCTACCAAAACTAAGATGTAGATCTCCTACTGCAACTACTGCTACTCTCGTAGCATTTCCCATATATAGATAAATCTCTCCATCACTGAGCTGCCTGGTTCCCTGGAACCCCTGTAAAGAATTGCATACATGATCAGTGGCTCCCGTATCTACACACCAAGTACCGGTAGATCGGACCCTAAACACGATTCAACAACTAGTAAATGAGATTTACCTTGATTGTTCTGTCTGGCGAGATAAACTGGACATTGCTTCTTCCAGTGTCCTGGGTGCTTGCAAACAAAACATTTGCCTTTAGGCTTTCCCGGTTGTCCTCGTGGCCTTTGGATTGGCGGAGGACCCGCGACCTTCTTTTGAGCCTTTTTCATTTTCTTCTTGCCTTTCGGCTTTGAAGCAGAACATTTCTCAAACACAAGAGCACTCCCTAACTTTCTGTTGAGACCCTCAGCTGCCTGGAGTTCTTTAAGCAGCTCCGCCAAGGTATATTTAAATTTATTCATGTTGTAATTGAGGCAGAATTGCTTAAAAGACTCTGGCAGTGACTGGAGTACGATATCGACCTGGGTTTCCCCGTCGATTGTAGCTCCAAGGATCTCTAGTTCATTAAGAAGAGATATCATCTTAAGAACATGATCCCTTACAGGCGTCCCCTCAGCCATGGTTGTGTTCATCAAGTCTTTCATGGCAACCTGCCTAGCAGCACGACTTTGATCCCCGAACATCTCTCGGAGGCTCTCCATCATGTCATAGGCGCTGGCCATTAACTGATACTGATGTTGCAACACATTTGACATGGATGCCAAAATGTAACACCGCGCCATCTCATCAGCCTTGACCCATTTCTTGTGAGCCTGGGTTTCCTCAGTGGTTGCCCCCTCACCAGGTTGCTCAGGACATTCTTCAGTAAGCACAAACTTGTACTCTTCATCAGTTAACACAATATCCAAATTCATTTTCCAGTCTATATAGTTTGGTCCAGTAAGTTTGTTTTCTTTAAGTATAACAGCAAGTGGATTGAAAGTACCCATTTAAAAGCCTGAGAATCACATAACATAAATAATTACGTTGGGACAAAAATTACTATGGATTCGAGTTGAAAATATTGGTTCCCTCTACCATATTTGAAAGGAATCCGCCAGCAACCTGATACACCGCGAATAGTATGACTCGATGGGAAGCCATATACTATCCATCATTTGTTCAGATAGACAATTGTCTTTTAATTTTACTATCCAGGCAATGTACTTTGCCTAATAAAATTAAACTGCTGACTTGCTTTGGTCCTATAAATAATAACAGTGACTCAGATGGAGAGGATATTATTATTTATAGCTAAGTGTATACCATCACTTAATTCTAAGTCAAGAGTTCCATGAGGAACACCTCTGATGGAGAGGTGACCCACACTAACAATCACCCAAAATATTCTTTTAAAGACGTTTGTACTGATGATTCCATGATCAACTACATCCGATAGGGAGGATGACACTAGAGCCATCACACAAAATTAATCATATCATCTACAAACTAGTGATGGAGACCCTGGGATTTATACTTGATAAATTCCCTCTCCCACTTAGAATTTTAAAAAAAAATTGAGGGTTATAAATTTTTTAGAAAAAACTTTTAATTTAATTAATAAAAAATAATGGAATACTTGACAAGGATTAATTCATCCTTACTAGTGAAACCCACATGTGTAGATAATAAAATTATTCTAATCTCATGATTTTAGAAAATAAGTACTTATGTTTTCAAATTATGGAATTAGTTTTATTTCTAAATACACATGTAGTTGTCCATCATTTTAAATTAATATAAATTAAACATGCAGCTAGACATCTAAAATAGGTCTAGGAATAATTATCCATGTTGTCCTATTCATTAAACATGAAACAATAATAATCATTCAATCACACATAAATAAGGAAACCACAATAAAATAGGAATCTCACTATTATGGTCAAGCTGCAACTCTTGTGAAGAAATCTTCATTGAACCCGATTAGCTCTATGTTGCCACTACGCAACGGGGGTCGAGCTGTTTTCAAATTCGATTTACCATCAGCAACTGCCTTCCAGAACTATTTTCTGAAACAGTCTTCTAAAACTGCCTTCTGAAACTGCTTCTAGATTGCTGTCGAAAACTGCTTGTAAAACTGCTCTCACGAACCATCTTCACAGATTTACTTGAGATATATTACATAAACCCTATGCCTCCGTGAAGGAGTTCACATGCTATATATTTGCAGTAAATTAACCACGCATCAATCAAGCGTGGGATCCAATACATACAAATCCTATGCCTCCATAAAGGAGTTCACATGCTATATCAAAACAGCAATATTAACCACGAATAAACCCATCGTGGGATCCAATCACACAAAACCAGTGACCATAATAGTGGAATAAGAACTTTGCAAAACAAGGGTTAGCATAGATCTACGTTCTATCCATCCATCAATGCACGCATAAGATCTGTTTTATTGGACAACATGGTTGTGTCCAACCTATACGCAGAATCAACGTTGCTCTGATACCACTGTTAGGAAACTGCGTTCCCAGAATCCATTGACAGCGCGTATAAGTTGGTACTGCAAAAATTTTACGTGAAAACTACAATAACCCTACAAGGGCGGAACTAGGGTTACCTTAAACTGCTAAAACGGATTGCTGTAGTAGATGAATCGAGAACACGGGCTCGATGACAGCTCACGATCTTCTACCGTATTCTTTTGCTGCCAGAATATCGAACTGAGTGTGGGCTCTTTCGAAATCCTTTCTGTTTTCTGCTCTCCCTCTTTTATCCTCTCTTTTCTATTCCGAGTTATAATTCTCTATATAGAAAAACGCTAGCTGATGAGAGAGCCAAAGCATCATATATATAGGCTACGATAGGGACCATAAGAAGTCAATAAGGAATAGGCTTCCTTATGAAATTAGGAAACCCTAATTCAAACTGAATCAGATTCCTATTTCCATAAATTATAATTCATACCACTAAAGAATTATAATTGCACTCCTACCCTTATCTCAAAAATATATTTCGAGCTCCATGTTATTAAATGCTTATTATCTCCCCATGTTAAGATTACAGATATCCATTAATTAAATATAATTACTGACAATCATATTTAATTAATTTCTTAAAATTCCTTGAGATCCTCTGCTTAACTTATCTGATATGTCGGATACAAAATCCACCTGCAGAGTTTGACATAATCAAAACTTATAAGCTTTCTCAAGGGGATATCATCAATCCCAAAATTGAGACATGGATTCCATCATTAATTAATATCCACCACACAATTAATATTGCCACCCAATCCAATGAGATATTGACCCATTTAAGGATCTCACCCTTTTAGGGATCAAAGTGTAAATATCAAATGTACGTGTCTACAAATTAACTTAGGATTTAGAGCATAAGCACTCATAATAGCCATGAGGTATTAATTATCTTATAAGTCAGTATAAAGATAATTACCCCAAGTCAGTCCCGTTTAATACACAAAGTGTACCAGCATAGTGAGTTGAAACTATACCGTTTTCCGTAGTCAAGACAAACCTACTACCACGTACACCATGCTGCAGTCCTACCGATGGTGTGTCCAATCCCATCTAAGACTGTAAACCAAAATCTTACATTCTATAATATCTTATGGCCTGATCTTCCGTGTGTAAGTCGAACTCTACACACCAAACCACCTACTATATAGAATGAGAGACACACATGCATAATATTAAATAAATAATATAATACAAACATTGCCCACACAGATTCTCATAAAAATGGATCAACTGATTTTATTAAATGAATAATAAATCAACTACATAAAGCATGGCTTTTAGTATATATCCCTAACATATACATAGTCATGCAATGTGTTTGATAGAGTCCTTACCTTACAATTAATATGATTGGTGAATGTGATCACGAGATGCTTTGAGATGGTTATGCTTTTTATACTTGCTCAATGGTCGTCCCTTGTCACATGGTTTCAAAATCAAGCCATTTGAGGAGGTGTTATAAGCTCTTGAGTCATTTATTTTCCGTTTCTCCGCATATGAAAGAAGTAATTTTACCCGACAGCTCTAGTCAATGGGCAAAGCAAGAATAAATGTTCTATGGTCTCAACCTCCAATTGGCAAATAGGATAGATGGGAGAGCTTGTGGGTTTTTTTTTCTGTAGAGGTTTCTCTTGTTTATCTATGGTTTAAATGTCTAATTTAATGGGAAAATTACAATACACAATTAAGCTAATAAACTGGTGGGAATAATAGTAGTATTCCATTTTTACTCACGTGATGAATGTGTTGTGCTATTAGGGACAAAAAAAAAAAAAAAAAAAAAAAAAAAAAACCATTAATCTTCCCACTTGTTAATTAGCCTAATTGTGCATAACAGTGGAAATATTCTATCAAATTTTTGTATAGAATGAAACATTTGTACCCCATAATGCTTTTCTTTAAAAAAAAAAAACATTCATTAACCAAACTTTAAGGATATAATTTGTATTTAAGCAGTTGAACAGAGAAGATAAATTAATACTCCGTAGGAGAGATGAGAAACCGAAAACAACCCAATAGTCATAAATTAAAGAAGGTTTGAGCAGAAATGGGAGAAACCGAAGTCAACCCGATTTGATATTTGGTTTCAAAAATTAATTACAACCGAAAAAACCTCTATGATCCTGAAATTTGAGCAGATAGAGAGAGAGAGGGGGGAGGGAAAACCAATAATAAAAAATTTAGAGAGAGAAACGGATCTCTGAATTTAGAATTTAGAACAACTCAGGGAGAGAAACCCAAGTACAAACCGATATCAATTGGGTCTGAAAAAATGCTAGAATTGGAGAGAGAAAGAGAACCGAGAACAACCCGATGGTAATAAATTAATAGAATTAACAGATAAAATAAATCAATACAACGCAGAGAAGATAGGTTAGTAGAACATAAGAGGGTGCTGTGAAGAAATAGAGAAATTAAACATGAGAGAAAAAAGACCCGATTACAAACCGACATTCATTCGGGTCTATAGAAATAGCAACCGAAGAAACCCGATATCAAAAGACAGCTTGGAGGACGTACAATCTTTCCTAAAAAGAAACTGGAGTAGAATACAAGAGGAAGCCCAAAAATAAAAAATAAAAAATAAATTGAGCAAGTGAGAATGAGAGGAATCGAAAACAACCCGATATTTAATCGGGTCTGAGCAGAAAAGAGAGCAACTGAAGTCAACCGAAAAAAAACCTCTATGACCCAGTTCTGATATTTGACAAGGTTAGAGAGAGAGAGAGAGAGAGAGAGAGAGAGAGAGAGAGAATACAAATCCATTAATAAAGAATTTAGAAAGAGAAACAGATCTGTAGAAGAAATTAGAACAACAGAGAGAGAGAGAGATACACCCGAGTACAAACCGATATTAATCGGGTCTGAAGAAAAAAATATTAGAATTGGAGATAGAGAGAACTGACAACAACCCGATGGTCATAAATTCATAGAACATCAGAGAAAATAACTCAATACAGCACAGAGAAGATAAGTTCATAAAACATGAGAGATTGTTGTTAAGAAAACGAGAAATAGAACATGAGAGAGAGAGGACCCGACTACAAACCGATTATCTATCGGGTCTAAAAATATATATTTCAATGGAAGTTCAAACCAATAATTAATCGGGTGTGAAGAAAAATTAACAATTTAATAGAACAGGAGAGAGAGTGGGGATCGATCTGGTGTGAAGAAAAAATAATAATTTAATGTAAGTTCTAACCGATCATTAATCGGGTCAAAAGATGTTTTTTTTTTAATTTTTATTATACATATAGATATTTTTATTTATTTTTATTTTTATTAATTTATTTTTTAAACAGGAGAGAGGAACCGAAAACAACCCGATGGTCAATCAGTTGTGAAGGTAAATTAGTGCAACACAGTCCTGAAGATAAAGGACCAAATAGAACATGGCTTAATTATAAAATATACTCTTAAAGTTTGGCTGACGTTTCATTTTAATCCCTTCAATTGTATCAATTTAGTCTTGCACTTTTTTTAAATAGAAGCTATGTGATTTAAATGTCCAATTTTATTAGAAAATTGACAAAATTTACAGACAGCTATGCACAATTTAGCTAAAGCAGGTGGAAAAGGTTAGTGGTGTTCTATTTTTATGTACATGATGCATTTGTCGAGCTTTCAGGGATACAAATGGAATACCATTAATTTTACCACCCGCTTACTAGCCTAATTGTGCATGACAGTGGATTAATTCCGTCAAATTTTTTCACAGAATAAGATATTTGGACCATACTGCTTCAATTTAAAAAAGTTGAAAAGCATAATTTATATTTAATCAGTAGAATGGAGAAGATAAATTAATAGTAGAGTGAGAAACTGAAAATAACCCGATGATCGATCGGTTTTGCAAATAATAGAAAGAGGAACCGACAAAACCCGAAATCAATTGGGTCAGAAAATAAATAAAAAGTTCCTAAAAAGAAGACAAAAAAAAAAATAAGAATGGCACAAGAGACTTGGGATTGATATCAAAACGGGTCAGAAAATCAATGAGAACCGAAACCGATATTAGAACCCATAATAAGGGAAAAACCGACTCACCCGATTTTTCAATTCAAGTCTTCCTTACTATTCGGATTGACTGGTGAAAAATAGAAGCCAAATGTCTCATTAGCAATTAAAAAGGTCTTTTATGAAGTACAGTAATGAAATTTAGAAATTCAAACAATATATAAAGATTTCAATTTTAGAGAAAAAACACACACACACACAAACACAAAAATGTTTCAAAATAAATTGAACAAAGCCATCAATTATATAGTCCAAAGCACGCAAACCAAGAAAAATAAATGAAAACAATGGAGGGTATTTGATACCAGTAATTCGATACTGGCTTCGATATTGGCGTAAAGGTTCTTCAGATCGTTGATTTGAATGAAATGATCTAAACCCTATTGTTGTTGTTACGAGGGATTTTATTTTTTGCTCTCTCTAAGACTTCTATCTCATGTTCATAGACTTTACAAGCAAAATCATTAGAGTGTATGCTTAAAAAACACAAAAAAAAAAAAAAAAAAACCTTTAAAGTACCACTTGAATTGAACCCACCCGAACTTTAGAGCTGGTCGGTTCGGGTATAGAAATAGGTCACCTGAATGTCGTCGGTTTGGTGACTTGTGGGTTAAACCTATTGTGAGTATGACTTTATAGTTGTATGGTTATCAAACTTATATCTAAAATCAAATTATGTTTTCATTCAAATTGATAATACAAACCGATATCAATCGGGTCTAAAGAAAAATTGTTAGAATCGGAGAGAGAGAGAGAACCGAGAACAACCCGATGGCCAAAAAATTAATGGAATAGCAGAGAAAATAAATGAACCCAACACAGAGAAGATAGGTTAGTAGAAGATAAGAGAGTGCTGTGAAGAAATAGAGAAATTAAACATGAGAAAAAGGGGACCCGATTACAAACCGACATTCCATCGGGTCTGTAAAAGGAGCAACCGAAGAAACCCGATATCAATAGACAGCTAGGAGTGCGTACAATCTGTGTTCTGAAAAGAAACTGGAGAGAGAGAGAGAGAGGGGACTTGAGATTGGATAGCAGGAGGAACCCGAAACAAACTGATACCAACGGTCAACCTAATCTGAGAATATATGAGAACCATTTATAGTTTGTTTGTTTGATTTGATTTGATTGTAAAATAGAATTGAATTGAATTGGATAGAATAGAAAAAAAAACAGAAAAAAGAATAGAATTGATTTGCAATTTTAATTCCCTTGTTTTGTTGAAATAGAAATGAAATGAAATGGAGGAGTGATATATGTAAGGGTGATTTTGTAAGGATAATTTTGGTACATTACGTTGTTTCACTTAAAGTGAAATCATTTCTTACTAAATCCTTATCAAAAGTGATGAGATTTATTTTTGAATTAAAGCAAAAATTGATGAGAATTGGCTAGAATTGAAAATCAAATGAGGACTGAGGTATTTGTTTATTTTCGTACTCCTTTTTGTTCCACCGTCCAACGTGACTTCGGATTTAATCCTGTATTTTCATCCTATTTTCCTTTTTTTTTTACACATTTTTACTTTCCCCCAAAAAAGGCTGAACACGTCTTCAAGATGGTTTCTAAATGTTAAAAGGTTTTTTTTTTTTTTTTGGGGGGGGGGGGGGGGGGGGGGGGGGCTAGAAACTAAATGTTTTAAGTTACTTGAGAAGAAATTATTCTATGATCCTGTACTACATATAGGATATGTGGTGGTTCTAACTAATAGGAAACTGTTATATAGTCGAGTTGTTTTATTTGTAAGAGACAACTCAGGCACGTAAAAGACCACTATTGGCCTGGACCTCCCTGTGACAATAAGTTGAGAGTAGCAATTGATAGGCTTGTATGTTATTGTACAGTGTAGTGCATTTAGTGCGTGTGAGTCTCTTGGATGAGACCCACAAATTATAACTCATCTACACATAAATGGGTCTTACCATCCAAAAAGACTCAATCCTACCAAGATGCAACTTTTAAGAAATTTTTTTTTCCAACCCATCAAACTGCCAATCTTTTTGACCGGACCAATCAACTTTTCAATTTATTTTTCCAATCCATCAATTTTTGAAAATTGTCTTTTTCACTGAATCATTTTCCTCTAAAGTCATGCTGTCAAAGGATGACTTCTCACCAAATATCCAAGGAGTTTTAAGGCAAGTGGGAATCTATACTATGTGTTCATTACACCAAACTTGAAGTCGTATTTTCAAAATAGGACTTCTCAAAGATTGGCAAGTGTGTTTTCAAATCACAAGATTTTGGAAAGTTGATAAGAGTTTTGGAGATAAGTTGTGAAGTCGACGGCTCTAGTGAAAAAGCTTGACAACTTGATGGTTTGGTAAAAAAAAATCCCAACTTTTAAACCAGGGTTGCAACCTCATATGTTTTTGGTGCAACACCAATCTGAGAGTGAAACTACAAGTTCAGGAGCTAAATATATATATATATATATGATAACTCTAATGCCAATAGGTAAGACTTTTTGTCCCTGCTAACAGACACAATGGTGAATCTAGCTATCACAGATTCACAAGCCACAACCTTGAAACTTGAAACATCTTTTTTGTAATCTTTTAATGAAGAGGACGACTGGGTTTAAAGAATAATACCCAAAATGTCCGTGATGTGAAAAACTTCAATTCAGAGATGGAGTGTGTGTCAACCCAATCCTCAACCAGGATCATTGTGTACATATCAAGAACCAACCATAAATCAAATCAACCACTGTCATTTTACCAGAAATATGTATGTATGAGCTGAGTACAACCAAGAGTAAGTTAACAGAATAAGCTGAGCACAAGTGACCTCAGATTTTCAGTAAATTTTGCTTAAATGCAAATGTCCCCATAAGGTTCTACAGAGCAAGATTGAAAGAGCACATTTAAATGGAAAATCAAGCACAAATTCAAGTTTCTACCGGAAAGTATCAAATTTGTACAATGGGCTATATGAGAAAAATCAAATTTTCTCAGAGGTTATTTGTTTCTCTTCCTGTAACAAATCAAAGCTAAAATGTACATAGTACCAGAACAAGCACAGTAATTTTGCTATAAGAATGTTTGTCTATATTAGAGTTAGCTATTATAATTAGTTTTATTTATATTTAGCTTTAGGGTAGTTTAGTCTTTTACTTTATATTAGGGTATTCCTAGATATACTATTATTCTCTCTTCCTTTTGTATTGTATTCAATTATTCAGTTTTGGGTTATGAGAAACTCTAGCTTTCTTCTATCTTTTCTCTTTTTTGTTATCTTTATTTGATATATTCACATGGTATCAGAGCAGGTTCGAATCTCATCCACGTTTTTCGGATGATTCTGGTTCGTTTTTGGATTTCTCGCTGATTCAGATTCGTTTTTTTTTTGGATCTCGCACTGATTCGCGTTCGTTTTTGGATCTGTTGTCTGATTTTGGTTCGTTTGCTTTGTGTTATTTAATTGTTTCATTTTCGTAATGGCTGCTGAACGCGATGATTCGCTCCAAGCGATTAGTGTTAAACTCGATGGCAAGAATTTTGCATATTGGAATTATGTGATGAAGAATTTTCTGAAGGGGAAGAAGATGTGGGGTTATATCAATGGGGATT
The DNA here is from genome assembly GCA_033977485.1 of Hydrangea macrophylla. Classification (NCBI taxonomy): domain Eukaryota; kingdom Viridiplantae; phylum Streptophyta; class Magnoliopsida; order Cornales; family Hydrangeaceae; genus Hydrangea; species Hydrangea macrophylla. The sequence continues at coordinate 76,046,838 of CM066988.1, read as the reverse complement.
TTAGTAAACCTATGAATGAACAGGCTGATAAATTTGCAGAATTGTTAGATGTTTGGGAAATAAACAATTCGAAAATCATTACTTGGATCAACAACTCCGTTGCTCCCTCAATAGGTATACAATTGGCAAAGTTTGAATATGCAAAGGAGGTGTGAGATCATTTGGCTAAACTGTTTACACAGTCCAATTTTGCAAAAAGGTACCAATTAGAGAGTGATATTCGTGCCCTTGAACAAAAAAATTTGAGTATTCAGGAGTTCTATTCTACAATGACAGATCTTTGGGATCAGTTGGCTCTCATGGAGTCGCCTGAATTGCGGGCGTTTGCACCATATATCGCTAGTAGGGAGGAACAACGTCTGGTTCAGTTTTTGATGGCTCTACGTGGTGATTTTGAGGGCCTTCGTGGGTCCATTCTCCATCGTAGCCCACTTCCGTCAGTTGATTCTGTTGTCCATGAGTTAGTAGCTGAGGAAATACGTCTCAAGACTCAATCTGGAAAGGGAATTCTCCCTGACTCTACTTCATCTGTTTTAGCAGCCCCTTTTCAGCCACCGTCAAACAATCAGAATAAGCCTTACTCGAGAGTTGGTAGTGATGTATGCAGCTACTGTAAGGAGAAGGGTCATTGGAAGGCTCAGTGTCCTAGGTTGGGTCGTGCAAACCAGCCCAATAGCAGCAACCAGCCTTCCAATAGTCGACCACCACAACAACAGCAACCTCAGCCTTCTCATTGGAAATCTGACAACCAATCTCAGCAGCGTTCGTATAGGCCTCCACAGCCTAACACTGCAGCAGTTGTACCACCATCAGACTCATTTGGACCCGGTTCCCCTTCACCATCCACGCCATCTATGGCCTCCCTTGCTGAGCAATTTCAGAAGTTCCTTGCCACACAGCCACATGCTATGGCCACATCTTCACTAGGTATGTCTTCCGGTATGTCTTCAGGTATGTCCTCAGGTATTTGGGTCTTAGACTCTGGAGCTTCTAATCATATGTCACCTGATTTGTCGTCTTTTGCTTCCTTATGTCCTGTTTCCTCTTTGCCTGTTATGACTGCTGATGGTACTCCCATGCCATTAACAGGTGTTGGGTCTGTTGTCACACCTCATGTATCTCTCTCTAGTGTTTACCACATTCCCAAACTTACTATGAATCTTGTTTCTGTTGGTCAGCTTTGTGATGCAGGTTACTTAGTCTCTTTTTCTTCTACTTTTTGTCACGTGCAGGATCCGCAGTCTCAGACGGTGATTGGGACAGGCCGTAGGCAAGGGGGATTATACATCTTGGACAAGCTCAATGTACCAGTGGTTGCAGCTTCTAGTGTTGATTTGTCATCCTTTCGTTTGAGTTCATCTTCGTCTAGTTTTTATTTATGGCATTCTCGCCTTGGTCATGTTTCAGCCTCTCGTTTAAAATATTTAGCTTCTACAGGAAAATTAGGAGAATTAAAAACTCATGACATTTCTGATTGTAGTGGTTGTAAACTGGCAAAATTTTCCGCTTTACCATTTAATAGAAGTATTTCTTATTCTCTTGCACCATTTGATTTAGTTCATTCTGATGTGTGGGGACCCTCTCCTATTACTACAAGAGGGGGGTCTCGATATTATGTATCATTTATTGATGATTGCACTCGTTACTGTTGGGTTTATCTTATGAAACGCCGTTCAGACTTCTTTGATATTTACAATACCTTTCGTGCTTTTGTTAAAACTCAACATTCTGCTGTCATCAAATGTTTTAGATGTGATTTAGGTGGAGAGTATACCTATCATAAATTTCGTGAGTTGCTTGCTTTAGATGGAACTATTCACCAGTCCTCTTGTACAGACACTCCTGAGCAAAATGGTGTTGCTGAAAGGAAACATCGGCATATTATTGAAACTGCTCGCTCTCTTTTATTATCTGCATATGTCCCTAGTGATTTTTGGGGAGAGGCTGTCCTTACTGCTGTCAATCTAATTAATAAAATTCCGTCATCTCACTGCTCAGGTCTGTCACCTTTTGAAAAATTGTATGGGCATGCTCCTGATTATTCTTCCTTAAAGGTGTTTGGTTGTACTTGTTTTGTCCTTCGACCTCATGTAGAGCGTACCAAATTGTCACCTAAGTCTGCTATTTGTGTTTTTCTAGGTTATGGTGAGGGTCAGAAGGGATATCGTTGCTTTGACCCAGTTACTAAGAAACTATATGTATCTCGTCATGTTGTGTTTCTCGAGCACATACCTTTCTTTTCTATTCCTGATAATCATCATGAGTTGACTAAATCTGATCTCATCCATCTTGACCCATTCTCTGATGATATTGATAGTGTGCCCTCTCAAGCCCCATACACCACTGATATTGTCTCACCTCATGGTTCTACTTCTGGTGATACTGGTACCTTGCCGCTTGATGCTACCTCCCTTCCAGAGGCCACCCAAGCACCTACTGAGATTGTGGAACCTACTCGCTATCCTGCTCGCACTCGTAAGTCCACTCAATCACCTGATTTTGTTTATTCTTGTTATTCGGATTCTTTTGCTTCATTTTTAGCTTCAGTTCATGATCTCTCTGAGCCTCTGTCATATAAAGAGGCAGCTCTTGATCCTCTTTGGCAACAGGCTATGGCAGAGGAACTCTCAGCATTGTATAAGACAGACACTTGGAGTTTGGTTCCCTTACCTTCTGGTGAGAACGCTATTGGTTCTCGTTGGGTTTATAAAATCAAAACCAAGTCAGATGGGTCTGTTGAGCGGTACAAAGCAAGATTGGTTGCCAAGGGTTTTTCCCAGCAGTATGGTATGGATTACGAGGAGACTTTTGCTCCTGTTGCTAAAATGACTACTGTTCGTACTCTTATTGCAGTTGCTTCTATTCGTCAGTGGCATATAACTCAGATGGATGTTAAAAATGCTTTCTTGAATGGAGACCTCCAAGAGGAGGTTTATATGGTTCCTCCTCCGGGTGTTCCTCATGGTCCTGGTGAAGTTTGCAGGCTTAAAAAAGCCTTATATGGTCTTAAACAAGCCCCTCGAGCTTGGTTTGAGAAGTTTTCCACAGTGATTACCTCATTTGGGTTTTCCCCGAGTGAGTATGATTCAGCTCTCTTTATTAGGTGTACCACTGCTGGTCGTATTATGCTTTCTTTGTATGTTGATGATATGATTATTACTGGTGATGATATTGATGGGATTGCAGTGTTGAAGTTTGAATTAGCTCGTTGTTTTGAAATGAAGGACTTAGGTCCACTACGTTATTTTTTGGGGATTGAAGTAGCCTGTTCTCCAAAAGGTTATCTTCTTTCTCAGTCTAAGTATACAGGTGACATTCTTGAGCGTGCTCGCCTCACTGATAATAAGATTGTTGATACCCCTTTGGAGCTTAATGTTCGTCTTTCCCCTTCTGATGGCGTTCCTTTGCCTGATCCTACATTATATCGCACTATTGTTGGTAGCTTGGTTTATCTTACCGTTACTCGTCCAGATATTGCTCATGCTGTTCATGTTGTTAGTCAGTTTGTTACTTCCCCTACTACAGTTCATTGGGCTGCAGTTCATCGTATTTTGAGGTACTTGAGGGGCACTCGGTTTCAAAGTCTTTTACTTTCGTCATCTTCTTCATTGGAGCTGCGTGCATACTCTGATGCTGATTGGGCCGGTGATCCTACAGATCGCAAGTCTGTTACTGGATTTTGTATATTTTTGGGTGATTCTCTCATTTCTTGGAAGAGTAAGAAGCAAGATGTTGTTGCTGTGTCTTCTACAGAAGCTGAGTATCGTGCTATGGCTTCGACCGCCCGTGAGGTTATTTGGTTACGCCGGCTACTTACAGATATGGGTGTCTCTCTTCCTCGCCCTTCACCTATGTATTGTGATAATAAGAGTGCTATTCAGATTGCTCACAATTCAGTTTTTCATGAGAGGACCAAGCATATAGAGATTGATTGTCACATTACTCGTCATCATCTTAAGCATGGAGCTATCACTTTGCCTTTTGTTTCTTCTTCAGCGCAGATTGCTGATTTGTTTACAAAGTCTCATCCGATTCAACGTTTTCGTTTTTTAGTTGGCAAACTCTCTATGCTTCTAGCTGCAGCATCGTGAGTTTGAGGGGGGATATTAGAGTTAGCTATTATAATTAGTTTTATTTATATTTAGCTTTAGGGTAGTTTAGTCTTTTACTTTATATTAGGGTATTCCTAGATATACTATTATTCTCTCTTCCTTTTGTATTGTATTCAATTATTCAGTTTTGGGTTATGAGAAACTCTAGCTTTCTTCTATCTTTTCTCTTTTTTGTTATCTTTATTTGATATATTCACAGTCTATACACTACCGCCAGAACAAGCAGATTGAGAGAGTTTAGATTGATGTATATATGTATGTGTATAACTATGAGTCCTTTGTTGGAGTGCTTTCTGTGCTAGTTGAGCCCAAAGAAAATTTTCTCTTGACACCCCTATTATCTCCCACGCCAGAACTTATCTCCCTCGTGTTAGCAGTTGACTCAGTTGGAGATTCAAACTGATTTCTTTGCAATATATTGGGACGCCCCCCCAGGACCTGTTTTGCGAATGACCAGTTTTCGACTTGGGTCACGTCTATAGAAAAACTAATCTGTATTCCAAAAAATGAGTTAGAGATGTCTATAGGGTACACTACACACATTCAAACTAGAAGTTCTATATTTGCACAACGAGTATATGGACGCTTGCCTTTTCTAAAAATTGTTTGCCGAGTTCAAAGAGCATGGTCAACGTGTCTGCCTTTCGAGATATACAAGGATCAATAGGATCAATATTAGAAGGCTCTTGATTCGACCCAGAGCCAACCGTTTTTCCTACAGTCTCGCGGGACTTGTATTCACTCAATAGCTCCTTCTTCGCAGCCTCCAACACTGAATTGGCTTTCTTCAAATAGTCTAAGGCTACTTCTTTTCTGTCTTTTGAGTACTTTGCCACACACAAACACAGTTTGTAAGTTCTGGAATTTTTAGGTTAAGGCCACGACCAATGAAAAAGGCAAGGGTTAAATGGTATGTATATTGCTAAATATAACAAATAATAGAATCAACACACATGTAGTGTGGTTTGCATTTGATATGTAGAAGGTATTGACAAAGGTGGAAATGGATACAAATCAGCTTTGAGGAGATAGTTTTTCCCAGGTAAACGCTCCAGCATTAATACTGCTTCCCTATAGAAGTTTTCCGAGTAGTCCTTCCCTATAGAATGAAAAGAAGCACACAATAAGGGTGTGTTTGGAATGACAATTTCAGAATGCAAGGCAACTACCCTTTACACGATAAGTTTTCGAGTTTTTTTTTTCTCTGTTGTCATGTGAAAACTATATCAATATTGATTTATGTATAGACTACTTTAAAAAAAAAAAAAAAGAAGTCATTTTTGTACCAAACATACAAAAACGAAGCATAAAACTTCCCGAGTGTATACTTCAAGAAAGATACCTCGTCTGTACGACAACTCCCCAAAGGCAGCTAACATGTCTACTTTCTCCATTGAGTCCCCTGGCGTCCTGTCTGAAATTACCCATGCATTATCCAGACATTTGGCACTGTCCTCCCACTTTTGATATACTACAAAGAAAAAAAATATAAATATAAATATAAAAGAAGAAGAAAATATCTATGTTAGTTTTGCTGTAGTAAGCAAATTGATGGGAATCAGAACCCTAGCATTAAAAAGATTCAAATTTTGTGAAATCTAGGGACTGCTTTATTTTTCGGCTTATTCGCGGCACAATATCAGTTATTAAGTATTGATTTGAGTTTTACTTGAAGGAACACAGAAATTCAAAATGACGCCAAATGAGCCGATGTAATAGGCAAACATATTATATTATATATTTCAACACACATTAGCTGGGAATCTTTACTACCTCCTTATACATATATTGATCCCATCACAGCTGGTTACATATTCTCATCCATTTCTAAACTTTGCATAAGCGTAAAATGTATAACTTCCTCTGAAACACTGTACTACTTTGATTTTCATTCCTTCTTCTATGAGTCTCATGAACATTAGTGGCCGGATTGGTTTGATGTGTGGATTCATTGAATGTTAATCAAAAAGGAGACAAAAGGGAAGGAAAACTAAAATGCCTTCTGTTCACTAACGTTTTTTGTAGATTATATTGGAAACTAAGAAGTTTCAAACATAGTAGAAATGTAAAACAAAAAAAAATCCTTTCATTTTCTCATCGTTTTCCTTGGTAACCAAACTAGGAAAAGTGTTTTTCGTGTTGTTTTTTTTCCTTCTCCTTCCCTAAATCCATGAACCAAACAGAGCCGAGTCAATACACATTGATTCCAAATGTATTGTCTGCTCAAGCATAATTCAATTGAAAGTACATCTAGCATGTAATTCTAGGCTCATGCTGAATGATCATTATAATTTCATTAAGGCCTATATTGGAAATACGTGATATTATTTTCAACAAACGCACATGAACTAACCTTCATCTTCGCTGCTATCGCTTTGAACAGGACTGGGTTTGTATGTATCAAGGCCGGTCTCCTTTATCCACAGACTAACCATTACATCTTTTGATCTCGGATTTTCAACTTCATACATGAGTGCAAGACCACGTTTGAAGTATGCCAGGGCACATTCTTCAGCCATTTCACCATGCTCTTTAACTCTGGAGAAGCAGAGAAAAGTTTTTAAGGAATTACAAGTAGACTGAAGAAGTTATATGCATAACTTTTAACAAATTCATGTATGTAAATTTATATCATTTCCTCTACCAGATTAAGCCCTCAATGTGAACTCATTTTTTTCTTCCAGAGGGCAGATATTTGTAAAGAAATACCCAAAAAAATCCACACGAAGAGCTCTAAATGTCATACACGGAAGCATATATAGCAACCCCAAGGGCAATAGGCATTTTGGCTAAGAAAGTTGCCAATTTGCATAAATGTTAGAGAAACTCCAACCATGCTAACCAAAATGACTACCTACCCTTTATTTTATTGTACTTGAAATAAATTTTATTCACTCCAACCTTATGAAACATTTTTGCTAGGCCAATTAAAAAGTACAGTAGTAGCAATTTCCTTGATTAGGCATTTTGCCTAGTCTAATAGCTAGTCCCTTGGAGGTTAATTTGGTGATGCCTAGTGTAATGGCTAGCCCATTAAAGCTTTGTTTGGTCCATGGATATCGTGAGGGAAAAGAAAAGGGAAAGGAAACTTAGTTCCTTCATGTGTTCCCTTGTGTTTTTCTTAGTGCTTAAATAACATCAAAAATTAAAATTTTCTAAAATAGAATTGTAATATATATATATATATATATAGATAGATATAGATAAATGAAAAAAGAGAAATGACTCATATCTTCAATTATTTTTATTTTTTTTTTATTTTTTTTTTATCATTTTATTATATTTTCTTTTCTATTTTCTTCATCATTTTCGTTATTAACACAACAAAGGAAAATGGTTTCCTCTATCTTCTCTTTTCTTTTCCCTCACTAAATCCAAGAACCAAACAAAGCCTAAGACATCTATTTCGTTTGCATATTTTAGAGAAGGAAAAACAAATGGAAAGGAAAACTAGATAGAAAAATAGTTTCCTTGTGTCCCTTATGTTTTTTCTTCATGTTTAAACAACATTAAATATCAAAAAATTGCAATATATATATATATATATATGTGTGTGTGTGTGTAATTGTAAAGTAAGAATAAAGGAGAGAAATTACTCAAATTCAAAATGTATAATTTATTTCTCAACTTAATTTTCTCATCGTTTTCAATATTAACCAAACAAAGAAAAAGTTTTTCCTCTATGATTTCTTTTCTTTTCCCCCCTAAATCCATGAACCAATTAAACAGACCCTAAGTGTGTGTGTGTGTGTGTGTGTGTGTGTGTGTGTGTGTGTGTGTGTGGAGACTGTAATAAGCATCAGGAAACAGAACATTGCTACTACATAGATGATCACAGAAACTCAAAATCATACAAACAAAACTCATAAACATTTTCGAAGATTATCATCCAGGACAATCAAATTATCCACTAAACATTAATCAAAATCATCATCATCATCATCAAGATTTAATCAAAATATGCAAGAAAATAAGAATTGAAAAGACTAACAAGATATCAAGAGCGCGCTTGAACTGCATGGCAGCTAATTGAAATTCAAGACGCAGTAAGGCCTCCGATCCAATTTGCATCAGCCGATCTTCCACAGAACCAGCTGATCCCAAATCCAGCGGTGAATCCGTAGAAAGTTCGGTATCGGTAGACCAAGCATTTTCGGAGACGTTCTTACCTTTAGATTCTGAATCATGATCAGTGGATTTGATCGTATCAGAAGATTTCAATGGACTCGGATCGGTTTCCGACTCGCTCTTTGTTTCCGCCTCTGAATTAGCTTTCTTTGAGGATGGAGAAGACATTCTCTCTCTCTCTCTCTCTCTCTCTCTCTCTCTCTCTCTCTCTCTCTCTTCGAACAAGAATTGCAGAGCACGAATTTTAAATGAGGTTTTGGGCGCCAGAAGATAACGGTTTCCGTTATTTCGGTTGCGAAGTGATGGAATGTGTGCGAAGTGCGTGAGATTGGGTGAGATTGGGCTTGTTGAGTCAGTACTTTTGGCCCATTGGGCAGAATTAATATGTTTTTTGGGCTTTTCCTAAATGCTACCACTACTATTCAGGACTGTTTTGGGAAAGTCTAAAATAGGATATAGGTTCAGTCCAATTTTCACTTTTTATCTGGTTCTTGGAGGAACCAATGTTTGTGACAAAAAAAAAAAAAAAACCTGATTTTAAGAGATTTATTAGATTAAACACGTTTCTTGTGCGATAAATTGACATTCACTGAACACTTGAATTTTTGTAGTGTACATGTTCACTGATGAACCATAAAACTGGTTTCCAATTTTGAATGCATATACATATTTGTACATATTTGTATCCAATTTTGTAAATGGAGGAGGACCGAGCAAGGGTGTGCGTGTGGGTTGAGTTGTTTGGGTAGTTACTTCTGTTTTAATTACGGACACCCCATTATAATGCCCTTTAAAGCCCATAATTCTGACTTATTTAAAGCCCAACGTCCATATTTTTCCTTATAAAAACAGTGTTGGTCCAACATCTTTTACAAGGAAAAAAGAAGAAGAGAGAAACAATGTCTTTCCGGAGAGTAAAATTCCAGTGAGCAGTGAGCTTCCAGTTTGTGTTTTGAAAATCAGAGAGCCATATTACATTCAAAAGAGAGTCTTTTCAGTTTATAATTTATAGTTTATGTGTCCTCTTTGGAGTATGTAATTATAAATGAGATTCAATATTATTCTACATACATGCATAACTCTTATCCTTCAATTGGTAAAATTTGGTTACAAATTGATTGCCCTTGTGTACCAATTGATTGTTACTTTTTGCATACCAATCGATTGCCATGCATCCTCCTGACATGAATTCATTACGTGGCATATACCAATTGATCGCTCTTGACTCACAATCGATTGCCTGGAAATATCTGTAACCAATCGATCACATCTACTTCCAATTGATTTGCATCTACAGCGATAAGTTTTCAACTTTGGTTTGTGTGTTGACACATGGCACTTCATTTTTCTATATATATGCATTCATTTTCTTGCCTTGGATATGTTTGGTTCGGTCTTGAGAGAGAGAGAGAGAGAGAGAGAGAGAGAGAGAGATTATATATTATATATACACACAAACATCCATATATACATATACATATATATATATATACACACACACATCCAAACATACACACACTCTCTACTGGACAGTGAAGAGAGGGTTAGAAGAAAGAAAAAAAGAAGAGTAAGGGAAAATTAGTGGCTCGTGAAGCTTTATCATAAGCGAGAAAAGTGGTCATCAATTTTCACTCTCAATATATTTTGTGCTTGTATGTACAACACACAACATAGTGAAAAAGTATCAATTCGTACTTTGATGAGTACTTGAAAAGCCACATGCCTCTCTGTTTGAGTTTATAAGGCAATATGATCAAGCTTTTATTTCAAGGAATGAACAAGAGAACAATACTGACTTTGAGACTAAAGACAAAAGACCAATTTTGAGGGTTGGCATGAGTATAGAGGAAGAAGCAGCTAAAGTTTACACAAAAGAAATTTTTAGTATGTTTCAGGCTTAGATGGTTAGTGGCCTATCTTATCATCATGAAAAAATTATAGACTGTGATGATGTATCCACTTACTAAGTGATAAAGTAGCTAGACGGTTGGTGAAATTTGATCATTCTAGTAATGAGGTTTCGAATAGCTGTCAATTATTTGAATTTGCTAGTTATTTATGCAGGATCATACTAAAAATTTTTTTGTTGTTGTGGATGTTCAAAGTATTCCACCATCACATATTTCGAAAAAAAAAATTTATGTATTGATGTGACCTTAGTTTTTATTTTTAATTTTTGTTTGTTTATTTATTTATTTATTTTTTACATTTCAGGTTGTTTTGATTTGAGATATGGAATATAGTTGCGACAAGAACTGTCGTTTTCCTCACTTTCATGTGTTACCAACATCAATTACAATGACAATTATTTAGGAAGTAATGATGTCTTTCCCAAATTTGAATCTCAAATTTTATTTTCAATCCTTATGAGAGTGGTACCACATGCTGCAATAGTGGTTATGGTATCATAGGCAATGGTATATCCCCATAGCATTTGGGATATCCATAACAGCTTCCTAACCAATTGGCCTAAACAAACTTCACTCTAATGAGAATCTCTTCCAAGACAAACCAAGAACACCTAGAGTGCAGCCTAATCAAATAGCACCCAAACTCCCCCCTTCCAATTAAGCACTTCCCAAAAAACACAAGCAATATTAATCAGCAAAGACACGATCCAATCTCCCAGAAATTGTAATCAAAACTAGATATCACAACAGTCACACTAATCATAACATTACTCTGTTGAGATGAAATGATTAACTTTAGATTAATTCTAAACTATTTTGAAGCTGCGTTTAGATTAATTCTAAACTATTAGATCAATTAATAATCGGACGGCTAAGTCAAAAAATGCATGATATAATCATTTTGACTTTTCGAAATGACAAGTTTACCAATGCTACGTCACACACACAAAAAAAAAAAAAAAAAAACCGGACCTCTAAGGTCACGTAGCAAGAATGGATTAGACAATTAGGCCACGTAGTAAGGATGGATTGGACAATTAGTCTCTTTCAATTGATAGTCACGAAATTAATAAAACCTATGGCATAACTCAATAATTCTTTTAAAACAGACAAATAGTCTTGCACTAAATAGCTGCGCCAATTGCCAAACTATTCAACTAAAAGAGACTATTATATTAGTTTAATCTCTCTCTCTCTCTCTCTCTCTCTCTCTCTCTCTCTATACCCTAGTCTTGTGAAGCAAACGTGGCCTAGTTGAATAAAGGTCAACTTACACTTTACCCCCTTACCTAAATAATTGGCTAAATTACATTTTAGAACCTTGCAGTTTGGGCGAAGTTTCACTTTGGCTCTCTAGTTTCAATTGTAACACTTTGGTCCCTGTAGTTTTGAATTAGTTTCAATGTAGGCCCTGCCACTAACTCAATTAGTGTAACTTGATTAAAAACTCACATTTTAGTATACTATAGTTTGGGTGAAGTTTCACTTTGGGCCCTGGAGTTTAGGCGAATTTTCACTTTGGACCCTAGAGTTTCGAAGAAGTTTCACTTAAAGACAGGACTTACATTGAAACTAATTCAAAAGGGCCTACATTGAAACCAATTCAAAACTAGAGAGACCAAAGTGTTGCAATTGAAATTAGATGGTCCAAAGTAAAACTTCATACAAACTACGGGAATACTAAAGTGTAATTTAGCCAGGAATAATTTGAGTTCATTTTAGCCTAAAGACATCTTTGCCCTTACTATTTATTGCCTCCACGACACCTTGGCGTAGGTTATACATTTGACCTGGTTAGCTAAATCTGGTTGGTGTGGTTAGCCCTGACTGACATGGGCTATATATATATATATATTTTTTTGGTACAGGCTATATATTTTCTGAAAGGCAGCTTGACTATGGAGATGTTAAACTCATCTACACAAATTCTTTGTATAATCAGGTAGGTATTTTACAGTTTCTATCAAAGCTAAACTAATGGTTGCTTTCTACTACCGCCTTCCTCTGCAATTTTTTTTTTCCCCTATCTCTAATTTTGTTGGAATTTTTGAGTTTAGAGAAATCAAATCTTCTTCTAATTAACTCTAATCATTTCATTTTCCTCCAACCAAATTTGGGAAATGTATACATAATAATACATTGTGAGAAGAGTAGGCACTAACAAATTTCACTAACACTCACATCCACACTCTATCTCCCTCCTAGTGGCACTCTAGAGCCCGCAGTGGAACCCATAGTGCCACTAGGAGAGAGATAGCGTGTGGGTATGAGTGTTCGTGAAATGTGTTAGTGCCCTAGCATTGTTGTTGTGAGAATTCCATTGAAACACCCTGTAAACCTGATTATCATCTTAAAAGTTTGAGTTTGGATTTCTAGAAAATCTTGCTGACATGAAAATACCCATTTAAACTTTTGTAAAAAAGCAAAGAATGTAGAACATATTTCAATAGAAGATCAAGAACAAGCACTAAGTGAATTCACTACTAGGAAGTAAAAATTAACACCAAATTGGTCTACGAGAACAATCAAACTTCTCCAGGTTATATGTTTCTGTCTATCTATATCAAACAGATATTTCTAAAAACAGAATCATTGTACTATGATTTTTGTTGATAAATATGCACACAAGCATACGAGTCGGATTTAGGTCACTTACCTAGCGGAATAACCCGACGGATCGCCGAACGGTGTTGTTACAAGCCCGGCGTCTTCACCCACGAACCGCTGCTCCATGTTGCCTCCGTGTACTCTCTTATGCATCGCCTAGGTCGTAGAGGATGCTTCTTGAGCCATCCCCATGATAGTCACCTTCTAAATCCCAAGCCTCTTGGTGATTGGCTAGAGAGAGAGACCGAGTGTATAGAGAGAGAGAGAGACTAACGTAAGAGAGAGAGAGGCTGCTGAGATTTTTGTGTCTCATCTAGTCTAGGTTTTTGTGTAATGCATATAACTACATATAGGCATATCAAAAACCTAATGGGCTTGGACCCCCAAAAGCCCGTTACTTTGGTGTCCAAGCCGAGCCTCGTTTAGACCCAGTCCAATATAATGTGGGTGCCCGTATGGCCCGACCACAATATTTGTTACATCTCCCACTCACCCACATAGGGTTGGTATTAAAACCAATCTCTGAACACAACGGAACTTCTCATCTCTTCATACAGGGAAATAGAACGTGCGACCTTACGAAAAGAAAGTACAGCGACAGGAGTGTAATGCCAAATCATCACCATGACCAGCAAGACACATCACTCGGAAGCTTCTCGTGTATGCCTTAGACAATTCAACCACACCGGACACAGCATTCTCAATCCCTCGGTGAAAAGAATTGCTGCACCACCTCAATGTAATGTACTCATGACATATCAGTAACAAATTACGATTGTCGCAGGCCTGCTAATGAGTCACAAAAACATGGTGTGTTATTGAATGGTCTTCCCTGAGCCCACATGTCAATCCGACTAACTCGACCGCTTGCCCAGACACACCCCATAGAACGGAATTATCTCATCGTCCTAGGATAGCATGCTAAAGTAGCTGTCATCAAGCGTCCTCTTCATGACATAGTCTCAAGTCGTGAAGGCAACCAGTTTGTAGGATAACCAATGTCTTGGATATGCTACATGGCTCACACAGCAATGAAGAGGAATCCATTCATTGCTCCATAGTCGATCGCAAAAGCACATACAGTATGATATGTATGCTATGGCGTTCTTCCATAAAAATGGGCATGTCACTCTGTGTTTGAAAAAACAAGTAACGCCATACGAATCTTAGTCTAGACGTTACACAAAACGTCTAACCTGAGTTTCCCAGCACAGTCGCCACTCTTGGCGCCCGCCTGAAAACTCACATTCGGCTGTAAACAGGCTACATAGAGTCGTGGGATATCTCTATGTTCGACCAAATATAAGGTCTCATCTTAGATCCATCTAAGGCGACATATAGAAATAATAGGGTTTATATCTAGCTCGCTGTTCTTATACTGCGTAGATATAAGTGTTCAAGCTCGCTTTCTAAGCGCTATGGACACACATGTCCTAGCTAGCTATCTAAGCGCCATGAACACAAATGTCTCATCTTGCTCGCCATCTAAGCGCCGTAGACACGCATGTCCTACTTCGCTATCTCGGCGCCAAGGTGAATCACCCGTGTGAGCAGGTCGATTCAAGCCCGGTGACATATAAGAAATGTGTATTCATTCCATTCATATAACAAACATATATGTATGGAAACCAATTAGTTTAAAAAAAACTTGAATAATAATGTCAATACCACAATAAAATGTCTAAGCACATCAAATCCCCAATTGGAGATATGCCTCAAGACAAATTCCCTTTGCGCAAACTACATCTCAAAAATGTGACAAAAACGAATGTCTATGTGCTACAATGATTTTTGAGATCTTTTGCATATGCTCAGGCTTATGTGCTGTCAACATAGGTAAGCACAACCTCATCACTATGAGGTGAAAAACCTAGCCACTACAAAAAAATCTTAAACCAAAACAGCTCCTCGAACAGCTGATAAGCACACCACATATTATGCTTCCATCGCGGACAGCATAAGGCAAGGTCCACAGTCCTCCTGCGAATCATATCGCAAGATACTCTTCACTACTCTCTAGTGACAGGACCATGGTTGCTACGGCAACGACTAATTAAACCAACCGCATAGCAGACATCTGACTGAGTACACACATTAGCATACTTCAGATTCCCTATTGCGGACGGATATGGCAAACTGGACATTTGTTTCCTCTTCTCATTATTCTTAAGACATTGATCTAAGGTCAAGGTGAGTCCCCCAAAAATGGGATGTCTATGGGTTTTCAGTTTTTCATGTGAAAACGTTCAAGAACCTACATCTTGTAAGTCCCTCGAGACAAACAGAGGAGCTTCTGAGAACAATATCTCACAGTCTAAACTTCCAACACATAGTTGGAATCACCCATGTCCTCAATCTCAAATTGAGAGGACAACCACTCTCAAGTGGCGACAATGGAACTCATCTCATTCCCAGCTAAAAGGACGTCATCAACATATAAAGAATTAGAACACTTTTCTTGGACCGTTTAATGTACACACATTGTACCACTGCCTAGACGATTTGAGATAATAAATAGATCGTTTGAGACAGCACACTTTTGCGCTCATTCCCTTTGGTCACAACACCAATGGGATGATCCATATTTATCTCGTCGTCTTGTTCTCCATTGAGAAAAGAACAGTTTAAACATCCAACTAAAAAGGTTCAAAAACTAAATATGCGACAATTGCTAGGATAAGGCGAATGGAGTCAGATCTCACCCTTTGGGAGAACATGTTTCCATGGTCTATACCCTCTCTGGGTACAAACTATCGCCACAAGGCGCGCCTAATACTTGTCAATTGAACCATCTGCCTTGCGTTAGATTTTGAAAACACACTTGTCTCCAATCGTCTTACGCACAGGTGGATTGTCAACTAACTCCCAGACCTTATTTGCGTCCATAGAGCTCATCTCGTCTAGCATAGTAACTATCCACTCAGCTTCAGCAGACGAAGAAAAACGCTTCAACAAAAGAAGCATGCTCATCCTCATCCACTTGTGCACACATTTGCACACATATGAAAATGTCTTCCTCAATTTCAAAATAGCGATAGAGACCTTTTTTCCTCATCACCATACAGTGTACTACCTGAGAATCTTGAGTGCCTAGTGGTGCACTCCCACTATCTGGTACACTCCCACTAGCGTCTAGCGGTGTACTCCCACTCGGCTGGAGACTAGTACCATTTTATAGCGATTATTGGATGTTGATTCTCAATCTCCCCACCCTCGCTTAAAGATGGTATGTTGTCTTCAACATCCTCCAACTCATAGAGGTCAAGATATCTCTTAGTAATACAAATCTGGGGAAGTCATTTTCAATATCATGTGGCTCCATTTCTGTCATTCCTATACCCGTTTGTTCTTTATACGTAACATAGGCTGTCGAGCTATTAGAATTCCTTATATAGGTATGCTTTCTAGCTCTCGAGCGTAGTTTCTCGCACTTATGCGAGGTATAGTGAACATAGCCTCCTGAGCTCCACGGGCGCAATATCGCCTTTCCATAGCTCATAAGGGGGTAGAAGGAATTGACTGAGGAGAGGCACTCTAGTATGTAGGCAGCAATCAAGAGTACATCCTCCGAAAACAATATTGGGAGGTTGTCTTGCGCCATCATAGTCCTAGCCATATCTAGGAATGTCCTATTCCTTCTTTCTGCAACACCATATTGTTGCGGAGTTTCCGGAATAGAAAGTTGTCTGCGTTTTCCCTTTTTCCTCACATAGTTCCCAGAACTGATTAGATAAATACTCGCGATCCTCACATCGCGCGAAATCATCTATAAAAGTGAGAAAATAAGAGGCGCCATGACGTGCCTCTACAACCATAGGTCCACAGATATTTGAGTGAACAAGCTCTAATGCTTGAGTAGCTCTAATAGCCTCTCTAAAAGGCTTTCGACATGCTTTGCCAACTAAGCAAGACTCACACATAGGCAGGTCAACCTCAGCGAATGGGCCCAAAAAGGGCTTCTCGAGCTAATCAAGTCATCCTATCACATCCTATGCGTTCAAGTCTAGCATGCTTTGTCTCAGAATAAATGAATGATAGAGGAAACCAGAATTATTTAAAAACAACTCTTAAGCAGTTATCCCTAGGTAACCATGTCCTAGTAACACTACCACCCAAAAATGTCCATCCTATTACCACCGAACTGAAAAACGCCCTCGATTGCGCTCTTCCACCTTGTCAGCCTTGGGCGCAAACTTGCTGGCCCTACCCTTCCTCTAGGCGGGTTTACCCTTACCATTGCGTTTAGGCCCACTGGCCTTGCGCTTACTTCCACTTATGGAAGTAGTGGTCAAGAGTGTAGCTTTACAATTCGCCTCACCTTTTTGGCGCTCCGTATTCAGCTCAACATGTCAGAAAATGTCAAAGCCCAAAAATTTAACATTTCCGTTGTGGATCATGATTTGTTTTCTATGGATCCGCAAATCAGGCAAAGAACTAATCGTAGCCTGAAACTGCAGTTCGCCAGTAAAGATGTTCTGAGTATTCTGAAATCACGAATCATACCTGTCATCGACCTTAGATGTCCAGTCATCGTGCACTTGGAACGTTTCCTTTACTTTCCCGAACTTCATAACTAGATGCTTAATCTAGTAGTGAGTATGCCATCGAAAACAAATTTGAGCTGATCTCATAATACCTTGGCTATTGGGTAGTACATATACTTTCCAACAAGATCATGGTGCATGCTGCTTATCATAAAGCGCGTGCTATGATCCTTCTGGAGCCAAGTATTATAGGCTATTAAGGTTATTATGATATTGGGCCGGAGGCCCATTATTCGGTTTAATGGATTGGAACATAGAATAAGCCTAAAGCCCATAAGCTCTTACTCATTCTATCGGTGTGTTACTTTGCAGTGCCATATTACAAAAATTAGTCCCTTTTAAACTTGTTACTTTTATAAAGCTCGATAAAGTGTGGTTTGGAAAACATTTGTTTTTGTAAATCCAAAAAAAAATTTGAAGAATAATATTTGAGAACATGCGCAAGGGATTGACATTATTATTTGCACATTTCATAAGGTTTGTTTTAAAATTCAATTACAAATGAGTTTTCCCCTTTCTACAATTTAAGACCAAAAAATTCGCTATTGCTCATTAATCAAATCTTAATTTTGTAAATCAAGAAAAACCTTTTATAATTGATTTTTCTAAACAAACATCAATTAGATGGTACAATTACCTATCTAAGATCATCCACAGTAATATTAAGTGCGCCATACAACAAAAATGCGCATGGACCCCCACGTGGGTCCGAATTGACAACTTAGAGCTCATGTTAAGGTAATTCAAGTGTATGATGTATGAACAAAGAAAACCATCCCTTTACAAGTAGGCTTTTCCAATACAAGAAATAAAACCCTCGTCCTCACATTACATTTATAGCCCATAAAAAATAAGGATGTTTTGTTCATAAACATATACAAGAACAGCCTTAAACATACATCGTGAGGACACAAGCTCCATAAATTGTCAATTAATTGTCCATTCATTTAAACCAGATTAAATTGTATTAATCACACACATCAAGCACTCATGTGGTCTTATTTTAAAATGAATGGACTCATCCGTCACTCCACTTAAGGAGGAGGAATTAGAGGTCATAGGGTTAACCAATCACAAACAACAGTAATTAAACGTGACCAACAATGCAATGAGCCTCTAAAAATAATAAAATGTGCAATAAAATGATTATTACACAGCCCGGATAGCTCCCATAAGCTAAGTAAAATCAATGAAAAAATCCTGAATTTTTCATTAATTTTAACACAAATTTCGGTCTTAAAACATATTTTAAAACCAATTCATTATGGGCTTTTAAATTAACAAATTAATTTAAAATACTTCATGGCAAAAATTAAATAACTGAAAAACTGACTTTTCATTATAAAGAATTTTCCAAAATTTATCAAGGCCCAAAAATATTTTGAATCAATTTAACAAAATAAATTAATCTAGTTAAACAAAATTAACTATGAGCAACAAATTCCCAAAAATACAAAAATTTCAAGAATTTGTTCTCCAAAGATTTTCAGTGGTCTAATATGGTGTTCCAAACACCCCATATTAATTTAAAAAATTAATACCCTATTTTGGCTATTTTCAGCAATTAAATAAATACCCATATGCATAAATTTTATGCTCTAAAATACCAAAACAAAAATGAGATAATTCATAAAATTTTCTCAAGTCTCCAATTAGTGTACAAAACATACTAGACATTAAATTCAAGAATTAACAACTTTAATGGTTATATTTTAAGCAATTAATATTGCATACTCAACACAACATATATGCTCTAAAATACGTCCCAAAGAGCGAGAAAATATACTAAAATAATTTTCTCAAGCTACCACTTGTGTTCTAAACACATTGTGTTAATTCCCTGAACTAATAATCAATAAAAATATTTTAAGCAATTTTATATGTGTACAAAAACACACAATTATATGCTCTAAAATATTAATATGATTGAGATAATTTACCAAAAAATTACCTGTGGGTCCCACAAAATTTTACATGGTCTTAAAACAGTGTCCCTTATGTCCCATATTAATTACAAAAATTAATAATGTATTATGGCTATTTTAAGCAATTAAATCAACGTCCATAAACATTAATTATATGCTCTAAAATACCATAAATACATGATAATTTACACAAAAATTATCTTAGAGTCCCTTACAGTGTACTAGACACTATATATTAATTTCAAAAATTAATATACATTTTTGGATATTTTAAGCAATTAAAAACATATTTAAAACATATTTTTTATGCTCTAAAATACCAAAAACAATGAAACAATTTACCACAAAAAAATTATTTCTGGTCCCACACAATGTCCATAATATAGGAAAAATTAAAAATAAATTTTCCATATTTTTCCAGAATTTTAAAGCATTTAAAACAATTTAAACTATTAAAAAAAACAATTTTTAATAACCAGAAACTGTTTTAATTAGAAAATAATTATTTTTTATTCTGGAATATTTTAATAAAAAATATATTAAGGACCGGGACTCCGAGGGGGACCCACACTCGCCGGAATCATGGTCGGTGGACCACCGGAGGCCGGCGAGTGGAGCCCACTCTCTCTACCGCGAGTGGGCGAGGCCAGCTGGGTCTTCTTCAACCTCTCAAAATCCTAAAAAAACGCAGCAACTTGCTGCGCGAACCCCCATGTTTGCACGCTTGTATCTCCTTCGATATAGGTCCAAATTACGTGTATTATATATGGTTGGAAAGGTCTCACGGAGTAGAACACGATCAAGCCAAAAAATATCCTAATTGGTCGAGTAAATCATCCAGAAAAGAGGCTGAAAGTTGCTGAAAAATCTCGTTTTAAAAATACCCAGAAATTAGGTTTTCAGATTTCTTCTCCGTATGAGATAATCAAGCCATGGGACTTATAGGGGGGACTCTAGGGACCATATGGGACACAACCATGCCAAAAAATTGGACCCCTATTGGAGTTTTGTACTAGACCCACTTGAAAATTGAATTTTTCAAAGTTTTGATAAAAGCTTGAAAAACCAACAATGGCAGATTCGGTTTGGGCAGATTTACGGGCGAATCAACACCTACAAGCTCTGATACCAATGTTGATAAATATGCACACAAGCATACGAGTCGGATTTAGGTCACTTACCTAGCGGAATAACCCGACGGATCGCCGAACGGTGTTGTTACAAGCCCGGCGTCTTCACCCACGAACCGCTGCTCCATGTTGCCTCCGTGTACTCTCTTATGCATCGCCTAGGTCGTAGAGGATGCTTCTTGAGCCATCCCCATGATAGTCACCTTCTAAATCCCAAGCCTCTTGGTGATTGGCTAGAGAGAGAGACCGAGTGTATAGAGAGAGAGAGAGACTAACGTAAGAGAGAGAGAGGCTGCTGAGATTTTTGTGTCTCATCTAGTCTAGGTTTTTGTGTAATGCATATAACTACATATAGGCATATCAAAAACCTAATGGGCTTGGACCCCCAAAAGCCCGTTACTTTGGTGTCCAAGCCGAGCCTCGTTTAGACCCAGTCCAATATAATGTGGGTGCCCGTATGGCCCGACCACAATATTTGTTACAATTTTCAACCCCAAAAAAACAAAAAAGAACCCTTCAAG
The DNA here is from genome assembly GCA_033977485.1 of Hydrangea macrophylla. Taxonomy (NCBI): domain Eukaryota; kingdom Viridiplantae; phylum Streptophyta; class Magnoliopsida; order Cornales; family Hydrangeaceae; genus Hydrangea; species Hydrangea macrophylla. The sequence continues at coordinate 76,025,961 of CM066988.1, read as the reverse complement.
ATATGCTTTTTTAGCCCTCCTTTGTCAATGGGTCCCAATATGGCTTATATACCTGATTTGAGCTGGCAGTGGAGTTCGAATTTGTAACCACCCCCATAAGTCGATTGTCATACTGCATTAATCCAAAACAAAATGAGTGAGATATATACAAAGTACAAATAATATATACAATAATATACATGTGTTTGCAAGCTGCAAGGAATTAGTGGGTAATTTACATAATGTGTGAATTTTCTGCAGAATTCCGAAATCGAAGTGATGACATATATCTTTTTCAGTGTGTAAGGATCAACACCACGCCCAGTAGATGGCTCTTGATTCAACCCAGAGGAGACCTTTTCTGCCTCAAATTCTTTATGTCTGTCGATATCATCACGTAGCTTATACATCACAGTATCGCACACGGACACACCCTTATTGTAATAGCTTTTGGATTCTTTAAACTCTCCGCGATTTACCAGGCAAGCACATATTTTTAGATTTCTGAAACCCCCAAAAAAAAAAATTTTGAAAAAAAGCATTGGTCAATACTCTGCAAGAAATTGTATACAAATTACTTAGAATCAATACATAAGGTACGTTTGGATGCCTATAAAATTGCTAATTATAGCATTTGAACCGAGTTATCTACAGATTTACAGATTCAGAATCTGACTAATCTAAAAATTAAAGAACCCAAAAACTACATAATTGCCGCAACCAAACCCTTCCATAGTACTTAGCACTCTGTATACATAAGGGTGCGTTTGGACGCCTGTAAAATTGCTAATAAGACATTTCGAACGAGCAAAACAGCGTATAAATTTGAATGTAAGTTATCTACGGATATACAGATTCTTGGATCAACTAATTTAAATACAACAAGTTATAAAATTACACAATTTGTGCAACCAAAAGCTTCCGTAGTGCTTACAGTCAGAGATAGGTTGATTGTGTATAATGTTTGTGTGTGTGTGTGTGTGTGTGTGTGTCTGTGGATAATGAAAGGGTGGGGAAAGGAAATGCATACAAGTCTGCTAGTCGGAGATCATCTTGTTCAGGTCGTAAAATCTCCATAATGGATAGTGCACGTCGATAGTAGTTTTGAGACGTCTCAAACAAGTTTTCACTTGGGATAGCTATGACCTTCCCTACAGGAAACAAATTAAAAAATTAAAAATAAAAAAATTATGCATTCAGAGGTTGAGTGATATCAATATGGTACCAGAAATTTCAGACAGAATAGGAAGAAATATCTAAAGATAAAAAAAAAGTATACCTAATCTGTATATTAACTCCCCAAGGGCAGACAAGATTTCCACTTTCTCAATTGAATCACTTGGTTGCTTTCCTATAATTGACAATGCAGCTTCCAGATATTTGGAAGGTTCTATCCACTTATCAACGCCACGTACTACGATATGAAAACATTGAGTTAGTCTTTGTTTCGTCATAATTATTAGCAAACATACGTTTCGTTAGCATATACTTTAGCATAACATATATATGTGTGTGTCTGTGCGCACGCGCATATAAATGAATGCTAAAGAGTACAGTACAGCCACTAAACTAATCTGTACCGGGGTGAATCACGTTCCAGGTAACAGTGGTTTAGGTATGTTGTACATCAGCATATATTTTTAGCATAAAAAAAATGTAAACATAAATATATAGAGAAGTGAATGGTAAAAAGAGTAGAGGCACTAAACTGATCTGCCTTTCAAGGCGATCGCGGATTTGATTTTCAGTTGCCATGAATCTATCTATACCGAGCTGCAGGCCATAATCAGTTTCCACAGGCAGAATGGCCATTAGATCATCATCTGGTAGTGGTTTTGCAGCTATATACATCAGTGTTAGACCGTATTTATAGTACGCCTGAATGCATTCTGGAGCCGATTCGCCATGGATTTTAACCCTGAACAAACAGATCGAAATTATTTTAATCGATAACCAAAATTTGATGAGTTTCAAAAAAAAAATTATATATATATATATAGAAAAAATCGTATTAGATCTCAAAATTTCAAAATTTGAAACAAAATAAATAAGAGCCCAAAAGACGAACATAAATCTGTAAAAAAAAAATTAGGAGTGGCAAATTAAGGTTCTTGAATTTAGAAACAAGGATGAAGAAATGATACACATTCGGATTCCAGAATACAAAACTGTACTCAAAGCAGAAAAGGCATTCGGTGCATTACAGAACGAGAGAGAGCAAGTAAAATGTTGAGTAACCTTCAAGGCTTCAATAAGCATATATATATATATATATGAGAGAGAGAGAGAGAGAGAGAGAGAGAGAGAGAGAGAATTAACATGTTGAATAACCTTCAATAAAGTACACACACACACACATATATATATGTGTGTGTGTGTGTGTGCGCGCGCGTGTGAAAATCATCTATACTCAATCCAGAAGGGATAGAAACTCATAAACAATACAATCAGAAAAGAAAAGAAAAGAAAATATCAGATGAGATCGAAGAAAGAACACAAACAGGACATCGAGAGCACTCTTGAACAAATCGACAGCATTGAGAAAACCAAGTGATCGAAGGAGACAAGTTCCTCTTTGCATCCAAAGAGCAGCGTTGCTCATGTCCTGATAATGATGATGATCAATCACATGATCAGATCCTATTTCCTTCGATTTTGATTCGTCAGGACCTGGTTCATTGTCTATACTCTGCGATTCACCGGTTGCGAATTCGGACTTTGAAGCTTCATTCGATGACGATGATGAAGACATTCTTGGAAAATGGCTTCTTCCAGAACACACACACACTCTCTCTCTCTCTCTCTCTCTCTCTCTCTCTAAAACAGACTCTCTCTCTCTCTAAAACAGAAATTGCAGTGGGGATTTTGCCGCTTTTCGGCGCCAACGAATTGGCGGCTACGTGACGGGTCGGGTTACAACTGCTTGGGTTGCAAATTGGGTACTTTTGGCTTAGGCTTAGTTTGGTTGGTTTTTTAAAAGTGGCTTATGAAATTTAAAACACAAATCTATGTTAATCAATTAGTAACTAGTTTATTAGCTTTTTTTGGGAGGACTTTTAAAAGCTCTAGAATAGATTTTTTAAAAGCTCAATAATGTTTTTTTATTTCATGAGGTTTTTCAGCTTTTAGTGATGAGTTCATTTTTCTCACCTATTGCTCACCCAAATACTCTTTACTAACTTATTTATTCTTATTTTATCCTTCAAAAGTGGTGGATCACACATGCTCACCCCAATTCTTGAGTGAGCAACGAGTGCGCAAAAATGCACTCAATAGTGAATACTATACTATTTTAGAAAGAGTAATTTTGAAAATTTTCATCTCAAATACTTTATAAGTTGTACTATATACAATTATATGTGATACCACCAACAATTACTGTAGACTGTAGTATTTGGTACGACTATTAAAGTATTTGAAAATCAAATTTAATATTATAAATTTGGGAAGCTATTATTATTCTTTGAGAAATAAATCTTTAAGTTTCGTGATCAAAATTTCCTATGGACTACAAAAGTTTCCAAACCACTTCAAATATTATGTCTAACAGGTTGTTTTAGGTAAGTAAGATTCGATAGAAGAAGCATTTGTTTAGGACTCGTATGGTAACATAGTTGTTATTCAATACAAAAAATGAAATATTCGAGCCCTAGTTTACTTTTTAGGTACATACAAATATGCGTTTAGCTGAAAAATATCATCAGGTATTTATCAAATCATCAAAACACTAATTTCTTAATAATCAAATAAGAGTGAAACTTGGTCTTTCACCTTATCCAATTTTCTCCATTCCTTAATATTTTCAATAGATCGTAAATTAGGGATGGCAATTCGGGTTCTCGTGTCATAATCGTGTCATTAATCGGGTTGTGTGCTTTGGGATTAAATTCTAGACGGATCATCCGTCAAACTTATGGCTTACAGAACTGTACCAAAGAGTTGACACGTAGAACAAAAAAAACTCAACTGGTTCCCACCTCTCACAAGTCAAGAATGAGAAATTATTCAGTGAGTCTGTCACACCACGTTATCATGCTGACGTGGTGAGACACTCCAATTATATCGAATCAATAAAATGAAGTGGCATAATAATTAGTCAGAGTAATGTTATGCACACTTTAAAATACATACTGAATTTGAATATTTGACACTTTAATTAATATTCGACGCTTAAGATTTGTCATATATTACTTCATTAATGTAGTTCAATGAGGTCACATCGGACTATGGAGCTTCTTTTTTTTTTTTTTTGTTTCTACAACGCACATATATGCACTACTAATGTAAACAGAGAGTACTCTATATTTCAAGACAAGAAAGGGAAGACTGGAGCTCAAAAAGATAGAGAGATAGAGAGATGGGAACTTAGAAAACAGCGCAAATAGCTAGAGAGAAAGTATAGTTATTTTTTTTTTGTTTTTATTAGTACTAATTTTGTGGTAATCTGTTAAAAAGCGGTCACCCTAGCTCATGCTAAGATCTGTCCCAGTGAATCATTGTACGTAATAGTTTGATTTGACTATATATAGTCATGCAATGTGTTTGATAGAGTTCTTACCTTACAATTAATATGATTGATGAATGTGATCACGAGATGCTTTGAGATGGTTATGCTTTTTATACTTGCTCAATGGTCGTCCCTTGTCACTTGGTTTCAAAATTCTTTTCAAAATCAAGCCATTTGAGGAGGTGTTATAAGCTCCTGAGTCATTTATTTTCCGTTTCTCCGCATATGAAAGAAGTAATTTTACCCGACAGCTCTAGTCAATGGGCAAAGCAAGAATAAATGTTCTATGGTCTCAACCTCCAATTGGCAAATAGGATAGATGGGAGAGCTTGTGGGTTTTTTTTTTTTTTTTTTTTGGGTAGAGGTTTCTCTTGTGTATCTATGGCATTGGTGCATAATCTCCAAATGAAATGCAGAATCTTAGATAGATTGGTAGCTTGAATGTTCCAGACTTCCTTCCAAAGCTTTTTAGGTGTAGGGGTGGGGGGAACTTTCCTCTTATAATCACCTTGGCCAGAGACATGAACATTCCAAATAACAATTTGGCGTCCACTCTTAACTGAATAAATTCCAATGGGAGTATTGGGCAAAACAAATTCGTCTTTGTTAACTATGTAAACTCCAAACCAATGGGAATATTTTTCTTTGCAATATCAGGCGAAAAAGTGTTTTCAATGAGAGTGAGTCGAGTGACATTAATCAACTGAACAACCTTGGATGAGGTTGAATTTCCATGATTATGGCTTTATGAGTAAGGTCGTGGTCTGGGATCCGTAAAGTGTTACTAATCTTTGACGATATTAAATTTGGGCTGGGCTTTGGCAGCTTTTCTCCGTTTGGTTTTGCTCTTGTTCTCAGGTTGGGTTGATTTTTGGATGTTGGTTCTGTTGGTTTTTGGCTTTATGTGTTTTGTTTGGTAGGGTTGGGGTTCTCTTTTGGGTCTCTTTGCAGGTTGTCTCTTTTTTGAAGGGTTTGATGTTGAGATTGCTCTTTGATGTTTTGAGGGGATTTATTTTGGTGTTGCTTGGGTGTAGTTGTCTCCCTTTTGCCTTCTTGGATTCTTATGTATTGAAATTTCTGCTATTCAAAAACAAATTTCTTTGATAATATGTTACTGCTTTTCACACAGGGACAGTATTTAAAGACAGTAACATCTACTAAATGAGCATAATTTTTCAATTTTTTGCGATAATGAGATGTTACTATATTTAAAAAAATATTTTGCCTATGATGATATGTTACTGTCTTTACCTGGACATGAGTATTGTAAAGAAAGCAACATCTAAAAATCGACCCTAATTTTAAGATTAGTTGGTCAGTTTAAAGAGATGTTACTATCGACTACATGTTACTGTCTATTTGTGCAATGCCACATTACTAATCTTTGACGATATATTTCTATTTTTTGCATGTGGATTGGATAGTATATAAAGACAGTAATTTCTGCTAAATGACCCTAATTTTGTAATTTTTTGCGACAGTGACATGTTAGTATTTAATGATTTTTTTTCTTCTGATAAATGGCTATAATTTTGCAATTATTTGTCAATTTGAAGAAATGCCACTGTCTTTACCTGAGCAGTACCATAAAGCACTATGAAGACAATTTCATCTACTAAAAATGGCCATAACTTTGCAATTCTTTGGCTGCTTTGGACAAATTCTTTCCTTTTTTTATTTGGGTTAATTTTTCGAGTTCTATGCAATCAAAGTATATATATATATATATATATATTTTGCTATGCATCAAATTTTATTAAAATTGGCACAAGGCCAAAAGCAGATACACCAAAGATCCAAACACACTGACACAAACTTACAGCTCAAACATACAAAGGACCAAAGACCACCCTAGCCAACACTCAGAACAAAAACACAGCCCCTAATGAGTCCAACAAATTCTGCAGCATTTATTACCCAAAATTCCAAAGAAAAGAAAAAACACCACCACCAAAAAGAACTCAATATAGCATCACCATATCGATACAACACTGATGACTAGCAGCATAGAAACAACACGAAGAAAGGCCAAACAACATTCCTTGAAAACCACTTATGTAGCCCAAAAACAAGCTCCTTGGATCACTTGTTTGAAGATCGCGACAAGGTTGTAGCCCACCATGGATTTTACCATCTAGGTACATGATCACGTATCCTCCTAATAGTAGCAACTCTCAGGAAAAAAACCATAAGAATCATAAGACTCATCCCAAGAAAGCATAAGAACATGCTGAAAAAAGCCCGACCAAAAAACCAAATCCACCATACCCATTAAACAACAAAAAGCTCAAAATTCTCCAAAGCAAAACAAACCAGCAGCAAAACTCCTCAAAGCAAAAAAGATCCCAATCTTTTTCTAGGCAACAAATATAAAAACAGGGGTGCAAGGCCAAATCAGTAGATCCAAAAGTCCACCCCCTTTTTTACTTGAAAAAGGTTCATCTTGGTTTGTTGTTGTCAACACAATCTTTGCACAGCCCGACGTTTATCATACCTAGCTAAACCCCTCACACATTGCATGACAAAATTATCATAAAAAAACAATTAACTGATCCCAAATAACCCTATCGAAAATGGACCCTAGTCTTTATCTTCCACCCTAATCTGACTTCGTTGCACTTCATTGATTTTCTCAATTTCAACAAGCTTATCAATCACTTCGATCTCTTCATGAACGGCTTTGAATCCAACTAATTTCCCTATCTTCCAAATAGCTTGAGCTTCATTGAGGATAACTAAATTCCTTCTAATAAAATCTCCATCAGATAATGAATCGTTTACAATCCTCTAATTTTTCTTATATTTTGACCACCCTTTTGATTTCTTCCCCCCTCTTTTGCTTTGCATTGCTTTTCCTCTCCAAGCAGGGCAATTTACAATGCTTGTAACTTCCTTTGTAAGTTTTCACGTGCTAGTAGAATTATTTAAGTCTTTAATCCCTCCCCATTTTGCAGAGAACAACATAAGAGACTCCTCCACCATCTATACTTCAGATGACTGACCCTCACCTTCTGAAGAATAATAATCCAAAGAGAAAATGGGAAGGCTAGGGTAAGACAGAACCCCCATTGTTGCTCGAGTCGTATGATTGTTATGTGCCCCAGTATGAGTCTCATCCAAGGTCTCAGCCACTTTACTATTAGATAACTCATCAACAAGGCTAATCGGCCCTAAGCCCAAACTCCTACTCCTCCCAATTGTTTGATCATAGCCTTCATCACTATTGGCATCACTATTAACCTTTATCTCTATTGGCATAACTTTCCAAATATCCAACCCCACCTTGGCCCACTAACTATTTAGAACCACTTCTCCCATAATTAATGCCAAGTGATCATATACTATCTAGAGTCTGCATGCATCTAGAGTAACCCTCTAGACTACATTGGGACTCCACACTATCAACCTGCTCTAGCACCTTGAGTGATTTATAATTACTGCTGTCGATTACCTAACCGACGTCCAATTAGGGCCTCCAACGTGCACCCTATCATCATCATCTTCTTCTTCCAGTGGCTCCGTCACCGGTGCCTGAATCTTTTTCCCACAACCGATGTCGGATGACTCTGATTAGTTTTTTCCTTACTTCCAGTGGGCTTCGACCGCAATGATCCATCGAAACCATCTACAATTGGCTGGAGGTGATAGGATTGTTCATCTATTTCTTCCACGCAGACTTCAAAACATCTCTCTCCAACCCTTATATCCATCTTTTCATTAATTTTTGAGTCCATTCTCTATTGTCATTAATATAAACCATCCTTGAGGTTCTTAAAATTATGAGTTTCTTCATCCAAAGCTAAGAATACCCCCCACATATCTGCAATGTTCTTCAAAGTTTCAACTGACCACCCATTCAATGGTATCCCAGATCACTTTAGCCAAATGCATCTCGTATTAGGAACAAATTTGTCTGACCATCTTTCCACTTTCACAAACCATGTATTGAGCCAACTCCATTCCCCATTTTCTACAGCTTGTAGGAATTGCTTGTCAGCAAAAGTGAGCAAGAAACATCTCTCTCCCAATTTTCTAACCTCGATGTCGAAGACATTTTCTCTAAGAAAACACTCTTTAATGAAGATCACATCGCTAACTTGCTTTAAGTGCACTACCACACTTCTTTCTAACTCTTCGTTAAAAACCTCATTGTACTCACCCAAACAAGAACGAATCGAGAGTGCTGATCTGTGATCTTCTTTATCCACATCGCGAGAACTTGTAAGTTCATTGTTTATAAATTGAGCGTAAGAACGTCCCATGATAAACTCCATTTCATGATTGTTCTGGTCCGATAATTCCTTGGCCTCCTCTTTCTTTTATTTTAATTGCCTTCCCAGATTCTACTTATTATTTTCCACCATATGCCTTCCACTGATAAACTTCTTTGTATTAAACAGTTTTTGAAATATTACTAGATTAACCCCCAATCAATGGTCAAGAAACCATACCCTATTGTAAGTTCGAACCGCCAATATTGCTGCCTACTCATCCTCAAATCTAATAAAACTAAAGGAGACCCATGTGCATTTCCTATATTCTGTGCCACCTCTGTTTCTTTTCGTTGGGAGGAACACATCCACCACCCTTCCACACTTCTCAAAAATTCTTTTAATCCAAATTGTGTCAAATCTTTCTGGGATATTATTCACAAAGACTAAGAACGTATTTACTACTTTCAGATTTTCCATCCCAAAAAGTGACCATATGCATTAAGATTCTCATTCACCAGACCACATACACTATGATTACCCTTTTTTTACATCTAATATGAATTATGGTAAAAGCAATGCCAAAAAGTTGATAACCACAGTGCTGTTATCTCAGTGCCAGCAGTGGGTCTCTGTTCACCATGACCCAACCACCATGGCTCTAATACCACTTGTTGGGAATTGTAAAAATACGGAATTAAATTTTCTCAAATAAACACACACACATGAATAGTAATTAAACATGCACATCAAAGAAAAGACAGATTTCTACGTGGTTCGGCAAAATCATACCTATGTCCACACCCGAGAGACAATTCTTTATTATTGAGAATAAGACTCGGTACAAGAAAGCACTTGAGTTAAATGCCATAATCCAACCCCAAACACTTTGTATACCCACTCTCAATAAACAAAGAACCCTCACTCTCTCACCCTAGACCATACACCCCCATGAGGGGTGACCCCCAACTTGGTACACCTAGGGCTTCTTAAATTCCTATACAACATTCCCTTACATAGAGTTTGCAACCCATTACTTATTGGACAAATAATACAACTCTATCACAAAACAAACCAAATTGCAATAGGATCTAGCCAAATCATAATCCATAAATTAATGGGATTACCCCATATGTGATATATATCCCAACAGTCGCTGCTTGCCCCTTGCTTGTTCTTCAGTCGAAATGAGTAGCCCTTATTAGGCTTTGTTGTGGGCCATTGTGGGGCTTTGAGGTTGGGTTGGGGTTAAAGGTGTGTGTGTGTGTACAACCATAATCCAGTTAAGTATATATATATATATATATGTATACAAAAAAATTAAAAAAAATTAAAAATATTTTTAGGAAACGTATTGATTTGTTGACTAAAATTGGAAAAGACTCACGTAAATTTGAGGTCTGTTTTGGTCCAAACAAACTAAAAGACCTTTGACATTATAAAAAAAAAAAAAAAGCGTGTGAATTGATTACTCTTTTTTTTTTTTTTGCTCAAAAACTAAAATTTCATTAATGAAAAATAAACCTTACACAGAAAATCAAACAAACAACAAAAATAAAGACAAGAACAAGCAAAGGCAAAACAACCAAGAGTACAATAGATAAGGAAGCATAAGCGACCACAGAAAACCCTATGTCAGCTGCAAAAGGAATCCACCACTGCGCCACAAGGACCGCCGAGTAGAAAGATCCAGAACCCAGGACAACTTCAGTCTTGTAGATGATAGAGACCACCCAAAGAAAAAAGACGGCACAAAGCCAAGTCCAAGCAGGTGAAGAAGCATCACCAAGGGGGGCAACCGAAGTTGCTTGAAAAGCTTCCATGATAGCAAAAATTGCACCATGGAAAGCAGCACAGCTGAAGACGAAGGCTCCAAAGCCACCAATCATAACCCAATATAGACCAAAAAGCCAATCTACTGTTGCAAGACTGGTCTGGGCAACATCCATCATCTTGAACCCAAGGAGAAGCTTTGCAAGACAAGGAAAATAAGCTTCACAAAGGAAGAGGAAAAGCTTCACAGAGGAAGCAGAAAAGCCAAACAAGGCCTTATTTAAACTGGAACAAAACATAACACTAAGAGAGAGAGAGAGAGAGAGAGAGAGAGAGGAGAAGCTGGTCGCAGAACAAAGTAGGGAAGGGGCGGCGGCTGCTAGGGCAAAAGAACCAAGAACCATCCTTACTCTCTCTCTAGAAAAACTAGAGAGAGAAGTTCTCTAGAAAAGCATTGTTAGCAACTGGTGGATTACAGATTGCGAAGCATCAACGGTGGAGAGAATCGAGTGAACACCGTGAATTGATTACTCATTATAGACCAAATCAGGACCCATACCAAGCGGTCCTAGTTTTTTTTTCCCAGCTGGAAAGCAATAAATACTATCTTCTAACGAAGATGTTTTGGATAAAATGATTCATGTTTTGATTTCTATGATGTTTATGAGTTTTCTCACCATCAATTTATACAAGTGACTCAAAGTAGAATTTGTAAAAGATTTACAAAGAAAAATGTGCCCTACTATGCTTGTTAATTACTCGCCTATACATTCATCCCATGGTCCATATTTTGAAGGAAAAATGTAAAAATAGATAAGTACGAAACTGTTTTATACGATTTAAATAAGTAGTCTTTTTTTCTTTTTCTTTTTTTATTTTCCTTTCATTCATTAATAAAGGTAGATGCATATGACAATATTGATGAGGACTACCATAGTCTACAGGTATTAAATTGTTAGTTATTTAAGATTCAGGTCCTATTCGAGTTGGCCAAACGAACTCACCTCATGCCTTAGGCACAAATTCGAATCTCCCTCACCCATTGTAAAAAAATAAATTGACCAGACTATAATTTCAACTAAACACTATCTCTAACAAAATAAACAACTCGTAACACTTGAAAAAGTGACCGAAAAATATGCAACTGGCAACAATTAAGTGGGAAACAATAACCATAAAGGAAATTGAAGTCTCATTGTAGTGAATGTTTTAAAAATTCGACCGGACCAACTAGACTGTTACCAGAAAGTTCTAAGAACCGAAAAATTCAATTTCTCAACTTTTTTATTTAAAAATATTATTAATGTTTATTACATAATTATAACACCGTTGTTCAATTTTAATTGACCCGATAATTAAACCAAATTTTCATGATCCGATTCTGTTATGGTTCAACTAACAGTCTGGTTTTCAAAACATGTTTATATTAACACTAGGTGAGACTTAAATCACCACAACCAATAAATATCCAATCTGATTGGCCGAACATAAGAAGGGCCCTTTACAATAAGGAGTGGCCTACCTTTGGGAAATTGATGCCCAATCATAAGTATTGAACAAGGCAAAATACTACTACCTCCGTCCCATTTTATGTGTCCATCTTGGGGAATCCAACTATTTAAGGGGACAAAAAGAATCTACACCTACTTTCCACAATTGCCCATAATCATTGCACTTCCTTTTTTTGTTTTGTTTTGTTTTGGTGTTGATTGTAAGGAAAGGTAGTTTGGAAAACTAAGCAAATTTTGCATACTAATATAGGAAAGTGGACAACAATTTTAGGACATCCCCAAAAGAAAAGATGGACACATAAAATGGGACGGAGGGAGTAATGTTTTTTTTATCGCTTTTAGTTGAGAAGATAGGGGTAGCATGGGCCTGATTGGGCCGAGCCACCTGTACATAATACTATAATGTGTTTTGGCTCAAGCACAGGCTGCACAGCTCTGCCTAACCTAAGAAGTATAAGCTCAATTCTTTTCAATAGGAGAAATGACTTTAAACCTTGTGCCATCATTTAAAGGTTTGAAAGTGTTTCCACCACATATTACTTTTTTAATTTAAATTTTGAAAAATTTAAGACCCACCCCCATTTTTACACATTTTGCATTTCCCTCATCTCTCTCTTTATAATTAATTTTAGTTTAAACGAGCATTTTTTAGGTAATACAAATTAACAGGGACAATTTATAATAATATAAAATTTTGGCATTAACAAATTATATCATGAGAAATAGCATGCCACAAGAGCACCATTTTGCGCGTTCCATTTCAAATTACAGCAGTAGTAAATTCTATAAGATGTTGATATTCTGATACATTCGAACAATAATAAACACCATTTGGTAATGCATATAACACATCCAACATTAGTCTGAACCTCATTTCTCAAATAAGTTATGTCATGTTTTCAAATTATATCCAAATGTGATTCTCACCACATGTGGTAGTGGATTTATTTAATTTTCACTGAAGGATGTTGAAGTAGTCTCACCCCTATTAAATGAATAGTGCTAGGCACCATCACAAACCACAATACCAACTATACATGTACCACATTTAAAGCACAAGGCCCCAAATTTAAAGCACATGGTAACTAGTATTATTAAGGTGCCTTGTCCTTGATTTCTAGGTGTCTTGTGCTTTAAATGTAGTACTCCCTCCGTCCCTTTTTTTGAGTCCTATATTTCATTTTGGGATATCCCAAAATTAGTGTCCACTTTTCTAAATTGGCATACAATTTTTACTTACTTTTCCAAACTACCCTTCCTTGAAATCTACACCAAGATAAAACTAAAAAAGTTATATATATTGTAATGATTAGGGGCAATTGTGAAAAGTAGGTGATATTCTTTTTGTCCCCTTAATAAGTTGAGTTCCCAAAGATGGACTCAAAAAAAGGGACGGAGGGAGTACTTGTGTAGTTAGTATTGTGGTTGGGTTGTGTGCCTAACATTATTGCTATTAAATACATGTGATGTCACCACTACTTGTATTAAGAACCACACTTAAAATACAAAATTTGAAAAAGGGAAGTATTACTATTTCTCAGTGTGTTTTTTGCGAGTACCAACATCGAAGAACTCCTTTAAAAGAACTTTTGGACCGTGCATAACTTGTAGGAGATTAGACAGATTAATCAAACACTTGGACATCTAGATCTAGTTTACTTTATAAGCTGACAAATTGTACCCTTAGCCTCCAACTTTGAAGCTACTTTAAATCATCATTAGTCTCTAATATTGACAAATAATTACACACTTTTCAATTATAGTTTTCATGGTTTGAATTGTGCGTCCAACATTCCTGAATGCAAAAGAATTATAGGCATGTGTTTAACTTTCAATACTTTCGTTGTAAATACTAAAGAGGACATCATTAGCTTCTATAATTAAATTCACAATTTTTGGATCTTTATAGGTTAAGAGATTTTTCTAAAAGAATTATTTTTATTTTTTGGTAGAGGTTTTTTTAAAGAGTAATGTTATGTACACATAAAGATCTGGGTCATTTATTTCGGTGGAACCCATGTATACATGCATGGGACCCACCGATATTAATGACCCGAATCTTTATGTACACATTTTATGTGTACCAATTATTACTCTTTTTTAAAAAGCTGTTTAGCTTTTAGTTCTGCTGTGAGAGTTAGAGATTTTTACTTATATATATATATATATATACAAAGAGAATCAAGTGCTGACTCCAAAAAAAAAAAGGTTTGGGACGGACTTGCTTATAGCAATGAAAAAACATATTTAGCGACGAAAAAAATTGTCGCTAAAGACAGCACCGTTAGCAACGATTTTTTTCGTCGCTAAATGTGCCTTTTTAGTAACTAAAAGCTAGTCCGTTCCAAACTGTCACACCCGTTCCAGAATTTCATGATTTTTAAACATGCATAAATTGAGTTTTGGAATTATTAATGTTATTAATAATTTGATTTGAGTTCAGTTGACGTGAGTTAACGGTGAGGTGTCTAGTGGAAACACGAGGACTTGGTAACACCTGTTGCATTGACATGATTAAATGACATTTATATGACTTAAATGTTATTTGACTTTATCTGGTATTTTGTGAATAGTAATTTTTACCTGTGTTTGGTAAATCGTAGAAATCTTTGATATTGTTATATCATTTTGAGAACTGTGGTGAGAACGTGAGTGATCGTGATATAAAATGCTAGGTGGTATAGAGATTCCACAGAACATAGTTTCGGACGTTATTTTTAGACCCAAACGAAACCTAGTCGAAAACTTTTAAAATTTATAACTTTCACTCGTAAAGGCATAAAATGAACGTGTGCGACGTTTCAAGGGTTAATGAGGAGTTTGAGAAACTTGCGGGAAGGTAAACGTGAATTCCGAAAAGTTTGCCTATAAATAGAGGTGGATGAGATTTCATTCTCATCCACAACTTTCTAAAAATATCTAGAGAGAGAGGAGAGAGAAAGGAGATTGTTGCCACGGGCTTTGCGACACCGATCGACGACCGTTCGTCTGTCAGATTTTCTCCAGATTTCAGATTTGAACTCGTGGAGGTAAGACCTACGTTTTGATACTACTTAGGCCGTGTTTGGCCAATTTTTGTAAAAATCTTAATTCTAGACTTTTGGAAAAATTCAGGTAAAACTCGTAGGAATCGTGTATAATTTGGAATCCGGCGATATTTAGTCCCCTAGACGATCCTTCAAAGTTTGAAGAGATTCGCACGAGGTATGAATTCTAGATCTATTAAATGTATGGATTTTCATGTTTTGGACATCACTTTTGATCTTCTTGGATCCGGGCGAAATTCATGTGTTAGATAGACCCGTTAATTATGCACGTGAAATTATGATAAAAGCACGTATAACTGTTTATGTGAGCATGTTATGTGTCTACTTGGGTCAAAGGGGAGTGTGGTGCAAATTCATCCGGGGTAAGCTCCTCGAACCTTGAGGATTGTGATTGTGATTGAAATGGAATTGGAATTGTGGTTGTGTCTGGATTGGAGGTGGCCCCAACCAGTACACGGTACCTGGTATGGAGGAAGGCCCAACCAGTGTACGAGATGCGTGGGAGAAGTGGGCCTCCTACGGCATCGACCGGATGAATGCGTACCACTCACTCTAGAGACTATTTCTATGTATTTTAGATGCTTAAACCATGAATTGTCATATAAGCATACATTTAGAATTGTACGCTCAGCATATAGCTGAGCAGTGGAGATGTACTCCATTGCAGGTAAGAAGAAAGACAAGAAGAAGTGTGTGGAGTGAGGCCGATGAACGCCGGGGGATCACCTTTGTAAATGTTTTTGTTTTTAATCCTAAAACTTGTATAAGGTTTTGAATATTGTAGTATGTTGTAATAAAAGCATGGATTAGCTTCTCAGTGTTGTCATCTTGTAATTGAACGCCTGTGACTGTGTTTTAATATGTTGTAATCAGTTATGGTTGTACCTATTGTGGGTGTTGAGAGGCATGAGTTGTTAATATTTCAATACAGGGCTGTCAGCAGGGGAGCAGTCGACTGGACCCTGGATCAGTCGACTGGATCTCGTGTGTTGGAGATACTGAAAGTGAATAATAGAAAAGCAGTCAACTGGACCCTTTGGGCAGTCTACTGAACACTGTTGATTTTGGCTACTGCTTCTATTAATTGAAAAGCAGTCGACTGGGTCCCCAGATCAGTCGACTGGACCCCTTTTGATAATGATGTATTTTTGGTTCTGCTTAACACAGTCGACGGAGCAGTCGACTGGACCCTAGTGCAGTCGACGGGGAAGTCGACTGAGCCTCTGTTTTCAAAACTATTTTCTTTTGAATGTGTTTTCAATGGCCAAAACTTTTTATAACTCTAATTTCAATGTATTTTAGTAACTCAGAGGGGAATGTTTCCTAAGTTTTAAACTACCAGGTTTGTTTTAAAGAAGTTCTTTCCGCTGCGTAATATTAGATGATGTTTGGATGAGCCTTGGTGGCGTGCCACGTGTCCTATTTCCACGCGTAGTGGGATGTGTCGTGACATTTATTGGTATCAGAGCTATAGGTAACAAAATTTTGGGAACCTTCGACGACGAGTAGAGTGTTGAGGGAATTGCCACATGTTTTCAATTACATCCATACATATTAGAGATGTTTGATGTTTATGGTATGTTGTTATACCTACATGATGATGTTAATTGTCATACATGCATAGTGTTTATGCATTGAGAACTACAGGATTGTAATCATGAGTGACGAAGAGCGAGAACTATCACCGCACACTCGACGTATGGATAACATGGCAGAAATGATGGGGAATATGGGGGAGATGATCCGAAATATAGCAGAACGGTTGCCTCCAATAGCTCCAATGGAACCAGAACCGATAGTAGTAGTTCATGCGCCTGAGAATATTTTCCATAGGTTTCAAATGAAGTATGGATGGACTTCATGAAATCTACAAGATAAGGAACCCAAGCCATGGAGATGGACTTAGACTCAAAACCACTTCCTCCTACCATTTGATGGCAATTGGAGATGAAGATATGGCTAAAACTCATGAGTTTTCAAGGAATATAAGGAGACTCCATGAAAAACTCAAGCTTAGAGGACCCAAGTCATGAGTGTGGACTTGGATCTATCTATTTGTTTATAAAATAAAATGATGATCAAACTTTGATTTCCATGTGAAGCATAAGCTTACATGGGATTCAAAAGATCACATTCAAGAGATTTCAAGAGAGATATTGAGGATCTCCAATAGTCTCAAGAAGGAAGTATGAACAATAAAAGAAATGAAGCAAAGAAAACAAAATAGTTTGAGGATCCAAAGGAAAGAATGCAAATAAAACAACTTATGGTTAGAGGATCACCTCCAACTATCCTCAAAGTTTTTCTTCTTTGAAGATCTTCCAAGCTCTTCTTCCTAGTTTTCTCTAAACTCTCTCTTTTCTCTCTAAAATGTTGGTGTAATGGAAGTATTTTTTGTATGTGTTGTTCTCCCAATATTTTTCTCTTGGTTGGTCCCCCTTTCCCATGAGGATACCTCTTCTTATATAGACAAAAACTACCAAGGTCATTTCAGTAAATTCGGAGTAAAAGACATGTGTAAGCATCTCATTTGGTGGTACAATGTGTACTTTCTGAAATTAGACAGACTGCTGCCCAGCGCGGCAGTCCAGAAACTGTCGCGGCAGTCCGTGACTGCCGCTGCGGCAGTCATCAGATGCCGCGGCAATTAATGGATTGCCGCATTTTTGTCAGTCTTCTTTATCAGTTTTTTGTTCTTATTTGCATACGCATACGTATTGCACTGCAAAATACAGACTTAAAAGGTGAACGGCAGTCAGAAATTTGTGGCGGCATTTGGTGAATGCCGGAACGGCACTCTCTGACTGCCGTGCGGCACTCAGTGAGTGCCGCGGTAGTCTGCCGTGTGCCGTTTTTAGCTGAGATTCCCCCTTTTAGGTCTTCCCTCTTTTTGAAACAAATTATTCTTGAAGATCCTTTCCAAAAATCATGTCTTATACCTGAATTCTCCTAAATACCTGGTATTCTCTTCTTTCTGTGAAATTTTATCGCGTTTGGAGAACTTTCTGAAGAGCTTGGAATACTTCAAATCTTTCGGTCCTTATCATCATCGGACTTGGAGGTGACACTCTCCTAAATTCGACGTCCGGTCAAAATTGGGGTGTCTACAGTTTGCCCCTCTTCGGCAGAGCTTGTGGAGTAACGCGTGCCACAAGCGAATGTCGAAGCCTGTGTGAAGACAGGCCTTTGACCAGACTGTCGAATTTAGGTAAAACAAAATGCGTTGCAGAAACGGCTTCATAAACGGTTCAAGTTGGTCGCGCTCAACGGAGAGCTGCCTACGTATCCCCTCAGGAATCAGACCAAGACGTAGTTCGGGCAGGACCCAAGCACAAGTAACCACACGGATGAATGCACCTATCTTGTCGTGATGCAAGTGCTATGCAATGGTATTTTCTGAATTGACCTGGTCATGCAGGCGCCAAGCTTATCATGTTTTCCCCACGTACGACACACATTCCATGACGTGTTAGTCAGGGAAGATTATCTATGCGAAAATCTGTTATGGGGGTCATGAAGGTGCTTTTGATTTGATTTTGGGTTTAATGCAAATATGTTGCGAGAACCGAGAATGCAAATATGTTACATTCTCAAACAAGGGATCAATGTAAATATGTTACGAGGATCGAGAATACAAATCCGTTATATTCCAAAACGAGGGTTAGCGCAAATATGTTGCGAGAACCGAGAGTGCAAATATGTTACATTCTCAAACAAAGGATCAACGCAAATATGTTACGAGGATCGAGAATACAAGTCCCAAAATAAGGGTTAGCGCAAATATGTTGCGAGAACCAAGAGTGCAAATATGTTACATTCTCAAACAAAGGATCAACGCAAATATGTTATGAAAATCGAGAATATAAATTTGTTATATTCTCAGAAAGGGCAGTAACGCAAATTTGTTGCGAGAACCGAGGGTGCAAATTCGTTACACTCTCAAACAAAAGATCGACATAAATTTGTTACGCAGATCGAGAATATAAATTTGTTATATTCTCAGAATGGGGGTTAACGCAAATATGTTGCGAGAACCGAGAGTGTAAATTCGTTACATTTCAAAATGAAGGATCAACGCAAATATGTTACGAGGATCGAGAATACAAATTCGTTATATTCCCAAAATGAAGGTTAACGCAAATATGTTACGAGAACCGAGGGTGCAAATTTGTTACACTCTCAAACAAAGGATCGTCGTAAATTTGTTACGCAGATCGAGAATATAAACTTGTTATATTCTCAGAATGGGGGTTAACGCAAATATGTTACGAGAACCGAGAGTGCAAATATGTTACATTCTCAAACAAAGGATCAACGCAAATATGTTACGAGGATCGAGAATACAAATTCGTTATATTCCCAAAATGAGGGTTAACGCAAATATGTTGCGAGAACCGAGAGTGCAAATATGTTACATTCTCAAACAAAGGATCAACGCAAATTTGTTACGCAGATCGAGAATATAAACTTGTTATATTCTCAGAATGGGGGTTAACGCAAATATGTTACGAGAACCGAGAGTGCAAATATGTTACATTCTCAAACAAAGGATCGTCGTAAATTTGTTACGCAGATCGAGAATATAAATTTGTTATATCCTCAGAATGGGGGTTAACGCAAATATGTTACGAGAACCGAGGGTGCAAATTCGTTACACTCTCAAACAGAGGATCAACGCAAATATGTTACGAGGATCGAGAATACAAATTCGTTATATTCCCAAAATGAGGGTTAACGCAAATATGTTGCGAGAACCGAGAGTGTAAATTCGTTACATTTCAAAATGAAGGATCAACGCAAATATGTTACGAGGATCGAGAATACAAATTCGTTATATTCCCAAAATGAAGGTTAACGCAAATATGTTACGAGAACCGAGGGTGCAAATTCGTTACACTCTCAAACAAAGGATCGTCGTAAATTTGTTACGCAGATCGAGAATATAAACTTGTTATATTCTCAGAATGGGGGTTAACGCAAATATGTTACGAGAACCGAGAGTGCAAATATGTTACATTCTCAAACAAAGGATCAACGCAAATATGTTACGAGGATCGAGAATACAAATTCGTTATATTCCCAAAATGAGGGTTAACGCAAATATGTTGCGAGAACCGAGAGTGCAAATATGTTACATTCTCAAACAAAGGATCAAAGCAAATTTGTTACGCAGATCGAGAATATAAACTTGTTATATTCTCAGAATGGGGGTTAACGCAAATATGTTACGAGAACCGAGAGTGCAAATATGTTACATTCTCAAACAAAGGATCGTTGTAAATTTGTTACGCAGATCGAGAATATAAATTTGTTATATCCTCAGAATGGGGGTTAACGCAAATATGTTACGAGAACCGAGGGTGCAAATTCGTTACACTCTCAAATAGAGGATCAACGCAAATATGTTACGAGAATCGAGAGTGCAAATATGTTGCGTTCTCAAACAAAGGATCAACGCAAGATTGCCATTGAGGACTAACACTGATAATGCTGCCATTGAGGACTAACGCAAGATTGCCATTGAGGACTAACACTTAGAGAAGCTGCCATTGAGGACTAAAGCTTATTCTGGAGTCTCCTCATGCTCAAAGAACCAAATTTAGGTATTCGAAGTTACTTCGGACTTAAAGAATTGATTTCCCAAAATTTCGGGAGTCCACGAACTCGGAGAGTTGAATTTTTGAAATTTGGGAGTTTTTCAGACTCAAAGAATTTGAACGGAGCTGATAGAAAGAATGATTTTTCTGCATCTGCGGACTTTTGGAAGAAACATATTGGTTTTGTCGAAAGAGGGAAGTCACCTTTGCCCCTAGTCTTGGACTCCTCTTATATTGCCATTTTAGCACCATGATGTGATAGTGTCCGAAACTTCTGCTTGTATCGCCCTTAGGATGCTTATGGAGACTTTTCAAATCTTTAATCATCATCTTAAACCCACACATCCGAGACCGTTTATTGGCTCATCTAAGGACAGACCAGACAAAGCCTATTACTCAAGACGACTGACTCAAACTCTACATTCATTATGGATCAATGTGCATTCATCGTGAATAATGTATCATTTTATCTTCGATTTATTCATTATCTTACTAATAGTAGTACTTTGCTGATAAATCTAAATTTTGAAAACTTCCCCTTTTGATTTAGCTAATTCTTTACCCATCTAGAACGTGCTTCAAATTGGTGCTTTAGCTTATAGAATGGAAGGCACTTTATTTCAATCCTTTCAAAACAAACTTGGTTACTTGAGAGCTTACTTTTGATATAGAGGGATTTTGGCAAACGAAGTTTGCCCCTAGTTTGAATAAGACTCGGAGGCATTGCTTTCGGGATTAAATGAGGTGTTCAGCAAACAAAGTTTGCCCCTGGTTTGGCGATATGTATGCGGCTTCCAGCAAATGTAAATTTGCCCCTAGCCTGAAGGAAGGAGACCAAAGACGCAAAAGGGTGATGCTTATAGTTGTAGGGATGGTTATGGACCGAGAATCTTGGGAGGTTCGCCTACTTATCCCCGAGCGGGAATCAGGTCCAAAGTAGTTCGGCCAAGGCCTGAAAGCATGAGATGATAGGGCAATGACCGAACCGAGCAGGTTGCCTACGTATCCCCAAGTGGGAATCAGGTCGAAACGTAGTTCATCGATTCTGGAGGTCTTGGAAGAATTAGGCTTCAAGAATTGGTGGGCTTTTCGAGCCATGTTACCATTTAGGTCTAGGGAGTGCATGTCACTTGTGGTAGCCCTTGTGTAGCATGATGAACTACTTTCTCCATTATTCTCTTTTCTCTTTTCTTTTCTTCTTCTTTTTTATTTGACGGTTGATTCTTTAACCTTTTCACTAGCCAGTTAATCTTTACAACTCTCATCATGTTTTATTCATACTCTGTCATGTTCACAAAGCGATATCAGCCCTCCAAATCACTCTTTATTTTTCTCAAAGATATCTTTGCATTGTTTTATGCCCTCTTAACCATTGAGCCTCTCACAAAAATGTGAGATTAATTGATACTTTCAAATCTCTCTTTTCATTTCCAATTTCTTTAGAACAACACAAAGTCTTGAGGTAGTTTATGTGCCAATGATTTATTTTGAAGTGCTCAAGAATTCTCAATCTTATCTATCCTTTGCCTTTTCTTTTCTTTTTTCCTTTCCTTTCTCTTCCTTACTATCTCTATGATTTTGACTGGCTAGGATTAGGATTTTTGAAATCAACACGCATCTTATTTTTGCTCTAACTTTTGCCTAGGTGCCCTTTCGGTTTTTTTTTTTCATCCTAGCGAGCTTTCTTTTTTTTTTTTTTTTTTTTTTTTTCACTTAGAAGAAGGAGTTCATTCAAAATGTCTGGCTACCATCAAGGACCAGGCTTATGGCTTTAGACTGGTTGGGCTCATCTTTGAGGCTTGGTGTTTGAGAAAAGGGGATGGTGAGCAAGTTTCAAGTTCCAAGTTCGTCTTTTCAAGATTGAGCAAGAGCATCTTTAAATTCTTAAAGTAAAGCTAATCAATTCTCTAGTCCTCCTTGGATTTGGCACAGAACTTGCTTTGATCATTTGGGGATCCTTTTCAATGCAAAGATTTATTAACAAAGTATTTCTCACGATCATTTGGAAAAGTGATTTGATTTTCATTTTTTTTTTTTAGCTTAATGATCCATACATTCACGACTTGGAACACTGAATCAAACAGAATGAGACATTTTATTCAACTAGCAGGGAAAAAAGGGTTACATCACTTGACTCGATAAACTCGACAACTGACTGACTTAAAGACTCGACTGGACTTGACACTTGACTCCTACTTGACATGACTCGATTACTAGACTTGACTTGGTCTCAACTGGAGTATCACAGATGATTTTCAATTGATTAGATTTCCAAGAGCATCCACATTTGCTTTAGCAGCAGCAGTTCCAAACACAATCACTTCACTATCATCTTTTGAACCATCGGGTCCGTCTTCCCCCAACAGTATGTGTGCAGAAATATTACCCACGTCCATGTCCCAATTTTTAGCGGGACAATATTCATCTGACTCATACCAAGTACTGTCAATGACTTTTCCACATTTGTTGATTGGGCCAGGGCCAGCTGGTTGTTGCGCACTTATGGATGTAGCAAATCCCTGGGATTGAGAGGTCAGAGAGTGAAGAGCTTGCAAAAGGTCACTCGGTGGATTTGGCGGGAGAGTGATGATTTTCTGATCAATGAGATCCTGGATCTCATGGCGGAGTCTCGAGCAAGAATTGGTACTGTGGCCTTGAGTCTGGTGATAGGCGCAGTACAAAGATAGGTTATATTTGTGAGGTAAGGGATTTGATGGTGGCCTTGGGTCTAGGGGATTGAGGTGACCACTTCTGATGAGGTGACCAAGGGCCATGGATAATGTCATGCCAAGCTTGGTGAATATTCTTGACCTGCCGGCTCGGCTTAATTTCGGATTCGACTTTGAACTTGAGTTGGCTTTTGGATTAAGACGTGAGCTTGAAATAACTCTTTGGTTCATTGGGATTAGGCATGGATATGGGCCTTGGTGAATGGTTAAGCTTGGATGTGGATTTTGGTGCTTGGCCGGGTGATCCATTATTCTCTTCTCCAACTTGTTCATCACTACCCCATTCAAACCCACTTGCTGATAGAGCTCAAGCGTTACCCTCTCCAATTGATTCACCTTTAAGTTTTGTTGCTCAATAATGGCTTGCAGCATGTTCACTCTCTCTTCCAAATCTTTTAAGGCCGTTGGCGAATCAATCTCAAGATGATGGTCCATGTTCGCCTAAAATCAAGAAGACGAACCCAATAAAATTAGAAGTGTCCTCACTAGGGGATCTGGTTGTTCCACTCTTTCTACAGGTCCACGACATGAAAGGCCCGCATGCAAAATCGATTTTCAGGAGACAAGGAATTTTGAGGAATTATTTTGATCTTAATTGGGAGGAAGATGTTGTGGATTTGTATGCTACATGCATGCAATGATATTGGTTAATGTGACAAACATGTTCATGCTTTGATGGTTTGATGCAACTGAATGCATGCACCGCACATATGGCACACGGATGAAATGCACGTGTGTGTGTGCCTACTGTATATGCAAAAGAAAGGAAAATTCTAATCCTAACACATAAACACATAAGCACATAAATCCTCACCCATGTCAAGTGCGCTAATTTCACCTATCATTGTGATCCTTACTACCCTTTCAAAGGTTGGGCAAAATATTTTCGAAATTCATTTGAAAAGCATTTCTTTAAATGATGAGATTTTTCAAAAACAATTCTCAAGGATTTTGAAAAAATGAAAATGTTTCTCAATAACTATGATTGGATTGAAATTTTGCTTTGAAATTCATTTGAAGAGCATTTCTTCCAAAAATAATTCTCAAAGATTAGTTTGGGGCTTTTAATCAAAAGTGAAAGATTTTTTGAAAGAGCAATTGAAAACTTTGGAATAAAGATTACAAAAAATCCATTTGCTTTCAAAGATGGATTTAAAATTCTTTGGGTAGAAGGATCACATGATCGGATTATCACCGTACTTTTCATGAATTTGGATGCATACAAGGTCAATGATGCTTAGCTAACATGATATAAGAAGTATAATCTTATAACCAAGATTCAGCATGTTCCCAAATGTCAGGGGACATGAGAAGGAATTGCTAAAAGTGATTAAGGGGTTATACATTTTTCATCAAGCAAGTATCATCATCATCTCAAATAATCCCTTTTGGGCATACAAAACTCCCTAGCACATAACCCTAATCAAGAATTGATCCCCTAATTTTTGAAAGGTTCTATGGAAACTATCATGCAAAGGTTGGGTTTTGGTCAAATAAGGGACCCTTGACACACATCCGATAGGATGCTTAATATACCAAATCATGGTACGAGATCAAGGGTGATCACACGGTCCCATGATGACTTGACCGACCGGGTTGCCCCGAGCCTCCAAAGTCATAGTTCCGTGTAATCGACTGGCTAGACATGCAAGTGAAATGCAACAGGCATACAAAGATTGATTAATTTGATTAAAAGATGTTTTTCAAGTCTAATCCTCAAGTGAACCCAAAATCAGAATTCTGGTCTGCGAAACCAGAGATTCTGGGTTCGATCCCCAGCAGAGTCGCCAGATTGTGGATATCGCAGGTTGACCTACCCACAGCTTTTCTTAAAATCTTTTCTAAATTTCAATTTCAAAAACAAATGAGTCGCCACTTAATTTTAAAAGGAAAATTAAGAAACCATTAAAAAGGAAACTGATCTTTTGCGAAACCAAAGATTAACTAGGTCCGGGGATTATGGAATGAGAGAGGAAGGAGCCCGTCGGACTAAAACACCCTCTCTCATCCTATCTTGCGATAGGCCTCTACTCAACATCCTTTTAATCAAATTTATTAATCTAAGCATGCCCTCAACTAATACATATATACATATACATCACAAAAGCATGTCCAAAGGGTGTAAAATGACAAAAATATCATTCATAAGCCACATATGTCAAATAGCAAGCAGTATGATATGCAAGTAGGGAACAAGAGAGCTTACCCGGGATCCAGCTGCGAATATTAAACGTGCAATGCATGCGATTAAATAAAACCTAGGAAAAGAGTCTCTAATCCATATATATACACATAAGACAAATCTTAATTCTAAGGTGTCGCGCATTAAGTCGAAAATTAAATAAATTCAATGAATTTAATAAACTAGAGAGGGATTGAGAAATCGTACCTTAATAGTGCTACAAAACAAAGGGTTAATTCACATGATATGCAAGATATGAAGTTAGAAATAACAATCCTAAATTTCTAGCTTAAATCTATCTAATCTAATTAAATTCAAAGCAAATAAGTCCTAATTACAAGTGTCACACCATATGGATGAATATATACATGGACAAGGATAAACTATGAAATACTCTTAAACTTTGAATTCAAGCTCAACTAATCATTATTAAAACATGGTTTAAGCCTTAGGTCATAGAAAAGTCATTTGGACCATTATTTACAAAGTTGGTCAAATGTGTCATAAAACTCTGAAAATTGCAGAGAGCAGACCAGACATTCAAAAATAGGAATAAAATAAGGAACCCAAGCCATGAAGTATGGATGGCTACATGCATAGGTTTCAAATGAAGTATGGATGGACTTCATGAAATCTACAAGATAAGGAACCCAAGCCATGGAGATGGACTTAGACTCAAAACCACTTCCTCCTACCATTTGATGGCAATTGGAGATGAAGATATGGCTAAAACTCATGAGTTTTCAAGGAATATAAGGAGACTCCATGAAAAACTCAAGCTTAGAGGACCCAAGTCATGAGTGTGGACTTGGATCTATCTATTTGTTTATAAAATAAAATGATGATCAAACTTTGATTTCCATGTGAAGCATAAGCTTACATGGGATTCAAAAGATCACATTCAAGAGATTTCAAGAGAGATATTGAGGATCTCCAATAGTCTCAAGAAGGAAGTATGAACAATAAAAGAAATGAAGCAAAGAAAACAAAATAGTTTGAGGATCCAAAGGAAAGAATGCAAATAAAACAACTTATGGTTAGAGGATCACCTCCAACTATCCTCAAAGTTTTTCTTCTTTGAAGATCTTCCAAGCTCTTCTTCCTAGTTTTCTCTAAACTCTCTCTTTTCTCTCTAAAATGTTGGTGTAATGGAAGTATTTTTTGTATGTGTTGTTCTCCCAATATTTTTCTCTTGGTTGGTCCCCCTTTCCCATGAGGATACCTCTTCTTATATAGACAAAAACTACCAAGGTCATTTCAGTAAATTCGGAGTAAAAGACATGTGTAAGCATCTCATTTGGTGGTACAATGTGTACTTTCTGAAATTAGACAGACTGCTGCCCAGCGCGGCAGTCCAGAAACTGTCGCGGCAGTCCGTGACTGCCGCTGCGGCAGTCCGTGACTGCCGCTGCGGCAGTTCATGACTGCCGCGCGGCATTCATCAGATGCCGCGGCAATTAATGGATTGCCGCATTTTTGTCAGTCTTACTTTATCAGTTTTTTGTTCTTATTTGCATACGCATACGTATTGCACTGCAAAATACAGACTTAAAAGGTGAACGGCAGTCAGAAATTTGTGGCGGCATTTGGTGAATGCCGGAACGGCACTCTCTGACTGCACTGAGTGTCGCGGTAGTCTGCCGTGTGCCGTTTTTAGCTGAGATTCCCCCTTTTAGGTCTTCCCTCTTTTTGAAACAAATTATTCTTGAAGATCCTTTCCAAAAATCATGTCTTATACCTGAATTCTCCTAAATACCTGGTATTCTCTTCTTTCTGTGAAATTTTATCGCGTTTGGAGAACTTTCTGAAGAGCTTGGAATACTTCAAATCTTTCGGTCCTTATCATCATCGGACTTGGAGGTGACACTCTCCTAAATTCGACGTCCGGTCAAAATTGGGGTGTCTACAATATGAGACAGCGAAGATGGTTGGAGTTGATGAAGGATTACGATCTTTCGATTGAGTACCATCCGGGAAAGGCGAATGTAGTAGCCGATGCATTAAGCCGGAAGACGCCGAAGAATTTAGCCGACGAGCTAACGCAACAAAAAGAATTGATAAAAGAGATGGAGCGCTTGGAATTGGATGTGATTCCAGGAACCAATGATAGTTTAATAATGGCAATCATTGCATACCCAGATATTATTGATGAGATCAAGAAGGAACAGTTTAACGATGTTTATTTGTGCAAAATGAGAGATGAGATACCTTTGGGAAAGCGACCTGATTTGATATTAGAACAAGGGATTCTGAAGTTGGAAAACCGACTATGTGTACCGAATGTGAAAGACCTGAAAGAACAACTTTTGGAGGAAGCTCATAGTACGAAATATTCAATGCACCCGGGAAGTAATAAGATGTACAGGAACTTGAGGGAAAACTGTAGGTGGAAGGGTATGAAGCGTGAAGTCGCTAAGTTTGTATCCGAATGTTCGGCATGTCAACAGGTCAAGGCAGAGAGACAAGTACCCGCAGGGTTACTACAACCATTGCCAGTGTCTGAATGGAAATGGGATGAGATTACGATGGATTTTGTTTCAGGATTTCCACGATCAATTAATAAGAATGATAAGATTTGGGTTATAGTTGACCGACTAACCAAGTCAGCTCATTTTCTACCGATCAAAACGACTAAACCGTCCAAATTGGCAGAATTGTATGTGAAAGAGATTGTAAGACTACATGGAGTCCCAGCTGTGATTGTATCCGATCGTGATAGTAGTTTTACGTCAAGGTTTTGGGGAAGTTTACAAAAAGCTATGGGTACGAAGTTAAGTTTCAGTACTGCATTTCATCCTCAGACCGACGGACAGTCAGAGCGTATGATTCAGACTTTGGAAGATATGTTGAGATTGTGTGTATTGGACTTTGGGAATGATTGGGAGCACCACTTGCCGTTAATTGAATTTGCTTATAACAACGGGTTTCAGTCAAGTATTGGTATGGCACCATATGAAGCTTTGTATGGGCGTAAATGTCGATCACCGGTTTGTTGGACCGAGGTTGGAGAAAGAAAGTTGTTAGGACCTGAGTTAATACAGGTGACTACTGAGAAGGTGAAGTTGATTCAGGAGCGACTCAAGGTAGCTCAGAGCCGATATAAGAGTTATGCAGACTCGAAACGACGACCGATGAATTTTGAAGTTGGGGATTTTGTATATTTGCGAGTATCGCCTTCAAAAGGCATTGTACGATTTGGAAAGAGGGGAAAGCTCAATCCGAGATTCATAGGACCTTTTGAAATCCTAGAGAGGGTTGGTCCAGTAGCTTACCGATTGGCATTGTCGTCAGAGTTGGAACATGTGCACAATGTATTTCACGTATCAATGTTGAGACGTTGTATGACTAATACGAGTAAGGTCATTGTACCTGAACCGCTACAAATTCAGGGGGACTTGACTTATGTGGAACAACCGGTAGAGATTCTAGATCGAAAAGAACAAGTTTTGAGAACTAAGACTATTCCAATGGTGAAAGTGCTATGGCATAGTCATACGGTGGAAGAGGCTACATGGGAGAGTGATGAAGACATGAGGAATGAGTATCCGTACTTGTTTGACGCATGAGGTAAAGTTTGGGGACAAACTTCCTTTTTGGAGGGGAGAGTGTCACACCCGTTCCAGAATTTCATGGTTTTTAAACATGCATAAATTGAGTTTCGGAATTATTAATGTTATTAATAATTTGATTTGAGTTTAGTTGACGTGAGTCAACGGTGAGGTGTCTAGTGGAGACACGAGGACTTGGTAACACCTGTTGCATTGACATGATTAAATGACATTTATATGACTTAAATGTTATTTGACTTTATCTGGTATTTTGTGAATAGTAATTTTTACCTGTGTTTGGTAAATCGTAGAAATCTTTGATATTGTTATATCATTTTGAGAACTGTGGTAAGAACGTGAGTGATCGTGATATAAAATGTAGGTGGTATAGAGATTCCACAGAATATAGTTTCGGACGTTATTTTTGGACCCAAACGAAACCTAGTCGAAAACTTTTGAAATTTATAGTTTTCACTCGTAAAGGCATAAAATGAACGTGTGCGACGTTTCAAGGGTTAATGAGGAGTTTGAGAAACTTGCGGGGAGGTAAACGTGAATTCTGAAAAGTTTGCCTATAAATAGAGGTGGATGAGATTTCATTCTCATCCACAACTTTCTAAAAATATCTAGAGAGAGAGGAGAGAGAAAGGAGATTGTTGCCATGGGCTTTGCGACACCGATCGACGACCGTTCGTCTGTCAGATTTTTTCCAGATTTCAGATTTGAACTCGTGGAGGTAAGACCTACGTTTTGATACTACTTAGGCCGTGTTTGGCCAATTTTTGTAAAAACCTTAATTCTAGACTTTTGGGAAAAATCAGGTAAAACTCGTAGGAATTGCGTATAATTTGGAATCCGGCGATTATTTAGTCCCCTAGACGATCCTTCAAAGTTTGAAGAGATTCGCACGAGGTATGAATTCTAGATCTATGAAATATATGGATTTTCATGTTTTGGACATCACTTTTGATCTTCTTGGATCCGGGCGAAATTCATGTGTTAGATAGGCCCGTTAATTATGCACGTGAAATTATGATAAAAGCACGTATAACTGTTTATGTGAGCATGTTATGTGTCTACTTGGGTCAAAGGGGAGTGTGGTGCAAATTCATCCGGGGTAAGCTCCTCGAACCTTGAGGATTGTGATTGTGATTGAAATGGAATTGGAATTATGGTTGTGTCTGGATTGGAGGTGGGCCCAACCAGTACACGGTACCTGGTATGGAGGAAGGCCCAACCAGTGTACGAGATGCGTGGGAGAGGTGGGCCTCCTACGGCATCGACCGGATGAATGCGTACCACTCACTCTAGAGACTATTTCTATGTGTTTTAGATGCTTAAACCATGAATTGTCATATAAGCATACATTTAGAATTGTACGCTCAGCATATAGCTGAGCAGTGGAGATGTACTCCATTGCAGGTAAGAAGAAAGACAAGAAGAAGTGTGTGGAGTGAGGCCGATGAACGCCGGGGGATCACCTTTGTAAATGTTTTTTGTTTTTAATCCTAAAACTTGTATAAGGTTTTGAATATTGTAGTATGTTGTAATAGAAGCATGGATTAGCTTCTCAGTGTTGTCATCTTGTAATTGAACGCCTGTGACTGTGTTTTAATATGTTGTAATCAGTTATGGTTGTACCTATTGTGGGTGTTGAGAGGCATGAATTGTTAATATTTTAATACAGGGCTGTCAGCAGGGGAGCAGTCGACTGGACCCTGGATCAGTCGACTAGATCTCATGTGTTGGAGATACTGAAAGTGAATAATAGAAAAGCAGTCAACTGGACCCTTTGGGCAGTCGACTGAACACTGTTGATTTTGGCTACTGCTTCTATTAATTGAAAAGCAGTCGACTGGGTCCCCAGATCAGTCGACTGGACCCCTTTTGATAATGATGTATTTTTGGTTCTGCTTAACACAGTCGACGGAGCAGTCGACTGGACCCTAGTGCAGTCGACGGGGAAGTCGACTGAGCCTCTGTTTTCAAAACTATTTTCTTTTGAATGTGTTTTCAATGGCCAAAACTTTTTATAACTCTAATTTCAATGTATTTTAGTAACTCAGAGGGGAATGTTTCCTAAGTTTTAAACTACCAGGTTTGTTTTAAAGAAGTTCTTTCCGCTGCGTAATATTAGATGATGTTTGGATGAGCCTTGGTGGCGTGCCACGTGTCCTATTTCCACGCGTAGTGGGATGGGTCGTGACACAAACCCCCTTTTTAAAGTCCGCTTAAGATCCAGACTGTATATATGCATTTTCAATTTTTATGAAAAAAAAATTTTGATTTTGAAAAAAGTTGAATATAAAGTTATCTGCAGAATGGATTCAACTTTTTTAATGGCTACCAAATGTGCACTAAATATAAGATCATGTGGTTTTTCAACACATAACTTTTAAAAAGAAGAATAAGAGTCCGATCGTTTGTGCTTATGCTTATGTGATTTTGATCGTGATTGGTAGAATTGTTTATTATGATTTGAGTATTTGATTGATATGTTGTAGAATTGATTACACATAGAGATAATCTTGAAAATCACCCCGCCCCCCCCCCCCCCCCCCCCCCCCCCCCCCCCCCAGTCTGATTGTTTGTGCTTATAATTATGCAATTTTGATCGTGATTGGTATAACAGCTTATTATGGGAGAGAATTTCAGAAAGTCACTCTCTTCCCCCCCTCCCCCAACACACACACACACACACACACACACAAAAACAACTTGCTTAGACACACACACACACACACACACACACACAAACAAACAACTTGCTTATTGTCTAATTGCTTTTAATTTTGGACCAGATATGTTTATGTTTTTTACTGAAACAAATAGATCAAAAAATAATTTGGGTAACAAAACTATTGTCTAACTGCTTTTAATTTTGGACCAACTATGTTTATGTTTTTTTACTGAAATAAACAGATCAAAAAATATTTTGGGTAACAAAACTGCTTAAAATGGACAAATAAGTAATAATAAACAGGTTCTAAAAATGAATAGAACGTTCGATGTAAAGCATATTTTTGTGGAATACATTTTTACTCACCCTACTCACTAATTGGTTAATGCAGTGGAACTCATGATTAAATAAGAATTAATTAATAGTAAAAAGTCAAAGATCACACTATATTAACTAATGAGACAGTTAAGTGAGTAATTTTGAAGTGAACAAAATTGCACTCATTTTTGTGATAAATATGTTTCCATTTAGCCAATTTTATGATTAAATAAGGATTAATTAATAGTAAAAAGTCATAAATCCCATTATATTAACCAATGAAACAGTTAAGTAAGTAATTTTGAAGTGAACAAAATTACCCTCATTTTTGTGATAAATTTGTTTCCATTTAGCCAGTTTCCGCACTGTCACAGCAAGGCAAAACAATTTGCTTTGTACTCCAACTTTTCGATCAACTTGAGGGGCCTTTTAGTCCAACTTTTGTACTCGCAGTCTCCTGCTCATATGTTCATAGGCCCAAACTTTTGTAACTAATTTGTTACTTTAAAAGTAGGTTCTAGCCAAAAACAAATAAAAGTTACTTTTGAAAGAAAAATAAATAAATAAATAAATTTTGTCTGAAAAAGTGAGCACCCAGACTAATGCATGTATTGTACGGACACTTGGGGGCCAATTTTGACTATGAGAAATGATAGATGCACAACAAAAACCCACAACTAATTGTACAAACTGTTTAAAAATGTTGGACTTCGTGCTGAAAAAGCTGTACACCCTTTTTTTTTTGTCTTTTTGTGTGTACAACTTTTTCAGCACGAAGTCCAATAATTTTAAACAGATTGTGCAATTGGTTGTGAGTTTTTGTTGTGCATCTATCATTGCTCTTTGACTATTTAAGCAAACTTTTGCAATTACTGTGATATTGCATAAAATTGTGACATGCTGCATATGCAGAAGCATTGCTTTTTGCAATGAGTAATGCTATGTTCCTTAAATTTAAATTTTAAATTCACATCTCACATGATATGCTAGTGAATCTATTAAATTTTGATTGAAAAAGTGCTTATTGTCACATCATTTGAGATGTACTTAAATTTTGGAAAAGCATAGCATGAGTTTGCCAAACGTCTACCTTGTGCTTTTGTTTGTTCACTCAAGGCCTTTCAAAAGTTGCTCTTTGTTGCAAAATAAAAAAATCAATATTACAGTTATTGGAGTGACATAATATCATAAAATAATCACACTCTTTCACTAGTGAATCTATCACCCCTACATAAACACAACTTTTGAATATTTAAAACATTAAAACCATTCATGTGATATCTTCATTTCTTATTAACTCCATTTGTTGGTTGTCCAATTTTTTACCAAGGATTCTTGACAGCAGCTTTGTAGGCCGTATTTTGAACAGCACTGATATAATGTTTTTTTTTTTTTTTTGCAAAGTATCACACAAATATTGTCCAAAATGCTGTCCACAAGGGGAGCTGAGAATCTGGACTCCCAATTTTTAAGCTCTTCTAGGCAAATTTGTCATTGTGCAAGTTTGATAATTTGGCTTCAAACAAGTGGGCCTCAACTTCAAGTAGCCAACTAGTGAGCCGAATCATGGGTCAACAAAATTTCTCTGTTTCCTAGGACCCTCTCTGCACGATCTTCATTAAATCTTACTAGGGAAAGGTGAAGATTAGGATGGTCACATTCACATTCCACCAACATCACAGATTCACAAACTCGTGAATGAGACTCTTTAATTAAAGAATAATATTATATTGCTCAAATTAATTTTAATTTGAACTTTTTGTTTCAATATTTAGTGTAGTGGTCTCATACAAAGACATATTTTTTAGGGGCTTGGGAAGGGGGGCCAACATATGAACCCTGATATGAGCATGACATGAAAAAGCCTTTTTATCAACTGGGGTAAGTCATTGCTTAATTTGAATTTAAATTTTGATTTCTATATATTCTAACAGTTGTACCACATCATGTGGTGATAATTCGATTTTTTGTATTCAGATTATCATGATTAGAGAAGATCGTATATATATAGAGAGAGAGAGTTCGTATGTGGTTCTGCCCTGTTAACGAAGGAACCTACGCCCACGTGTGTGTCAAAGCACTTCCAATAAGTATAAGAAACTGCTACAGGGACCTTGATGATCCAACAGTGGTGATTGGAACTACCAAGGGTCGGCTGTGCAGGGATGATACTAGGGTTTCTTTGGGAGAAGCCTGATAATGTCGATTGGTTCAATTGAACTCTTGGGATCCCCTCTTAGAGGGATGGGAGGACCCTTTTATAGAAGGAAGAGTCCTCCCTTACAAGGCATTTTAGTTTGTTTAGGTAACTAATAAACAACCTGTCAAGATTATTACAAATCTGGTCAGTTTCCTAACCTAATAAGGAAACTGTTTATGCGTATTTAGAAGGTTTCCTAACTGGTTTAGGAAACTACTGGAGTCCGAGATGTATGGGGTGCGCCTTTGGGCGAGCCGAGCTAGTCCCGAGCTGTTTGGTGACTGGGGGATGTCATTGATCGGCGACGAATAATTGCCGTTTATAGTCCTAAAAATACGCTTTGTTAGCCTATTTCATGTAGTTATTAGTTATTTTTTAATAAGTATTCTAAATTTTGTAGGATTTGGAGCTCTAACTTGAAAATGCACAAAAATCCAATGATTAGTGGCTTTGGAAGTCATTATGGGCTCAAACAGTGATTCCGGTGAAAGCTGAATGCAGTAGCAGTCTTGAAAAATCGCATTTTTGACAAATAATACTTTGGATTTGAGAAATTTCTCCAGAGATATAAAATGTAGATCTTCAAGTTACGGACGCGTGGCTTCAAACGGCGAGTCAATCCGAGTTCCGAGCAAAAAGTTATCGTAATTCTACGAAAGTCGCGCAGTGCAGCGAAAAGGACCTCGCGCGAGCGGGCCGCGCGAGCGACCTTTGAAAAAACCAAAAATGCGTATTTTATTAAATTAAAGTGCCCAGCGAAGGTGGTTTGTGTATATGACGTCCAGATTACAAAATATAGCAGTTTTAGTGCGATTTGGCTTAGGAAAGCTTCCTAAATCCTTCCAAACTCTATATAAATCCTATTCTAAATCAAATTGAAGGTTACAAATCATTACACATCATTATACACATCAATACACAGCCATATACACATATACTTTCAGCCATTGAAGGGAGAAAATCAAGGAGAAGAAGAAGAAGACCAAGGATTCACATGG
Organism: Hydrangea macrophylla; assembly: GCA_033977485.1. Lineage (NCBI taxonomy): Eukaryota > Viridiplantae > Streptophyta > Magnoliopsida > Cornales > Hydrangeaceae > Hydrangea > Hydrangea macrophylla. The sequence continues at coordinate 75,990,681 of CM066988.1, read as the reverse complement.
CCTCCTCCATCAACCTCTTGCTATTCATCAATTCTATGGACAACTAAACTCTAGATCTAGGGTTTCAATGAAACCTTAGCCAAGTAATAGGGTTTTATTTATGTATTTCTTTTAGTTTTATTATGTATGGATGACAGTCACATGTTTAGAGGATTTTTATAAATAAATCGTGCTTCTATTGATTAAATCATTGCTTTCAAAGTTTATTCTTGTCTTAGATCTATTTTGACTGTGATGTGCTCAATGATCTATGCTTGCTGTGCTTGTTTAGATTATTTACATGTGATGGTGCTTTATTGATTTGTGCTATCAAGTATCCGAATAATCCATGCCTAGATTAGACGAATTATGTCACAACCCTAGTTTAGTGTGGGATAATTCGTGCTAACCGAAGATGGAATATGTTGGTGCTTGAACCATGATTATTCTCTTGACGGAGGAATTGGGCTTGTAGCCACAATTCCCCATATTCATCCAACTTAATAAGCTAAGTGAATGCATAAATATTCCTATTATGAAGCTAGTGGTGGATTTGCAATCCTAGGTTCCCTTTAAATATCTTTTAAACAACTTTTAATTGCTTTCATAGTTTAGATTTATTTTACTGTTCTTAGTTTAATTAAATTCAAAATCAAAATCCGTTTTCATGATTAATTAAATTTAGGTTTTAAAATTAAAGCATTGTAGTATTTCAATCTCTGTGGGTTCGACCTTTACTTCCACACTGCAAATCTTTAGAAAAGTAAAGTATACTTTTTATATCTTGATATTGACAACATCAATTTTTGGCGCCGTTGCCGGGGATTGCATTACTACCTTTAGTTTTATAATCTTAGTTTAGTTAATTCGTAAATATTAGATTAGTTTTTAGTCTTCTTATTTTTCGTTTTATTTTAAGTTACTAACTTTTCTTTTATTTTTGTAATTTCTTAGGACATCAAATTCCAACGTTTCCGAGTGGAGCAGCTAATTACATCAAAGGAGCTTACGCAAATAAAAATATAAATAAAATAAAATAAAGTGCTTCTTTTGAAACTCGCTTTAAACCACTGTAAGTCAGGGCGCTGTGACGCACTATTTGCATTAGTTTAGGGTTAATTTCACTGCATTAGCTAGGAAACCCGGGGCGCTGGGCTTGACACGGTCATTGCATTACAGGATAATTTGCATGCATCATAGTAGTTGTGTGCCTGTTGCCCTATTTGCGTGATTGCTATTTGTTTCTTTTGTTTATTTAGTCGTTTTTGGCTTCTTTTTCTTTGTTTTAGTTTATGTTAAGTACACGTTCAAATAAACCGGAATTAAAACCTTTCGACTCTAAACTTGAACGTACATTAAGACTTAACAAGTCTTCAAACTTAACTTCTAGAGCTAGGTTTTTAATAGACGACGATTTGACACCAAAACCAACGTCTTTATTTGAATCTGAAATACGTAGTACTCTTACAAGACTAAAGAAAACACGCTTTCATAACATAGAACCAATTAAAATAGCAGACATTGGAAATAATAACGACAACAACCAAAATAACGACGGAGCTAATATGAATAATCTTAATATACCGCCACCTCCTCCACTTATAAACTATTTTATTCCTACTACTTACACGCCACAAGCCGGTATCGAATTACCGGAGGCGACGGCATCTCACTTTGAGATAAAATCGTCTACGATCTCGCTACTTCCATCATTCCATGGCCGTATAAATGAAGACCCTTACCAACACTTAGGGGATTTTCAGGGTATATGCTCTACTTTGAAAATACAAAACCTAAATAATGATGAATTAAAATTGCGGCTCTTCCCATTTTCCTTAAGAGACAAAGCGAAGTATTGGCTTCAATCACTTGAGCCAAACACAATAAAAACATGGGAAGCCTTACACACCGCCTTTTTACAAAAGTTTTTCCCTATTATGCGTACAAATAAGATAAGAAAAGATATAACTAACTTTGTGATGCAAGATGGGGAGACTCTTTATGACACTTGGGAGAAATTTAAAGAATTATTACGCTCGTGTCCACATCATCAGGTTCCCAAGTGGCAATTGGTTCAAGTCTTCTACGAGGGGCTTATTCCCTCTGTTAGGAATACCGTCGATGCCGTTTGTGCGGGAACCTTCCTACACAAAAGCGCCGATGAGGCCTGGAAAAATTTTGAAACGTTAAGCGAGAATTCGATGCATCAGGCTGTATCAGTACGTTCCGAGGGATATCATTCACAACCTAAGAGGGAGGTAAAGTTCGAGTCAAGTCAGTCAATTGAAATAAAAGAACTATCTAACAAACTTGACCGACTTTTAACAATGAATCAAACGACAGCCCCACCCGCTCATGAAATTTGTGCATTATGTTCTGATCCTTCACATGCGATACTTGCATGTCCATCGGCGAGTCAATTTCCGGAATTCGTGGAGCAACACATTAATTCTATTCAACAATACCCACGGAATAATTATAATTCGACTAATAATAATCCGGATGCGCCATGGCGAAACCATCCTAACTTCTCGTGGAAAAATAATAATAATAATCCTAACGAGGCGACTAATTTTCCTAATGCATATCGACCTCAGTTTCAACCTAATCAATACCAACAACCGCCTCCTAATCCGAACCCTCCAAGGGGTAACGTTTTTGAGGAAAAGGTGTTGGCGTCCCTTAATAAAATTGAAACACAAGTACAGGCACAAGCACAAATAGTGCACTCTCATACACAATCCATTGCGAAGCTTGAATCCCAAATGGGACAACTAGCTACTGTAGTGAGTCGTAGAAACGAGGGGACGTTGCCTAGTCAAACAATTCAAAACCCTAAGGGACAGTATGAGATTAAGGGGTCGAGTGAACAAGTAAACGCCGTATCGACTAGGACGACTATTCGGGAAGAGGAAGCTGTTGAACTTCCGAATGAGAATGTGAAAGATATGAATACTAACTCGAATAAGATGGGTGAGGACGTGGATAAAAAGAAAAAAGATAAAGAAGCGGTCCCAACGAACTATATTCCGAGAATGCCATATCCACCAAATGTTGAGGGACCGTCACATTTGCCCAAGAAAGGGTCAACAATGGAAGATATACTCGAGGTGTTTAAACAAGTTAAAATCAATATTCCTTTCATCGATGCTATTAAACAAATTCCCGCTTATGCTAAATGTTTAAAAGATCTTTGTACCCAAAAGCGCAAAATACGGAGTCACACTCCGAAAAAGGTCTTCCTCACGGAAAAAGTAAGTTCAATTTTCCAACACGCTCCTCCGAAGTATAAGGATCCTGGTACGCCTACGATTTCATGTGTCATAGGTGACACTATTATTCATCGGGCTCTCCTAGACTTAGGAGCTAGTGTTAATCTCATACCTTATCACGTCTATAAACAATTAGGTTTAGGTGAACTGAAACCTACGGCCGCTACAATACAATTAGCGGATCGTTCTATTAAAATACCTAGAGGAATCGTCGAGGACGTCTTGGTTAAGGTTGATAAATGCTATTTTCCTGTCGACTTCATGGTCCTTGACACTGAACCCGTGCTAGATGCTAGGAAACACACTCCTGTCATTCTAGGCCGTCCATTCTTAGCAACCGCTAACGCACGTGTTAACTGCCGGACGGGGGTAATGAAAGTGTCGTTTGGGAACATGAACTTAAAATTAAACGTTTTTAATGCTATGGATCAACCTCCTAAAGACGACGATTACCTATGTGAGGCGGAAGGTGAGGTAAGAGGGAATACTGAGCCTAACAAAGTAATAAATATGAGTGTGGAGAATAATATAGTAGAAAATGATTGGATGAATCCTAATACCTCGGCCCCTAATGAAGAATTTACTCGAAAAGTAAAGAATCGATGTAATAACGATAATGGTGAGCCGTCAAATAAATTAACACATAACGACCTTGTTTCGACGTTTCACCAGAATCTCCCTATGGCCTTACGAGGTACAAACTCTGATTTACGACCTCCTTGAATATTGAGCTAGAACGGTCTAGCTGAAGACGTAAAAGTTAGCGCTTCTTGGAAGGCAACCCAAGCTTTATTTCGTTCATTTTTCTTTGTTTTTGGGTGATTTTAGTCTGTTTTTGAGGTTCTGGATAGATTTGGGGGTTGGAGTAAAGTTATTTTTAATTTATATACATAAAATAAGTGAGCCAAGAGAAAATACCATTCTCGCTCGCGCGGCCCGCTCGCGCGAGATGTCGCTCGCGCGGCCCGCTGGCGCGAGAATGTGCCTTAGTGAATTTTTCTTACTTTTTTGTTTATAAGGCCTCAGGATCAGGTCGCGCCTGGTTTCGCGGGCGCGATGTATCTCGCTCGCGCGAGATATTATTAAAAAAAAAAAAAATCAGAATTCGCGCGCGCGACGGCCGCTCGCGCGGACCGCTCGCGCGATTTCCCATTTTTCTGAAATTTTTTTTTGTTTTCCAATTCAGTCCCCCACACTTGTTCTGATAGTTTTTACTTTTCTGTTTTTTCTTTCCTACGTACTTTTGATCAAGTCCGTCATTGTTTTCGTAGTTCTAGTTATGTTTTAATTTCATTTATTGTTTATTTTCTTTTTGTTTTCATCTTTTTGTTACATCTTCGAGTTACTTTAGTTTAGTTTCTTTTAGTTATATTTCTTTTAGCTGTTTTTTTACCATTTTCTTTGTTTAAGTTTCTTTTCTCTAGTATTAACAGGTACCATTGATCTTTATTTCTCTATTTCTATACATGCACCTGTTTGTGATTGTCAAGATCGAGGTACTATCGTTCTTTCCTTACGTACTCTCCATTCTTTCGTTTTATTGTTTCATTAGGGACAATGAAAGGTTTAGGTTTGGGGGTATGCACACACGCACATTATTATGCACTAATTTAAAAAAAAATAATAATCGATACTTGTGCTTAAATAAACGATGTTACCGACGTTTTTGCAATATAAATTTGATACATCTTGTTATGTAACTTGGATTGTTATAGAATGGTAAACAAGAGAAGATGTGATTAAATGTTTGCTAAAGTCATGCTGTAATGTTTTAGGTCATGTATCGTTAGAATCGTAGTTTTATATCATAGATTTGCACATAAACTTATGCACTGCACGTAGTCGCTTGAATACATGTTTGATATGAACTATAATATGATTCGGATTTCTAGATAACACATGGTGGAGACTAAACCCAGTAAGCTTTTGAGCCTATCTTTTCTTTTTAGAGGGTTATGAATACATTTTGTGTTTGTCGAATTTCATTGAAATAGCGCATTTACTTGTTGTTTAGTCTCATTATTCTTGTTTTGGTTGATAGTCAAGTTAAAATATTTGTTACCATGCTAAATAATCTTCCGTCGTAAATATTGAAGAACCATATCACCCTAGGACATGATTTTAGGCCCTCTTTGTTTACTGCCGATCGATAAATGATAATTTTCCTTAGTTCGCCCTTTGAGCCATTAAAATGCCATCTTTTTCTTCAATTACCATTATCCTGTTTTTGCTCCAACTTGACCAACTTGGAGTTCACCACTGAAAGATTCGTCACCTTTTCGTGTTGATAAGGCGATGTGTAGAAGAAGAAAATAAGATGCTATTGGGATAGTTGCTTTGTATTTTGATGATTACTTATGCAAAAAGCAACGAAAGGAAAGGAAAAGATTGAAAAAAATAAAGAAGAAGAAGGTTGATAAAAAAAAAATGAAAAAATTAAAAAAAAAATGAAAGAAATATGGAAAAGAAGAGAATGAAAAAGATGAAAGTTGGTGGAAGAGAAGAATGAAAGAAATTGAACATGCCTTACAATGCCATTCTGAAAACTACCTAATGAATCCTTTCTATCCTTTTCCATTGTCTGAGCCACATTACAACCTTTGAAAAGTCCTACTCCCTCCGTCCCATTTTATGTGTCCATCTTTCCTATTTGGGATGTCCCAAAATTATTGTCCACTTTCCTAAATTAGTATGTAATTTTTACTTAGTTTCCCAAACTACCCTTTCTTACACTCAACACCAAAACAAAGCAAAAAAGAAAAAGTGTAATGATTATGGGCAATTGTGAAAAGTAGGTGTAGATTCTTTTGGTCCCCTTAAATAGTTGGATTCCCCAAGATGGACACATAAAATGGGACGGAGGGAGTATTTGATCCTAGGAAACATGGTTTGGATATATAAACGATGGGAAGTGGATTAAAACATGGTCATGATTAATTTTTCTTGATTGTTGGCATCTTATCCATGAGACTATTGTTCTTTCGTGTTATGCGTCTTTTTTGTGTCGTATGTGAGCGTTATTCATCTTGAAAACACAATTCTTTTGCTCACGTATACTAGAGAAATTACACATGTTTCTGAGTGTTTCATTTTAGAGGGTAATTAACATTGTGAGATTCGTAGTCGAGACATAGTTAGATGGTCATCCGAGTTATATTCCAAGTTCATGACATACGCGTGTTCATTTGACTACCATATCACACACGTGCAATTTTATGAGAAATTCTATTGATTTATACGATTCATGTACTTATGATTGTTTTTCATGATGTAGGTGAACGTTTGATTCCGTTTCTTCTTGTTCATTATTCTATTTCGAATCATTGTTTTATAATAAGGAGTATTGATTGTTTTATTTTTCGTTTGAATAAAACTTTTTAAATTTATAAGTTAATAAAGATGGTTGTGGGTAACTTGTTGACGAGAACCCTCACGAGACTTCACTCGTCCGGCTAGGGACACCTAGGGGTTTAAAAGGCTTGTTGCATATGCTAAATGCAATCGTGATCCATGCGAAAATGGAGTAGTATTTGTAGTAGTAGTTTTATTTTTCTTTTCTTTATGCTCGAGGACTAGCAAAGAGTAGGTTTGGGGGTGTGATCGGCGACGAATAATTGCCGTTTATAGTCCTAAAAATACGCTTTGTTAGCCTATTTCATGTAGTTATTAGTTATTTTTTAATAAGTATTCTAAATTTGTAGGATTTGGAGCTCTAACTTGAAAATGCACAAAAATCCAATGATTAGTGGCTTTGGAAGTCATTATGGGCTCAAACAGTGATTCCGGTGAAAGCTGAATGCAGTAGCAGTCTTGGAAAATCGCATTTTTGACAAATAATACTTTGGATTTGAGAAATTTCTCCAGAGATATAAAATGTAGATCTTCAAGTTACGGACGCGTGGCTTCAAACGGCGAGTCAATCCGAGTTCCGAGCAAAAAGTTATCGTAATTCTACGAAAGTCGCGCAGTGCAGCGAAAAGGACCTCGCGCGAGCGGGCCGCGCGAGCGACCTTTGAAAAAACCAAAAATGCGTATTTTATTAAATTAAAGTGTCCAGCGAAGGTGGTTTGTGTATATGACGTCCAGATTACAAAATATAGCAGTTTTAGTGCGATTTGGCTTAGGAAAGCTTCCTAAATCCTTCCAAACTCTATATAAATCCTATTCTAAATCAAATTGAAGGTTACAAATCATTACACATCATTATACACATCAATACACAGCCATATACACATATACTTTCAGCCATTGAAGGGAGAAAATCAAGGAGAAGAAGAAGAAGACCAAGGATTCACATGGCCTCCTCCATCAACCTCTTGCTATTCATCAATTCTATGGACAACTAAACTCTAGATCTAGGGTTTCAATGAAACCCTAGCCAAGTAATAGGGTTTTATTTATGTATTTCTTTTAGTTTTATTATGTATGGATGACAGTCACATGTTTAGAGGATTTTTATAAATAAATCGTGCTTCTATTGATTAAATCATTGCTTTCAAAGTTTATTCTTGTCTTAGATCTATTTTGACTGTGATGTGCTCAATGATCTATGCTTGCTGTGCTTGTTTAGATTATTTACATGTGATGGTGCTTTATTGATTTGTGCTATCAAGTATCCGAATAATCCATGCCTAGATTAGACGAATTATGTCACAACCCTAGTTTAGTGTGGGATAATTCGTGCTAACCGAAGATGGAATATGTTGGTGCTTGAACCATGATTATTCTCTTGACGGAGGAATTGGGCTTGTAGCCACAATTCCCCATATTCATCCAACTTAATAAGCTAAGTGAATGCATAAATATTCCTATTATGAAGCTAGTGGTGGATTTGCAATCCTAGGTTCCCTTTAAATATCTTTTAAACAACTTTTAATTGCTTTCATAGTTTAGATTTATTTTACTGTTCTTAGTTTAATTAAATTCAAAATCAAAATCCGTTTTCATGATTAATTAAATTTAGGTTTTAAAATTAAAGCATTGTAGTATTTCAATCTCTGTGGGTTCGACCTTTACTTCCACACTGCAAATCTTTAGAAAAGTAAAGTATACTTTTTATATCTTGATATTGACAACATCAGTCATCCTGACCTGTAGGTCAAGCTTCTCCTCTGAAAGGACCCCGTGCTACATAACTCGAAAGCTTTAAGTATCCTAGACCACTCGGGATAGTGATCATCCAAATAGTTGGGCTTGTCCTGGTCTAGATGGAGATCGATCAGGGTCAGAGCTGCAACACTAGAGGTTGGGCCTTGAGTACTGGATTACTGGACCATTTTAGGCATATCAGCTGCTCCCATTTCCAAGATTGAATTGGCACTTTGTCAAGTTAAGCATAGAAATCTGCGATTACCCCTATGAATTTTTCATTTTGGGAATAGGCCATTACTTGACTGCTCGGGAGCTCAGGAATCCACGTGTCAAAGTAGGCCCAAGGGCAATCTGGAAGGGAACTCGGGAGCTTGGGGTCTCGTGTGTCCACGTGTCAGCACAGGACTAGTGGTGTTAAAGAACGAATCGAACTGGTGCCATCAGGACAAGATAGTTAAGACCGAGCAAGAATGTCCCATCATGCATTAAATGCACGCATGTCGCGAGGTGCCTTTTGAGCTGCCCAAAGTAACTGTCTGTCTGCTCAACGTGGGGAACAGTTGTCTGCGATTCGATTTTTGCACCCGACCGTTGGATCTGAAAAGATCTTGACGGTCCACCAGCCCTATAAATCGAGGCCTTGGGGTTTTCTTCTCTTCCCTTACGTCATTTCACCGATTTTAGAGAGAAGCTCTGGACATTCTGGAGAGAGAAAGCCTCCCGAGCTATTTTCCCGACCACGTAAGTCCTCCTGTCCTGCTCTCTTCTTCCTCTTTTTTCTCTTTTTTCGTCTCTTGAGTGTCATTCTGGAGGGTAGAAATCCATTAAGGCTGAGTCGAGAATGGGACTTCTTTTTCTTGAGGTTCTGTTTCTTCTTCAGGACCGGGGGTTCTTTAGCTTTATTTAGAGCATCTCCAATGCACCTTCCATTTCTCATGCTATAGTCAAATTATTGCATAGATGCTTAAAAACACCTCTCCAATGCACTCCTATTCCTCCTCTCAAAAAATAGCAATGCTATTCTTTCTCTCAAATTTGAGAGCAAGAATAACATTGCTATAATTTGAGAAGAGTGATAGAAGGTGCATTGGAGATGTTTTCTTTTGGATTAATGCTATAATTTAACTTTTGCACTCATTCCAATAAAAAGGTATACAAAACACACCAATGTGTCACAAAATAGCATTTATTTTAGAATGTAGCATTGGAAGAGAAATGTCAAAATATAGTATTTAAGCCCTATAGCAATGCCAAAATATAGATTTGGTATGGACAAAATGACATATTACATTGGAGATGCTCTTAGGAAGACACTGAATTCGCGTCTCCTATGCCCTCTTTGACCGAGGTCTATTTTGTCTTTCGAACTTTGGATACCTTGTATGTCCGCTTTTTAACCCTTCCCAATTTATACCTTAGGTTAGGAGTTCCAGACCCGTTCTTGGGCCGCCCTCTGGTAGACCAATCGGCACTTAGGGGTCCAATCATGTGCCATTCAGGCTTCAACTCGTCGTCCCGATCGAAAGATGAGGCCTAACAGTCAGGGACACCCGAACTGAGCGAGTATCCTACATCTCGTCCCCCTTCTGACCGTCATAGCAAGGGTAGGTTCACAATAACAGTTTTTAGTGTGAGCGTTTCTGGGGATAAGGGGGATGACCTTGCCCCCGAGGCCTTTAGCTCTAGAAATGATGAGTCTATGTTTGCGGGGCCTGTTCTACTTCTCGGAGTTTGTAAGTAGGCCCATGCACATGTCCTCTACTTTATCTTTACCTTTCGGTTGTATTGACTTCAGTTTTGTTCTTTTTAACTCGGATGTCTTGCGCCTGGGATTGAGCTCTAACTATCTGAACTCTCCAACCAAGCCTCAACAACTCGGTCTGAGCTGTCGGTGGAGAAGGAGAAGGCTAAAGAAGCGGCTTTAGAGCTCGTGATTGGCCAGGTAATCGCTGATGAGAAGGGGAAGCAGATCCTGCAGAGCCTCTGGGCCAACCTTGAGCTTGCTGATGAGGTGGCACGGCTAAAGGCCGAGTTGGAGACATCCTGAGCCAAGGAGCGAGAGTTGTCTAAAGCCGCAACTACTCGAGACTGCCGAGAAGGTGGCCAAGGATGAGGTTAGATTCCTTCAAGGTTACTCAGACTTGAAGAGGCGGCAGCCACAGACCAGCCGGACTGGGACCTCTCGGCCTACATGGGGGTCGAGTCTGACTTTTGGGTGGAAGAGTGATGAGGGCTGATATTTATAAAATATTGGCCCGATAAAGAGTAAAATTGGTTAAACTTAGCCCCATATCTCGAGCTTTACCTGCACTTGTGTCTTAACCTATATTTTTACACAATGATGTGGTTTTCGTGGTATGTTGTTGTGTTTAGTTCTTTAGATGCAGGTCTTAAAGCGGGAATGAATAACAAGTTGGAAAAGGATAGCTCAAGAAACAAAGATGACAACTTAAAGATGAAATCCAAGTACCAATCGATTCCCATCCATAGATCCAAACCAATTGATTGCCAATTTAACTAATCGATTGGTATTCTTACCAATCGATTGGGTTCAGTTACCAATCCATTGGTGAAAGCTGGAAGTCAAATCTCTTTAATGGAGCAGAATCTCAGCAAATCAAGGTTTATGACGACAACCAGCCGTTACATTGTGAACCTGGATGCCTAAAGCTCGTGAATATCACAGTATATAAAGAGGAGAGTGAGAGGAGTCAAGGGTTGGCTCACATTTTAGTGTTTTGTAGGATTTTTTTCATTTCATTTTGATCTGAGCAAATTCAAGTTAGAGGACTCTGCACTTCGAATTCAGTGTAAAGTTCAGGTTTATTTCTTTTGTTTTGTTGTTCTAGACTTCGTTAATTGTAAACCCGTTGCAGTTTTAGTTTAGTTTTGATCTGCTATTGAAATTTCTATTTCATAGTTTAATCCATGTCTACGTTTGATTCTTTCAATGCATCCTCAGATTTCTATGTCTCTGTAAGTCTAAACTTGCAAGTTTAGAGTCTTGGTTGGGAACAATGTGAAGAGACATTGTTCCCCAGTCACTGCCATGATTCTATTTGAGAATTAGTGGGCAATCGATTAGACACAGAACCTAATAAATTGTCATAGATTCCAAGCCAATCGATTGGTATTTATGCCAATCGATTGGGAGTCATTTCACACCAATCGATTGCCACTCATAGCAATCGATTGGTACGCTTATGTCTAGGGCAGCATTCTTTTAGTATTTCAGTAACTTCTATTTCAGAAACTAAACCCAAATTGACCTTTTCAAGTTCAAATTGCAAATTAATTTTGAAATATAAGCCCTTTCAGCCAATTAGTTTAATGAACATACATGACGAACATGTCGAATATCCTATATTTGACTTGTTTATCATAGTTCATAGTTCTTATTAGTTGTTATTTCAGTTTTTTTTCATTTTAAGTAAGGTAATTCAACCACTAGTTATGTGAAGTTCACATACTTAGTGTCTAAGTTACTTAATTTAATCACTTTCAAAATAAGGAATACTAGAAGGATGAAACCCCGGTTGCACGTTAATGTTAGGTCATGGCAGTGGTTGGTACAATGCGAACTCACATGTTCCCAACACCTTTATCCTACATAAATTAAAAATCACATTACTTAATTATGTTTAATTTAATTGTTGCTTCACTTTAACTTATTTAGTTTTAATATCGAATTCAGTAGGATCGTTAGAACCTCCATTGCAAAAGAAATCATCTTTTCTTTCCTTTAGGTTTCAATCTAGAACACGCTGTCCCCAATTTCCTATCTCTTGGGATACGACCCGGATTTACCGGTTGTCACTCGACGTGACCGTCTATGCTTGAATGTACTCTTAGGAGAATACATTTTTAGTCGTGTAAAGTTTTTGGCACCGTGTCAGGGACAGTAACAAAGGCAAGAATTTCTAGATTGATCCAATCCTTCCTTACCTCATTTCTTTCTTTCTTTTTCCTTTCTATTCTTCAGAACAAAAGTTGTAAAGTTTATGTTCTTCTATGTCCTTCGACTCCACCGAAGATTTCATCATAGATTTGTTCGAAGAATCTGACGATAGTGCTAATAATCCCATTTTTACTCCTTCAACCTCTAAAATAATGGATGATACTGAAAGTCAACAAGGACAAAATAGGGCTAATCTCATTGATGATGGTCAACGCCCTTTGCGTGAACTTCTAGCTCCTGATTATATAGCCACACCTTCTTGTATCCGCATTGTACCACACCAGGAACATTCCATTTTTGTAATGGGATGATTCAATTGTTACCTACTTTCCACGGGATGGAAAAGGAGAAGGAATATCTACATATTCGAGACTTCGAAGATGTCTGTGGAATCTTCACCGATCAAACTTGCCTGAGTGATATAATTCGACTAAAGCTTTTTCCCTTTACCTTGAAGGATAAAGCAAAGTCGTGGTTATTATCACTTAAGTCGAATTCTATTTCAACTTAGCCAGCTATTCATGAAGCCTTTCTCAAAAAGTTCCTCCCCAATCGGTTAACGACAAATGTTGTGAGACAAATCAAGATATACAATCAAAAAGATGGAAAAACTTTTGCTGAGGCATGGGAGCGATTGCTCTACCCACATCATGGTTTTGAGAAGTGGCAAACAATAAGTTTCTTCTTTGATGGCCTCGGTCTGAAATCAAAGAAACTTGTGGAAACCACAAGTGACGATAAGTTTATGAGCAAGAATGTGGACCAAGCCGAAGCTCATTTTGAATGGCTGGCCGAGCATGCACCAGAATGGGAGACGCAAGTGACAAGAACTCAAACTAGTTCAAGTTCAAGTCAAAATAGTATTTATCAATTGAAAGCGGAAGATAGTCTAATGGAGAAACACGAGCAACTGGCTCGTATGTTGGAGGCATTAGAAGCAAAGAAAGATCTTGTAATACAGTTTGCTTTTGAAGAATCATGTTCAAGTTGTCTTCAAATGGGGCATACCTCTCAACATTGCCAAATATATCCTGTTTATCAAGAACAGAATCCTGTAGAGGTACATGCTATAAATGCCCCAAACCGTTTCAACCCCAATAGCATATGGAGCCATCCTAGTTTCGATCATAGAAATAGTGCTACCACAGTAAACCCATCTTAACAGTGGCAACCGAACCAAGGAAATCAATACCGACCCCAAAATCAAGGGTGCCAACAGAACTAGCAACCTGCTTCTATCTATCAACAAGGTCAAGGGTACCAACAAAACCAGCCACCTCAACCCAACTACAATCAGGGAAATAATAACCAACAAGGTCAAGGGTACCAACAAAATCATTACCAACAAAATCATCCACCTCAACCCAACTACAATCAGTGAAACAATAACCAATCGACATCCAACACTTATGTGCCACCTCATAAGAAGGCACAAGAGGATCCCAATACACTCATAATGCATCAGATGATGCAGCTAATGAGTAAACTCAATATAAGTGTGGAAAGGTTGGCTGCTCAACAAGGGGATAGAGAGATAATGATGTTCCCAACACAACCAGAGCCGAATCCTAGAGGCCAGCATTTGGGTGCAGGCCCTTTGAGGTCGGGACCACATAAAAAAGCCAAGGCTATAACTGTGTTGAGGAGCGAAAAAGTGCTTGAAAAAGTTTTTCCTCTACCACACCCTTTGGTTGAGATGGAAGATGAGGTCGAGAATGAAGAAGAATTAGTGGAAAAAGATAAGGAGGGCAAAATAGTTGAGCCCGAAACTACAGTTCCCAAGGATGTCGAGATAAAGAGAAGGCTTGGAAAAGAAACTCTTCTCAAAGTGGTACCCAAATGCCCTTTTCCGGCATCATATCCTCAGAGGTTAAAGAAACCTCAACAAGAAACCAAAAGTCAGGAGTTTCTGGAGTTATTCAAGCAAGTAAAAATCAACCTCCAGCTCCTAGATACGATTAAACAAGTGCCTTCCTATGACAAGTTCTTAAAAGACTTGTGCACTGTTAAGAGAAAGCAAAGTGTTAAGAAGAGCGCTTATCTGGCCTGCCAAGCAATGCAATTCTCAAGCATGATTTGCCTCCCAAATACAAGGATCCAGGTACACAAATGATTTCTTTCATAATCGGTTAGAAGAAAGTGAACAATGCTCTACTCGACTTAGGATTGAGTGTAAATCTCCTACCTTATACTATCTACCAACAGCTAGGATTGGGGGAGCTTAAATCCACTCAAATTACTCTCCAACTTGCAGATCGATCAATCAAATATCCGCGAGGAGTTATGGAGGATGTCTTAGTCCAGATTGACACTTTTGTCTTTTCTGTTGACTTTGTCATTTTAGACACCGAGCCAGTATACAATGCCAAATTCTAGATTTCAGTGATTTTTGGACGTTCTTTCCTTGCGACGAACTATGCGACAATCAAGGTAAGGAGTGGAGTGATGATCGTGCTTTTTGGGAACATGACGTTGAAAATTAAGATTTTTTCAAATCCCAAAATTGAAGATTTTGATGATGATGAAGAGGAAGTAAACTGGGTGGAGTCGGTAATCCAAGATTATTTGACTCGACTGCTCCCTATGATCCTGTGGAGTCCATTATCAGTAACTCGTGTTATGAATTATATAGATACACTCCACAAGATAAGAAGATGAGTCAAGTATGTGCAATATTGGAGGTTATGGAAGAGGAAGTTACGAGGACAATGTGGACAGCCCGAACAATTACCGCCAAAGACAAAGTTAAAGTGCCGTCAAACCTACAATTTTTGGAGTTGGAATTGAAAGAGATCCTGAAGGAATTGAAATATGTTTTTCTGGGAGAACAAACCTTTCATGTAATAATTTCATCTGTTTTGAATCAAGAACAGAAAGGTAAACTGATAAAGTTGCTCAAGTAGTACAGGAGTGCATTGGGATGGACTGTCGCAGACTTAAGAGGAATAAGCCCATCTATATGCACCCACAGGATTTATCTAGAGGAAGAGGCAAAACCATGTTGCCAAATGCAAAGGCGTCTAAACCCAAACATGCAAGAGGTAGTAAAGAAAGAAGTTATGAAATTGCTTGATGTTGGGGTGATTTATCCGATCTCGGATAGTCCTTGGTTAGTCCGACTCAAGTAGTGCCGAAGAAAGCTGGCATTATAGTGGTGGAGAATAAGGAAGGAGAGTTGGTGCCTACACGTGTGACCACATGCTGGTGCATGTGTATTGATTACAGAAGATTGAATGCGGTGACTCGAAAAGACCATTTCCCAATACCTTTCATGGACCAAATGCTTGAAAGAGTGGAGGGTCACCAGTTTTATTGTTTCCTGGACAGTTATAGTAGTTATAACTAGATTGAAATTGATCCTACTAATCAAGGAAAAACCACATTTACCTTTCCGTTTGGAACGTTCGCATATTGCCGGATGCCATTTGGCTTATGTAATGCACCTGCTACGTTCCAGAGGTGTTTGGTAAGCATTTTCAGCGATATGGTTGAAAAGATCATGGAAGTTTTGATGGATGATTTCTCTGTGTTTGGAAATAGCCTTGATGATTGCTTAGGATATCCCCAAAAAGTTTTACAGAGATGTAAGGATAAGAACTTGGTCCTCAATTGGAAAAATTGTCACTTTATGGTGACAAAAGAAATCATCCTGGGGCATATCGTTTCTGCTGAGAGAAAACAGGAGATAAGGCGAAGATTGACATAATTTCTAATCTTCCTGTCCTATTACGGTAAAAGATATACAATCATTTCTAGGTCATGCCGGTTTTTACCGGAAGTTTATTAAGGATTTTAGTGCCGTATCTAGGCCACTATGTCAACTTCTTGTAAAGGACATACCATTTGAATGGACCAACGAATGCCAAGAATCCTTTGATAAACTCAAGCATCATCTTACTATAGCTCCAATAATGCAATCTCCAAATTAGAGCCTTCTATTTGAGCTGATGTGTGATGCCAGGGACACTGCGATCAGGGCTGTATTGGGATAGAGGAGGGGCAAAAATCCATCTATAATCTACTATGCTAGACGGACTCTTGATGGAGCTCAAAGAAATTACTCCACTACCGAAAAGGAGTAGCTAGCAATTGTATACGCATTGGAGAAATTTAGACAATATCTTATTAGCTCACAGATATTTTGCTTTACAGATTATGCCACGTTGAAGTATCTTTTATCAAAGAAAGATACGAAGTAGCGATTAATACACTGGATTCTGCTACTCCAAGAATTTGATTTGATCATCAAGGATAAAAAGTGAGTCGAGAATGTCGTGGCTGATCACCTTTCCCGGTTGACTTTCAAGGATAATTCTTCACAATCCATTCCAATCCGTGATTCTTTTCTAGACGAACAATTGTTTGCTGCAACCACTCAACCCTGGTATGCAAATATTGTCAACTACTTGGCAACAAGGGAGACCCCATCCCATTGGTCCACCCCTGACAGAAAAAGGTTTCTATCTATCGCTCATTGGTTTTATTTCGATGATCCGTACTTGTTTAAGTACTGTGTGGACCAAGTTATAAGGCGATGCATTCCAGAAGAAGATATTTCTCATATCCTTTCCTCGTGTCACTCAAAGAGGCGTACGACGGTCATTTCTCAACCCAAAAGACCGCCCAAAAGGTATTTAGCAATGGATTTTATTGGTCGACAATTTTCAAAGACTCTTATGCTTTTTGTAGAGCATGTGCCGGGTGCAAAAGCTAGGAAGCCTGTCCAGGAGAAATGAAATGTCGATGGCCCCGATCATCACAATCAAAATTTTTGACTACTGGGGCATTGATTTCGTGGGACCATTCCTGCCATCCTCTCACTATGAATGTATTCTTTTGGCGGTCGAGTATGGGTCCAAGTGGGTTGAGACCATTATGACGAGGAAAAACGATCACAGAACTGTGATCACATTCTTAAAAGAGAACATTCTTTCAAGATTCAAAACACCGAAGGCCATGATTAGCGATCATGGGTCCCATTTCTGCAATAAGCCTTTCGAGGCACTGATGAAAAAATATGGGGTCAACCATAAGATTGCTTTATCATATCACTCGCAATCAAATGGTCAGGCAGAGCTAGCCAATAGGGAAATTAAATATATCTTGGAAAAGATTATTAACATCAACAGAAAAGATTGGACGTCACGTCTGATCGACGCTTTGTGGGCATACAGGACGACGTACAAAACGAACCTTAGAATGTCTCCCTATAGGTTGATTTATGGAAAGGCCTGCCATTTACCTATGGAACTGGAACACAAAGCATACTGGGCCACACGACTGCTGAACTTCGATATTCATGAGAGTGGTACACTGAGGAAGCTACAGCTTAATAACATACAAATCAAAATTAAAAGCAAAGCATGATCGATCGATCCTGAGAAAGAAGCTTGAACCAGGATAAAATGTATTACTTTATGATTTAAAGCTTCATCTTTTTCCTGGAAAGCTAATCGAGGTGGATAGGACCATTTATTGTTAAGGAGGTGTTTTCTCATGGGGTAGTGGAGATAGTAAACCCCCAAAATGGGAATATATTCAAGGTGAATGGGGAATGTTTAAAGCCATTTTTGGAGAGGTTTGAACCAGAATCAGAGACCATCCAACTGGATGATCCTGATTATTCTTCTTGAAATCTTTGAGAATTCTGTTGTTGTATAGTAGTTTTCTTTCTCTTGGTGTATTTTTTTCTTTCTGTTCTATCTCCATCTCTTAATTCTGTCTATTTGTTGGCTATAGGATGAATCCACAGCAGTTCCTGCCACATTTGCTTTACCATAGGGTCCGCTCTCCAGGAACCCCGGAATAGGTAGAATAGGAAAGGCCAATTTTTACTCCGATGCCCAGCTCGTGCCTAGATTCTCCTAATGAAGCAATCGCTGATATCAATACTTGGGATCTGCTGTGCACAGTTCAAGAGATTCTGGAAGATCTCCAAATAAGCTCAGACAGAGAAATGGTGGAATACTTCGTGGATTATGCTGTAGGGAAAGACTTTTCTTCTCCAGAACCTGAGCTTGATTGAGTTGTCTAATTCCTGTAACGCTGAATAAGACAAAACTTTGTTTTAGTTTTCTTCTGGCTGTTTGCTTGCTTTCCAATCAAGATCTTGTAATTTGAGATACTAAGAATCCACTTTTGAGCAATAGGATTGATGATTTCTGAGTAAATTCTTCCGAACTTTTGTGTTTGGTGGGTATTTTTACTATTTAGATGCTCGAATTCTTATCTTCTATCTTGAATGTGCAGTCCTGAACAGTTGGGGGTGATAGCATGAACCATTTCTATGATCCTTTGATTTTTGATAACCAATCGATTGGACTTGATTATCAATCGATTGCGTTTAATCCCCAATCGATTGCCAAGTGGTGGCAATCGATTGCCATTTCCTGGCAGTTTAAGCATCTATTTTCCCCTCTTTCCCTCATTTGTTCAAAATAACCGAGAGAGAGAGGCAATTTTGGGAGTGAAACCCCCACTCTTCATCTCATTATCATCACCACCGTCCCATCCCCAACGTCATCATCACCATCCTCATCATCGTGCCTCCACTATCACCACCTATAGCCGCTATCACGGTGAAGAAGAGTAGAGAAGGGGGTATTTAGAGCGCAATCCGAGGGTTTGGACCCTCACTACCATCATCAACATCACCATTCACATCACAAAGGATTTCTACTTCTGAACCATACCACACATTCATTAAGGTAACTCACAAACACCCAATCTTTTTTGCCCTAATATTTATCTTAACGATAGAGGGTGCCCCTCATGGTCATAAGACCACTAAAATGATGTTGGGGGTGTGAGACCTTTGTTGTGGGCAGCCCCTACTTCTACTGATGGCAGTCGATTACAATCTAGATCCAATCGATTGCCATTAGTGCCCAATCGATTGGCATCGGATATCAATCGATTATCATTTTATGCCAATCGATTGGTATAAACAGAGGTGCAGTTTGTTCCTTTCTTACATCTAAACTCTCTATTTCTCTTTTCTTTCAATTCTCATGGCTCCCAAAGCTAAAGATAGCAGTCTTCACCCGTACAAGTCTACATCATTGGTTATCCCAGACCCACCACTCACTCACGGGTTCTGCACGGACAAAGAGAACACCTGGTTCTCCAAATATTTCCGTACTCGCGAGGTTAAGGTTGAACGTCAGTTTGAAAATCTCTGGAGCGACACCAAGACTCCATTCTACCTTACTCAGCTCTGCGTCTTTTCAAATTGGATGCCTGTTCTTACGACTGCCAAGAAAGTTAACGCTTTGTGGATCCGCACTTCCATAGCAAGTATGATTAAGGTCCCAGGAGCTCCTTATACATTCTCATCATGCGTTTGAGGGAAAGAGATCATATTTAGCCCAGTGACAGTCTCAAGAGCTCTTGGTATTGCCGAGGTTCCTGATCATCTATTTTCTGTCCACATTGATCGCTCGTTCCCATCATTCGATACTGTTGCTATAGAAATTTTCAGAGGAAAAGTTAAAAAGTAGAGTGGTGAGGGAACTTTCTGGGATCATAATCTCACCTCGGTGTATCACCTTCTTTATTTAGTCATAATAAGGTGTATTCTTCCAACTACTTACAAGAATGAGTTGGCTGGGTGATATACATAGCTTTTGTATGCAATTAGAACCAAGAAGCCAGTTTGTCTCTCTCAACTCCTGCTGGATTTCCTCTTTAACTATACTAGGCACTTAGCGCATACCCAGTACCTCAAAGGTTCATGGGTGATTCATCGAGTCTGAACAGAGGTGGGCATCCCGTAACCCCCTGCTGATCTTCTACTTTAGAGCTTAAAGATTGGTGTTTTCTATGAGGCGACAGCAAGAAGGTCGGACGGCCAGTTTAAGGCCCTTAGTAAGGGAAAAGGGAAGGTGGGAGAGAGTAATGGCAAGAAAAAGAGTAAAAAGAAGAAGAAAAAGAGAGGAGAGGAGTCAGAAGAGGAAGACGAAGACCCAGGGATGCCAGAGGAGGAGGGTCAGGACAAGGAGGAGGCTGCTAAGGCACCCACTGCTGCTCCCACTATTATACCTACTGTGGTGATCCCAGGGACGCCTACTGAGGTCGAGGGTTTGAGTTCAGGGCTCTTAAGATAGCTACTCCCGCGACTCTGTAGGTAGTTCATGACCTTCTTATTGAGGAGAGAGAGGCGAGATTACAGTTACATGGGATGGTCCGAGAGCTGAATGCTCAGCAGGAGTTGATGGCCACTCAGTTGGCCTCTGATCGTGACTTTGTTCATGCACGACTCGAGCAGATAGGTAATCAGATCAATCAGGTTTTGTTGATATTGGGGGTGGAGCAGTCTTTGCATTCCACATCCATGCCGCCTCCACTGACTGCTCCATCGGCTGCTCCTGCCTCTACGTCAGTTCTCCCAGAGGGCAATATTCTTGAGATGTGTCCACCATCACCACCACCTCAAGCTGCTACTCCTATGCAGACTGAGAGTGACCTGATGGCTGTCTTTCAGACTGAGACAGCTATTGAGGGTGGCGATGAGATCACAGCTCCTATTTCCGATCCTAAGACTTCTGGCGACCTTCCGTCTATTGAGCCCCAAGATCGAGTTCGAGGAGTGAAAGAGTGTTTTTTTTATTTCATATCTTGTTATCTCTCTCTTGTGTTTCTATATTTGGATATGTGGATATTTTGGGTTGGATGATTACTTTTGGTTTCATTTATATCTGTGTAGGGACTTTATATGATTTTTGGACATTATTATACAGATAATTCTTTTTCCTCATGGATTGTGTTTTATTTGTCTATGCTCTCCGTTGTTATCCATGATATTCTTGATCTTGGTTATTTGTGGAGATTGTTGTATTTTAACAGGTAAATTCTTTTATGTGTTCTGATAAGCATGTATCAGGTGTTATATACCTTTTATTGCTTGAAATACCTCTATTCGGGACAATGTTTATTTCAGTTGGGGGTAGGGGTAGATATTCATACCTGTTGATTTTTGAATAAAATAATTGCACACCTGTTAAATATTACAATGTCCATGCTTGTGTTTGGTTCGGTTTGTTGTCTTTCTCGATATTATAAAATAAATAAATAAATAAATAAAAATTTTGACTTTCAAAAATCTCGTTTCTCCTAGATAATGTCATTGTGCAATGACGCATTCATAATCTTTCTTGTCGTATTATGGATTTCGATTACATGTTACTTTGTCGCCAATCTGGTTGTATATCCATAACATGAATATATCATGAAAATATTTGCACGAGTTGACAGTTGCGATGAAATCTTTTGATTAGAGTGAAAAAATGACTGTCATGTGATTGGATTAATAGTGAAAACTTTGAACCCATGTGAGTTCGAGCCATTCTTTTATTTTGAGGGTTAATCACAAAATCTCATGTCAGGCCTTGAAATACGCTAATAACTCATTGAGAGTCTCATTTTTGTTTGATTTGGCCAGTTGCTTCAAGAGAACGTTCAAGATCTACCAATCTAAAACTCAAGAAATACTTGAGATAAGTTAAAATGTCTAGAAGATGATTTAGGCCATCGATAGCTCACCTCATCATCCGAGCAAGTTTAAATTCCCACTTACCTATCACTAATCAATGCTTCTATCTGAAATCATATATTAATAGTCTGAGCATGTGATTGTTTTGTGTGGATGGCTAAAGGAGGAAAAGAAGAAGTTATTAAAAAAAAAAAAGCTACATTGAAAAGAGAAGAGCAAAAGAAAAGGGATAAAGAAAAATTGGTGGGTTGAAGAAAAAAAAATATATGTATATAGATGTTGGAGGATTGGGTGAATGAAAAGTGAAGTAGAATACAAAAATACCCAACCACATGCTTACCACATGCTTGAACTCATAATCACATCTCACCATCTCAACTATCTTACCTTTTTTTCTTTCACAAGTCCTAAAGATTCTAGATAACTTTAATGAATTTCGAGTATGGAATGAGTTTTCCACGATAGATCGCTCCTGTAGTAAATGATATTTCGTTCATGAGACTCCTACACTTTAAAATAAGCATTTTCAGTGTCTAGTATGTAAGCATGTTTGATTGCCTCTACATTTACTCATTTGAGCTTCATACTATGAGTGCACAACTTTTATGATGGTTTCAGAGTGATTACATTTTGAGCGTAAACTGTGTGAGAATTGAGTTAAAACTACTACATCTTGAACGTGCTCAGTCTAAATAACTTTGAAACAAAGATTTCGACTGTAGTTGTTGACTCCACACACACACAAGGTTATATGAAGGCTATAGATATAGTTTTGACTAGAAAAGTTGCCTTGTAACATGTTGTTTATTTCCATGGTATGTTAAGGAATCTATATCCTTGTTGAGCATGATTCTTAGCGTATTAGGGAAGATTGAGATTCTTTGATGAGTTTGGCAAGCTTGACATTTTAATTTTGTGGGTATATTCTCTGAAAACCCTCACGAGACACAACTCGTCCAATAGGGTTCAAAGGCTTGTTGCATACTCTTATTGCAACCGCGATTCCTGCGAAAGTGAGTTAGGATTTTTTTTTCTTTTGTTTTAATTCAATAAAACTATAATGTTGGTTGTTGTTTATCTTAGCTTGTTCTAACTCCGCTTCATTGCTAGAGACTAGCAATACGCTAGTTGGGGGTCGTGATGAGGGCTAATATTTGTAAAATATTGGCCCGATAAAGAGTAAAATTGGTTAAACTTAGCTCCATATCTCTAGCTTTACCTGCACTTGTGTCTTAACCTATCTTTTTACACAATGATGTGGTTTCCGTGGTATGTTGTTGTGTTTAGTTCTTTAGATGTAGGTCCTAAAGCAGGAATGAATAACAAGTTGGAAAAGGATACAACTTAAAGATGAAATCCAAGTACCAATTAATTGCCATTATTGCAATCGATTGCCATCCATAGATCCAAACCAATCGATTGCCAGTTTAACCAATCGACTGGTATTCTTACCAATCAATTGGGTTCAGTTACCAATCGATTGGTAAAAGCTAGAAGTCAAATCTCTTTAATGGAGCAGAATCTAACCAAATCAAGGTTTATGACAACAACCAGTCGTTACATTGTAAACCTGGACGCTGTAAGCTCGTGAATATCACAGTATATATAGAGGAGAGTGAGAGGAGTCAAGAGTTGGCTCTCATTTTATTGTTTTGTAGGATTTTTTTCATTTCGTTTTAATTTTACCAAATTCAAGTTAGAGGACTTTGCACTTCGAATTCGGTGTAAAGTTCAGGTTTATTTCTTTTGATTTGTTGTTCTAGATTTCGTTTAATTGTAAACCTATTGCAGTTTTAGTTTAGTTTTGATTTTATGTTGAAATTTCTGTTTCATAGTTTAATCCATGTCTACGTTTGATTCTTTCAATGCATCCTCAGATTTTTGTCTATGCAAGTCTAAACATGCTAGCTTGGAGTCTTGGTTGGGAACAATATGTGGACACAGAACCCAATCAATTGTCATAGATTCCAAGCCAATCAATTGGTATTTATGCCAATCGATTAGGAGTCATTTCACACCAATCGATTTCAACTCATAGAAATGGATTGGTAGGCTTATATATTGGGTAGCATCCTTTTAGTATTCTAGTAACTTCTATTTCAGAAACTAAACCCAAATTGACCTTTTCAAGTTCAAATTGCAAACTAATTTTGAAATATAAGCCCTTTTGGCTAATTAGTTCAATGAACATACATGACGAACACGTCGAACATCCTATATTTGACTTGTTTATCATAGTTCATAGTTCTTATTAGTTGTTATTTCAAGTTTCTTTTATTATAAGTAAGGTAATTCAACCACTAGTTATGTGAAGTTCACATACTTAGTGTCTAAGTTACTTAACTTAATCACTTTCGAAATAAGGAATACTAGAAGGATGAAACCCCGGTTGCATGTTAATGTTAGGTCATGGCAGTGGTTGGTACAATACGGACTCACATGTTCCCAACACCTTTATCATACATAATTTAAAAATTATATTACTTAATTCTGTTTAATTTAATTGTTGCTTTGCTTTAACTTATTTAGTTTTAATCTCGAATTCAGTAGGATCGTTAGAACCTCCATTCATAAAGAAATCATCTTTTCTTTCCTTTAGGTTTCAATCTAGAACACTCTGTCCCCAATTTCCCATCCCTTGGGATACGACCAGGTCTTACCGGTTATCACTCGATGCGACCGTCTACGCTTAGACATACTGTTAGGAGAACACATTTTCAGTCGTGTCAGCGAGTTTGTGGAAGAAGCTCCGGCAGCTACACCATCTGCCGTTGCTACTAAGGTGGTTGGGGAAACCGAGGCGATTGATGATACCGTAGTGGTTGACTGACCCTCTTCTGCTATTGGGCAGTTTTTCTTACCTTTTTTTTGGTTTTTTTGGGGAAGGCTACTATAATTGCCCCCAGGCGTTGTACTCCTTTTGAACTAATAATGACAAAGGCCATTTGAGGTCACCTTTTGTAGCATATGTCCATACTTTTCACTTAATTGTCTGTGTTTGTTTAATTTGCCTTAGTCCAGTACCTCTGCCTTAGCAAAAGGTTTAAGACAATAGGGTGGTTTAAATGTTATTTGGGTAGTTTCGAGGCCTTTACTGCCTTTGGACTTCTGAGCCTTGTAGGTGCTCGGGATTATCTAAGATTCCATTCCCGAGCCCTGTAAGTACTCGATTTATTTTAGGGCATCAACTTAGCATTAATACTTAGTTAATTTTGAGTCTTGTAAGCACTCGATATTATCTAATCCTGGGTTCTTTAAGTACTCTTAGGCTCCTATAGAGTTATTCTTATCTACCCCCCAAGCTTTTGCCAAGGTCGGGGTAGTGTGGAAAGATCTCTTTTAGGAAGCTGATCTAAAATGATAGGTTTTAGGGTCTTTTAACTCCTCTATCGTAGGCCACCTCTATCATCGGATATACACCCAAGTGGAGTTTTTTGCTTGTGTAAAGCATGACTCGGGAAATTCTGAGGCCTTTTGCCACACGCAGGTCGGTGGTCTTTTGGGTGCCCTAGGGTGGCAGAGGACTTTGCTGCGAAAAACATCATTGTAATAAAGTTAATTTTATTGATTCTTCCAAAACTGTTGAGGGCTCAAAAAGTGCTATTCGAGAAATGGCAAGAGGGCTCGAAAAGAGCTGCTTGGGAAATCAAGTATGTACTAGCCTAATCTACTAGTAATACTTGCGTAGGTGCTCCATGTTCCATGGGTGTGATAACTCTCGTCCTTCCATAGTTTGTAACCAGAAGGTTCTCGGTCGATTTACCCGAGTGACCATGTATGAACCCTCTCAGTTGGACCTAAGCTTGTTGTTTTTTAGTAACCTTGGTAGATGGATTCAACGCTTTGAGAACGAGGTCCCTCACCTAGAAGATATAGTGCTGCACCTTCTTGTTGAAGTAATGTGAGGCCTTCTGCTTGTAGGCCACCATCGTTATATAAGCTCGATCCCTTTTCTCCTCAATTAGATCGAGCTCGGTCTCGAGCAGTCCATCATTCTCTTCGACATTGATGTTGCCCACTGTCTCACCTATTGAGGCTCGGGGTGTCGTGCAGTAGGCCCATAGGAGGCTCGGTAACTCTTCCGCCCATAGCCCTTTGGCATTTTCCAGTGTTGTCTTGATGGACTGTAGGATCGTCCATGTAATAACCCGAGGTTTTAAATAATGATTTAATATCAGATTTCAGAACTCTAGTGAAAATTTGGAATTTTTCAGACTATGATTGGATTTTTAGTCACATGGGTAGTTTGGTAATTTTATCTGAGATGTAAGTCTTGACTAGAAAATTTGAAAATGAGATTTTTGGACTGGAAGGAGCGTATGCTCACATGATTCACTTTTGGTGTTTTGACTTTTTCATAACTGGTACGGTTAGTGACATATATTAGTTTTAGTAGGTGGTACATCGTTCTTTATGAGTTGTACCAAGCCACTTGCTATAAAAAGAAAGTTGGTAGTATATTTTTCATTTCATATATATATATATATCTCCTCACTTCATCTTTCCCAATGAGAAAACACCATTAGAGACAAAAAGTAAGGTTTTCAAGCTTTCAAACTCAGATCTACTCACTTCCTCTCACTTCTAGCCTTGCCCCTTTGGAGTTTATCGTTCCTCTCATCAAGGAGCACACAGGGATGCATTTATTTTGCGTTTCCTCCAAATTTCTTTTTTGGGAGATTTTTTCAATGTTGGGGTAGTTTCATGTAACTCTCACCAAATGTGTATTGTGTTAGTGTAAATCTAGAACACTACGAAGTTTCACGCATGTTTGCTATGTTTTTAATTCAAACATAGCTCTCTTGATTATGTGCCTATGTGTTCTTGATGTTTATGTGTTTCCACTAAGTGCTTATGTGCCTTATGTGTTTACTTGGTGATTGAAAACAAGTCTATAAGCTTTACTACAAGTTTTGATAGCATGCTTAGTTGAAATTTCATAAAGTCTTGCATATGCCTTGATATTATGAAATGTTGTTAATATGTATTATATTAACATAGATATTGTTCATTTTCATTCTTGAGCATGAACATGTGCATGAACACGAAAATGCACAAAAGGATTTTTTGAGATAAAGACCTCCTTATGAGGGACTTTCTATTTGAAAAGGGAATGCTCTCCATGTGTGGGACTTCAAAGATTTCAAAATGAGAAAAACCTCTTTTTGTGAGGATTTTGATTTAAAGTTAGATAATCCCATTTGTGGGTGTGAATGTGAGGTTTGGATCTAGTAGGAACACAATCTCCTGGTCTTGCACCCCATAAGAATTGTAAGCTCAAGACCCGTATGAGGTGGTTAAAAGCCCCCATAACGTGGTGGCCCATAGACCGGGTGTTGTGTTGAGAGTGAATGTTTGAAAAATTCATGAAAAGGCCTAAGGGCGACTTTGCATTGCTTCGGCAACTTCTTCATTTCATTCATTGCACTCATATATGTAATACATGGGGTTATATTAGCTATATGTTTTCAACTGGGCCATCGTGGTCAAGGAACTATGTGTTTTCATGGGTCTCAGGTACTCGTTGATGGGCTAGGCTCTGAGGTGATGACACATGGAGTCGAAGATTAAAGGCTCCGTATGTGGAGTTTAGTAGAAAACATGTATTAGTTGTATCATTTTCAATTCACTTGATTTCTATTTGATAATCATAGATGTGAGAGATTAATTCATATAATAACTTATCTTGCGTTTCATTTTCAATCCATTACATAATTGAAGGATTGGAAGTTAGTTACTGTGGATATCTCAATTTTCTCTTACCCACAGCTTTTGTTTAAAACCTTTTCCAAATTCAAAGAGTCGCCACTTAATTTTTTAAAAGAAAATTAAGAAACCATTTTAAAAGCAAACTGATCTTTTGCGAAACCAAAGATAAACTGGGTCCGGGGATTATGTAATGAAAGGGGAAGGAGCCCGGTGGACTAAAACACCCCCTTTTACCCTATCTCATGATAGGCCTCTACTCAACATCCTTTTTAATCGAATTATTAATCTAAGCATGCCCTCAACTAATACATATATAATTATACATTACAAAAGCATGTCGAAAGGGTGTAAGATTGATAATGACAAAATATCATTCATAAACCACATAATTCAAATAGTAAGCAAAATGATATGCAAGTAAGGAACTAGAGAACTTACCAGGGATCCAGCCACGGAATAGAAACGTGTAATGCATGCGAACAAATAAAAACCTAGAAAAGAAGTCTCTAATCGCATATAAACACATAAGGCAAGACTTAGTCTAAGGTGTCGTGCATGGAGTCGAAAATCAATAAAAATCAAGAAATTAAAACAAACTAGAGGAGATTTTGAGAAATCGTACCTTGCTATCACTACAAAACATAGGGTTAGTTCACATACTTTAAATGAAACATATCATTAAATCCTAAGTAACAAATCCTAACACAAGGTGAATTCTATTTACAAGTATCAATCTATATGAATGCACATGGATACATGAATATGAACAATATAAATCTATAAACTATTCATTGATTTGGATCATTTAGCCTCTGGTTTTAAGCTTAATCAATCATTGTTAAAGCATGGTATAAACCCTAGGTCATTAAAATATTATTTAAGCCATTATTTACAAGATTGATTAAAATTGTGACGGGATTCTAAAAATTGCTGAGAGGATATCAGAACTTCAAAGAAATAAAAGGCATGGTTCCCATGGTTTGATCTTAATGAATTTTAGACCCTAGTTGCCTCTATGAGCCTAGTTTTTAATCCAAAAAGAAAATCAAAGTTTCAACGGTTAGATCTCTGGGAATTAAACAAACACTAGACATTACTCAGAACTTCATAACTCTCTGTCCCGAGTTCTTGTACGATTTTCTCAAAATAGTAAAAAATTCTAAAAGACTCTAATCTTTTTAGGGGGTCTTATTAACACATTAAAGTTCAAAAAAAAATTTATTTGGGGTCATTAATACTTGATTGCGGTTCTGATTTACTCATTTCAAAAGGGTGCTGCTGTTCTGAAACTCTGGACAGATTGTTGTTGTTGCCAAAAACTCATGACCAAACCATTTTAACCATGGAATCTTGTTAAAACAAAAATTGCAGTGGTAGAACTATGAGTTATAGACACTTTTCCGTTGGCTTCATTCAGTTCCAACCAGTGTTTTGAAAACCAGACCGGTCATCGAACCGAAAAAATGACCGGGTCACAGGTCACTGGTTCAACCGTTGGGTCAACCGGAATTGAACCGTGATGTCATAATTATGTAATAAATATTAATAATAATATAAAATATAAAAATATAAATAAAATAAAATAAAAAATCAAAATTTTCCGGGTTTCCGGTTCTATTGCCGATTTTACCGGTTCAACCGCCGGGTTTTTCGATTTTCACAAAATAGCCCGGTTTTTGGTGTTTTTCGGTTCGAACCGGTTCGTTTCTTCAACCGGTCGACGGTTCAACCGGTTCAACGACCGGTCTGGTCCGATTTTGAAAACAGTGATTCCAACGGTTCGATGTTTAACTAAAAATCCTTGATCAAAGGTGGTCATTGAATTTACTGCACCATTTATTCAAGTTCATCTTTGTTGGTTAACCCCAACTACTAAACCATGAAGTTGGGCTTAATCCAAACCACTTTCCCTACAATTTGATGGTCATTAGAGACTAAGGACACTTAAAACTTGTGGATTTTAATGAAGTATGAAGAGACTCCTTAAAACCTCAACACAATGAATCTAAACCATGGATATAACTTTAGACTCAAATTTTTCCTCCTACCATTTGATGGTCATTGGAGGCTAAGGACACTTAAACTTGTAGATTTTAATGAAGTATGAAGAAACTCCATAAAATCCCAAAGTAATGAATTCAAACTATGGTAAAAGTTTAAACTCATTAACTCAATACATTAATATCAACCTTAATCCCCTCATAAATCATGAGTTTATAAGAGTACTAGGGGTTTTTAAAAGATTCAAGTAAGACATTGAAAGTCTTATGAATCTTAAGAAATAAACATAATCAAAAGGAAGGAGACCAAGGTTCTACTTCAAGATCGATTTATTTAAGCTTCAAAACCTAAGTTGTTTTGATCCAAACTCATGAAATGAAAGTTCAATCACAATATTGGTGGGTGTGTGATAAAATGAGGTGGGAAGAGAGTTTTTGAAAATGTGTAAAGAGCATAAGATAATCTAAATATTGTGATTGAACTACTAAATAATCTAATTGCTCTAGAGTTTACCTCTAATTATCCTCAACTCTTTTGTTGCTTTGGGACCTTCCAAATGATAATCAAGCTCTTCTTCTAGCTCCTTCTTCTAATTCTACTTCTCTCTTAATTTAGATAGTTTTTGAAGGAGAATCAATGTTGGGATCCTAACCTTCTCCCATTTCCAGTCCTCATTAATGGGATACACATCCTCTATATATAGGCAATCTTTAGAGGGTTATTTTGGAAAACTCGCAGCCAAAACCCTAATTTTGGCCGCCTTTTGAAGTTATAAACCGACCTACTTTAGGACAGGCTGTCATAAAAATGCGACATTTGGAGAGGAAGGAGCGGCACTCCATGAGTGCCAGAACGATACTTGGTGAATGCCATTACGGCATTCAATAATAACCGTACCGGCATTCAGTGAGTGCCGCGGACAACTCCAGGGATTGCCATTTTTTCTGGGAATCCATTTTTTCGCGGCATTTAGTGAAACTTACAACATTCATAGAATGTCAAAATGGCACTTAAGTGAGTGTCGTACGGCAACCCGTGACTGCCACATATCTTACTATGTGTCGTTCTCCTCTGTTTTCCCTTTTTCTTTCTTTGACCTTTTTGTCTTGAATTAAAAGAGCCTTCGGAAGAGCTTGAATCACTTTTGGAAGTCCCAGATTAGTCGGATATTGTCATCATCAGATCTTAGAGGTAATACTCCCCCTATCCCAACGTTTGATCAAAATTAGGGTGTCTAAAGTTTGGCCCTCTTCGACAGAGCTTGTGGAGCAACGTGTGTCACAAGTGAATGCCGATGCCTATGTGAAGACAAGCCTTTGACTAAGCTGTCAAATTTAGGTAAAAACAAAATGCATTACAAAAGAAGATAGGCGCGCAACAAGGTTCAAATAGGTCGTGCTCAACGGTGAGCTGCCTACGTATCCGCTCAGGAATCAGACCAAGACGTAGTTCGGGCAGGGGGGTCAGACATACACAAACACAAGTAGTCATATGGATGAATGCACCTATCTTGTCATAATGCACGTGCTCATGCAATGATGACTGTTGATGCAACTTTATGCTCTATAAATGATATGATTCAAAAATCGTCCTATCATGACATATCCAAATGTAGTCTAACTCCATGCTATTCAACGCTCTTGGCCACTCTAACTAAAAGATGAGTTATTATTATATTTTTTAAGGTTCATAGTTTGTGATCAATGAGTTGATCTTCTCCAGATATGTGACTACCCTGACCAGGTAGACGAATGTAATTGACTGGGTGGCGCTTTGCGACTTAGGCCCCGTTGGATATGTTTGCTCAGAATAATCTGCAGCCCTTCGGCCCCGTCGAATATGTTTGCTCAGAATAATCCGCAGCCCTTCAGCCCCGTCGGATATGTTTGCTCAGAATAATCCGCAGCCCTTCGGCCCCGTTGGATATGTTTGCTCAGAATAATCCACAGCCCTTTGACCCTGTCGGATATGTTTGCTTAGAATAATCCATAGCCCTTCGGCCCCATTGAATATGTTTGCTCAGAATAATCCGTAGCCCTTCGGCCTCGTCGGATATGTTTGCTCAGAATAATCTGCAGCCCTTCAGCCCCGTCGGATATGTTTACTCAGAAAAATCCGTAGCCCTTGGACCCCGCCGGATATGTTTGCTCAGAATAATCAAAATTTGGGGTCAAATAGTCCCAAATTCATTTCAATTTTCAAAATCAGGAGTTAATCAGACCCAAATTTATTTCAATTTCTGAAATCAGGGGTCGATCAGACCTAAATTCATTTCAATTTCCAAAATCAGGGGTCAATCAGACCCAAATTTACTTTAAATTTAAAATCAGGGGTCAATCAGACCCAAATTCATTTTAATTTCCAAAATCAGGGACCAAATGATTCCAAGATGAATTTTTGGGGACAAAAAGTGCCAAAAATGTGCAAAATCAGGAGGTTTGAATTCAAATTTTGGGGTTTATTTTGAATTTGGGGGGGGGGGGGGGGGGGGGGGGAATCAGTGGTACTTAAACCGCCATACTTGCAGTACACGCTTCAAAATGCGGCAGTCGGTGAATGCTGTGAGTGCCGCACGGTAGTTCATAGACTGCCGCACACAGTTCCCGGAGTGCCTTTCGATGCGACAGTAGCCTTATATGGATGGATTTTTCATTTTCATTCTCATTCCTCCAGCTCTCTCACTCTCGGATCCTCTTTGGAGATTTTTCTTCCCCTCCTTGTACTAATCTCAGAAGTTTATCAGGTTTGTCTTTTCGTGATCAAGGACTCTGTTATTTTCCTTATTTTAGTTATTTTCTTGATTAATCCCAAAGTTTAACTTTCAGTTTACTCTCTTTTCTCCGCTAGGCTATGGCTAGCGACTCAAGAAGCAGGAAGAAAGCCAAATACACGGCCACCCCTCACTCCGATCCTGCTTTCTTGCTCCGGGACCCGGACCAGTATCTGTCTGCCCAAGCGTTCCAGCGTAAGGTATACATGCTTCCACTTATTCATTTTTTTCTTGGTTATTCTTCCATGAATCTCATAAATGTGGTGACCCGAATTATATGCCTATATGTGAACGTAATGCGCGACGAAACTTCTTGAATGTGATGAGACTGTCGCTCTTATGAATCATGTTCATTCATCCATACTCAGTTCATCGTTCTTTACCTTATTTAATTCTTCTCAAGACTTATCAATGCGATGCATATCAAACGAGACTCTATACACCCTTCCTTGGATACGACTGTTATGCTTACGAATCTTTCGAGTGCTGCCCGCACACTTTCTTTTATTCATTTACTTTTTGTTTATTTCTTTATTTCCTCTCCTTCAAATGCCCTTTATAAACCTTATGAAAGAGTGTATGATGGCGAAAACTTTTCGGAATATATGAATGCTGCGCTTGGATTGTTCTAACTGCTCCTATCCATTATTCACTTTCACTTTGTTCCATTCCTTTCATTTTTATTTCTTCTATTGCTTTTACTTATTCACTTGCTGACGTTGAATCTTGTGACTTTTGCAACTCCAGCCCGACATGCTGAAGGGGCATGGTAGCCTGGCTCATGGTTTTTGAGTAGTACGGGGAGCTGAACTAGGCGGTGAAGGGTTTCATTGTTACTGCTGGCTTTGGAGATTTCGTCCAACTCTTGACGAAGAGCTCGAACGATCTCCGACAGATACATGCCCTAGCTGAGCGTTGGTGGGACACCACCAACACATTCCATTTCGAGTTTGGAGAGATGACCATGACCCCGCTCGACTTCTCGATGATTACAAGGATCCCCTTCGGGGGTGAGTGCTTGCAGTACCTGGACGTGGACACAGAGTGGGATCAGGTACTACTACTGCTAGGAGTGGTCCCAGAGGAGCCCTTGGTCACAGCCAAGTGGTTCATGGACACGGTCAGGGGCCAGCAGGGCTTTATTGACCAACAAATGGCCCAGGGCTTCCTTATGTATATACTGGGGTGCTCTCTGTTGAGCACCAGGGGCGACCGAATCTCTGTCACATTGGTGGCGTCCTTGGAGCATATAGGCCGGATACTTAAGTACGACAGGGCTAGTGCAAGATTAGCCATCCTGTACAAGCATATGGGGGACATTTCCCGGGATCGGCCGGCTTCTACGGGTGGTTTCTGGAGGGCGTGGGAGGTACATCCTCTTTTATTTTTATTTAATTGTTTATCAACTTCTCAGAAAATATTTAAACTGCGAGACTCACGCCTTCTTTTTTTTTTCTCTTATTTTTATTACAGATTTGGTCCCACGAGTATCTTTACATGATGACTCCTAGGACACGTGATGTTGATGCCCTCATCATGCCCCAGGGACTGAAGTGGCAAAAGGAGCGAGTCGGGCAGAAGACCGGAGCCCATGATTTTATGGTATTCAGGAACTTCCTGATGAACTTGAGAGAGCCGCACGTCCGCTGGCAGCCATGGCTTAAGGTGCTTCCTACTGCCTCCGTGGGGATATGGGAATCGGGTGGGTATGACCCGTTGAGATTACTACTCGATGGGCCAGATGCCCGTGTGTGGTACTTGGGAGAGAGGGTGACTAGGCAGTCTTCGGCAACTCTCAGATATTTCGTGCCGCACCCTTCTCCAGATTCTATGAGAGCTACGGGCACGATTCAAGGTAGCGTGCTTATGGCTACTCTGACTGGCTTAGGCATCCATGACTTCGTGGAGCCCCCGAGGGATATGAGGTTTTCCGAGCCGCCAAGCTGATGCGGAACTTTCCCTTAATGGAAGTGACTTGGGTGAGTACATGATTTCTTCATTCTTTTCTGGGTTCTCTTTTATTCTTTATTTACATTTTATTCTTGTTGTTTGCAGCCCATTCCTGCTGCTGCTCGACCTCCTGCCTTACCCGAGTGGGATTAGACCATGTCGACTGTCTCCTTCGGCGAGCAGTTCTCGACGACGATTCCCCGGCTCTCTCAGGGCGCCCCTACCATTCCTCTTCAGTATGATGATGTCTCGCGTGCTTACGCAGAGGAGGGTTTTACGTATGCCCACAGTGTGTGGCAGTGGGTCCTCGGGCGAGAATGGATGGTAAGAACTTCTTGCCCGAAACTGCCTCTCATTTATTAATCTTTATTTTCGGCTCTTGGTTTTAGCATGAGGGTGCTCAGGCGACGGCCGCGGCCCAGCTGAGGGCCCAGGTAAAATCATCACCCTAAATTTTTTTTATTATTATTATTTTTTTTAGTTTAACATCTTCTAAGTTTTACACTCTCCTCTCTCAAGTGGAGGAGAACAGGGCACTGGCTCAGTAGGTGGGAGAGCTCCAGCAGCGGCTTCAGCAGTTTGGTATTGATTATAGCGAAGCTCCCGGAGGTAGTGGTGCCAGACGAGGTGGAGGTAGCAGTAGTGGCCGAGGTGGAGGCAGAGGTAGTAGCGGACGCGGAAGGAGCGGCACAGAGTCAGAGGAGGAGCCTCTCAGACGCTTCACGTGCCAGACTCGAGGCCGAGGCCGGGGCTGACCTTATTTATTCTCTCTTTCCTTTTTTATGTTTTGAGTGACTTTTGGGGAGGACGAACACTTTTATTCGGATGATTGTATATGCATTTATGCCTCTTTTTTGTTTTGATGACGGCTCCCAGATGGCCGAGCTAGGGTAGAAATTTTTATTATGACTGCTTTTACCTTCCCCGCCCTTTTTACTACTGCTCATCGTATGTGCGACCATGGCTTGGTCCCTTTTTATTTCATTGAACTCTTTTTTGTTTTTCTGTGATGTTGTCAGCATTTGTTATGCTTCTATCGCTTATCCATGAATAAATGAATGAATGATTGTGACCACAGCTTGGTCTTGTTGCACGTGCTGCATGATGCGCACGTTTTAATGTTTTTATTCAATTTTTTTGTTTGCAGGTGGGCTGAAAACATTACAAACACATCCTGGCCAAAATATAGCTCATCGCGACACTCGGTTAGGCCTAAACGGCACTCGGTGAGTACCGTTGCGACAGTTGGAAAATGGCGCACGGCATTTACGGACTGCTGTACGGCACATAATGGAGTGCCTTTCTGCTTTTTCGAGTGCCACGCTGTGTTTTGGACAAAGCTACTTCTATTTATACCCCTTCTCTTCAAAACTCCGCAAAACACTCTCTTCTTTCATTCATTTCCTTCCCAAATGGCCCTATTAGTTCCCAAATCCTCTTCCCATGGATGGATACTCTCTCCGACATTGACAGGCTCAACTTTGAGTGTTTCAGACTAAATGTCCTCTTCTTTTTCCGACGGATGATTCTAAACAAAGGCTTGTTTCAAGCTGCCATTCGATGTTGGGATCCCTCTCTCCATGTCTTTCGTTTTGGCTCCCAGGAGATCTGTCCCTTGTTTGAGGAGTTTAGCGCTATTCTGCACACTGATCCTTCTGTGGATCCGATAGTTCCTTTAGTGCAGGTCGGGTATGTCCGGGACCTCGCTGCTCTCCTTCACACATCTCAAAATGCAGCAGGCTGTTTCATTCAAGACCAACAAATGAACTTTGAACACCTTTCTTCTGTCTACTCTTTGATGGGGGGTCCTTACGACGATGGGTATCAAGTCATTCGGCGTAGTGTTTTATCGATTGCCATGCTTTCTTACTTCCTCTTTCAGTCATCTTTTGATGTTCTCATTCTAATTGCCTGCGGTCTGCGGGAGATGAAGAGTGCCGTTATGCTGATCCTTGGTGAAACCTTGATTGGTTTGGACTATGCCCATACTGCCAGGGCTATGTTATCTTCAGGGTCACCCTTTGTCTTACACGTTTGGCTCATGGAGTGCCTGGATCTCTTTTTACACCCCTTACACCTTTACGGGGTCACTTTCCTACAACCATATGGAGGTTCACCTCCTATTCCATTCTGCCGATGCTTAAATTGGTTGGCTCTGAGGCCTTTCTGCTGGTGATATCTGTTGGATCTGCCCGCAGTGGTCTTATCTTTCCGTCGCCGTACGGCTTCCCGGGTGATCTGGTATCTGGCTGCCTGGCTTGCATGCTACCACTTTCTATATTCCTGGCTGGGTGGCTCGTCAGTACGGGCTTCTCCAGGATATTACTGAGGATATTACTGCTGATTTCACGAGGGTTTCGATCATGCGCCCTTCTATTGTGAAGGCTTTCATTGAGGCTTGGTATGATAGAGTTTCAGCTCCTTTCCGGAGGGTCCCTACTTCGATCGTGCCTACTACTGAGTACCTTCTTCAGATTCAAACTCTGATCCAGGGACAGACTTTGTTGACATACATGGATGAAAGTAAAACAACAGGACAAAGCTTTATTTTATAAAATTTCAGACAAGTCCTGCCTATCCTTTTACGCTTTTGAATGTGATTTTTCTCATTTCTCTTCTCAAAGAGTGTTCTTGTTTTTAGGAGACGTTCTGACATGTTTAATCAAAGTGTTCACTCTTCCGATTAATATTTTAAGTTATGAAAATTTTCCATTTAATGTCTTTTCTTGGCTCATTACTTTGCTTTGAGTCTTGCTAAAGTATTATTCATTCTATACCATGAATTTTTGTTTGTTCTTTTATGGTACTTATTTTAATAGCCAGGAGATCCAGAGACGGGTTTCAAAGTAGATATCTGGGTTCTTCGGATAGAAAATGAAGTTTGCCCCTAGTTTTGGGACTTCGAAGCAGTTTCGGGCAAATGCTAGTTTGCCCTTATTTTAACACAGGTTTTTTTTTTAGGTTTTCCTGGACCGAAGGCTTTTCGAGATCCCGCCTACTTATCCCTGAATGGGTATCAGGTCCGTAGTAGTTCGATTCAAGGCTTGACAGAAAGTGCCATTTTAGGCGATTATTAGTGACCGAACTGAGCAGGTTGCCTACGTATCCCCTAGTGGGAATCAGGTCAAGCGCAGTTCATCAATGTAGGAGGCTTTGAAAGAAGTGGTTTCAAGCAAAGTACTTTTTGAGGCGATCGAGGTTAATTGGTTATTTAAATTCAACCCCGTCTAGGTCCATAAGATAGGCCGCTCCTCTAGAGATGAGGGTCTTAATGATGTATGGCCCAACCCAGTTGGGTTTGAATTTTCCTCTGGGTCTAAAACAGGCACTTTTAGTTCTTTGAGGACCAGGCCACCCTCAGCAAGCTTCCTTGGGTGGACCTTTTTGTTGAAAGCACGAGCTATCCTCTTCTGATATCCCTGAGTATGCTTTATTATAGCCAACCTCTTCTCATCAAGCAACATCAATTCTTCATACCTCCCCCGTGTCCACTCTAACTCAATTATTTCACATTCGGCCAAATCCCTTAGAGAGGGAATCTTTACCTCGATGGGAAGGACGGCTTCCATCCTATAAACCAGCGAATACGGTGTAGCTCCTGTAAAAGTTCTTACGGAAGTCCAGTATCCCCATAGCACAAATGGCAGCTTCTCATGCCAATCCTTATATGTGTCCGTCGTTTTCCCTAAGATCGCTTTGACATTCTTATTTGCTGCCTCTACCGCCCCATTCGTCTGTGGTCTATATGGAGACAACTGGTGACGGGTGATCTTATACTTTTCTAACAACGGGATGACTTCCCCTTGGAAATGACTGCCGTGATCAGAAATGAACTCATTTGGGATCCCGTATCTGCAAATTATGTTCTTTTCAATGAAATTCACCACGTCCTTAGCCTTCAAAGTCGCATATGACGCGACTTCCACCCACTTAGTGAACTAATCGATGGCTACAATTATGTATCGGTGTCCATTGGAGGCCTTTGGAACTATCTCACCAATAATATCAATACCCCAGACGAAAAACGGCCAAGGCTTAGTCATGTTATAGAGCTAAAACGGTGGGGTGTGCATCAGGTTCGCATGGATTTGGCATTTATGGCACCTCCAAACATATTCGCAGCAGTCTTTGTCTAAGGTCGTTCAATAATACCCTTGTCGGATTATCTTCTTTGTCAGCATGTGTCTGTTCATATGGGGCCCGCACACTCCTTCATGTATTTCTTCCATCATTCTTTCAGTCTATCTTCCACATAGGCACTCCAAATTATACCCGGTGTATGACTTCTTCCACAGTTTATCCGTATAGATCACGAACTGAGTGGAGAACCTTTGAATTGCTCTTCTGTCTTTTTCCGAGGCTCCTTCGGGGTATTCTCCCTCCTTAATGAAATTCCAGACATCCTTGTACCAAGGCACTTCACATTCATCTTCCAGGGCCGCGACCATCTCAAATGAAGGTTGGTTCCTTATTTCTAGGGATAGTGGGATCATGGTGACTCCCGAGGGAATTTGTACCATTGAGGCTAAGGTAGCTAAGGAGTCGGCTAGCTGATTCTCTTCACGGGGGAGGTAATAGAATGATATTTTCTTGAACTTGACCTTTAAACTTTCCAGATTGTCACGGTAGGGTCTTAATTTCTCGTGCTTCACCCTCCAATCACCTCGGACTTGAGATATGATCAAATTGGAATCTCTAAAAACATCAATTCTCTTGACTTTCAAAGCCAATGCCGCTTCCATTCCTATTATGCATGCTTCGTACTCCGCCATGTTATTGGTTGAATTATACCTAAGCTTAACAGCTAATGGCATAAGAGTTCCATCTGGTGCCACGAGGATGACTCCGACCCCATAGCCTAACTGATTAGCCGCTCTGTCAAAGCACATTTTCCACAAATTCTCCTCTATCCCCATTACTCCTTCGTCTGGAAACTGAAACTCACCCTTTTCTTATGATTCTATTACAAGGTCAGCCAAGCATTCAGCGACAACTCTCCCTTTTACGGATTTGGCAGTGACATACTTGATGTCGAACTCAGCTAGCATCATGGTCCACTGAGAAATTCTAATGGTCAACACGGGTTTTTCAAAACAGGTATTTAAGTGGGTCCATTCGGGATATCAGGGTTACAGGGAAGGCCAACATGTAGTGCCTAAGGCGACGGGTGCACCAGACCAAAGCCCAACAGGCTTTTTCTAAAGACGAATATTTAAACTCGTATCCAGACATCCTTTTGCTCAAGTAATAAATGGCTTTTTCTGCGTGCCCCTCTTCTCCTTCTTGGGCCAACTTACACCCCATTGAATCTTCGGATACAGAAAGGTACAGCAGTAAAGGTCTTTCGGGTAAGGGTGGTGATAAGACAGGCGGGTTTTGAAGGTCAGTTTTGACTTTTTTGAAGGCTTGTTGGGATAAGGTATCCCATTCAAACTTCTCTCCTTTTCTAAGCAGCTTAAACAAAGGGTCACAGGTAAGGGTAAGTTTTGAGATAAAACGGCTTATGAACTATATTCTACCTAGAAATCCCCTTAATTCCTTCTCATTCTTGGGCGACTGCATTTCGATTATGGCCTTTATTTTGGTCAGGTCCACCTCTATCCCTCTCTGAGTGATGAGAAACCCTAACAACTTTCCGGTAGTGACTCCGAAGGTGCACTTTGAGGGTTCAACCTCATTCTAAATTCTCTTAACCTTCCAAAGAACTTTCTTAATGCATCCAAGTGTCCTACCTCTCCTTAGATTTCACAATCATATCGTCCACATACACTTCTACCTCCTTATGGATCATATCGTGCAACAACATTATAGCGGCCCGCTGGTAAGTTGCCCCCACATTTTTAAGCCCAAATGGCATCACCCTATAGCAGTACGTGTCCCATGGTGTGATGAAAGTGGTTTTTTCCCTATCCTCGAGCGCCATTAGAATCTGGTTATACCCTGAGAATCCATCCATAAAAAACAGGAGCTCGTGCCCCACAGTATTGTCCACTAACACATCAATGTGAGGTAAAGGGAAATCGTCCTTAGGGCTGGCTCTGTTCAAATCCCGAAAGTTGACACAAACCCTAACACGACCGTCCTTTTTTGGGACAGGCACTATATTGGCAATCCATTCTGGATACTCGGTGACCATTAAGAATCCGGCTCTCAATTGCTTTTTAACTTCCTCTTTGACTTTGAGTGCCCATTTAGGCCTCATTCGCCTCAATTTTTGTTTTATAGGTTTTGAATTGGGGAAGAGGGGGATGTGGTGTTGGACAATTTCTGGATCGACACCTGGCATATCGCTATAAGACCATGCAAAAACATCTTTGAATTAATTTAATAGATTGATTAATTCTTTGCTTTCTTCTTTGCTAAGTGTAGAGCCAATAAAAATATTTTGAGGATTATCTTCATTTCCTAGATTTATCGTTAGAGTGTTCTCAATGATCTTACATGCAAATTCTTTTTCTTTTTTGATTAATTTTTGCAATTCATTTGGTATTTCATGATCATCACATTTATCACATTCATTAAACGCATTCGAGTAGGCAGAACTAGTCATACTTTCATTGATTTTCTTTGGAGCGATTACAACAGACATGAAATTAAAAGATGCCTCATTTGGGCCATTACAGACTCTGGGTGTGGGGGATACCTATCACTAGACTTAAAGACCCACTCTTTCTTGCTTTCTCATCCCAGATCGGTGATGAAGCATTCCTCCAGTTCCCCTGTCTTGGTAATCTCCTTCATCTCTTCTTTTTTCGGTTCTTCCTCTTGTACCCAACCCTCGGCATGCTCTTTTCTGGCCTTGTCTTCCACGACTCCTTCTTGGCCCGTTCCCTCAGTTTTTGTGCTTTCTTTTCCCAACAAGTTCTTCATGACTAAGCCATCCAGTACACCAATCCAATCTTTGGCAGTAGCTGACTTCGCGGGCGCCTGCAGATTTGAATCTTGATACCTAGAGAATTCATGGGGAAAGAAGATCTCAAACCCTGGCTTTAAACATTTGTCTTTCCGATCCACCCATGGTTCTGGGAAGCCACAAAAGGGGAAATCCTCTCCCTCTTTCACAAAGTGTCCATTGAGCGTCTTCAGGTAAGGGTCCAATGGTGCGTCAGTTGCCTTCTTCTTCTCTCTCAGCTCTTTCTTTGAGGGTTGATAACCCAGACCATGAGTGTGAGTCTGAGTGAGGATCCTTGGAAATTCTAGCAGGCCTTGATGACTCTTACCCCACCCTATACCTGGGAAGAAACCCATCTTTTTTATAATCCTGGCGACCAACGGACTTGCGTACTGATCAAAGTTTAGCGGCAGGAACTCTCTCAGCTTCTCTTCTTCCAACATGTTAATAAACTCGAACCCCCCCCCCCCCCCTCCCAGACTTGTCCCTTCTTCCTGAAATTGTACTTCCAGAACCGGCGCTCTTGATGAAGCTTTTGACTTTCTGATGAACTGTAGATTGTATGGCACCCAGACTATCCAACCATAGCCTCCCCAACAACAAATTGAAAGAAGCAGGGATGTCAATGACTTAAAATTTGGCTTCTTTTTTCATGGGCCTGACAGCGAGATGAAGGATGATTATTTCCATGACTGTCCTCTGAGTGTTGTCATACACCCTCACCTTCTGTTCAGACGGTATGAACGTTGACCCATGCACTTAGCTATTCGGAATGGACACACATTTAGAGTGGACCCATTGTTAACAAGACAGGCAGGCACAATGTTTTCCAGGCATTCAACAGTGACATATAGTGGTTTATTGTGAACAGGGCCTCCCGGAGGTAGGTCATCTGATGAGAAGGTAATAGCAAGAGTCGGAATCCTACTGATAATCCCTATGAGATCTTCTGGTGTTGTGTTAATAGAACCATCAGATTGGTTCAAGGCGTCTAGAACTGCCTGCCGGTGACGTTTGGAAGTAACTAACAATCCCCAGATGGTGATATTAGCCTGAGTTTTCTTCAGTTGCTTCAAAACCCAATCTTCTTCCTCTTCTTCATTCGTTTTCCCTTTTCCTTTATCCAATTCTCTCCCCGGGTGATCCTCCTCCAGCTCATAGGGCTTGAAATGTCTCCCTGACCGGGTTAGATGGCTGACTTCTTCTTTTGCCTATAAATTGTCGATTTCTGGAATAGCTTTTGAACCTTATTTTCCCATCTCTATCTCTTTGTCACTCCCATACCATAGATCGTCTTCTACTTGATCCACATCTTGACTATTAGCTTGTACCCACCAATCTGACTGCTCTATTATTTCTTCTTTCCATGCCTCGGACTGATTCTCAATCATATAGATCCCCAGATTTCCCAGTAATTGGTAATACTTCCTCGGTTCCCCAATCTTCGTGATCAGCTTAGATGGATCAAATGTCACTCCTTCTACCTCTAGGAAATAGAGACCCTGCGGTGGTGGTACGGCATGATGATGTGGTAACGGGTTCTTGGTAACATTGGGAGCCCTGACAGATGGTTCAAATATCACCTTGTTATCAATGAGGTCCTGGATTTTGTGCCTTAGCCTTGTGCACCAATCCGTAGAATGACCCTTCTTTTGGTGAAACTTGCGATAAATATCCTCCTGGAACATTGGCAGAAGTGGACTTGGTAGAGGTCGAGGCTCCAACATGCGAAGATGGCCCTTTGCCGTTAGCCTATCGAGGACGGTTGACAGTGATACCCCCAAATCTAAAAATTTCTTGGCTGTTTGTCCCCTCCTCTCCTTGGTGTTATGTCGAATTTCCTCTTCGGTCCATTTAGCGCGTTGACATCAGTGGGGCTAGAGTGACCCCCCGAATGTCCTCCATTTGACCCATAGCTTAGCCTTCTATACCGATTCGACTATTCTTCCTTCTTGATTACCCCTTCTTGGATCGCATCCTCTATCCTTATTCCCACGTCAAAAACCTCAGCAAAGGTGTTGATCGACTGGAATCTCATCTTCTCTTGATAGACGGGCTGAAGGTTCTTCATCAACATTCGGATCTGGTCTTTCTCGGATGGCCTCTGTACTATTTTAGCTGTTTTTCCCCTCCACCTACTCAGATACTCAGCAAATGATTCCTTATTTCCCTGCCTAGTGGTCTCCAAATCCCGGACTGTGACATCCAAGTCTTGGTTGTACTCATACTGTGCCACGAACACTTCACTTTTTCCCAAACTCGGGTTTTACTTGGTTCGAGAGTGAGGTACCAGGAAAAAGTGGCTCTCCTTAAAGTCTGCTGAAATAAGACAGCCATTATGGCAGTGCTCAGCCCACTGGGTTGGAAAGCTCCGATACACATTCTCACATGGCTGCGAGGATTCCCTGTCCTGTCAAACTTATCGAAAACTGGCATTTTAAAACCGGCAGGCAGTGTTTCACGGATTCCATCATACAGACCTTCTAGCTCCATCAGGTAAGTATCGACCCCCTAAGCCTTGCGCATTACCCTTTCCAACTTCTATATCTTTTCGGTCATTATCCTCTCCTTCTCTCTTTCCAACCTTTCCCTTTCTGCTCTGGGGGACTCGGCCCTTGGCATCTCTGGTTCATCATACCAACCTTCTTCCCTAACCGGCGGGTCATTGTTTGGTGGATTCACAATTGGTGGTAGGCGTGCTATTGCTTCTATCATGACCATCATTCGGTTCATATTCTTAGCTTGTCGCCTCATCTGTTCTGCTTGTTGTTCTACCAGTGTCCTTAACTCTGCTACCTCCCTATCGTTCTCCACCATTTAACTGTCTTCTCCTCTTCTTACTAACCTTGCAGTGAGACTTCTGAACCAAATCGTGCCCGAACTAGATGCTATTTTTACCCTACAAAAAGAAACATTTTTTCAAAAAATTTTATGTTTTCTTTATTTTTTATCAAAATCTCTTATTATATATATTTTGAAAGACTTTTGGTGAGATGAAATGGTTCATGTCACACGGATGCATTGCATGTGTGCATGTGTGCCTATTCTATATACAAAAGAAAGGAAATCTTAATCCTAACACATAAACACATAAGCACATAGAATCT
Source organism: Hydrangea macrophylla (assembly GCA_033977485.1). NCBI lineage: Eukaryota > Viridiplantae > Streptophyta > Magnoliopsida > Cornales > Hydrangeaceae > Hydrangea > Hydrangea macrophylla. Next base: position 75,946,462 of record CM066988.1, on the reverse strand, counting down.
TTACCCATGTCAAGTGCGCCATCTTCTCCTTTCATTGTGATCCTCGTTACCCTTTCAAAGTTTGGACATGCTTTTGGAAAGTATATCTTGGATGATAAAATCTTTTGAAATCAATTTTTTAGAATCCTTTTGAGAACGAGGATGTTAAACATTCCTCAACAAAGATGATTGGGTTTGAAATTTTGCTTTAAAATTCATTTGAAAGACATTTCTCCTAAGAACAATTCCCAGGATTATGTGAAAATATATTTTAACAAAGATTAGTTTGGAGTTTTAAAAAAAGAAAGTGAACTCCAAAGATTTTTTTGAAAGAGCGATTGAAAACTTTGGAAAAAAGATGGAAAAAGTCCATTTGCTTTCAAAGATGGATTTAAAATTCTTTGGGTAGGAGGGTCACATGATCGGATTATTGCCGTAGTCTTCATGAATTTGGATGCATACAAGGTCAATGATGCTTAACTAAACATGATATAAGAGGTGTAATCTTATAATCGAATTTTCGGCATGCTCTCAAATGTCATGGGATATGAAGAGGGACCAAAAAGTGATTAAGAGGTTACACATCTTTTATCAAGTAAGCATCGTCATCATCTCAAGTAATCCCTTTCGGGCATAGAAAACTCCCTAGCATATAATCCTAATCAAGAATTAATTTTCTAAGATTGGAAAGGTTCTATAGAAGCTACTATGCAAAGGCTGGGTTTTGGTCAAATAAGGGACCCTTGACACACACCCGATAGGATGCTTCATATACCAACATGGTACGAGATCAAGGGTGATAGCATAGTCCCATGATGGCTTGACCGACCGGGTTGCCCCGAGCCTCCAAGGTCATAATTCTGTGCAATTGACTCGCTAGACATGCAAGTGCAATGCAACGGGCACACAAAAATAAATTAATTCGATTAACAAGATGCTTTCAAGTCTAATCCTCGAGTGAACCCAAAATCAGGAATTCTGGTCCGCGAAACCAGAGATTCTGGGTTCGATCCCCAGTGGAGTCACCAGATTGTGGATATCGCAATTTTCTCTTACCCACAGCTTTTGTTTAAAACCTTTTCCAAGTTCAAAGAGTCGCCACTTAATTTTTTAAAGGAAAATTAAGAAACCATTTTAAAAGCAAACTGATCTTTTGCGAAACCAAAGATAAACTGGGTCCGGGGATTATGGAATGAAAGGGAAAGGAGCCCGGCGGACTAAAACACCCCCTTTCATCCTATCTCGTGATAAGCCTCTACTCAACATCATTTTTAATCAAAAAATTAATCTAAGCATTCCCTCAACTAATACATTACAAAAGCATGTCGAAAGGGTGTAAGATTGCTAATGACAAAATATCATTCATAAACCACATAATTCAAGTAGCAAGCAAGATGATATGCAAGTAGGGAACTCGAGAACTTACCTGGGATCCAGCCGCGGAATAGAAACGTGTAATGCATGCGAACAAATAAAAACCTAGAAAAGAAGTCTCTAATCGCATATAAACACATAAGGCAAGACTTAGTCTAAGGTGTCGTGCATGGAATCGAAAATCAATAAAAACAAGAAATTAAAACAAACAAGAGGAGATTTTTATAAATCGTACCTTGATAGCACTACAAAACATAGGGTTAGTTCACATACTTTAAATAAAACATATCATTAAATCCTAAGTAACAAATCCTAACACAAGGTGAATTCTATTTACAAGTATCAATCTATATGAATGCACATGGATACATGAATATGAACAATATAAAGCTATGAACTATTCATTGATTTGGATCATTTAGCCTCTGGTTTTAAGCTTAATCAATCATTGTTAAAGCATGGTATAAACCCTAGGTCATGAAAATATTATTTAAGCCATTATTTACAAGATTGATTAAAATTGTGACGGGATTCTGAAAATTGCTGAGAGCATATCAGAACTTCAAAGAAATAAAAGGCATGGTTCCCATGGTTTGATCTTGATGACTTTTAGACCCTAATTGCCTCTATGAGTCTAGTTTTTAATCCAAAAAGAAAATCACAGTTTCAACGGTTAGATCTCTGGGAATTAAACAAACACTAGACATTACTCAGAACTTCATAACTCTCTGTCCCGAGTTCTTGTACTATTTTCTCAAAATAGTAAAAAATTCTAAAAGACTCTAATCTTTTAAGGGGGGTCTTAGTAACACATTAAAGTTCACAGAAAAAATTATTTGGGGTCATTAATACTTGATTGGGGTTTTGATTTACTCATTTCAAAAGGGTGTTGCTGTTCTGAAACACTGGACAGATTGTTGTTGTTGCCAAAAACTCATGACCAAACCATTTTAACCATGGAATCTTGTTAAAACAAAAATTGCTGTGGTAGAACTATGAGTTATAGACACTTTTCCTTTGGTTTTATTCAGTTCCAACGGTTCAATGTTTAAATAAAAATCCTTGATCAAAGGTCTTCATTGAATTCACTACACCATTTGTTCAAGTTCATCTTTGTTGGTTAACCCCAACTACTAAACCATGAAGTTGGGCTTAATCCAAACCACTTCCCCTACCATTTGATGGTCGTTGGAGACTAAGGACACTTAAGCTTGTGGATTTTAATGAAGTATGAAGAGACTCCATAAAACCTCAACACAAAGAATCTAAACCATGGATATAAGTTTATACTCAAATTATTCCTCCTACCATTTAATGGTCATTGGAGGCTAAGGACACTTAAACTTGTGGATTTTAATGTAGTATGAAGAAACTTCATAAAATCCCAAAGAAATGCAATCAAACTATGGTAAAAGTTCAAACTCATTAACTCAATACATAAATATCAACCTTAATCCCCTCATAAATCATGAGTTTATAAGAGTACTAGGGTTTTTTAAAAGATTCAAGTAAGACATTGAAAGTCTTATGAATCTTAAGAAATAAACATCATCAAAAGGAAGGAGACCAAAGTTCTACTTCAAGATTTATTTAAGCTTTAAAATCTAAGCTATTTTGATCCAAACTTATGAAATGAAAATTCAATCACAATATTGGTGGTGTGTGATGAAATGAGGTGGGAAGAGAGTTTTTGAAAATGTGTAAAGAGCATAAGAGAATATAAATATTGTGATTGAACTACTAAATAATCTAATTACTCTAGAGTTTACCTCTAATTATTCTCAACTCTTTTGTTGCTTTGGGACCTTCCAAATGATGATCAAGCTCTTCTTTTAGCTCCTTCTTCTAATTTTACTTCTCTCTTAATTTAGAAAGTTTTTGAAGGAGAATCAATGTTGGGATCCTAACCTTCTCCCATTTCCAGTCCTCATTAATGGGATACACATCCTCTATATATAGGCAATCTTTAAAGGGTTATTTTGGAAAATTCGCAGCCAAAACCCTAATTTCGGCCGCCTTTTGAAGGTATAAACCGACCTACTTTAGGACAGGCTGTCATAAAAATACGACATTCGGAGAGGAAGGAGCGGCACTCCGTGAGTGCCGGAACGGCACTTGGTGAATGCCGTTACGACATTCAATAATAGCCGTACTGGCATGCAGTGAGTGCCGCGGACAACTCCAGGGACTGCCATTTTTTTCTGGGAATCCATTTTTTTGCGGCATTTAGTGAAACTTGTGACATTTATAGAATGTCGAAACGGCACTTAAGTAAGTGTCATACGGCAACCCGTGACTGCCGCATATCTTACTATGTGTCATTCTCCTCTATTTTCCCTTTTTCTTTCTTTTTTTCCTTTTTGTCTTGAATTAAAAGAGCCTTCGAAAGTGCTTGAATCACTTTTGGAAGTCCCAGATTAGTCGGACATTGTCATCATCGGATCCTAGAGGTAATACTCCCCTTAACCTGACATTTGGTCAAAATTGGGGTGTCTACAGTTACTTGTATAACTTGTGTATTCGGAGTCGAAGTAGCGTACTCTACTTGTATGAATGTTATCCTAGTTTTAGAACTCATTCAGATTGGATTTGGGCAAGCCCTTTAGAAGTTTCAAACTCCAACTTTCGTGTTAAAATTAGATTCGAGTTTTCAACTATGACTTTCGATTTCAAAACTTGTTTAAACTTGTGTATTATATCACTTGATGAAGTTTCATTGTTTGCATATGTTTATGGGAGATTAGTATGTGTTTGGGGGAGTTATGGCATTTTTCAAGTGTTTTTAAATAAGAGTTCAGGTCAAGTCCCTTTCGACCGGTCGAAAGGGGCATCTCAACCAGGCGAACTACCCTCGCTAGTGAATTGTGTTTTTTGAAAATAGTGTACAGTTACATTGCATAGTGCCTTCACTGCATGTTAATTCCATTTTTTCCTTTCATTTATTAGTTTACTTAAGTCATTAATGTAATTAACAAACACCCCCCCCCCCCCCCCCCCCCTATTTGGATCCAATAAAAATACTTTCAAAACTCAATTCCTTGTAGAAAGAAAAAAAAAGTCAACTTTTCCTTAGAAGGCAAATTACTGATTTTATGCACAGTGTATGATGTTGAAGCATCATTTTCACTAGGTTCCCTTTCTTTTAAAATTTTTAAAAAATCATATTTGATATATGGGGATCTAGATAAACTATTTCTGAATATGTTAAACTCTTGAATCGAAAATTTTGTATTTGACCATACTTAGCCATTTTGGCAATTTTGGGTCAACGTTTGACTTTTCTATACTTTTCTGGAATGCTAGTCGGATTTTTGTGTACTTCTTCCTCTATGGTTTGATCTACCTAAGTTCATCGGATTTTTAAAAGAGTTTTGAATAAATTTATAGTTTTATTTTATATATCTGCACTAATACCCATGTTTGGGATGCAGAGCGTTATAGTCTAGTTGGTTACATCGCCTTGTTCATTTGCTTGAGGTGTTCTAGCGAGGAATAGTGGTTGGAAATTCCATGGATCGAGCAAAAATTGCCAGAATGTAGTGGTGTATGAAACTGCTTCCCGTTATCACTAACTAATACCCGGGGTATGCCGAACCTACTAAGAATGTTCTTTTCCACAAAGTTTTCCATATTCGTCTCGGTTATGGTCGCCAAGGGCTCGACTTCCACCCACTTGGTAAAGTAGTCCACCATTATAACAGCAAACCTGACCTGGCCCTTTGTCGTTGGTAGGGGGCCGACTATATCAATGTCGCACTACATAAATGGCCAGGGCTGAGGATCAGAGTCTGATTTTCTATCGGGATAGAGGACATTTTAGCATACCTCTGGCATTTATCACACCTTCTGACATAGTTCTGGGAGTCTCGAACCATAGTAGGCCAGAAGTAACCTTGGAGTAGAGCTCTTCTAGACATTGAATGACCTCCTATGTGACTCCCATAGACTCTCTCGTGTATTTTCGAAAGGAAGTCATTGACTTGGGTAGGATGAACACATCGGAGATACGGGATTATGTATCCTCTTCTATATGAGATGCCATCGACGATATGATACTTTTTTTCTCGGTATCTGTTGCGCTTCACCTCGGATTTTTTGGTCGGGAGCCCTCCGGTACTTAGGAATGTGGTAATGGGGTCTATCCAGCGCGGGCCTTGATCTACTAGGTTGATGTCCATACCTTCCCGAGGTATCACGCTGGGCTCGGGAAGGTAGTCTACTTGGATCCCCTGGAGTTCTATTTCGGAGGATAAGGCCAGACATGCCAACTTATCTGCCTCAGAATTCTCTTCTTTTGGGATCTGGGTGATTGATAATTTTATGATTTTGCCAATAAACTACCTGATGAGCGCCATGTGGGCCACCATTTTTTCTTCTCTGGCCTCATACAACTGTAGGACCTGATTGACCACAAGTTGTGAGTCACTGAATACCCATACTTGCTGGGCTCCCATAGAAGTGGCCAGTTGCAGCCCGACCAGCAATGTTTTATCCTCTACTTCATTCTTAGAGGCTCAAACCTGAACCTTAAGGAACACTCGATCTGAAACCCCTTGGGGGTGGTTAGGATTAGGGGTGGGCATTCGGTCAGTTTAGTTTGGGGAACTATCAATTATTAACTAAGCAAAATGTAATTCGATTGATTCAGTTTGGTTAACCAAATTATAAGTTCGGTTCGGTTTCGAAACTCGGTTAACCAAAATAATAGTTTTAAAAAAAATTCAAGATTTTTTTAATTTTTGAATATCAAAGACTCAAAGCTTCTCAGACCTAATCTGTATTTTCATATATCCAACTTCAATCTTAGGGCTCTTCTCTCTCTCTTCCTTTCTCTTTCTAGAATGGACTCTGTTAGCAAATACTAAAAAAATTATCATTTGACTACTGAAGATCAATATCCCAACTTTATTCAAGACCCATAAAAAAAATTGTCAGATTCAAGACCCAAGTTCTAAAACAATCCTAGAGAGAGAAGATTGAAGATAGAAACAAGATCTAAAACTATAATCTAACTGCCAAATCCATAGAGAGTCCTTCCTTGCGGACCTTGCCTCTTCAAAGCATAGACCACATCCATGGTGGTCAGTGGTCACTACATCATCATTGGTACTGAGGTCATCTCTGTCGCAATGCTCGTCGTGAGGGGAGGTGAGAGCCAAGGTGAGGTTGAGGCCCTCAAGAGGAGGTGGTCGTCATGAGGGCCAATGGTCATCGGGATTAGAAGGAGACGTGAGATCGCCGAGAGGGAGAGAGGGAAAGATGAGACTGTAAGGTCGTCGTCGTTGACGTCGGGACTGAGATGAGAGGTTGCAGTCTACAGAGAGAAGAGAGAGAAGGCCCAAAAAGGGCTGGGCGACTGACTAAAGGAGTGAAAGGAAATAATCTAAGGTTTAATTTGAACTAACATATAAAGTATATATATACATATAATATAACTAATTTGGTTTTTCGGCTTGGACTAGCTGTACCAAAAACCAAACTGAATAAGAAAATGCGGTTCGGTTTGTAACCGAACTGAAATAAATATTTCGGTTTATTGAACTGCAATGAAAATTTTGATTTAATAATTTGGTTAATTCGGTTAACTAAACTGTTTGCCACCCCTAGTTAGGATGATTCCCTCTAGGCCTGTAAATGGATCAGATCTGGACCGAATCCACAAAAATCATATCCAGATCTGTTAACAATTCTACTATCCAGATCTGGTCCATTTATCCGTCAGATCTGCCTTATTTAATCCATATCCAGATTTGATCGGATCTGGATATTCGAATATGTTTGTCAGATCTAAAATGGCAACTTAGCTGCTTATATGTATTCTAGTATTACTATAGAAACTATTGTTTTTATTATTTTTCTCTACGCATACACAAAAATAATCAACGTTTAACCCATCAATACACTTGATTATGTAGAAAAATCTTATCTTGAAATCAAAATAATATACCACTGAAATGGAATATGTATAATCTAGTGTATACTATATACGTTGTTCAATTTTATATGTAACAGTAATCTGATCTAGTGTATTGTATGTATATTTTTTTTTGCATAGTTTATTGTTATTCGGATCCGGATCTTAGGCGAATCGGATACCATAAAACCAATATCCGATCTGTCAGCCTAACATTCTAAATGGATCTGGATATGGATATGGATCTGGATCTAAACAAAAGCCCAGATCCATAAAAAAATGATGGATCTGGATTGGATCCGGGCCAAGATTCGGTCCATTGACAGGCCTAATTTCTGCTCCACTCCCTGGGCCATTGGAGGACCCGTCGACGTACAGTACCCAGGTCAGAATTGATGCCCGTAACTCTAGGGGTAGGTCGGGTTGCACTGGTTCCTCGATTGAATCATCTGGACTGGAAGGAGACGTGAGATCGCCGAGAGGGAGAGAGGGAGGGATGAGATTGTATGGTCGTCGTCGTCGACGTCAGGACTGAGAGGAGAGGTTGTAGTCTACAGAGAGAAGAGAGAGAAGGCCCAAAAAGGGCTGGGCGGCTGACTAAAGGAGTGAAAGTAAATAATTTAGGGTTTTAATTTGAACTAACATATAAAGTATATATGTACATATAATATAACTAATTCGGTTTTTCTGTTTGGACTAGCTGTACCGAAAACCGAACTGAATAAGAAAATGTGGTTCGGTTTGTAACCGAACTGAAATAAATATTTCAGTTAACTGAACTGCAATGAAAATTTTGATTTGATAATTCAGTTAATTCGGTTAACTAAACTGTTTGCCACCCCTAGTTAGGATGATTCCCTTTAGCCCTGTAAATGGATCAGATCTGGATCGGATCCACAAAAATCATATCCAGATATGTTAACAATTCTACTATCCAAATCCAGTCCATTTATCCGTCAGATCTGCCTTATTTAATCATATCCAGATTTGATCGGATCTGGATATTCGAATCTGTTTGTCAAATCTAAAATGGCAACTTAGCTGCTTATATGCATTCTAGTATTACTATAGAAACTATTGTTTTTATTATTTTTCTCTATGCATTCACAAAAATAATCAACGTTTAACCCATCAATACACTTGATTATGTAAAAAAAAATCTTATCTTTAAATCAAAATAATATACCACTAAAATGAAATATGTATAATCTAGTGTATAGTATATACGTTGTTCAATTTTACATGTAACAGTAATCTGATCTAGTGTATTGTTTGTATATTTTTTTGTGCATAGTTTATTGTTATTCGGATCCGGATCTTAGGCGAATCGGATACCATAAAACCAATATCCGATCTGTCAGCCTAACATTCTAAATGGATCTGGATATGGATATGGATCTGGATCTAAACAAAAGCCCATATCCATCAAAAAATGATGGATCTGGATTGGATCTGGGCCAAGATTCGGTCCATTTACAGGCCCAATTTTCACTTCACTCCCTGGGCCATTGGAGGACCCGTCGACGTACAGTACCCAGGTCAGGATTGATGCCTGTAACTCTAGGGGTAGGTCGGGTTGCACTGGTTCCTCGATCGAATCATCTGGATAGGTAAAATCTACAAGAAAGTCCGCCACAGCCTGACCTTTGATAGGTATTCTGGGTTTGTACACCACATCAAATTCTTTAAATTTAAAGGACCACTTCATAAGCCGACCGAAAGTTTCAGGTCGGGATAAGATCCTTTGAAGAGGTTGGTCAGTGAGAACAACTATAGTATTGGCCTAGAAATAGGGCCGAAGACGTCTGGTCGAGGTAATCAGTGCAAAGGCCAATTTTTCCATGCACGATTTTATGCTCTCTGCACCTTGAAGAGCTCGACTAGTGTAGTATACCGGGTACTGGATCCCGTGCTCTTACTGGATCTCGTGCTCTTCCTTGACCAATGTTGAGCTGACGGTTGATGGAGATATGGCCAGATATAGGAACAACTCCTCTCCCTGAGCTGGTGTTGAGAGTAGAGGGGATGAGGCCAGGTACTTTTTCAGTTCCTGGAATGCTCTCTCAGACTCTTTCAACCACTCGAAGGCTTTATAGAGGATTTTGAAGAATGGCAGGCACCCGTCGGTAGCTCGGGAAATAAACATGTTCAATGTTGCTACTCGCCCTGTCAAACTCTGAACCTCTTTCATTGATCTGGGCGATCGTATGTTGATGATTGCCTTTATCTTCTCTAGATTGGTTTCGATTCCCCGTATGGTTACCTTGTGTCCCAAGAACTTGCCAGAGGAGACAACGAAGGCACACTTGGCGGGATTCAGCTTCATCTGGTATTTCTTCAAGACGTCAAAACTCTCAGGAAAATATTCAAGATGACCTGACTCCTGCATGCTTTTGACCAAGAGGTCATCAACATATACCTCCATGCTTCTCCCGATGAATGTTTTGAACATGAGATTAACCAGTCGTTGATAGGTTATCCCTGCATTCTTTAGTCCAAAGGGCATCACTTTGTAGCAATAAGTACCTTGATTGGTGATGAATGACATCTTTTCTTCATCTCTGGAGAACACCTGAATCTAGTTATACCCAGACTAAGCATCCATAGAAGAGAGCAGGGCGTGGCCTGTTGTTGAATCCACCAAGAGGTCTATCATTTGGCAGAGGATAGCTGTAATATCCTATATTTCTATAATGTATTATATGAATAAGACCTTGTATTCCTCTTTGAGATACTTAAATGAGTTTAGCTTTACCTTTGGTGTAATCTGTATCCCAATCAATTGGGTCCAATCGATTGCCTTTTCTTGGATACCAATCGATTGGCATCCTATACCAATTGATCAGAGCATTTAATACCTAACCCCAATCGATTGCCACCCTTGCCAATCGATTGGCAATAGATATTTTGATTCCTTTGCTTTGGCTGGGGTTTGGCCACCTGAACACTTCTCCCCTATATAATGTGATCATTTTCTGCATATTTGGAGTTCCAGAAACTGGTTTTATAGAGAGTGTGTGTCTTGTATATGTTTATATATATATATATACACTTATATATATACACATATATACATCCATACACATACCCCCCCTCCATGGACTGAAGAAGAGGAGAAGAAGAAGACAAAAAGAAGAAGAAGAAAAGAGAAATAGAAAGAAAAAAGAGATAGACAGAGAAGAAGAGAGAGAGAGAGAGGAAGAGATGACCATTGAAGCTTCCAAGCTTCAATCTCACACTTAAACATACCCTCTAATCCTAAGGTGAGTTTTAAACTCACTAAGTATCAATGTATTGATGTTAGTGCTTGTTTAGATAAAGATAAGAGGCTGGAATCATGTTTTCCTGTTTTATATATGTTGGACTGTCTTCACTATGAAGAAGACGAAGTCCCAATCGATTGGGACTTTTCCCAATCGATTTCCATTTTATACAATCGATTGCCATTTGAGATACCCCTATCGATTGCCAAAGTTAGTAATCGATTGGCATGGATTGTGATTCAATCGATTAGATTTTTTCCCAATCGATTAGATTTTTTCCCAATCGATTGTTACTACTTTATATCAATCGCTTGGACCTCTATCCCAATCGATTAGCAGTTACGAATTGCTGATATTTTGTTTAGTTTATATTATAACTGTTTAGTAGTTTATTTAACTGTTCAATAATCACTACATGTTATACTATTGTAATAGGGATGTGATAATGAGACATTGCAACGCCAGATCGTAGTGACAATAAGAATAACATATAATGGTTGTGACGTTAGATAATATATCGTTATGAATCATTTGAAGTTATCGTTCATTTCATTCAATGTAGTCAGGCCACATGGGATTGTTATGGATCGATGTTAGAGTGAATTTAAGTAGGGTTGTTAAGATTCGAGAATCTTGCATAGGTGGGACTTGGTCGATCATATGTTCTTAAAAACAGTAGACAGACAAAGGTGTCTATGACTTGCGGTGAACCGGACTAGTAGCCCTATGATAGCTAGATTATCTAATCATATATTCTTAAAACCGGTAGATAGACGAAGGTTTCTATGACTGTACACACACATATATATATATATATTTATATATTTATTCAAGCTTCCATGACATCGGCAAAGATAAAATCTCAAACCAATATAGGGCTTTTGTCACAAATGTGGTCTCTTACACTCCTCCAAATTATCTTACCAACATGGAGCTTTCCGGGCGCAAGATGTTTTTCATTGAAAGGGTGTAAAAAAAAATTTGGGTATAATATTTTACTTTATTATTAGTACAACCAAACACCAGAAAATACAAAAATATTTTCCAAAAAATATTTTATGTCGAAACCTACAGACCATCAAAGTAAACTATATGTATTTGTCAATTTTATATGAAAATTGAATTTGGATTTCAAGTTTAAAATATATATATATATATTTCTTTGTAAAATCGAAAAATTCATGTAATTTACTTTGAGTTGAAACCTAAACTAGTAAAAAAAAATTAAAATTAATTTATGTTATCAACAAAATTTTATTTTTTTATAACCTAATATCTTATCCATATGTTAGTTTTTTTGTTAACTTTGTTTAAGAAATGGGGCTGGTTGTTATTACACCAAACTTCAAAAATGGTCAGTATAATAAAGGGTGGTATGATTAGAAAAAAATGTGGTACATTAACCCCACCCTAATATAATATATGAAGAATTTTTTACCAAATTTATATATTATGTTCCTGCTGTCTAAAAATTGATTGGGATAATTACATTCAGTCAATTTTTTGTATACAATTTAAAAGTCAGCCTATTACTTTTTAAAATTAAAAAAATATCTACAATCATTAAAAAATATATATTAAATAGTCATCAACAAAATTTTAAAAATTCAACTTTTGAATTACTATTTTCTGTTTGAGTAATACTTGGAACACAATCTTCACATAACTTTTTTTACACAACCTAAAAATATGTGTTTATCTCTCTCTTGTGATGTCACTTGTCTCTCTTGTGATGTCACTGACAAGTGACATCACAATAGAGAGATAGACACATCTTTTAAGAAGGTTGTGTGAAAGTTGTACCCCAAGTATTACTCTTTGTGTTTTAGTCTATTTATATTTTCAACGTTGTAAACTTGAACCAAAATGATGTGATAATTGCTCTCCAAACGTTTAGAAGACTTGCTCCCGATGTTGTGAAGAGTTGTACCCAATTTTGAAACGAGTTGCTTCATACGTTTTGAAGAATTGCTCCCAAATATTTCGCGAGTTGCTCCTAACGTTTGAAAGAGTTGCTCCACAATGTCATATAAAATTTGATAACTTTTTAATTTTATAAAACAAAAAATTTTGATATCTTTTTAATTTAAAAAAAATGCTCCGTAACAAATTGACTTTTAAATTCTGTACAAAAAAAATGTACTGAAATTTCATTATCCCAAATTAATATTCCCTCCGTCCCATAATAAGTGTCCACATTTCATTTTTTGGATGTCCCACAATAAGTGTCTACTTTCTTAAATTGGAATATAGCTTTTACTTACTTTCCAAAACTACCCTTATAATAAAGACAAAATAACATTTATTTGTGGTCTCAAAATAAGCAAAAAGTCAAATACCCAGCACATCTAAGGGTAAATTGGAAAGTGACCCTTCAATGAACCAAAAAAACTAATATAATACAACTTTCTTAAACAATAGAAAATTGTTGGAAAATCCCTACAAGTAACTCTCATAAGTTTAAAACTCCAATTGGTTTAACCATTTTCTAAAAAAGACAAAAGGAATCTAACCGGTGCTCACACTGTATAAGTGCATGCACCATAAGAAATCCCATGTGACTCCCAATGCCTCACGCTCGTGACTCCTTCATTCAGCCACTCACACCGTGTGAGTGGTTGTACCATATGATATCCATTTCGAAAATATTTTTTTAAATTTTAAACCTCCATAACTTTTGATCTACAACTCTGTTTCTTACAAATTTTATACCGTTGGAACCGTGTCGACGAGAGCTACAAAACTAGTACCATTGTTGATACCTTTTGAGCAAAAGAAAAAAAACTCTTATTTTTACATAACATGTTCTAGACGAACTTAATAGAATTTTCACATAATATTCGTGTATGGGTTATTGATTTTTCACGTAATATTCAGATATGCCAAGTTGATATGTTGTGAGGAAAAAAAAACGAATGTTCACTTTGTTCTTAAGGAGAGTTTTAGTGAAATTTCACAAGAATTTTGCATTTGTTTGGGTTGAAAAACTATGTAATTGATTTATGAAATTTGATTTTTTTTTTAAACGAAATATGCATTATTTAATATGAAAGAGAGAAAAAAAAAGTGAAATTTCACTTGGTATATATGAATATTAAGTGAAATTTCACTGAACTTGTACATGAATATTAAGTGAAATTTTACTTAAATTGACACTTGAGTGACTTTTTAACAAAGTAAGTATCAAATTAGATCTTAAACTCTAGAGAGTTACTTCTAGCGACTTTCGGGATAGTTAGTGAATTTTCACTTGACCTACTAAGTGAAATCTCACTGAACGAGTACACGAATGTTAAGTTATGGGTTCAGTGAATTTTCACTTAATATTTATGTATGCCAAATTTATATGTTTTGAGAAAAATTTTTTTTTAAAAAAGACGAATAGTAGTAAAGCCATTGCTACCTCATTAAGGCTTAATTTGGCCCCCATTTTGGTGCTTCTCCATTTTTAAAGCACAATTTCATGTTAATTCATTTGGTAACTAGTTTATGAGTTTTGCAAAAATCAAACTTATGATTTTTTGGGGAGAGCTTTTAATATTTTTCATGTATTCAGTGAAATTTCACTTAACATTTTATGTATATCAAGTGAAATTTCACTTATTATTCATGTATGTAAAAACATGAAATTTCATTTAATATTTTTCATGTATTCAGTGAAATTTCACTTAATATTTTATGTATATCAAGTGAAATTTCACTTATTATTCATGTATATAAAAATATGAAATTTTTTTTTTCTCAAAATATATCAACAATGGTACTAGTTTTGTAGCTCTCATCGACACGATTCCAACGGTATAAAATTTGCGAAAAATGGAGTTGTAGGTCAAAAGTTATGGATGTTTAAAGTTTAAAAACATTTTTGAAATTGAAAATAATACGGTACAATGCTCGCACGATGCGAGCAGCCTACAAAGGAAGACGCGCTCGTGGCGCACGTGATTTGCGCGTGGTCGCGCGCGTGTGATACGTGGAAGTGAAGGCGGTTGAGAGAATTGTGCATGAAAGATTCTATGGTGCGCGCACTTATACCGTGCGAGCACCAGCTGTCAACTTTTTGTCCTTTTTGTTAAGTCACTCTCTAATTTGTACTTTAGCTTAATAAATAGTGTACTGAGATCCTTTTTAGTAAATGCCCCCTTAAACAATGTGCAAAATGGAAGTGAACACTTATTATGGAACGGAGGGAGTAATACCTAGTTTCAATCAAATCTTTAAATTCATTAATTGAGCTCTCTCTGCATCAATTAGTACATCTGTACAATTTCACAATCAATATCTATTTTCAAATAGAACAACCATACTGAATTATTTTAATGTTACTTTATAGTATGGATATTTAGAAAAGTTAATGCAAGTATAAGAAACATTATCTTTTCAACCCACCATGAATCATTCTGAATAAAAAATGTGTGTGGAAATATACATATATAGATATATTTGTGTGGATTGATTGGTGAGTTCGGATCTCAGCACCCACTCACGTAGAAATTTGTAGGATAAAAAAAAATAATAATAATAATAAATTATGATCCTGAAAATACTATTCACAATAGCTGCCGAGGATCTAAATCATGATTGCTTTATAAACCTTAAGTATGTGCTTTCCTTGTGAACCAAAAAAAAGCCTTAAAAATCAGTTAACAGACAAAATGGAGAGAGAACTGTGTATTAAATTATTAATTAGCATACAAACAGTTTGAGTACTGAGCTTTAGTAATCTTTACATTGCACTTGACGGTGACGTGACGGCTCAACTGGAACATTATATATATACATATATTTTGGTCAATAATATGACATTATATAACGTGACTCTGAAAGACAGCGGATTGGAAGAAGAAGGCTGGTTGGAATTTGTTTAGTGATTTTGGTCTTTAATTTTGAGTCGTTCATATATGTCATGTGTCCTATGTAAGATTTTAAAATATCTCATGTAAGTTTGAATTTTCAAAAGGACTTATCCTCATTTTTATTTTTTATTTTATCCCCCATCAAACATTTTTTTTTTTTTTTGCTGAAGTATCTCCCCCCCCCCAATCAAACAGTTTGCTTTTCATTGCAACAGGCAAATAGATTTCAAGTGGAACAAATACAGCATCAGAAGAAAATAAAAAAAAAAACACCAAAGGAACAACAACAAATTAAGGGCAATAAAGATCATAAAAAAAAACTCTAAAGCCACACTGTAGTCTCCCATCCAAAGATATCTCGAACTATGGCACTGCTAACAAGCTGGGGCTGAGAGGAAACTACCAAACAAACACCCACCAACGCGGATCTCCCCCAAAAGCATCGAGTCTGCAACAAGAACCCCCGCAAGCTCCAGATCTAACAAAATGACAGTAGATCTGGAAGAAAGAAAGCTGGTCTAGGCACAAAAACCATGAAATCGAAGGATCTCGCCAAGTAACACAAGAAAAAAACACACTAAACAAACCATCACAAAGAGGGGACAAACTCTTAAGGAGGGACAAAACCCCTAAAAAGGGGACAAACTCTCCTAAGGAGAGACAAAAAAAGCACAAAAAGGGAAAGACCAGGCTCTCCCATGGAGAAAACCCATGAGAGAGCCCGAAGGGGTTGCGGTGAAAAGCGGGCAGAGCACTTGAAGCTTTTTAGAGAGGGAGAGAAAAGTTTTAGAGAGAGAGTGAGTCAGGAACTACTTAAGGACTTATCCTCATTGAGCAGATAAGTTATTTAATATTTAGCGAGCTCGTGGAACTAACATGCTGTGACACTCTAATTATATCAGGCAAAAATGCTAGGCACATAGCACATTCTATAACATATTTCACAATTGGGCTTTAAATGTATTATACCCTGTGCTGTTTGAATTCAAACTGTTTTATACACCATTTATACACTACAGGGTACATGCATTTAAAGCCCTATTGTGGAATGTGTTGTATGCCTAGCATTTTTGCATATTAGGTCATGTACTACGTGATAGGCCTATCCAGATTTGGATATGCCAAACTATACAGAGTCCAAATCCGGTCCACATATCCGATGGATCTACTATAGACCAGTCCATATTTGAATTTGGTAGGATCTGATAATCCATATATCTTATCCGGTCTGATATATTGGATAGTGTATATACATACTATTTTGTTTATATGTAAAATGGTTGTGTAAGAAAAAATATGACAAAATTAATAGCCGAACCTTTAATAATATTTTTTTAGGGGATGATCCTCTAATAATTAATAACCTTGGATACACACAAAAATTATTAGATAGCAAGTTATTTTACTTCTATTGCTCACCACAAAAATTATTAGATAGTAAATTATTTTAGTTTTATTGCTCACGGTCTATATGATTTTCTTTGTAGGATAAAATACAATCACATATTTTTAGTATTTCAGAATACCATGTGATACATCCAAAATGGTCCAGGGGTTCATGACCCGACCCGGCAGACCTCCAATATCCAAGATTCTGATATTTCCGAACTATTCTGGACGTACCAAGGAGCCAATTGGCCCAAATAGGGTCTCGCTGAGCCATGACACGAAGTGGAGACCCCAACCCATAAGTCAAGATAAACTCGAGCTCTCATTTCTCCAACAGGACAGTCCTAGTCATACTCAACTGACTCAAGACCAAGCCCTACACAGCTCTGGTTTAAGAAGACTCCTTGCAAGCCCGCCGATCAAAGACAGTTTGACCTCAGACTGCGTAGATAAACACAGGTTGCTAATAAGTTTCCTAAATCACTTAGCCACTTAGGAAAGTAAATATTCTTGTTCGTGCTATAAAAGAGTACCCAGACCCCCAAATAGGGGATCTGATCTCAATATCTCAATCTTTACGTAAGTTGTCTAGCCTCTCCTAAGAAATCGTAGTTCCTACACTGCACGACCGATCTTCAGTAGTTTTAGTTTCCATTGACGGATCACCAAGGTCCCTGCAATAATTTCTTATACTTAGGCAACTTCGTTAACAGTGTCGAATCACATACAAACATGTTATCTCCCTTTTTCTCTCTCTCTTTTATTTATTGCATACACACTGTGATCTATCCATTATCTGATCCAACCCAAATCCAGCAACATCATGAATCTTATTATTCAATTTAATAAGAAATAGATGCCCTGGCCAGATTGGGATTTAACGAACAGGTCATGCTAAACATATAATGGTGCACATAAATTTTCATATTAAAAAAAGGGGCAATTGGTGATTAATCTACTTTAGGGTAATGTTTTAGTATTAGGTCCATCAAGCAAAAAGTTTAGTTACAAGTCCTCTCTCCCTTCAATTGACTAAACTACCCTCACCATTTGCTAAATTGCTAAACAATAGGCGCGACACTACCAGAACTCCGACGACCTCGCCAGACCTCTGGCGACCACCACCAAGACCTCGCCTGACCTCTGACGACTACCACCAAGACCTCGCCTGACCTCCTGTGACCTTGTCGGAGCACAAGCGACCACAAACACTACTTTGTTTGATCACTCCAATGACCACAACCACAACCACAACCTCTCCTGACCTCCTGCAATTACCACCACAAATGCATCTGGCCTCCGACGACCTCCACCATGACCTCACTTGATTAATTTCTTCACAACTAAGCTATAAACATCCAGATTGGGGGCAACACCACTACATCTCCATCACCTCTATCACAAAAGTTTGATAAATTTCTCAAAAAAAATTTGAGACATTTCTCGAACTTTTTGTTAGAAATTTATCAAACTTTTTTGTACGAAATTTCTCAAGTATGGTCTTGAAAAAAAAAAACTAAAAGACTAGGAGAGAGAGAGAGAGAGAGAGAGAGAGAGAGAGAGAGAGAGAGAGAGAGGAGTACAAAAGAAGACGAACCACAACCTCACCTGATTAATCTCTTCACAACCAAGCAACAAGCATCCAGATTGGGGGCAACACCACAGCATCTCCGTTACCTCTGTCAAAAAAAGTTGATAAATTTCTCAAACTATTTTAGAGAAATTTATCATACTTTTTGTGTTAAAATTTCTCAATGCTGGTCTTGAAAAAAAACTAAGAGAGAGAGAGAAGTGCAGAAGAAGAAGAAGAAGAAGAAGAAGAATGAGGAGGCATCGCGGAGGTTGAACCTAGATTTAGATCTCAGCTCTCGCGGTGGAGGTCATGATGGTGACCACGATGACGATCATCGACAATGGTGGTGGTGGAGACGTCAATGGCGATGGTAGTGGTGGTGATCCACGATGATGGTTGTGGTGGAAACGTGAATGGTGATGGTAGTTGTGGCAATCCACGACGATGGTTGTGGTGGAGACGAGATGGTAATAGTGGTGGTGGTGGTGGTGGCGACGACAGGGTAACAGAAGAATAGAGAAATACCTGAGTAGAGGGGGCCATTGCTTGTTTTTTCTTCTTGAATGGCCCTTGTCCTGGTGCTTTCTTAAGAATAGCCCATTTAGCCACCTATTATTTACGGGCTACTACTGGTGAAGGATCGGGTGCATCGGTCTCGGTGGCTAATGACATGGTAAATTGCTGTAGCACCGTCGCAGTGTTACCACAAAATATTTTGGATGCCCGATCAGACCACCATGCCGTGAACTCTTCAGACACTACTAGTCGGGCAGAGAATGGAGTAAACTTGAACGCTGCTTTCAACTTGGCCAATTGTTCCTTGATTTTTCTTACTTACTTGTCGTTTACGATCAGGCCACGTTCAACCCAGTCTACATTGATGGTTATGGCTGGTGGGACGGGCACCAGTTGTGAAAGCCCGAACTGACGGGCGTAGAGTGGAGCGAAGTAGTACTCTGCCCACATTTATTGTTAGTAGAAGGGATGCTCGGGCTAAAAATAATGTCTCTAGCAACCAGGTAGCTAGATAAGATTTTGTTGTAGGTGGATTGAGTGCCAGGGCTCCAGTTGATCGGGTTGTTGGAGAGTTGTAGGAAAGAGCGAAATTGAAGAAAAAAGAATGGTGTGAAGAGGTGAGCAGCCCGAGGGAAGCACCCTTGGTAGAAGAAAGTGAAGCACTCCTCGAAGGAGTGAGAAGTAGGAATAACGTCCATATACTGGACAGCAGAAATAGGAATATCGGCCGATTGTCAGAGGGTTGGCTAGAATTCTGGGAAATATGAGTACAACCAAAGCTGCAGTATCCATATTGGGCTTCCCCCAGCACCAAAGCACGAGTACACAAAGTCCGCTATGCCTCATACAAGATAAGCCCAGTGGCCAACGCCAGGGGTTTCCCAAAGGCAAGTGCTAAGGCCAGGGTTGTGTATTCCTTTGTGATGGCCTGACTAGTGGAACAGAAGAGGTACCTATTCAACCAATAGATGAGGAAGGTGGTATGCTCTGCATCGGTCACTTCAGCTCCTTCCTTGCCCATGCAAGAGGTCAAAAACCCACCGAAAGCTGTAATCGGTCGGTAAGACACGGCCCCATCTCTAATTGACTCTTGTTGGGGGTAGGAGAAGCTGGCCGTTGTCCAAGCCGGGAATCACCTCTTGTCCGTGAGGATGGAGCCCGAGCAAGTAACTCATGTCTTTTACAGTTGGTGCCATCAGGCCACAGTGGAAAAGGAATTCGTTGCATGAAGAAGACCAGAACAGAAGGGCTGAGAAGAAGAGAGGTTGGTCTATCTCCAGCCTAGACCGACTGAACATTATAGCATCAAATATGCCCGTTCGTTTCCAGATATCGGCCTTTGAGGCCGATACTCTTGTCACCCATTTGTCCCAGTCAGCAGCAGGGGTGGGCCAACCTCTAATGGGATGAGCAGCAGCCTAGACTTTGCCCCAGTGGGCGGGTACTTGGAGGAAGGATTCGTTTTCCACCGGTGAAAAATATGGGTAAAAAGCTGCCAGATGATTACGGCGAAACGCTGTGCCTAGGGTGGTGGAGGGGCATCCACAAACGTCTTTTTGCCTTTAGATGCCGCCAACGGGGCTGTTTTAGGGGCCATTACAGTGGGTGGTAATGGGGTTTGGTCGCCGGAAAAGTTGGGAGTTTTAGAGAGAGAAGCTCTAGGTTGCTGGAGAAGAAGGAAAAGAAGCAGATGGAAAGTGAAGGTATTTTGAAACCCTGTCGCTTTATACGCATCACATTTAATGCGGAGTGACTGGTGGGATTCCCTATGATCTGACAGTCTCTGAATGGTGGACACATAGCGTATTTAAAATTCAAAATGTCACGTCAATCAAGGCGGGACGATTGACATGACCTTTTGGGGGGGCAATTGTTTGCACCTAAAAACCGCCAAAGGTTTTTAAGCCCAAGTGGTGTGGTGAAATGTGCCTGGGGATGATCGACCAGGGGCATGACTAGGACTGGCTGGCCCAAAGTTGTAAAGGCCCATCCGGCTTAGGGAGGCATCACCATGTGGTTTAAGAAGGCAACCCAGTTATTCCAGTATAATGGAACCCGATAGGCAGTATAGATCATGTACTTACCAATCAGGCACCATTTGCAAGATATGCAAGCAATGGCAAACATGGGAGTCCGATTGGGAGGCCAGACATGGATGACAGCAATCGAGCATCCGAGAAGACAGTCAGCATTGGAATGGAGGCCCGGTGCATGAAGATGGGGATACCCTTACCGACCGGACACCATACTTGAGATAAGCAGTAAAGGCCGGCTGCATGAGCCCGATTGATCGAAAGCATTCATGGAATCATCATCGGGCATGTAAATCAGAGAACATGGCGAATGGCGGTTGCACGTGACCAATAGAGATAGGGGCAGCATCATGGGAGCCCGATGAAAAAATGGGGAAGGCAGTAGGAGTTAGAGTCCATCTAGGAATGAAATCTGATCACATCCAACTGGATTTGGAAGGATAATCCCTAAAATAGTGGGATTGGGTCAATCAAAATTCGGATAAGGCAAGAATTTGATAATAGGAAGGATTCTACAATCAACCAACTACTTGGAATGCATCTTAAGGAATCCTTGCCTTATCGGAACCATCAGAGGCCGCTATAAATACAGAAACAGACCAACTGTGCAAGGGACTTCGCGTCATCTCGACAAAAGCACTCAATAGTATTCTTTCACAACACTCATAGCATTCAGTATCCAAAGCATTCAAATTTGTCGTGGTTCTTCTGCATCCGTTGCATCTATAGCAAATAGGTCTGCCCTTTTTATTATTTTCTTGATGTTTCTCTTTCTTTGAACAATCAGAGCTTGTTCCTGATCTTGTTCATTTTCGGTTGTATGTTTTATGCTCAAAACATTTAATAAAACCCGTTTTATTAATCGTTTGTGATTTATTTACATGGTAAACTCTTGCGCGTATTAGCTTGTGCGCTTCAGCACTGTCATAGGATTTTTGGTGAGGGTACTTTCCTACTCACCACATACAATCACCCTTGTTAAAAGTCAGATTCATTAAGCCTTGTGTATCACTCACACAAGCGGTGTAGGAAATTAGTTTGCACTTTGCACGATTCGAACCACGTTAGGTTCTGGCACGCCCGCGCAAAACTACAGGCAAACACTAATGATCCATTCCGCTAGGTATTTACGAATTTTTTGATTTCACGATTCTTCAAAAGTTAATTTTCTAAAAACTGTTTGAACAATTTTCATAGTTTTTCAAAATTTTCTAAAATTTTCATGGTTTTCACGAATTTGAAATCTGTTTCAACATTATGATGCTTGAAACATATCCATGTTTTTTTGAAAATTGTGATTTTTTTCCATGTCTTATGGTATAAATAGTTTTCAAATATATGTAGTTTTCAATTGGAAAAGCAGAATGGTGTGTTTGATAACCCAATTAAGGGTTAAATTTTCTACACTCATTTTTTTAGTATGTTTGATAACGTACCATTTAATTAAAATAGCAGTCAAAAAACCACGACAAACATTAAGTGAAAAAATTCTACGAGAAATAATCACTGAATGTAGTCTATTTCAGTACTTGAAATAATGTTTTTGTTATTGCAAATTCATTGGCTTAAAATTTTCAGTACTTAGAATTTTGCACTTAATTTTCAGTTTTTTAACAAACAGGCCGGAAAAGATGGGTCTTTATGGCAGCCCCAATGTCATTTCAATTTTCTAAAAAGTGGTTAAGGGTAATTGATGTATGTTTTAATAAATTCAACAGTATTCAATAAATAAAGGGGGATTCGTTATGACTAATAAAAGTTCAGGGACAGTGTTGTTCTTCAAAGTGTACTTGGTTCAAACTAGAAGTGTGGTAGGTGAGATTAGCCCAAAATCCAATTTACTTAATTACACACTTTGTAGACTCAAAAAAATAAAAAATAAAAAATAAAAAATTACACACTTTCTAAATTAAGGGTGTGTTTGATAAAACTGAAAATTAAGTATTGAAAATTAAGTTATGAATTTATGTACTGAAAATTTTAAGTGATGTGTATTTGCAATACGGAAAACAGTGTTTTAAGAGCTAAAATAGATTGCATTCAGTGATTATTTTCAATAGAAAATTTTCACTTAACGTTTTCAGTAGATTTTTTTACTGCTTTTTTAATTAAGTGGTACATTATCAAACGCACTGAAAAAATTTAAGTGCTAAAAATTTTCATTTTCACCACTTACTTGGGTTATCAAACACGACTTTATTGTCAATAATCACGCATTCTACGTTCTTTAATTTGAGTAATTATTTATCTCTCTGTACTTATTTTCTTGTTACACTGTATTCTCTATAAACTTCAAACACCTCTCTCTCTCTCTCTCTCTCCAGCATTATTGCAACACTTGTTTTCATTCAATCCTTTCCTTTGTTTGGTAGTGAAAGGTCTGTTCTTCTACACTCTTTTCTTCTTCATCAATCTTAGTACTTAATGCAATCCATTTTATTTTTTTTTGGAGCGTTAGTAGTGTCCATTACTTAGTATTTGGGTTCCAATTGATTAGTTGTCCTTGTTTTGCATTTACTTTTCTCAGATTTCAATGAGATGTCATTGAACACTACTTGTTTGTGTTTTGTTCTGAGTGGGATTGGATTGAAATTCCATAAGTTCATGAGAATTTAAGGTTCTACAAAATCTATGATTTGTTTTTCTTTGGTGGGTTTTATTGATATTTGTTTGTTTGGCTTAATTTCTTTTAAGGGAAGAGGTCTCAACTATTAAGTTCTTTGATTTTAGCAGATTTTGAGTCTTAGGATGTGTGTTCGTTCTAATGTGATTAACATTAGCTAATCAGTTTTTATTTTCAAAAAAGAAGTTTATGATCAAATCACACAGTCTTCCAAATTTTGCAATCATATCTTTGATGTTAGACTGAGAATTAGTAAGTTTCAATATGCAAAAAGAGGGCATGCTTTTCATGGTTGAAGTAATGCTGATCTTGCACATGAATAAAACTCGAAAATTTGTACCCAGTGATACATTTACTAAGAACTTGATCTTGTTTAGTAAAAGAAAATGCAAAGGAAAACACTTTTATTTATTTATTTATTTATTTATTTATTTTAGGTTAACAAAAGAAACACTGAGGAAACTAGAAAGGAAAAGAAATTAGAGTAAAAGAAATTAAAATTTTATAATTTTGTGAGTCACTTCTCTTTATCTTTTCAAAAGTACTAATATGTTTTGAAATTTTTAATTTTTAATTTTATTCAAGCGGGGAGTATAGCGCTAGGAAAAACGCTTGACAAATTGTTTTAGTTCTTGTTTTCCTTTTATTTTCCACCTCCAAATCCGCAAACGAAACGGAACCTTGGAGGCTCAATACCAAGCGTGTGTTATAGTAGCAACATTACTTATTAGGCTATTAACTGAATTAGCCGGCAACTTCAGAATATTTTGACATGAGCTCAGGGCGATCTTAATTCGTCATTTCTGACGTTAATTTCAGGCATTTCTAGGTATATCATAAAGTCAATTATAAAGATGGAGATAACCAATGTAATGGAGTATGAGGCCATTGCAAAGGAAAAATTGCCAAAGATGGTTTATGACTACTATGCATCTGGCGCAGAGGACCAGTGGACTCTCCAAGAGAACAGAAACGCATTCTCGAGGATTCTGTAAGCTCATCTGTAGAGAATGAAAATCCCAAAAAGAGTTTTCAATATTTTTTTTTTCTCTTTGATAATGTGGTTGGCTCATCTTTTTGATAAAAATGGGGAAATTTGAAATTTTGTAAGCTGTTTTCTTGAAAATGACAATGCCATTGTTACAACCCAACCCCCTCACCCAGTTGATTCATTTGATTAAGAGTTTGGCATAGCTTTTCCGGCGCCAACAATCACTTATGAGTGATTGTCTACAAAGTTGTGACCTCTTGGATTAGATTTTTCACAGCTGTTAAAAAAAAATAGATTTCTTGTTAAAGCTAAAAAAAAAATAAAAAGCTTTTCTAAAGCACTCCAATTTGTAGATTTTGAAAAATTTCATATTCCAAAAAATCAAAAAGCTAACCCAAACGGGCTCTAAGTCGAATTCTTGTAGAAAATAGGCATATTAGGTACAAAAAGAGAAATTTTGCATAGCTTTTTATTATTGAAGACCATGTTCAATATTTTTTGTATGTCAGGTTTGCGGATGTGTTTCTCACCGACAATGTATCTTTTGATTTGAAAATAGGTTTCGGCCTCGTATTCTGATTGATGTAAGCAAGATAGACATGACCACAACTGTCTTGGGCTTCAAAATTTCAATGCCTATCATGATTGCTCCTACAGCTATGCAAAAAATGGCTCACCCTGAAGGTATGCCCCTGCTTAAGTGAGATTGTTCTCTTTCGAGAGGTTGATAGATTTAGTAATATAAAGTGATACATACATACATAGTATGTATGTAGTATATGTATGTTGGAGTGTAAAAAATGTTCGACTTTTCCAATTTCTATGCAGGAGAGTACGCAACTGCACGAGCAGCATCAGCTGCTGACACAATTATGGTTTAGTTTCTCACTCTCTTTGGTTGTTTGTATTTTGAGTTGATTTTAATCTCACACTTTTGTGATTATTTTTATTTCGTGTGGGACAAAGTAAGAGCCTGTTTGGCACTATCAGCTAGAGTTTTTGTCATTCATTTATACACTATAATTATTTCAGGCATTATCCTCATGGAGTACTTCGAGTGTAGAAGAGGTTGCTTCAACGGGACCTGGCGTTCGCTTTTTCCAGCTTTATGTGAGTTTCGGAATCATCTTTTGTTTTCTCTTGTTGGTTACAGACTCAGTAGATGATCTTTGTCTTGATACATTGTAATCTTGATTTGGTCAGAAAAAGTGACTTATATATGCACTACATAATGCCAGAGAATCACCCTATGAGATACGGAAACAGAAATGAAAAGGCAAACACAAGAACATTGGATTTTACGTCATCACCCTAAAACAAGGGCTGTGTCCATAGAGCTGCTGAGATTTTCACTATGCTTAAAAGGCAGAAGAAGATGACTACAGAATACATGGATAACCGTCCTTGTATGACATAGAATTAGGGCTACAGGCTATAAGTGCAAAAATTACCAAAATAACCGTCGAGAGTGGGGCTTAGGGTACAGTATTATCAGGTTCCACTCAACCTATCACATAACCCCCAGCATAATTTTTGAACCGTGTGCAAACTTCTACTCTACAATTCGGTAACTCTCAAAATACCAGTAGAACTGTAGATATATCCTAAATTATTGACGAAATTATGGCATTTGCTAATAATTCCCAACCCCAATGGCTGCTATCACTTTCTCTTATCCCGAGAAAGAATCAACTACATAAGGGCTCGCATGGTAACATTTCCTGTTTTCAGTTTTCAGTTTTTTAAAAACGAAAACCAGTTTTGGTTTTTTTTTTTTGAAAAAAAAAACGAAAACTTGTTTGGTAACATTGTTGATTTTTTTTTTTTTTTAAAAAAAACAAAAACAGAAAACTCAAAACGACTTTTTGGTGTTTTCCATTTTTTACCCAAAATTTGAAAACGTTTTTTAAAAACAAAAAACAAAAACGTACCCAAACGAGTTTTCAATTTTCGTTTTCTAAAAAATGAAAACAAAAACAAAAAACAGAAAACGACAACGTTACCAAACGAGCCCTAAATTTTTCGTTTTTTTTTTTTTTTTTTCCTCTTTTGTTTTTGGACGATCTCACATCTTTCTTCCTACCTTCTTGTTTATCATCTTGTTTTTTTCCCTCTCCTTTTTTGGGTTATTAACTATAACTGATGCCTTCCCTTGTTACTTAAAAATTGTAGATTAGTCACTTGCCAAACATTTCCCAATTAGTCATGACTTTTAAGATGTAAATATTTGTTGCAAGTACCCACCCTGATGATAAATGATCTTTCTGCTTATCATTAAGGTGTACAAAGACAGGAATTTGGTTACACAGCTTGTGAGAAGAGCTGAAAGGGCTGGATTTAAGGCCATCGCCCTTACTGTGGACACGCCAAGGCTAGGCAGAAGGGAAGCTGATATCAAGAACAGGTGAACTGCCACACACACCAAAAAAAAAACTTCTTGTTTTAACCCTAAGAGACTGTGTGGGAAAGCTCAGATTCGGCTTTGTAGTTCATCAGTGATCAGATTCCATATCTTCAATTGTTTATAAACTCTCTTTTAGTGCATGAGAGTTTGTGCCCGATCTAAAATTACTGTTAAAACAGATTATTTGTCAAAACATCGAGATGCTTGTTTTCTTAAGAACCAGATAAATGTATGCATTCCCATACAAATTTGAAGACTGCGTTGAGTCAATTTTTATGCTCTGTTGTTGTATTCACTTCATCTGTAAATTATTTGATATAGGTTGTTTTGGGTATTGTGACACAGATTTACTCTCCCTGGAAATTTTACATTGAAGAACTTTGAGGGATTGGACCTCGGGAAGATGTACAAGGTGAATGAAATGATAATTAACTTACTCTATGTTAAGGAGCCGTTTGGATTGGCTGTGGCTTTTGCATTAAGACAGAAGGAAGCAAAAGCAGAAGCCCTGATTACGAGGGCACAGAGGGAATTCCAAAAAAAAAAAATCAATAAAATCCTCTAGATGTGCTTAAGCAAAAATGGGTTTTGGGTTCTAAAGTTTTCCCTAAAATTAACCCCAAATAAGCTAATATATATAAGTTTTGGATCCCAGAAGCATGTTTGGGCCAAAAATGTGCTTATTCCAAGCAGCCCAATTTTTTTTTTTTTTTTTTTTTCTAACTAGTTTTTTGGAGGTGCTGCTGCAGACTAATGACTCTGGATTAGCTGCATATGCTGCTAGTCAAGTCGACCAATCTCTTAGCTGGAAGGTTATTTGGCTCTTTCTATCTTAAGATTAATGGAGCTATTGCTAAAGAGTAAAGATTATAATATTGCTAATGCTTCTCTTGGGCATTTTGGACAGGATGTGAAATGGCTTCAGACAATCACTAAACTGCCAATTCTAGTAAAGGGTGTACTAACAGCTGAGGATGGTAATGAAAAACCATTTGAATCAAAATCACTCATCTTCTTCATATCTTACTTATGGACTTCAAATTCATCTTATGATGTGATTCAATGTTTTTGGAAAACCATGCAGCGAGGATAGCAGTAGAAGCTGGAGCAGCAGGAATCATCGTTTCAAATCATGGAGCACGCCAACTTGATTATGTCCCTGCGACTATTATGGCTTTGGAAGAGGTATTTTATTTTATTGATTCACCCTTTCCAAGTAGTGGAATAATTTAGTTACACATTGTCTATAAAGCTCGGATACTCATACTTCGTACCCAAATCGTATCGACACCACGGTATTGGTTACCAATACACCTCAGATTCAATGCACACATGTCAGATACTTCCTAAACGTGTCCATTAGTGAAACAATTTTATTTCTCTTGAACGTGTCTTATATATGTCTTATATTCTTTGTTTGGGACATTGTACTTTCTTTTTTTTTTTTTTTCTTTTCATTTATATCATGTGGGAGAGTTAGTTTCGGTACATCTTGAGCATTGATATGAGGGTAATCTTAATACTTAATGGTGTAATAATCGTGTAACTTGGAGTAACGAAAAGGTCTAAAAATTTAGACTATATCTTGGGGAAGAAGAATGGGATGTCATGACAACCAATCAGTTGATTCATATAACTTGCAATCGTGCATACATGTATTCACAGTATCACACTAAAAATCATATTTGACGTATTCATATCCTAATAGTTAAGTTTTGTTACGTTGGTGTGCTAGTATCATATCGTATCCATATCAATGCTTCATTCTACACATCTTTTATTTTTATTCTCCAGATCATATTCGTACGGTGTTTGCTCTTATGAGTTTTTGTTGGTACTCGGGATACCCGATCTTCACAATATACCCACGTATACATAGAATTCTAAGTTAGTTGCTACTTGGTACTTGCTATGTATTCTGCTAATCTCTTATTCGTCTTGACGCGGGAAACAGTTATTTAATTTCATTATTTCACAGCCACTGACTTGTACATATCTCATAGTTAATGGTTTGGTGTGAGACGACTTGCAGGTTGTCAAAGCTGTGCAAGGCAGAATTCCTGTTTTTCTGGACGGTGGGGTCCGGCGTGGTACAGATGTATTCAAAGCATTGGCTCTTGGAGCCTCTGGCATATTTGTAAGTGGAAGAACTTATATCAAATTGCATTGTCAAGATAGCATGACTTTTTCAATATCTATTAGAATGATCTCCAATAAGTTCACATTTCACTCCCCCCCTGACCCCACCCCCCCCAGAAAAAAAAAAAAAGAAAAAAAAATGGCAATTTCTTGAAAATTTCCTCACCAACCCAATAGGCTACAGAGTTTTGAATCAAAAGCATGACTCAGAAACCACATAAAAGATTAAAATGCAATCAAAATCTTGTTACACAAGTCGTTCTTCCTTGAAGTCGTTTACACATAATTTATTTATTTTTATATTTATAGTATATCAATATTTGCAGTTTGGCACGCAACCCCCCCCCCCCCCACACACACACACACACACACACACACACACCAAAAAAAAAAAAAGGGCGACTTACCAAAAAAACATAATGACCCTCAATTTTTTATAAATTGGCTTGTTTGACCCATGATATTTCAGATTGGTAGGCCCGTGCTGTTTTCACTGGCTGCTGATGGTGAAGCTGGTGTGAGAAAAGTACTTCAAATGCTTCGCAATGAGTTTGAACTAACTATGGCGTTAAGTGGCTGTCGTTCGCTTAAAGAGATCACTCGCAACCACGTTGTGACCCCGTGGGACCCACCTCATCTTTCTTCCAGGTTATAAAGATGGCCTCCCCATCAATCAGTGAAAGGCTTTGAATAATCCGCCTTTTCATCCTTGGATAGATTAGAAACTTGCATTTCTTTAGAATACAAGTTAGATTCGTGGATTAAGAAATAATTACAAGAATTGGGTGATATATCGATTGAGTATTTGTGCTGTCATTGATTGTGCATATGTACTTCCTTTGAACCAGAATAATGTTCTAATAATGATTTTTTAGTGTCCTCAGTTAAGGAGCACCCCGGGTTCTCACATTGAAGTCATAGAAATTCGTTTGTTAGATAGATTATGTTGCTGCTAAAAATCTGCTGGGGACGGATCTCGAGTTGAATTCTCGTCGGGCATTAGAAACCACCTGCAAAAGGAGTGAGAAAGTACAGTAGTTCTGAGTCATAAGGCAGAGAAATTATTGGATGGTCTTGGACTATTGCCACGTGGTGGTCCCGATCAGTACGGAATTGCCATGTGGCCATGTTGTCCCCCACTAACCAGAGAACATTGTCACATGGCAGCACCTTAATGACCGGGACCACCACGTGGCATATGGTCCTGGACTGACCAATAATTTCTCCATAAGGCGAGGGACGTTTTGCCGGTGGTTTTTGACGCCCGATGAAATTCAATCCGAGTTACGTCCCCGGCAGATTTTTAGCAGCATAACATCACAAAATTTTCTTGTAAACTAGTGTTTATTTCAGTTGTGGAGAAACAACTGGAAAATCTGTTGACGATTGTAGTGTAGAAGGATGAGCTTGTTTGGCTATGCTTATGGAGGTATGAAACGTGGTTTCGAAGGCATTCCGAAAAATCGAGATTGTGGTTGCAATTGCAAAAAATTATGATTTGCAAGAAGCAATCTTAGGCTGCTTTTGGCCAAATGCACTTTTTTGGCCATTGCTCTTGATCTTGATCTTGATCTTGTTTCAGGCATTCCCCAATAGGCCCGTAAACAAGTGAAGTATTAGATTAGGCATTCAAGGTGCAATTATCACAGTAAAAAGGGGCACACGTAGGGTTGTATACGAGCCGGCCGCTCAACAATCCCTCATTACCATTTTTGATTAAGATTCGACTTGGCTCTAGTTGTTTAATAAACGAGTCAAGTTCAAGCCTGACATTTATATTGACCTTTAATAGGTTTGATAAAGAGTTTGTATAATGACCTTTATTTCAAAATTATATAATTTTAGAGGGCTTGTAAAAAAGCTCGTGAATTTACTTGATAATGGGTTTGTATATTGGTCTCTCTCTCTCTCTCTCTCTCTCTCTCTCTATATATATATATATATATATTATTAAACTATATCGTTTTTAAAGGGCTCGTGAAAAAGCTCGTGATCACTTGAAATTAAAGTTCTTTTAATAAATAAGTCAAGCTCAATCATATACAGGGCCGGCCCTGGGCCTATTTTTCAAAGCAATCGCATGGGGCCTTGACTTTAGGCCTCATTTTTAGGCCTATTTTTTTCTTAATTTCTTTCTAATTTTTATGAAATTTATCATTTTTAGGCTTATTTTCTTCTAATTTCTATTAAATTTCTATGAAACTTATCATTTTTAGGCCTATTTTTTTTATAATTTCTATAAAACTTATCATTTTTAGGCCTATTTTTTTTTATAATTTCAATGAAACTTAGTATAGAGGCCTCATTTTTTTGGCCCCTTTGAAAATTCGCTTGAGGCCTCGACCAATTTTGGTCATCTCAGGGCCGGCCCTGATCATATATGAGCTTGTTGGCTTGAGCTCGGCTCATTTAATAAACAAGCCAAACTCAAGTCTGGATTTTAGACTCGTTTAATAAACAAGTTAAGCTCAAACATTCATGAGCTCGGCTCAACTCGACTCGTGTACAGAACGCCTAGGCACCCTGATACACAATTCTACGTGTACTTTTTTCACAAAGCTACAACATCCAGATGCCTACTAATGTAAATAAATATATGTGTGTGTTATTTTCTTCACTTGGTTACTCATTTAAAATAGAGCAAACAGATTAAACAATTACTAGTTCCTTTTCTTTTTCCTCTGGCTATGAACGCGGAAGAGTTTTTGGATGCCAATTTTTCTACATCAGTAGTACATCTCTCTAAGGAGGGCGCCCTCTCTTCAATAAAGAGAGGGTTTCTGTTTTGGCCATCGGATCGTGTTTTCATTAAGGGCGGTGTTATCATTTTACAGTTTTTAAACACGATCTGACGGCCAAAGCAGAAGCCCTTCTATAATAAAAAGAGGACAGCCTCTTTAGAGCCTGACTGCATCATGGGGTGTTAATCATTCGAATAATTATCCTTTAAAAAAAAAAAAACAAACAAAAACAAAACAAAATAAAACAGAAGAAGGAAAGAAAGAAAATGGGTCATTTTACTCATGCACAGTCGTTTAATGTTGGGGCAAAATTTTCGGATTTTCATTTGATTTTCAATGCACCAGTGGGGAGGATCGTCGGCCACGAGCTAGGGTGCCCAGCACCACATGTTGGGTATACCATGGGGTATTGCATGTTCCATACCACATGAGAACAAAGCGCATGATATTGGGTTGTTTTTTTTAACTTGCTAAGTCAGTGGGCCCAAATGGGCAAGGCCTCTTGATGGCAATCCTATTTGAATTGGGATGATAAAAGACGAAGGCATTAAAGCCTTTTCTTTGTGTACTGTGCGGCTGCCGAAGGTGATAAAGAGAGTGGATTGGGTGGTTTTCTCGGGGCTTGTTTGTATACCTAGACCATTTTTTGAAAAAGTATATTTTACTTGTTTTCCTTTGGGTTTGTGAACCCTAAGAGATAACTAGTTTTGTACTTACTCTCGTTGATTTGGATACCTCAAGTTTTGGACAAAAACTTGCAACTTGTGAGAATATTTGTATTCCTTATTTTACATAGTAGAATTATTCGGAGTTGCCCTATAATTTTTTCCATCTTCATTAGAGAATTTTTCCACATAAATTTTGGTGTCATTACTATTGCTTTACTTTGTTAGTGGTTGGTTGTGGTGAAACAATTTATTATTGTGTTGTTTGGATATTTAATTGCTGTTTAATTCACACTTGAAAATGTTAGGAAGTGTTAGTCCTAATAGTGGAGATTTTTCGTATTTTACCCCGAACAAGTGGTATCAAAGCTATTGATTATTGTCGTTTACTGTCTTGTGTAATTAAATAGTGGAATCATAACATTCGATAATTAAGCTTACGACTTCAAATTATGTAATTTTGAAGCCAATAATGGAGGATATTCTCTATTGTAAGAATTTGTATGATTCTATTGAGGGTGAAACGGCCAAACCTACAACTACCGCTACAGATTGGGTAAAATTAAATAGAAAGACAGTGGGTCAAATTAAACAGTGGGTTGACCACATCGTGTTTCACCGCGTTGCCCAAGTAGTTAATGCACAGAGTTTATGTATGAGAGGAAGATCGCACAGAACAAAGCTTTTTTGACTCGAAGGCTTGTGAACTTGAAATTCAAAGATGGGTATTCCGTTGCCGAATACTTGAGTGACTTTCAGAGTCTGATAAATCAGTTGACTATGAATTTAAGCTTTGCTATTGTTAAGTTCTTTGCCTGACAGTTGGGAGACATTGGTTGTGTCACTTAGTAATTCAGCTCCCAATGGTAAGCAGACTTTAGAGATTATTAAAGACAGCATGTTTAACGAGGAATCCAAACGAAAAGGTTTGGGTACAAATCAGACTCAGGCTCTTGTCACGAATAATAGGGGCATGAATCCGAACAGAGGGCCTTAGAAAGGATCTAAAGATTGTAGTAAGTTCAGGAATAGTAGAGGCAAGTCATAGACGAGATGAGATTTTTTTTATGCTATTACTGTAACAAGGAAGGCCACATGAGCAAAAATTGTAGAATTCATAAGAGAGACCAGAAATAGGGTAATACTAAGAAGAAGTCAGAAGACAAGAACACTACAATTACAATTTCTGATAATGTGGTGGTACTCTCATTTGGAGATGAGGAGTGCTTACATGTTATCGATAGTGATGTTAAGTGGGTTGTTGATACAGCAACCTCCTACCATGCTACTCCTAGAAGAGAGTTCTTCACTTCGTACAAAGCTAGTGACGTACAATGAAGTTTGGTAATACCAGCTATTCCAAGATTAAGGGGATAGGTGATGAGTATGTTCGGACTAATCTGGGTTGCACTTTGACATTGAAGGATACTTGGCAGGTTCTTGATTTATGATTGAATTTGATTTCTAGAGTTGCACTGGACAAGATACGTTATGATAACCATTTTGGGGGCGAAAGTGGAAACTCACCAAAGGGTCCCTAGTTTGTGCAAAAGGGGAATTTTGTTGTACTTTGTACAAGACTAATGTGAAGGTGTATTCAAGCGGGCTCAATGTAATTGAGGATGAGCCTTCACCTAATTTGTGGCACAGGCAGTTGGCACACATGAGTGAAAAAGGATTGCAGATTCTGACAAAAAAGTCTGTCATTCCCTTTAAATTTCGAAAGGTACAGTTTTTAACCTTTGTGATTATTGCTTATTTGGTAAGTACCATAGAGTTTCCTTTCATGCTTCCAATACTAAAAGAAAAATCAAGTTACTTGATATGATTTATTATGATGTTTGTGGACTCATTGAGGTGGAGTCTCTGGGTGGCTACAAGTATTTTCTTACTTTAATTGATGATGATGCTTCATGTGAAGTGTGCGTGTATTTTCTGAAAACAAAAGACCAGGTCATTCAGTATTTTTAGAGGTTCCATGCTATGGTGGAAAGCTAGAGAGATAGGACTACCTTTGAAATGCCTCTGTACTTATAATAGGGGAGAGTATACTTCAAAAGATTTTGGAGCATATTATTCAGGTCACGATATACGGCATCAGATGAAAGTTCCACGTATCTCACAGAACAATGGTGTGGCCGAGAGGATGACCCGCATTATTATAGAGAGAGTCAGATGCATGTTACGAATGGCTAAGTTGCCTAAGTCATTCTGGGGTGAAGCAGTTCACACAGCTTGTTACTTGATTAACAGGTCTCCTTCACTTCCTTTAGATTTCTAGATTCTAGAAAAAGTATGGATTGGTGGTAATATTTTCTACTCTTATCTAAGTTTGTTTGGGTGCAAGGCATTTGTACATGTTGCAAAGGAGCAGAGATCTAAGCTTGATGATAAAACTACTCCGTGTATCTTTGTTGGTTATGGAGATGCAGAGTTCGGGCATAGGTTGTGGGATCCAGAAAATAAAAATGTGAATAAAATCCAAGATGTGATTTTTCACGAGCATCAGACTTTGGCAGATTTTGATACTCTAGACCTCAATACAGTTCCTTCTATATTATAGGGTGCCTTAGATGAGAGTGAAGTACAGCATGAGCCAGTGATAGATGTTCCAGAATTTGAGGGTGATTATGATGTGCCAAATACAGAGGGTGTTGAGCAGGAGGAACAGCCCCCTCTACTAGAGATTGTACCCCAATTTCTTTTTTTTTTTTTTTTTTTTTTTTTTTTTTTGAACATTGTCTTCCATAATGAGCTGTGGAGGAGGGAAACTATTGGTTGTGCATAATAGGGCGCATGCAGAATTGTTGGCCCTTTGACCCCATAGCTATGACTTGTAATATCTTTTCCATTCGAGGTCAGATTGGGATAATTGAAAAAGCGATAAGCTTGTGTTAATAAGCACTTTATTTTTGAAATGATTGGGTTGGGCAAAAATAGGGTGTCTACAATGATGGGTCATGGGTTCAAGAGAACCGTTGCAGATCAGTGTGTTTATGTCCAGAAGTTTCCGAATAGTAACTTTGTTATCCTTTTGCTTTATGTTGATAATATGCTTATTGTTGGGCAATATATTAACTCAATCAGGCGTCTTCAACCAAAATAATTAGTCTACAACATGCAATTTGATTTGTATGTTTTTTCCAAACCATACATACACATTGAAAAAGTATTTTTAACAAAACATAACAAAACAAAACGTAACTTGAATATGATTATATACTGAAATTGTAGTGGAAAGAGAAATAAGAAACCCACAGTCTTATTCCAGTGTGAGTAATTCTATATTTCACAAACTTAAATCTAAAACTTCTTTCTCAAATTCTTTAACAGGTGCACTATATACACTAGCATGTGCTATCACTATCACTCTGTAAACAAATTTGAGATTCAAATTTGAAAAACATAATAATATTCTTCCAATGTATAGAGAGATTGCTTATGTGTTTCAAATTCATGATGCACACATCACTATCACTCTGTAAACAAATTTGAGATTCAAATTTGAAAAACATAACAATATTCTTCCAATGTATAGAGAGATTGCTTATGTGTTTCAAATTCATGATGCACACAACCACAATCAGTTCAAGCATCCAAAGCTCTAAAATTATATGTTCATGCATCAACAGGGATGGAGGCAAGAACTTATCTGATCGAGGGTACACAAATACAAAAATATTATACCAATTAAAAAATATTGCAACAAAAGTTTATAATTTTGTTGATATTCAGTTTTGAGTGGATTTAACAACTGTTTCAGATATTTTTTTTGGCTTAATTATATTTTACACCCTCTTAGTTTGTCCTTTGTGTTAATTTGGTCCCTGTAATTTAGAAAGTGTCATTTTAGTCTCTGTTGTTTCATAAGTGTGTCTTTTTAGTCCCTCAAATACTTTTTGTGACAAATCTTTTACTTTCACACTACACCAAAAACGCTAAACTGGCACTGTTTAAAACAGTGCCTGACCAAATCTGGCACTGTTTTTTTCAGTGCCAAAAACAGGGGATCCAATTTTTTTGGCACTGTTTTGAACAGTGCCAGATTTTGGTCAAAGGGTACCAGATTTAGAGATTTGGCACCCTTTTTTGGCACTGCTATTAACAGCACCAAAATTTCAAGATAACTGGTTGACACGTGGCAACCACGTGTACATGTCGGGTACATTTATCTGGCACGCTTTTGGCACTGCTAAAAACAGTGCCAATTTTCATTCAGTGTAAAAAAAAATAATTTCATCTGGCACGGTTTTGAGCAGTGCCAGATTTATTTCAAAGAGAACCAAAATTTAGCAGCATCATAGCACCAATATATAAAATACCTATAGCACCTGTATCAAAAATAACACTTCTAATCACAACTACAAATAACAATCAATATATAATAAATCCCCAATATATAGAAAATAAAAACCATAGTAATCCAACATTTAGTGTATACATGAAACATAATAAACCAACATATAAATTCAAAATAATGTTCCTAACACAAAATAGAACCATGGAAATCCAGCATATAACTGCTTCATTCTTGGATTTTGCTATTCCTCCTAAGCTTGAACCCGCATCACTCCTTTCTCCGTCAAATGAAGAAATATCTGTATCTTCAACATTAGAAAGGAAATCCTCAATATACTTTTCTGCCTCTTCTATAAGATGCTTAGACGTCCTATTTTTGTCATTATTCCTCTGCAATTAACACAATAATTTTGTCAACATTGGTCCAATGCAAGCATACCAATACATCACACACAAACAAATTAATTAAATAATAGGGAATCAAAAGGATTCTAATCCTGCAGCAGCAAAATACCAATATTTATCGACTATACCTCTCTGGGTAGTAAAGTATTTTCAGCAACATCAAAGCTATTTGTGTCAGGAAGCAATTTCCACACAATCTTAGAAAGCTCCTTACCACGTTGCTCCTCCAGTAGTATCTCAGCTAATAGATCTTGTTTACGCTTCTCCCTACCACACAATCTTAGAAAGCTCCTTACCATGGTTTTGGCTAATGGGATGCTTATGAATTTGATAAGTGTCCATTCATAACTTGTAAAGCATTTTTAATACAAAAAATCCATCATCTTGACGAGTTTACTTGAAAATTGGAAAACTTCATGATGATTCTCCGTACGTGTTCATTCCTATATTTCTTAAGATGATATAACTAACGCCTTTGTTTCACTGTTTAAATTGCTACAATTATTCAAAATGAACTAATTCAAGATGACTTTTCTACATCAGAATGCATCACAAATTTTGAATAGACCCATTCAAATCCATGTGATGGGCAGACAGTCCATAAGTGAAATAACAAACCAGAAACAATAAGTCAATCTTTAAAATCATACTCCTTCTGAGGTCCTTTATTCTATTTTGGGATATCCAATTTAAGAGTCCACTTTGAAAAGTCAAGGTACTTTAACTAGAGATTTTCAAGTTTACTCTTTGTTCTTTAAAATTCTCCCCCTTTTCATTTAATGTGACATGAAATTTTAAACTTAGAAGCAGGGAAATGATGAAATGGTGAAAATTTTTACTACACTAAAATAAGTTTCCTAATTCAAATAGTTGGAATTCCAAAAGGGTTCAGTAATTTGGGACGGAGGGGTATGAAAGCCAGCAGATTCCTTTTTATTATTCTAGTTACCGCTTTGTGTCCTTTAGATCTTGCCCAGCCACTACTTTCAGCACCAACTCTCATTTTGCAGTTCCTTTTTGTTACATGATAGACAACAAGCCTATGAATATAATAAGTCACTCTAAAATAGAACGGTATAATACCAAAATAAAAGGATTACCTTTCCGTTTCACTTCTACTGATGGCTCTGCCGTTGCATGCCTCATTAGCTCAAGTGCCCCTTTAAAATTCTTGTGCCTCAGTTCCATCTCTGCCCATTCACACCAAACACTAGCCAGATTATCCACAGCTTTATAATTGACCTACACTAGTTTATCAAAAATGACTCTCGCATTGGTGACATCTTTGTGGTATGAGACACCTATAACTCAATAATTTCGAAAGCCATTGGCACTAACTATGCAAAACAAAAAGCCAGGATAGCTTTTTCCTGTCAAAGAAACCAAATGCAATCACTAGTGCTTGGCATTACTCTCAAAATTTCAAAATGAACACATTCCCAGAAGCTGAAAACTAATATGTACATGCAGACACATTTTGTACCAGGGTTACATCCGGATAATGTGACGAAAACACTTTTGCTCACCCAAAATATGGTTCACTAATACTCACCCAAGCATCCCATTAGCCAATGCAGTGGGAACCCAGGATTAAACAAATGAAGGTTAATCCTGAGTCCCACTGCATTAGCCAATAAAATGCTTGAGTGAACCATTTTTTGAGTGAGCAAAAATGCTCTCTAATGTGACCTCACTTCCAGCCACCGGTATATCCACACGTTTATAATGTTCCGTGAATTAATTTATCCGTATAAATCTAAACATGCCTGGAAACATTGAATTGCACCATCAATCCTATTTGTCCACATACATTATATCTATAAGCAGATCACTGTCTCTCTCTCTATCTCTCTCATAAAAAAATAATTTGATGGGCATTTTACTTTATGAGGCGTATAAAAAATTTAAAGTTGGGGGCTTCACAGGAAGCCGAACCAGGAAGTTGCAATGGGGATGCGGGGTTTAGGGGCAGTGCCTGAGACGATTTTTGTGGTTGTTTCTTATTTATACATGGTTTCATACCGATGATATAATCTAATCAGAACACTTCTAGTAAGACGCACTTATTAAGGTAAACACTTCTATTTTCAGCCGTTAGATTGTTGATCCTAGAAAAGCCACCCATACAGTTATACTCATCCTATTTTCCCTCACTAAGTCTACGAATCAAATAAAGCTTGGAAACCAAACAAAAAAAATTAAGAAAATCTTAAAGTTTCTTTTATTTTTTTTTCTTTAACAATCTATGAATCGAACAAAGCCATAGTTTTACTTTCTTTGCATTCATTAAGTATATAAATCAAATGGAGCCTTGGATTGTATTAGAGTATTGGTCATCAAACATATGGGCTCAATAAAGAGTGATGCTATGCATGCTTCTCAAATTAAAATCCCAAATTTGATTATCAAATTTTTTAATAGTTATATCACATGTTATCACAATAGACTGTGGTACCGCATGCCACGTCATATGACACAATTCACAAAGCTTTTGAAAACCAAAGTTACAAATCATCGCTTTGTTCTTCAAACTTGAAACAAACTATTCATTCCTATCTACTTTGGTAATCCCACGACTGCAGCGGCAATTTAAATATATTTTATCAGTTGTCTACTATTTGTTTTTTGTTGGCAGCTTGAAAAGCAGTGTATAAAGATACTACTTATATATTGCAATGAATTGAGAAGCAAACAAAAAGCATATATTGCAAATAATAATAATAATAATAAAAGATAAAATAATTGAAGACCCTACCAATCAAAAACTCCTAAGCAAATTGGGGATGCAAAAACTGGTTAGTAGGAGATGACATTAAGAAGAACTTAAAGCAAAAGAAGTTGGGCAACCAAATAATAACGTGCAATCAAGGCAGTTTTTTTTTTTTAAATAAAAAGTGCATCTAAATGTGCTAATACGTCTGTGAGAGAGAGTGTGTGTGTAGGATCCATGAAGTTCTCCATCTTTTAGACTCTGCATATCTTAGATATCTTGGTCATGCCTCTGAAGTGGCAAAGCAATAAAATAATCACATGGTTATGGACATGAACAGTACAATTCTTTTAGGAAGGTATGGCAATGTATTGTTTGGGTTTCTAAATAAGTGAAGAGTTTTAGAGAGATGTTGAGAAACAAGGCGTGGAAGCATCACTGTCACCCATTGCAATATACAAGAATTGAGCAGTCAAAAGGATATATTGCATGACTATCTAAAAAGAATTGGGGAATCACCATTCACTAAGTACAGTTAAGATTCCACACAACTTTATTAAAACATAACCAAAATGTATTCAAGGAGCACTAATAGGAAAATACTTTTTAAAGAACATAAATAATTTTACCCATAAGAAAAATTAAAACCTCACATATCAATATTAAGTCCAAATATCTTCCAAACAGGAGTTTACATCAATCATACCTGCCAGAACTCAGCCAAACCTGAGATGCTCCACCTCCATTGTAACGATAACGATATATGTAGTCTCCTTCCTGCCTTTTTATCTCTTCCTCAGTTAGCTGTGTAATTTTTCCGTACATTAAGCTCTCGAGATCAATGTCCTTGTTCCTAGGATCCATTCGAACCTGTAAAAGATAAACCAGCCTGTCGGAGATAAAGAAGGTCACAGTGTACCATCACGAAGAAGTCTACTAAGGTATGGTTAATCATTAGGTCCATAAATTCACAAGCAGTTTCTAGGAGGAAAAACTATGGTGATTTCCCCGAAATGAAATGGGAGATGTTACTTTACAATCAACAAACTTTCACAAAGACAACGCATATTGGTGAATTGGAATATTGGCTAACAATACCTTATCAAAATTGAGAACAAATATCGCACTTGGCACATGTCTGTCCATATCTGCTGCAGAATTTCCCCCATTGTCCAGGTCAAATACGTAGGAATATAAACTCTGAAAAACTGGCTCAACTGCAGCTGCATCTACCTCAAACAAAGGCACCTCCCTTCCGAAATCAGCCTATACATCGTAAAACTAGATTACAACTAGGTTCAAATAAAATGACACTCGCAAAACAAAGGAGACCGGCAGGTATCATTGAGAAAAAACTATCAAAGTTACCTCTCTGGCATTCCCAGCAGAAACCATGGCCTCCTTCAGAGCCTTCTCAAGTGCAATCAATTCTGCCTGCCCAGCCTGTAAAGAGAACAGATGTAGGATATGTTTATCAGAATAAAGTACCTCAAACAAAGGCACCTCCTTGATATATGATCACAAGAAGTTGGGCAACCAAATAATAACGTGCAATCAAGGCAGTTTTTTTTTTTTAAATAAAAAGTGCATCTAAATGTGCTAATACGTTTGGTGGCAACATTCTAAATGTGCTAATACGTTTGGTGGCACATTTAGATGCAGAGTCTAAAAGATGGAGAACTTCATGGATCCTACACACACACTTCCCTTCAATTTCTTTTCATTTTTCTTAATATTCTTATAAGAATATTTTCTGTGTGGAATTTTAGTTCACTAGTCTATATCTATACAACTTACAAATCATTATAGTATCACATGTTCAACAGAATTTAATCTAAAATTTAGAGTTACTGTAGATGTTTGTATACATACTTTAATATTTAACTCGAAAACCACATCCCTTGTAGCCAAGTGGTAAGGTTCTTGGGCGTACTACTTAGGAGGTTTAGTGTTCGAGTCATGGGAGCGTGGCCACTAAAGAATTAACCCGGCAACCCCAAGAGTGGCCTTGATTGGATGTTGGCCCGGACACCCCCGATTACTAAAAAAAACCCGAGTAAATTCTTCGAGATTGGGCCTTGATTGGATGCTTTTGAGGGTTTGTTACACTTCACACTCTTCTAATTTACACACTGTGTCACCATACCCAATAGTTTAAAAGTTGAAACATCGTACCTTGAAGATTCTTATTTTTATCAATTTGCACTCCATCAAAATCTATTGGAATGGTGGAGACAAATCATAACTGGTGGTTGTGATGTTTTTGATAGAAATAGTGACAAAAGGCTTTACACCGCGAGGGTGGTGCAAAATGTAATCAGCCCATTATATTATTGACAATGTTTTGGTGTGAAATATTTATAGGGCAACAGCTGAGGATGATGTGCGATTTAAGGTGCTCTATTGTACGTGGTATTTGTCACACTGACCTTCACTACCTCAAGAATGAATGGGGCTTCTCTTCCTATCCTCTTGTACCAGGGTAATTCCTTCTCCCTAGAATTAGTAAAATATTATTCTATTATTCGGCAGTTCATCAGAATAAAACCAGTTAACTAACTTCACCAATGCTTCCCAACTAACCAGGACCTTTATGGTCTATGATTGGCTGCATCAATAAAATTAAGGAAGAAAAAAAAAATTCACACCGAGTGAAGAAATCCATATAATATCATAGGTAAAGGACGAGAACCATGAAACATTCTTCATTATGCAAATTCACTGCTCGAAGGTAAAATAAATATGAGCTAAGCACCTCTCTTGCATGCCTGATTGGAACATAGCTCGCAAATAGTCACAACTTGACAACAATATAACCTTATGAGCATGCATATGTGGCAATTGTAAAGAGCAAACACTGCAAGTCCAATGCACCACTTCAGTTGATTTAGCTTCCAAGATGATGTCCCTGAAATTGGAAAACAGACTAAATTGAAATCTTGTTTTCAAAAAGAGAATACACATATGAACTCTTTCCTTCTTATCCTTCTGAAATGCAAATCTACAGAGTCGAGCACCAAATTAACAAGTACCCTCTAGCAATTTTTATCACCCTAATGATTAGACATACCACAGATTATTCAAGTTTGCTGGTCTTAAAGATCCAAAAATCTCCCTATTCTCAAAAGGACATGCTAATGTTCAAATGAATGAGGTACCTAGCAGAGTCCTAACAAACCCAAAGTGCAGTTCCAATCACGTGTGACCAGATCTGCACACACACATAGAGATCTGTACATACACACACTTTAATACATAACATACACATAGATCCGTCTGTATCTACACACATGGGGGAAAATCACACAGATCTAGCTACGAGAGAGAGTAAGAGCAACAGAGAGACGAACCTAAGAGAGACGACCGGCGGTGAACGCGATGGTGAAGACGAGCGTGCGGTGAGGAGAGAAGCCGTGAGAGCCAGAGGATTGCCGTCGCCGTCGTCGCACTCCTAGGGTTTTGCCAGCTCGTGGCTTGTGCTCCCGTCGCCGTTGTGGATTTCAGACTAGAGAGGGCCAGAGAGAGAGAGGGGGATTTACTGGAGAGAGAGTCACATTTGGGGGGTTTTTCTCCCTCTATAAGGGTTCTTAGGAGAGAGAGAGAGAGAGAGA
The DNA here is from genome assembly GCA_033977485.1 of Hydrangea macrophylla. Taxonomy (NCBI): domain Eukaryota; kingdom Viridiplantae; phylum Streptophyta; class Magnoliopsida; order Cornales; family Hydrangeaceae; genus Hydrangea; species Hydrangea macrophylla. The sequence goes on along the minus strand of CM066988.1, from coordinate 75,902,977 downwards.
GAGAGAGAGGGGGAAACGATTGGGGGTTTTGTTTTTTTTTTTTCTCTCTTTTTTCTTTTTTTGGGTAAAAGCATAAGTTATATTTTCAGTCAACTCTCATTTGGGGGGAAATTTTTTGGGATTGGTTTGGCACACAAAAATTTTCAAACTGGCACTGTTTGAAACAGTTCCAGATTTGGCACTGTTTTAAACAGTGCCAGATTGGCCTAAAATCGTGCCAAATTTTGGCACTGTTTGAAACAGTGCCAGATTAAATTCTCGAAAGGGTGCCAATTTGCCCTTTTTGGTGTAGTGTCAGTGACAAAATTATTCGTTACTAAAAGACTTATTAGACTTATTTGACACACTTATGAAATAAATTACAGGAACCAAACTAACACAAGTGACAAACTACAAGGGTGTAAAATGTATTTAATCCTTTTTTTTTTTCCTTTTTTTTTTTTTTTTTTTTTCATTTTTAAAAAACGTTGCATTACTAACTTCGTTAAACTTCTTTCTCTCAATATGTACAAACTATCATTTAGAAGTTGATCTCACGTTCGATTGCACAAATGGTGCCTTTTCACAAATTTCATATCTGGAAATAATCCACTCTAGTCTGGGTTGAACAGACGTTAATCTCATAAGTTGATATAGTAATGGATATGCTCTACTTCTTTTATGCACCAAATTTTCAGTCAATTCACCAAAGTCTTTCATATCTAAAATTAAAGTCACTACTTTTGTGCATATGAAAGCTAAGAATGAGGTTTTTACTTATAAAAAGCAAAAAATAACATGATGGATGTAGATTAGCAGCGTATAACAGCCTCTTTAGTGACAAAAAATATGTTTTTAATAACGAAATTTTTGTCGTTAAAGGTTCCAATTTTTTGCAACGAAAAATTTCGTCGCTAAAAGCCTATTTTTCGTTGCTAAAAAGCTTCCTGTGATGTAGGTTATAGCAAATCCCATATATGTATATACACATAATCTCTAAATCATATCATGAACTTTTACCGGAAAATAGATCAACAAAAATAGGAGTAATTGTAAACAATTAGATGGTGATATAGAGGTGTCCTTCGCCAAAACCCTTTATATAATATGATGCCATATTTGTGTAAGAGAAACAAATTAATTTTGCCCAAAATTTTCTTTATACTATCCCGATTGGTCTAACTTTGAACGGATGAATTTTTTTTTTTTTTTGGATACGGAGGAAAGTGGCCTCTTTTATCACATGTTGCACGCATTGGAAGCTTGAATTATAGTATATCATTAATTCGACAAGTACAAGGTAAATCAAAAAGAAAAAGAAATCAAGCAATGTACCACAAAATAAAAGTTTTAGTGTGGTTCACCCACCAATACGATTTAGTCCTATTGGCAAAGATGATTAAAATAAATCTCCTAACAATGATAAAAATTACTCCCTCCGACCCATAATAAGTGTCCACTTCCTTTTTGCACAATGTTTAAGAAAGTTGTATTATATTAATTTTTTTGGTTCATTAAAGGGTCACTTTCCAATTTTACCCTTAGATGTGATAAGTGTTTGACTTTTTGTTTGTTTTGAGACCACAAATAAATGCTACTTTGTCTTTATTGTAAGGGTAGTTTTGGAAGTAAGTAAAAGCTATATGCCAATTTAGGAAAGTGGACACTTATTGTGGTACATCCAAAAGAGGAAATGTGGACACTTATTATGGGACGGAGGGAGTATCTAAAACTTTTGTTTTTGTGAACAAGACATTTTTTTATTATTATAAAAAGGCCAAAAGGTCATGACAGAGTACCTCAGTAAAAAGTTTTAGGTACTATGTATATATAGCGGGTACTATGTATATATACATAATAGTATCCTGTATACAATTACCTAAAACTTCAGTAAAAAGTTATTCGATCCAAACAATTTTAAATCGATATATACATAGTACCTCCAACCAAATAGAAAAAAAAGAAGAAGTAAATAACCATGATTAATTCCCAAAAAACAAGAATTTGAGACAAAATCCTAAGAGAATTAGTCAACGCACTTCATATAATCATGTTCTCTAAATAAGATTACGTAATGCGAAAGAAAAATATGCTTATGTTCACAGGAAAAAGGCAAAATCAGATCTATTGATGGCCTTAATTCAGAAAAAAAAATTAAAAATAACAAATCCAATTTAATTTTTTTTATTAAATTGAGTACAATTTTCATCACGTTTACCCTTAACTAGTACATAATAATTACATGGTTCCAAACATCTCAATTCTTTTTAATGATTCCAATAAAACAAATTTCTCTTCCAAACGATGAAAGTGACTTAGTGATTGTAAGGGGATGTCTCGAGGATCCGATTCTTTCGCTTTTGAAGGAAACGTTGCAGAGATCTCTTCATGGAGAGAGTATTAGGGCTATGCAATTGAGATTGAATCGATGGAGAAGCAGGCACTGAAGCAGATGGACTCTTTATTTTTTCCTCCGTTTCTCGACTTGCTAGCATTATGATCGCCTTAGCCTGCAATACATGAACAAACCTAGCTATTAGGGTAAAAATTATGCAAATTCCAAATTTAATGAGCAAAACACTTAATGCTAGCTGGCAATTTAAAAAAAGGTATGCTCGAATTCAAGTATCAATTGACCAAAAAAAAACCAGAGAGAGAGAGAGAGAAATAATTTTTGTTCCAAGGAAAATAAGATTATGTTACCATCATATAATTATCAAGATTATTTGAATATTTCCTAGTCTTTTGTAATTTTCCATCCAATAATAATATGGATATACGTGCGGCGCACGTACAAATAAAGACATATTTATGTATATCCATTAATCAAAATGTAAGCAATGATTGTAGATCTCAATATATGTATCTATATATTACCTGGGTACTTTCCCCCTAATAAATAATTGATTATACTAGATCTTCATATTTTCTTAATCAATGAATATAACCATTCAAAAATAAATTTACCTGGGTATATTCCCCCTAATTACATTGATAAATAAGCAATAAACTATTATCATAATAAGCAATAATTAATGTATGTATATAAAACTCAGTTACTGTAGCAATTAATAAAACTTATAGTACTATAACATTTGAGTATTTTCACCCTAATTACATTAATCAATGAGCAACAAACGCATGTCATAGTGGAGATATTAATTTAAGATCTTAAGAAAAGTTAAAAACATGTTTCTAATGCTCAAACATGGAGTTCATAAATTTCCCTGTAGTTCTAATAGGAACTTTCCCCATATTTCCTCGTGTGTAAATCACAGAGAGTTCATACTTTTTGAGAGATTATGACGTGATAATTTTTGGAGTTTATAATATGGATATGGAACTTTACAACCTAAAATAATAATTTTAAAAAGTTATTTGGTAAATAAGATTTTGCAAATCAATTGTAAAATAAAAACAATAAATAAATAAGTGAAATTAATTGTGAGTCAATCACAAAAATTTGCAATTGACCAAAAGATACCTAGGCTAACTTTTGTTCAAAAACAAATTTTCTACTATGCATTGAATAACCAAAACAGAAGCTAGTACGCGAGTCTTTGATCTTAAGACTTTTTTTTTTTTTAGCCCATAGAGAGTGATACGATCGAGGTGGGCAATTGATTTTTCATGCATCGACCTTAAAATATTAAACTCTGTTTGAGAAAGAAAAGAATCAGTTCTATGATTCATGGTTAATTCGTGAGTGAATTAGTTCAACAAATTCAAATATTTAGTGATTGCCGACCTAATATAATAACTCTCTCAAAATTATTTTTTTGTTAATCCAACATAAGTTTCATTCTCACTAGAGTCTAAGAAAAAAGTGAGGAGAGAATCATCCAGGAAAATGCAGGAGAGTGTGCTGTCAAGCACCGAGCTCCAAGGATGCCGCGACGACGACGGAGGATCCATTTAAGATCTAGAAAATAAGACTTAGAATGAACTTAATCCAATTTTATAAGAAACGAGACCCAGACAGACAGACAGAAGCATCACCTGAAGTTCCGTAACGTCACAGACGTTGACCCTTCCATTGTAGAAAATTGTAAGCTGTTGCTGCCCTTCTTCTTCTTCTTTTGGACTTCCACTCAACCAATCAACCCTTCAATAACACAAAAAAAAAAACAGATTATATATATTCAGTACCAATCTGAAAATCTATGAATCTATGTATACTTATATCCCCCCCAAATATATACATATATATATAGAGAGAGAGAGAGAGAGAAACTTACATCGGTTGGTGGTGTCCATGGTCGTAGTATGTGGAATGGAGGCGGAGTTCCAAATTACAGTTCCTCTTCATCTTGAAAAATCAAGTTGTATAGATGACGATGCTCTCATATATATATATATATATAGAGAGAGAGAGAGAGAGAGAGATTAGATACATGCACACATATACAATGATGTGTATATATATATATAGATGAAATATAGTGCTTGTGTTATTTTGTACATGTGGGGCAGTTCATGAGTTCCACAAGAACGTTTTAAAGACTTTCAAAACACGAAACGCACAAAAAGGTAAAAAGACACGTTCATTAATTTGAACAAGCACTAAAATTGAAAATTTGTCGTGTGTGTGAAAAATGATGGTTTTTTTTTTGGGGGGAATTAAAGCACGTGGAACACGATTGAAAAAACAGGCTCCTTTACTAGTTATGCTTTTTATTCAAACACGTGCATAAGTCGGCCACGAGGCTACTTTCCTACCATGGAAACATCTCATTTTTTTTTCAAGGAAAAAGTTAAAAAAAAAAAAAAAAAAAAAAAACAATTCAAATGCGAATGTGCTATTAAAGTGGGAAACCCAAATTTACTTCCGTCAGATTTGTTTATTTTTTTTTAAAATAAGAATTGTGGATGTTATTTCTGTATACAGGAACAAAAAAAAATACTACAGTAAGTTTTACATGTGCGTCAATAACAGCATTAGTATAACGGCGCAAAAAGTTTTTTTTTTTTTGGGGATTAATTACACTCATCTCCAGGGGCGGAGCTAGAAATTTTGGTCAGGGGGGGCCTAAACCACACGGGGGTTCGGGGGCAGCGCCCCGAGGCAATTTTTTTGGGGTCTATTTATGCATAATTGACGATTTTTTTAGGGGCTACTTGTATATAATTACGATTTTTATGGGATATGGTTATAATATGAGTCTATTTGGAGACATGTAAATATTGTATAGTGTGTTTCAAAATTCTAGGGGGGACTATTTCTAAAACGTATAAAATTCTCACACTAAAAGTGTAATTTTCAAAATTCTAGGCGCATTTCCTTTAAGTTATATGTACATGTAAATCAATATACATGTAGTTGATGGCATTAAATTAGGCATTTAACCCCTTTGAGAGGCCTAAACATAAGTTGAGGGGGGGCCTAAACATAAGTTAAGGGGGGTTTAAATGTAAAACCTATAACAAATGTAGGGTAAAATTTTTCTTCCCAAAAAGTGAGTGGGGGCACGTGCCCCCACTGGCCCTGGAATACCTCCGCCCCTGCTCATCTCCCCTGTATTTTACCTTAATTACACGGACTTTTTTCATATTGTGAGAAATTACACGGACCTCCGTTGTGTCTAGTATTTTTTTTTACACATTAAGGGGAAAGTGTTACGGATTATTAATTTTAAGGGAGGAAAGTGTTATAGAATGCTAATTTTAAGGGAGGTCCGTGTAATATCATAAAATATGAGGTAGGTCCGTGTAATAAAGGCAAAACACAGGGGGAGGTGAGTGTAATCAACCTTTTTTTTTAGAAATATAGGTTTAGTCCCTAATACACAACCTTTTTAAAAATTGATCCATCCTCAAATATGTGTACAGTAATTATTCCCTGATCACAATTCTAAACTAGAGATTAGTCATTTCTCCCAAATCTGTTATTTTCACAGACGAAATTACCCTTTGAGGCTAATTTTTCATAGGTTAGCTCTATTGCCAGAGCATCGTAATGCTAATGCCAAAACAAAAAGTGTCGCTAAAAGTTTAATTAGCGACACTTTTGTTTGTGTTGCTAAAACTTTTAGCGACACTTTTTGCTCTGACATTAACCATTGCTGTTATGGCAATAGTATTGCCCTTTTTGCATAAGGTAATATAAATAAAGTTTTCAAATAACATAGAGTGACCTACCTAAGGTTATTCGATGTTCTGGATCCAATAATAGTGTCCAGTTGGCTTGGATTTTTTTTTAATTATAAAAAGACTATCTCGGCCCTTGAATCGTTAAAATGCCATAACTTTTTAAGATTAAACTAGAACTGAACATTGTTAGAGCCAGTGAGCTCATATTAATATGAAGAACATTTTGGGACCTAAAAATTACATAGATTACAAAATGACCAAATTGCTCTTGGGTATTACATTTAATAAGCTAATAAAATTCAAGTCTTTAAACAACACGATCTCATGACCTATCCCATGGTTCTTCGAAGTTAGAGATCCAATGGCTGGATTCACTTGGCCTGAATAAATTTATAAAATGACTATTTTGCCCTTGAAACTTCAAAATGTCATAAACTGTTAAGACTAAACCAGAACTTAACTTAATTCGTCAGGGCTTGTGAACTCATATTAACTAGCATGTAACCCGCGCATTGCGCGGGTACAATGTTTGTGATAATGTTGACATATTACTATTTCTATTTGTGATAAGCATAGTTTATTCCATAAAAGTGTGTGCGTAAGTAAAGTAACATGATCCCAAACTGGCATAATTAGGCATTTTCCAAACAACATATATCTATTGAAAACTATAATCCAAATTAGATACTCTGGTATTGAAAATATATGCAGCTTTTTCTAAATATTACATAGGATGATCATGACAAGAACAAAATCTAGTGATTGATAGTATAATTGCTTGCACATGTATATATGAAAACAAAGAAATCAAAGTTTTGGGGTTTATTACTTTATTAATTTGTCCAAAGCCACATTAAAGACCCCAAAGCAGTAAGGGATATACTTAAACCTGCGTTATGAAATGAAGTAACAGGGTTGCTTATTGTTTCAAGGCCATAAATGATGTAATCCCACAGGTAAAATCTAGCCTTCTTGCCTCCGACAAAAGTGGTGCTAATCTGTGCCAAACAGAATCAACAAAAGCCAACCCCGCCAACAAAGAAAAGCTTGTGATCTCAGAATTTTTTCAGCTCCCCCTGCAAAATTCAGCATTTTCTAAAATAAATAGTCAGTGAATATAGGACTGTTTATTTATCTAAATCAAGTAATTACTAAAAAATTGCTACACAAGTTACCCTCAGATGAAGACAACAACCAAGGTCTTCCATTTTCCCTCGCTTAAGCCTCCAAGTTCTGGCTTTTCTCCCATTCCAGTACCATTCCTCTTCTCTCCTACCATTTAAGTGACAAACCCAAAAACATATAAAAGGCATCATTAACAAAAAAAAAAACACGAAAACTAAAATAAGAAAACTAAATACGGAAAAACACAAGGAAATTCGCAAAAAAAAAAAAGAAAAAAAAAAGAAAAAGAAAAAGAAAAAGAAAGTAATGTCAAGCCAAAGTTCTCCATAACTTACCAGCATAAAACCAAATAGCATATAATTCTAGTGTATTCATGGAATGGTCATGCAGGATGGTCTATCCAAAAATAGAGCCCGAGATGAAGATGCATTGGTTTGAGTTTGAGACACTCTTTAACATTAAACAAAGGCCTTTACACAGATGAAAGAGACAAGTGTAAGTCATCTGCGTGGTCTTTGTACTCTAATGCAGCGAGTCAAAATTGCGCAAGCTTAGATAACCTTGACTCTATATTTGACTTCTCTATCCTAGACTATGTTTTCCAACCCATGAAAACAATTTCTTGCCAAAAGTCCAATACCGAAGTAGTGGCTCGCTAGGTGAAGATGTAGTTTTTGGTTTTCATTTTGCGTATTCATTATTGACTCTAATATAAGACGAATTCACTCTAAAAATGAAATCGAAAATCAAAAACCGCAATCGTAGCCTTGAAGAAGGAAGCTATTGATATATCAAGTGGAGAGTCATGTGAGAACACATTGGCAAAAGATTACTCATCCAACTACGGAAAAAAAAAAAAAAAAGGGTTACCAAAAAACACTTCATTCCACATCGCAATATTTAAATCCAGTGACCCCAAAATTCAAAGACAACATTTGAACTTATTATTTGGGCATTATTGTAGATAGAAATTTAGCACGGAGTGTATAGTGACATTGTGCTTATTAAAATACAAAACTAAAAAAAAATGATAAACCAGCAATTGGAGAGAATAAAATGGATGGAGTGGGTACACATATACAGATATATATATATATATATATGCAAGGAGAGAGAGAGAGGGGGGGGGGTGGAATACCAGATAGGGGTCACTTTAAAAAAACGGCCATAGTCGACTGTACTTGGAGGCAATGATGGTGCGCCACAGTTGTGGTACCTTTGCAATTAATCAAAACTTGTTAGTTCTTTGACCAAAAAAACAAAACAATATGTTATTTCATATATTTATATATATTCTGAATTTCCAAACCTGGAAAGCCAATACATAAATAGAAAAGATTATATTCAAATCCATCTAACAAACTCCTCCATTTTAATGACATGCAAATAGGAATTACATGAATTGAACCACAAAAGCTCTAAGAGATCAAAAGACTAAAAGTCGCCCAGACAAAGATCCATATTGCACAGCCAGATTTTCCACAAAGTAAAACATGAAACTCCAACATCAATGTGAATAAGAAGCACCAGTGTTCTAATACTAAATCAGACTTCTATGACAACCCAACTCTATGCAATGTAATTGAATAGAAAATTAAGGATAACTCAATAACGAATGGCCAAACACAACTATGGTAAGAAAACAGTAGATAAACTTTGCCAAGATAATTATACAAATACAAAAAATAATATCACCGAATCAAAAAACGAATAACATCCCGTTATAACATACGGACGTGGCTGATAAACACCATTGAACACACGACGTTTCCTATCTTGCTATCTTCCAAATTGATGCTCAAATCATCGACCTCCTGTAGTTTCTTGTTCTGCAACCATTGATATAGAGTGAAAGACAGTTGAAGAAATTAAACCCCAATTACAAAAATATTAATGTATCGATTAGGGCTTGAGATTTTACCATTCAAGTCTGAAATGTGCATTTGAGAGTGAAGGAAGACGAAAGAGAAGAGAGAAAGAGAGTCTGGGCACAAAAATGGAGGCTTGCGTCATATCGTGCGTCCCCCTCGATGTCGTAACGTTAATGGAATGCCAAGGTTCTGTATGGCTGGTTGTTCCTATTCTTATGTTATGGCCTTATTCCCTGTCTAGTCTAGAAGTAAGAAGGATGTATGGGTGTGTGTCCACGTGTCAATTTTATATTAATCCAAGGTTGTCCACGTGTCAGTCTTATATTAAACCAAGTTCATACTCTCCGCTTTTTGTTATTTATAGTAGATATGAAGAATATTTTGACACCTAAAGTACACATCATAAAATGATCAAATTGCCCTTGAGTCTTACATTTCATAACTTAATATAAATGAATTCTTCCAATAGCAACCCAAGATTCTTTGATGTTCTGGATCTAATAGTGGAGTCCATTTAGCCTGAATAAATCGCAAAATGACTATTTTGTCCTTGGAACTTCAAAATGTCATAATTTGTTAAGATTAAACCAGGACTGAACGTTGTCAGAGCCTAAGAGCTCATATTAATATATGAACATTTTGTGACCTAAAAGTACATAAATTATAAAATGACCAAATTACCCCTGGGGCTTCTATTTAATAAGTTAGTATAAGTCAACTCTTCAAATAGTACGAGCTCCAATCCCAAGGTTTTTAGACATTCTAGACCTAATGACAGGATCCATTTGTCCTAATGAACACCGCCATTGCATCTAGAACGTCAAAGAACCTTAGGGTATGTAGTTAGCTGGTGTTATTTGAAGACTTGATTTATATCCACTTATTAAAAGTAAGCCACAAAGGGCAATTTGGTCAGTTTATAATATATGTACTTTTAGGTCCCATAATCGTCTTCATAGTCACATGAGCATGTAGGCTCTGACACGTTCAATTCTGGTTTAATTTTAACAAGTTATGACCTTTTTTAAAGTTCTAGGGTAAAATAGTCATTTTACATATTTATTCAGGCCAAATGAACCCCACCCATTGGATCTAAAACATTGAATAACCTTGAGGTGGGTGAGCACTTGCTATTTGAAGACTTTATTTAGATTAACTTATTAAATGTAAGACACAAGGGCAATTTGGTCATTTTATGATATATATATATATATATATAGTTTTTAGGTTTCAAAATGTTCTTCATATTAATAAGAGCTCGTAGGCTTTAACGACGTACAATTCGAGTTTAATCTTAAAATTTATGGCATTTTAAAGGTTTAAGGGTAAAATAGTCATTTTACAAAAAAATTCTAGGCCAATTTGACAACACCATTGAATCTAGAACATCGAATAACCTAGGGGTAGGTCACTCTGTGTTATTTGAAGATTTTATTTATATTAACTTATTAAAAGTAAGTCTCGAAGGGTAATTTGATCATTTTTATGATCTATGTACTTTTTACAATATATGGGTCAAACTTGGGTTCATGGACACGCCCAACCCATATATGACTCAATCCAATACTATAGTGAGTTAATGATTTTTATTTTTATTTTTGCTAAAAACTACAGTGAGTTAATAGTGGTTATGAAATTCTGTCACAAAATAGAGTTTACTTCATTTTTTTTTTCAAAAAGGAAACAAAGTTACCAAAAACATTTTTTGTTTTCGTTTTTTTTTAAATGAACAAAAAAATTAACAAATTTAAATGGTTATCAAACGGCACCTTAACCCCCTGGTGGTTTTGGACTGAAGTGAAACTATTAAGATTTCTCTCCAAAATAGCCCACGTGGGGATTAAGTGTTAAAATTAGTGTCACACCCCGATTTTTGTACAACCAAATAGTTAATCCAGAGCATGTATTCTGACTAATATTCAATTGCCTAAAACCCCGAGGGTGATACCCTCACACAAGCTAACAGATAATTTATTAAAAACAGTATTTAATACTCATTAAATAAAAGCACATGATCTTGTTTTAAATAAAACTCTTGATTATTAAACCTGCATTCCCAAACATTCATTTTCATTATAAAAGAATCTCTTGAAAATATTATTCCATTTTCAATTTACAAAAGAAATACCGTTTTCATTAAATAAAGGGTTAATTTCAAAAACACCCCCTCAACTATGACCCGTTTTCAACTCGCTCCCCTGAACTTTTTTTTCCGACAAATTGACCCCCTCCGTTTGTTTTATTCGACAAGTTGACCCCCTCCGTTTGTTTGCAAATGAAAATGGGCATGTGCCCATCACGTGAGAGCAAAAATGGACACTTTTACCCTTTGTGTCCAAAATAAGTTTGATCTCTCTTTATAGTCTACCCTGATTTCTCACTCTCCCCTCTCCCTCTCTCTCTCATTCCCTTGCCCCATACCACCACGACTAGTGGCAGATGTAGGGGGGGGGGACCCTTGGCTTTTGAAAAATTACACTTTTACATGTGTATTTTAGGAAATTTTTAAATTTTATTAAGCTTTGCCCCCCCAAAATAAGTAAACTTGTTATATAGCCCTCCAAAAAATATCAGTTAGGCTAAAAGAAAATGATTTTATATGTAAGATGTTGGTTCAATTATACTTCATTCTCCCAAAATTTGAAAAAAAAAAAAACTTATTATATGTAATATATTGACTTAATTACAAATAGACCCAAAAAAACCTTATTATATGTAATACATTGGCTTAATTACAAGGAAAGAGTAATGCTATGCTTCCCAAATTTTGTATCTCAAATGGTTTCCAAATACATATGACGGCAGGACCAACTTCAATAATGGTGGAACGACTTCAGCATCCTCCAATCAAAATCAGGTGGGCCTACTACCACATGTTTGAGAACCACCTAGGATACAAAATTTGATAAGCACAGCATTACTCATATTTTAAATATTATTAGTTTTCGATATTATTAATCATGGATGAAATAGAAGGGAAAATACCTGAGAATTAAATTTTTTTTTTCGATTTCATTTCTTCTTTTCTCTCCCTCACTAAATCCATGAACCAAACAAAGCCTAACAGTAATAAGGGTTGATAGTTGATTGAAATTTGTAAAGTTTGGCATGATGGTAAAACAATTTGTGTAGACTAAACTAAGAGATGAGATGTAAATGAGTTGGGACAAAAGTTTAGGGTGTGTGTTGGATTACAGTTGGACCAATGTTTTATATGTAGTTATTTTCTCTAAATTGTGGGGTTGATTTTTTGGACCAACATATTACACAGTTTTTTTTTTAAATTGGGACCTTATAATTTAGAGAGAGAAGTTGCAGAGAGAGAGAGAGAGAGAGAGAGAGAGAGAGAGAGAGGGGGGAGGGGAATGGAGTGAAGTTATTCACTTTTTTTAGATCAGGGGGTGTACTCGAAAATGGGTCATAGTTGAGAGGGTGTTTTTGCAATTCAGACCAAGGGTATATGCGTCATTTCATTACTTCCGTTAACGGCGTTTGAGACTAAATAATTTTTGATAGTTGAGGGGGTGAAGTTGTTCACTTTTTTAAATTAGGAGGTGTACTCAAAAACGGGTCATAGTTGAGGGGGTGTTTTTGCAATTAACCCTTAAATAAAATCTCCGTACATAGTTCAACGGAAATAAAATAAATTCTATACATCCTTGGGTTAAGAGCCACTACACCGTTCCCAAACTCAATAATACAATTCAAACTACAATATCATAAATATGGCTCACATGGCCAGAAATAAAAAATAAAGTAGACTAAAAAAATAAATACAACTCTGTCAAGAAACAAAACAGCAGCAAATCTCTTCACACAAACAGAAGCTCCACAGAAAATCTTCCGCATTACTAAACCTGCACATACATTCCACTACGTTTCATATATTCGTATGCATTACGCACCCGGATCAGTATATAAAATACTGGTATGAGTTAACAAAAAATATAAAATGAGTCTTAGGGAGCAACGGTGTCCCATAGACTGCCAAAAATACTCACAAAGAAAATATAACCACATCACATCATACATTATCGTCACACAGAAAATGAACAACACTATTACACAGAATCCCTGTCGGGTTAGAACAGTAGTTCCACACACATTTCAGGATAGCAAGGTAGTTTCCTTCAATGTGGTGGCAGTGGTTCCCAACCCGAATAATACCAATTAAATTCTTACCCATTAGATATCTATGGTGAGCTAGCCCTGCATAAAAGTTAGTGGGCCCACCATCCTGTAAAATATAATTATCACAGTTCTAATCATACCCATAATTACTTTCTGAATTAATGTCTGTAACAATTCAAGAGTTGGTCATACTACCATCCAACCCATAGTTCAACAACAGTATAAATTCATAAAATACTCACATCAAAATCCTCCAAATATAATTCAAAACTTAAGACACACAGTCTATGGTTATCACATTCACGCTTACACACAACGATTACAACACGAAAAATTATTAGAAAAGTTGATTACTAAGCATCCACAACTTCTACGATAGTACCACACCAAGAGGTAATTAATTATAATTCAAACTTCTAAATTCAAGAATAAAACACCACAGAGTATTTTCTTTTATTACACCTTATGTTCACCACCTCGGCCACCCATCCATGGTCCAGCCTACACATATATTGTAACACCCTGTTATTTTCTACTTTCATTAATAAATGAATATTTGATTTTAATTGCTATTTATAATATTTATCTGGGGTCAAATCGTAATTTCTATAAATATAGAAACTATTTTCTGTGGATTTGAAAATTATATCTATACTTTTTGTACAATCAGGAATTTATTTCCTACGCTAATGTAACTTTCTGTATTTTTTTATTTCAACCAGATTATACCAGTTTTTATTTTAAACTGCGTCTTTACCGCGTTTGGGGTGTGGGAGCATGTGAGCTCAACCACAGCGGGCGAAACCCACTTGTTGCTTGGAGCCCAAATCTATATATTACAGTATATATGTTTGTGTCTTCCTCTCACAGTTTCTCAATTCTCTCATAACTCTCAATCACTAGCTCTCAAAATCTCTCAACTGTCTCTTACTCTCTCAAGTTTAATACACACACACACACAAAGATTATGTATGATATATACACACACACAGTGACACATTCATAGATACATATATAATTCAAGAACGGAGGAGTGGAAAAATCTAACGACGGTATTAACGGTGGAAGTTCTCGGACTCTAATTTTCTGTCCCAATTCCTCTGTGAGTATTATAAACTCACTCACCATGTTTATATATGTATATTTGATCAGTATATGTATGTGTGTATATACGTATATATATACATACACCATGGGAGCTTGAAAATTGGAGTTTTATGAAACTCAACCAAAACCATTTTTGTAAGTTGGGAATGAAAGATCTTAGTTCCAATAAGATGTGGTTCGAATCCTATGAAGTAATTCATCCGTATCGCGACGTATTGTTAATTTAAAGTTTCGTCACCTCTCGGTTTTTCGTAAAACCCGAGAGCTACAATTGAAATAAGTTAAAACCGATCGCGTATTCATAATCCTTGCGGAAAAACAGAGAGAACCATATATTACAAGTCATGTTTGCATTCGAATTTCAAAATGGGTCAAAAATAGGCTTTAAATTCGTAACAGGGGAGAAACTGTTGATACCAATCGATTGGAATGATTACCAATCGATTAGCATGTTTCAACACTGACGACTTTTACTAAAACGGTCATAACTTCCTCTAGAAAACTCAAAAATGCGCACCGTTCGAAGTGTTGGAAACTAGACTCAAAGACCTTTCATTTGATATGTAATTTATCCACAAAATTATAACTCATTTTAAAGGCATTGCTTCAAAGTGGACTTGCTTGTGTACTAGTAGCTGTAAAAGCATATTAAAGTAGTCTTTGATGAATTTACCTCTTGTTTCATATATGACTTGATAATTTTAGATCGTGGGTGCTAACTCAATAATTCTAAGTACATTGTACCTTGTTAATAAAGAAAAATAAAAAGACTTGATTGCTCGTACGTTTGTTTGGTGTTACAATTTCATGTACATTGACATACATAATAGGGTTGAGGTAGAGTTGACATGCATGGTGTGTGAGAAAGCGTGAAAAGAGTCAAGAGTGACGGTGTTGTGTATGTCTTAGATATCGATAGGATATTATTCCTAGTATCTAAGGCGAGCGTTTTGGATATCTATCGGATATTATTCCTAGTATCCGAAGTGATGGTATGGTGTGCGACTTGGATACTGATCGGATATTATTCCTGGTATCCAAGGCGACAGTGTTGTGTACGACTTAGATATCGATCGAATATTATTCCTGGTATCTAAGGCACGCGTTTTGGATATCGATCAGATATTATTCCTGGTATCCGAATCGATGGTATGGTGTGCGACTTGGATACTGATCGGATATTATTCCTGGTATCCAAGGCGACAGTGTTGTGTACGACTTAGATATCAATCGGATATTATTCTTGGTATCTAAGGTGCGCATTTCGGATATCGATCGGATATTATTCCTGGTATCCGAAGCGATGGTATGGAGTGCAACATAGATACTGATCGGATATTATTACTGGTATCTAAGGCGACGATGTGTTGTGCGACCCAAATATCGATCGGATATTATTCCTAGTATCTGAGGCGACTGTGTAGTGTGCAACCCAGATGCTGATTGGTTATTATTCCTAGTATCTGAGGTAATGGTATGTTTGAATCAAGTTTGTCGAGAGAAAAGAGTCAGAAAGATGAGATGATACATTGTTCATGCATGGTCACATATTTACTACTTCTTATCTTCCCATGTGATATGTTGGAGTTGGAACCTTGAATTTATTATTGTTTTAACGATTTAAACTGTAACGTTGTTATATGCTTATATTACATTGCGAGCATATGCTTATTTTGCTCACCAGCTTGCATAAGCTGATGGCGTTGATGTATCCTGGACTCTACGTCCAGATTTTTCAGGTCAGGGGCAGCCAGAGTATTTTGACTATGCTAGTTAGAGGCATGAGACTTTCCAAGAGGGTCGTTTTATCTTTCTTATGTCTTTTACTTTGGAGTTGTAATAAACACTTTATTAGAATTTGAATAAGGCAATTTGTGCCTAATTTTATGACTGATGTAGTAGTGTAGTAAGTTTAAATTTGGGAGCTTATGTTTATTAGTATCATTTTCCTTAGAAATGCTGCTAAGTTATTTTGTTGCAAGGACAATTGGTCATACTCACTTGTCACAACCTACGAGTCCATAAAGGAAATTAAATGCATTCCTAATTTATGCTACGTCGGGGCGTGACATATAACCCATGTGTCTCCTAATGTAATGCTAACTTCCACTCTGGTCCCAACTCTCATGGGGTATCACTGGGATTTGAGTATACACCGAAAGGTTAGTACTTACGTTCTTTACGTCAATAAAACAATGTCTAGATACACATGAAATATACCAAGCAGCCGGGCATACGGCTTAAAGTAATGAAGAGACGGGTCATCCACGTAGTCGCCGTCTAATCACACAAGGACGGTTCATCCTTGAAGTCACCGTCTAATCACACAAGGACGGGTCATCCACGAAGTTGCCGCCTAAAATTATAAGGAGTAGTGGTGAACTCTAAGGATTTTCTAACATTCACACATCCACGTTTTTTTTTTCACAAAACTCAACTTTTAAGAGATTCATAAATCTCAAATCAAATTTCTGTTAAATCATGTTAACAGCTACACGTTCATACAGATTTATAATCCACACAAAATCACACAGTCACGATTTCATAAAGCTCAACTATCCATGCGAACATGAGAACACATTTTTTCTAAGTAGAAACAAATCAATTTATATTAACGAGCACGAAATCACACAAAATTATGATATAGAAAATACGCTTATTTTAACTTTCACAAAACTGCTACTGTAATATGCATTTTCTGCCCAAACGGTGCAGATTTGGGAAAAAACACCATTAGACAAAACTTGTCCAAAATTGCATTTCCTAAAGTCTAGCGTGGACAGAATCACGAAAATAGTAACGTATGATTTATTATGAATTTTCTACTCAGATCTGATCCGTGAAAACCCCAAATCCGAAAATTGAATAATTGCTCAAATGTATATTCAATGTTCATCTATAAATCTCAAATCACAACTTCAATCATTGTAAAAAAGAAAAAAAAAAAAAAAAAAACCTTAAATCTCATTATCCATAACCATACTAATTCAATATTCTATCCATTTAAATTTCAATCAAACGAGATTGAAAGAAAATAACAAGTTAACTCACCAATAAAGGGCTTCAAGGTTGATAATGATTACACAAAACAAAAGGTTGAGGTTCCTCTTTTCTTCTCTTCTTCTTCTTCTTCTTATTCTTCTTCTTCTTCTTCTTCTCTCTCTCTCTCTCTCTCTCTCTCTCTCTCTCTCTCTCTCGACTGTTCTATTTTTCACACGTCTATTTTTTTTTTGTTATCAAAACCGTAGGAGGTATATTATCTATGTATACATGATGCACCTACATATATTATAACATAAACACATAAATAAATATTGAATCCCGTTTTTTGGCTTAAGGTCTCACAAAAAGGCTTCATATGGGCCCGAAAATACATTCTAAAGTTCTAAAATAAGTGACCCAATGGGTGTACATAACCGGAGTACTTAATTTAAATGTTAAAAACAAAAATTAACACATTCACGGGCCTATAAGCACTACAAAAAAAATAAGCACATCAATTCTTCAATAACTTCTTCAACTTAAAATTTTACAACTTAACTCTACCACTTAGCTCTATAAAATTTCACAAAGTAATTAATGATTAAAATAAATACACACATATAAATAAATAACCATGGTTGTATACACAAAAATTTAGGTTGTCTCATTAAATTTTTTTTAAATGAATATTTATATCAAGAAAATACGGGGTGTTACAATTAGTCCCACATAGGAGAGTTGAAATGTCAAAACTAATCCCTCATGCATGGGCAATTCACCTAAAATTAGCTCCCCAAAGGGGTTCAATGTTAAAAATTAGCCCAACACAGGTGGGTTAAATGACTGTGTTATCCCCGCATATGAGATTAACCCCAAAATTAATCTCACAGAGGGGGTTAAGTGTTAATATTTTCGGTCAACTTTAGAATTTTCACCAACTTTGAGCAAAATCTTAACAGTTTCACTTTAGTCCGAAATCATAAGGGGGTTAAGGCTTAGTTTGGCCCCCATTTTGGGGCTTCTCCTTTTTTTAAAGCACAATTTCATGTTAATTCATTTGGTAACTAGTTTATGAGCTTTATAAACATTGAACTTAGGGCTTTTTTGGAGGGAGCTTTAAAAAAGCTCTAGAATGGAGCTTTCAAAAGCTCAAGGTTGTTTATTGGTTTCATGATTTTTTTTTTTGAAGAGTGATGTGCTACTTTTACAAAATTATCAAATAACTTAATAACAAATTTCATAAACTACTTTTAAAAGGCACGTAAGGATCAAACTAAGCCTAAGTGTGTCCACTTTTGAACTATAGGAGTAAAGTAAAGATAGGTATAACCAACCCCCCCCCCCCCCCCCCCCCCCCCTTTTTTTTTTGTTTACCAGAAAAATAAAGATTGGGGCATAAACAAAATCCACAAACACATAAATGTGTCTATCTCTCTTCTGATGAGGTCCACTGACACTGTGGAATCCACTAACACTACAGGGTCCACAGAGAAGAGAGATGGACACATTTTGGTTTATATGAATTTGTTTGGTTGGAAAATTTATAAGTGTGTGCGAGAGTGCCAGGCAAGCAAATTGCCAATGTGTGTATGATTATCCAAACTGCGCTTCACCGGGGAGATTGTGGTGACGTTCGATGCCTTGAACAAGACTTTAATTGTGTAAAGATGTTCTTAATTGAAGCTCTTCGAACTAATTTAAAATAACTACTCCTAAGTAAATTAATGAAGGAAAAAATACAATAAGAAACTACTTTTGATTAAGTTAAAGAAAATACAATCTAACCTTGAAGATGACTTCGAAGGTGTTCTACTCCTAAATTTAACTATCTAAATAACAATACAACAAATGTATTGAGAGATATATGGTGATGTTGATCGAAGGATCCCTTTCAAATGTACAATCCTTCTATTTATAGACGTCGAAGGTCCCCAATAACTCTGTTTGAATAATCCCGCTCAATTTCCAAATTGATAACCACCCCGGCACCTATCATGTCCTGGATTTGACACCTGTCTTTCAGTTACTTCATGGTGATTTACACGTGTCCTCTAGCAATTACATACTTGAATCAGCAACAACTGCTTATAACGGTTTCCACATCCTTCCATGTCTACCATTTATTTTGCCACGTAAAATCTGATGTGCCAAGACTGCATTAGCTGAATATTTTCATCACAAACATTACCCCCCGCGCCATTTTCCTTTTGGTTCAAAAAAGATAATGGTGATCATGGCTGGATTGTGTTAGGTAGTTAACATCTTACGCCATCTTTGAATATCTTTAAATTGCACGTTTACCTCTTCAATTATCTTCATATAAACCATCATTCCTGTTTGATTTAATCTTCCATTTTACCTTGTTCTCTTGATTCTGCTTTATTGATCATGTCTTCCTCTCAATCTTCCTTCGACACTAGTAATTACTTTCCTCTAGACCTTCCTGATGAAGTGATGCTATCAACCAGACGCCCTGAAATTTCTTCTCGAACCAATTGGGATCTTCCTGAAATTCCTCCTGAACCCTTCACCTACTCGAAATGGGGAAAGTGGTATGAAATGTTGAACAAACCAAGTACTTCCTCTACAGGGCCAAATTCTTCTTTGAACTCTTCCAAATCAATTTATAATAACCAAACATTCCCTCCTGCTTGGGAACAACCTATTTCCCATGGTGAAGGAGTAGGATATTATAAAGGTATGAAGCTCGAAACCCCAGTTACAATTCCTTCAGTTATTCATCCAAACTTTGACTATCCTGAAACTGAAGGGATTATTCGAAGCAGAACAATAAAACCCTACTATCCATTTTCGAATCATCTCTCACGAGAGCAAAATCTGCTGAATGCATGGTTGATATCTTCAACCAGTCCTCCTGGTGAGAGACTTCAAAGTGGTAATGTCTTGATTCCTCAAGGCAGACCCCCTATTCATACATATGTGAGAGCATCTCATGAAAAATTTTCTAATGAGCATTATTCTTCAGCCTTCCTTTCAAAATGCAAATTTTTTGAAAAAGATTATGAAGAAAGGGTACTTCTCTTCGACCATTCTTTTCTAGGCTTTCCTGACATCAAAGTTCAAGTGGTGGATCCCACTGAAGATATTGGTGATCCTTTTTTGAAATTAGACCAATTATGCAGGCATGGTCCCATTTTCGAGCATATTCCACCTATTCTATCACCTTCTCCATGCTTGATCATTCAAGCCCAAAGGCTTCTAGTTGCCTTTTCACATCTCCCCTTTTCCATTTTACAAAATCCAAAAGCTCGAATTAATTTCGAATGGAGTTGCCATATCTTATGCCATGAATGGAATATTTCAACCCTTGTTCGAACCCAAATGGATTTTAGCCTTCGAACCCTGGCTTCTCATATAAGGTGGCATTCTCATCACCAAGAAAGTATCCATCATTTGAATTATCTAGCAGATCTGTATGAGAATCTTAAGGAAGAACCTAATGCACTCCTTGATGAAGTTTCAGAGTTTAAGGAGAAATACATCTATGGTTGTGGAAGTTCTGATGAAGAAAGCAGTGTTTCTCACTACTCAAAACCTGATCTCGAAGGTCGAATTGCATATCTAAAAGAAGAAGCCAAAGCTGCTGGCATATCTCTTCGAGGCAAGACTCCATTAGCCAAGGAACTTCGAGGTCTTCGCAAAGCTTTGTTCAGGATCACCTCGCGACTAAATCAGTATGAAGAACAACTCAGGGATGCTTATCTCACTCTTCGAAGCGAAGATGAATTGGCTTTATAAGCCAGAAACCTATGCCTCGAAATAGAACTGGAAGCAGAATACTTTGCTTATTACTGGGCCATGTTTCATAATTTAGTTACTTATGGGTTTCCCCATTTTTACCAATTATGTTTATGAATTGTAACTATATTTCCCTTTCAATGAAATGAATTATGAAAAATTCATGTTTTTATTAGTTCATTCTGAACCAGTATGTCTTTTCCTTTGGTGCAACGGTCCAAAAGGAGTAACGAACCTAACGGCTATTTTTCAATAAATGCATCTTTTCCCAAACATCACCAAAGGCTATAAATAGGTAAGCCAAAAGGGAACAAAAGACCTTCAAACTTCTACAAACCTACTTTGCTTTCTTCTTTGCAATCCAATCACTTCATTTCTAAAGATGACTACAACTAGTGACAACACTCAACTTCAGAAAATCTGTGATGATTTTGAACAGATCCTCAAAGACGAACAAGAACGTTACTTGCAAGGGCAAGAAACTTGTCTGATTCATGAAGTTCTCGTTCCCATTACTTTTCCCAACCATGAATCCTCAATTGCCGTAGGTCCTTGCCTGAGCACACCAAGTCTGAGACTCCACGTTTATTACCCCAGATTAGGAGAACAACGCTTGACCTACCAACAGGATCTTCCAAACCCCAAGTATGACTGGAAGTTTCGACATTGGCCTAAACCTGCAAAGGATTGGCCTGAATGGGTAGATAGAATCTTAGAGAACAAAAGAGAGATTCTAACCACAATAGGAATTTACCAAGCTGTTCATCTTTCAAAATTTCCCATCGAATCCAGTCCTAACTTATTAGCTGCAGCCCTCTGTTTTTGGAACCCTATTTTCAACCATTTTCAATTTCGATTTGGTCCAATAGGTCCCATTGTTCTAGACATTTGTCATTTATTAGGGTTTTTACCTCATGGGGAAGATGTTCACCCCTATATGGCTGAATCTGATAGTCCTCCAATCAATACTGATTCTAAATCATTAGGGTATACCAATTTCTTGACTACCCATAAAAAGTCATCAGGAGCAGTGACAGACAAGGAATATTACTGCTTCCTTTTATATTGGCTTTCGAAGCATTTATTTTGCACTTCTTCTCAGAGAGTTGTCCTCGAATTTTCCAACATTGCTAGAGCTCTGGCTGCTGGTTGAAGGTTAGCTCTAGCACCTTTTGTTCTAGGATCTCTCTACAGGTCCTTTTCTGATTTGTGCTTCGACCCCTTTATTCTTAACCAAGGTGGTCCTTTCTGGATATTACAATCATGGCTATATGCTTATTTTCTAGAAATTCACAACTTAGAATCCTTATCCTACACTGTGGTTCATGGAATCTTCTTTGCCTTGTTACCAAATGTTGAGAAGACCTTCAGAGAATCCATCTCCTTCTTTTTCAATCTTCCTGCCATTAGGCCAAACAAACTGTTCCAACCATTTGCTGTCCTCTACAGTCCTGAAGACAAATCTCCTCTTTCTCCTCATTGGCTTTGTCAAATTTTGGACAGAGCAGCAAGTGCTCTCAAATTAAAAGCTGCATGGGGTAGTTTCTTGATTAGTAGGGATTTATTCTTTGGGAACACCCTTAGTCTCAAGTCTCAAGGTGAACTATACCTTCCCAATCAGTTTTTGAGGCAATTTGGGCTTACTCAATCAATTCCTTTCCCAATCAGGAGTCAAGCCAATATACTTATGGCT
Source organism: Hydrangea macrophylla (assembly GCA_033977485.1). Classification (NCBI taxonomy): domain Eukaryota; kingdom Viridiplantae; phylum Streptophyta; class Magnoliopsida; order Cornales; family Hydrangeaceae; genus Hydrangea; species Hydrangea macrophylla. The sequence goes on along the minus strand of CM066988.1, from coordinate 75,880,240 downwards.
TATAAAACTCACTCGAAAGTGTTAGAATCAGTGTAACTGCTGCATTAGCAGTTTATCAAAACAGAGTCAGCAATTTGGAGTTTACTTCTCTACCAGTTTACACCACCTGCACCCCTGCCTTCTCAAGTGGTGGGAAAATTTGATGTCAGTAGAGATGGACAAATGCCAACTCTTGAGATACATCGATTCGAAGCAACCAGGTAATAAAATTTCCATTTAACCCTTCTTCCCTTAAATGATGAGAAGAAACCTGATTTATATTTGTTTGAATTTTACAACACATGAGTAGTAATTGGAAAAAGCTCTTCACCAACAACCAGAGCTTCGAAGGTCAAGCCAAACGTTCCGATCCCTTTAAAGACCTCAAAAATTTCAGCTCCTGCTCCTCCATCCTCAAAACCAAAAAGAAAACTAGTCCTTCCAGCAGAGAGTTCACCTCCTCCATCAGAAAATGTTGAGTCTGAAGGAGAAGAAGAAAGTAGCCCTGTTCCTGCTTTGTCTCGAAGGAAAAAAACCAAAACAACAGTTGAACCATCTGCTGATTTAAAAATCACCAAGGAAACTCCCATTCTAGTAGTTCCTATTTCGAAGGTGGCACCTGCACCTGAATTGTCGCAAACCACTTTAGAACCATTATCTCAACATTCTGACCTTCCAGAGATTCAGACATCTTCTCCATCCAGTGCTCACCTCCCAGTAATTGCATACCAACCAACAGTAAGTTATTCAAACTTTTCTGGTATACATCACTTATATACACAGACACATTCTAATAAAGATGTTCTGCCTTTGTTGCCCTGATTATTCCTGAGACTGTGGCTGGTTCTTCAAAACCAAGTACAAGTTCTGATCCTAAGACTGCTCCAACATCAGCTTCGTTCGAACCTCAAGCTCCCCCAAGTGTCTCAAGCTCTAGGGAATTTCACCTATCTCTTCCTCCCAATTTAAATCCTGAAGAAGTTAAAGAATTTAAAGAAGGTCTGAAATCTGTTTTGAAGATGGGAGATACTACTGTGACCAATGTCCAAGAATTCTTCCAACAAATGACAGGTCAAAGCAAGCCAAAGATACCTTCTATAGATCCAGTAGTTGCACTTGCTACATTGAAATTATTTAGTAAGGTTTCGTTTGAAATATTCGAGGACAAAGAAGTGCAAAAAGCTATGAAAATCTTGTGTCAGTTCATGTTGGACAGTTCTGCCATAACTGTTTCTGACAAGGAAACCATCTCTGTAATAATGTCTACCTTTGATTTCGACTGTTTTTTACTTGAAAAGGTCATCGAAGAGAGGAAACAACTAGAAGTTGATATGGAATACACAGCAGAGAAGACTCTCGAGATGGATCAATTATTGACAGAATTTGATAAAAACACCACCACAATTGAAAAACTTTCAAGCAAGGTTGAAAAGCTTAGAAAGAAACTCGAGGTTGCAGAAATTGAACTGACCAAGTTGAAAACGAAGCAAGGGGATACTGAGACAAAGCTGCTAGCTCTTAAAACTGCAATTGAATCAAGGCCTTTGAAGAACTAAGAATCGATTTCGAGGCAGAAATTCATTCTGAGCCAGTCAAAATTGTACTCTAGGTCTTGGGACAATTTTAGATTGAAGGCCCAATTCATAAATAAATTGTTGTAAACGATAAAATCAATATGACTTTGCAATGTACCAACATCTGGATTTTGTATCTTAACTTTAAATATAGAATACATGTTCTTATTCTGTGAATGCTGCATTCTTTATTCTAAATTTCTTGCTTCCCAAATAGTGGGATAATATTGCTTCAAAAATTTACCATTGATCTTTCTGATATGGACATATCCATTCAAATTTCTTAAATGGTAAAATCCTCCTTTGAAAACCTTGTGAATTTGGAATGGACCTTCCCATTTAGGGGACCATTTTCCAAATTTTGGGTCTTTAGATCCAATAGGCAATATTGTTTTCCACACTAAGTCTCCCTCATCAAAGGTTCTTGGCTGTACTTTTTTATTATACCCCTTTGATGCTATTCTCTTCTGTATCAAAATATTATTGAGAGCTTTGCTCCTTTCTTCATCTATATCTTCTAATTCAATGGCCATGGATGTTTGGTAATCATCCAAAGATAACTGATTCTGCTTCATAACTCGAAGATAATTAATCTTTATTTCAATAGGTAGAACTGCCTCATGTCCAAAAGTTAAAGCATAAGGAGATACACCTGTAATTGTTCGCTTCGAAGTCCTATATGCCCATAAAACTTCAGGCAAAATCTCATGCCACATCCTTGGGTTACTTTTTATGACTTTAGCCATATTTTCTTTTATGACTTTGTTGGTGGCTTCAGCCTGTCCATTTGATTGAGCATAATATGGGGTTGATTTTGACATTGTAATCCCCAACTTATTTGTAAATGTAATTACATCTCCTTCGAATATAAAAGCATTATCAGATACAATGGTTTGAGGGATACCAAATCTGTACACTATGTTTTCTAAAAATTTTACGACCATTGTTTGAGTCACAGTCTGCATAGGTTCTGCTTCTACCCATTTAGTAAAATAATCTGTGGCTAAAATAATGAATCCATGACCCTTCGAAGAAGGAGGACTAATTTTTCCTATTACATCTATGGCCCAGCCTCTAAAAGGCCAAGATCTTACCACATATTGAAGGTCAACAGTTGGTAAATGCTTCAAAGGACCATGCTTCTGACATTCTTGACATCTTTTGGAAAATTCAATACAATCTTTCAAAATAGTTGGCCAATAAATGTTATGTCTTCTAAGCAACCATCTCATCTTAATTCCAGATTGATGAGCTCCACATAATCCCTCATAAATTTGAGCTATAGCTTCTAATCCTTCGAGATTATTTAAACATTCCAATAATAAACCATCACTCCCTCTTTTGAACAGTTTTCCAGTATATAAGATGTAATTTGCAGATTTTAACATTATGCCTCGATTAGGTTTTTCACTGCATCCTGAGAGATAATCAATGATTGGCTTTCTCCAATCATCATAAACTTCTATATTCAAGATATCAATAAAAGGTAGTCTATCTACCAATACTGGTAATAATTTCCTATAAGTCACTTGTTCCATTTCAATATTTTCATCATTTGTTTTAAATCCAGATGCCTTCTGAGCTACATCATTAGCTTCTTCATTAAAACTTCTAGGAACATGCAACAAGTTTACATTATCGAATTTGGATAACAAATCCATTATAGTTTCATAGTACACCTTCAATGCACTACTCATACATTTATATGTCCCATTCATATGATTTATGACCAACTGGGAATCTCCAAATATATCTACAAATGTAGCTTTAAGATTCAACAAGGTTTCGAGACCCATGATAAGAGCTTCATACTCAACTTGATTGTTGGTACATTGATTCGAATTTAATTTATAGCCATATTTGGTTTTAATCTTTTCAGGTGATTCAATTACAAAACCAATGCCTGCAGCAAATTCAGTTTTTGAACCATCAAACCATAATTTCCATGGACTAATGGTTATTTGCCCAATTTCATACTTCCCCTCTGTTTCGAGGCAATTTGGATGATCAGCCAAAAAGTTTGCCAATGCCTGACCTTTTACTGCCTTTTGTGGCACATAACACAAACAAAATTCTGATAATGCTAAAATCCATTTACCAATTTGATTCCTTAAAATAGGTCGAGTCAACATATATTTGATTAAATCGAATTTAGCAATCACATAGACTTCAGTAGGAAGAAGATAATATCTTAATTTCATTACAGCAAAATACAAAGATAAACATAGTTTTTCCACAAAGGAATACTTGCATTTGACAGGATTCAAAAACCTACTAAGGTAGTACACAGCCTGCTCTTTCTTATCATCATTGTCTTGGGCTAATAAGACCCCAATTGATGCTTCTGCTGCTGAAATATATAGCTTCATAGGCCTATCTTTTCTTGGAGGCATTAATACTGGTGGCTTCACCAAATAATCCTTCAAGGCTTGAAAGGCAGTTTGATGTTTGTCTTCCCACTTTAATTCTTCATGATCCTTCAATTTCAACAAAGGGGAAAAAATTAAAGTTTTTCCAGCAGTATTGGAAATAAACCTTCGAATGAAGTTAACCTGACCTAAAAACCTTTGCAATTCCTTTTTTGTCGAAGGGGGTTTACTTCGAATAATTGCTTGTGCTTTATTCTTATCTACTTGAATTCCCTTTTCATGTACCAAATATCCTAGAAAATTTCCAATGCTAACTCCAAAAGCACATTTTAGTGGATTTAACTTGAGTTTGAAACATCTCATCCTTTCAAATGTTGACTTCATGTGACTAAGATGATCATCAAATGTTTTTGATTTAAAAATTATGTCATCTATATAACATTCTAAAAAGGTTCTAATCATGTCATGGAAAATAGTATTCATGGTTCTTTGGTAAGTAGCCCCTGCATTTTTTAGTCCAAAAGGCATTTGTATCCATTCGAAGGTACCTATGCTACCTGGACACCTAAATGCAGTCTTATGAATGTCCTCTTCAGCAGTGCATATTTGATTATATCCGGAATGGCCATCCATCATGGACATTATAGCATTTCCAGCAGATCTATCAATTAATACATCAACTATTGGCATAGGATATTCATCTTTAGGAGTAGCTAGATTAAGATTTCTGTAATCGATACAAACTCTTAATTTTCCATTTTTCTTCATAACTGGAACAACATTCGAAAGCCATTCAACATACCTGGCAGTTCTAATGAATCCTGCCTTGAGCAATCTTTCAATTTCTTCTTTGATCTTCATAGTGACTTCTGAAGTCATCCTTCGAGGTTGTTGCTTTACTGGTTTGTAGCCAACTTTGATAGGCAACCTATGTTCTACTAAACTCCTTTCAAGTCCTGGAAACTCATCATAATCCCAAGCAAAACAATCTTTAAATTCCTCTAACAACTCGACCAATTTATACTGGTCATCCTTTCCAAGTTTTGAACTTAAGTAAGTAACTCTTTTTTGTTGATCTGATCCTAAATTGATTTCTACTAAAGGGTCTTGTGAAGCCTCTTGTATCGAATTTTCTGGTACTTTAGATAATTCTTCTTTGCCAATATCTTTTAATTCCTGTGAATCTTCCTCAAAGACATAGTCTGACCAATTTATGGTCGAATCTTTCTCAATTCTTGACTCTAAATCTGCCATCATTAGCTTTTGTAAGACCAATTGAATGGTCTCTTCTACATCTCCTATTTCCATAGGTATATGAGTCATTAAACCATCTTATCACCATCCAATGGTTCCAAAGAACCAAATGGCATTTCAGCCAAAATGTCCCAATTTTTTTTCTGGAGATTCATCTTCTGATTCTTTAATGTCAATTGGTTTGACATCATCTTGATATAATTGAGCTTCGACACAATTGGAACTTGTATGAAAAGGCTGAACATCAGCCTTTACTGTTTCAACTTCACAATTTTCCTTCACAAGCAACAGTTTCTGATGCATTGAAGAAGGAACACATTTATTAGCATGAATCCAATCTCTTCCTAATAAGGCATGATAACTAGGATTTGCATCTACTACAAAGAAAGCAGTTCTGGATTTGTTAAATCCTACTATAGTTTCAATAGGTATCACACCTTTGGTGTTTTTCTTATCACCAGTAAATCCTGATATCATAATATGAGTTTTTATCAACTTTGCATTTTGTTTATTGATCTTTTTTAAAGTATTCTGAGGAATAATGTTGACAGCAGCACCATTATCAACCAGTATCTTGTTTAAAAGGACACCATTTAAACAAGCCTTTATGTATAATGGTTTAAGATGCTTAGTCATTTCTGTTGATGGTTCTTCGAATGAATAAACAAAATTACAATCACTAAAAACAAACTCAGGAAGATTTACCTCTGAGACATCCTCAATAGAAACTTCCATTTCCATTTCTTCATTTAATTGTTGATCTTCTGTTGCTTCGAAGATCTTTGGTAGTATGAATGTGGCAGTGTTAATTTCCATATGTTCTGGAAATGTGCCAAACTGAATAAGCATTTTCTCATCTTCAGTATTTTCCTTTTCGAGTTTCATTTCAACATTTCCCAAAACCTGGGATTTTACCATTGTCATTGCTTCATTCTCATCATCAATACTCATTGCCTTTTCCAACTCTAACACTTTAGCTTTAACAATGCTTTCTTCAGACATAGTATCAGACTCAACCCTTGTATTTCGATCGAACCTGGGATTAGGCCTCGAAATATCACTGGACTCCCTTTTGATTTCATCTCCCAACTCTTGACTTTGAGCTTGCATTTTAGAAAATTCTTTCCACATTGTGAACTTCCTCTGCAATCTCCTTTGTTGAGTCCTGTTTATCATAGGGACCATATTCTGGTTCTTTTCCTTGGGATGTTGCAGTACATGCCATGTGTTTTTTTCAACATGAGGAGGTTTGATCATCCTATTCTTGTTTTGCAAACTTTGTTGTTCCATCATATTTTTGACTCTATCATCTTGCAAGACAAACCAGTTTGGTACTCCTGATACCAATGCAGGTTCACATATTTGAGACGTCTCACCAATCTTTGGTGTTTTGTTCAATGCTTCGATGTTTATCTCAGCCTGTACCATATGTGCTGGTACCAATTTTGATGGTACAAATTGAGTTTGTCTCTCTCTCTGCACCCCATAATGTTTCTTTGGTGCGTGAGAGAAACCTGGCCTTACATATTGCAAATTTCTTGATGGTCGAGCATAATTATTAGCATGAAAGTTTCTTGAAAAATTGGCTTTAAAAGGGACCATTGGCCTTAGAGTATACCTTGCTGTCATAGGACCAGTGTATGTTGAGGCTTGATAAATTGGTCCTCTAAACTGTCCTCTTCCAACATTCATGATTGGTTGAAAAGGAAGTTCACAGGAAGTGCTTGCTTTCTTTTGCTCGAACAAAGGCTGTTTGTTTTTCCTGCCTGTTTTGACCCCAACCCTTTCATCATAGATTTCAGCATACCTTTTGCCACAACCAATGCACAAGTTTTTTGCATATTCTTGGTTAAAAACTGAAAACTCAGGATTTTTCTTTGTTATCTCTTCGACCCTTTTCATTTGGTCTTCTGACTTTGCAGTTTCCCTATCCTTGATCACAGTTCCAAGGGAAATGTCATGGACATTAATGGACACCTCTTGTACTGCCGGGAATGGATCTTCATCAACCCCCATCTGTTTCTCAGGGAACCGTAATTTCCCTTTCTTAATCAAATCTTGAATCCTGTCTCGAAAAATAGTACAATTATTAGTTGAATGGGTCCAAGAATTATGCCACTTGCAGTATTTCTTACCTTTTAACTCATCATTAGAAGGTAATTTTAACTACACCATATGGCCCGATTTGTAACGGGTATATCCGTTACAAAAATTATTTGTAACGGATATACCCATTACAAATATGGCGTTGCAAATTTGTAACGGATATTTGTAACGGATATATCCGTTGCTAATTAGTAACGGATATTTGTAACGGATATACCTGTTACTAATACAATATTTGCAACGGATATAACCGTTACAAATTTGTTTAGTAACGCATAAATATACAACTTTTTTTTTTTTGAAAAAAATACTAACGGTTTGTAAGGAATTAGTAACGGCTATATCCGTTACTAATTTCGAAAATGCATATAATTAGTAACGGATTTTGTAACGGATATTCCCGTTACAAATTTTAATAGAATATAAAAAAAATAATTAATTTATATGCTCCCCAATTTTTTTAAAATTTTTTTGCACCTAATTAATAAGCATAATAATCCATACAAACACAAAAATAACAAGCTCAATCTATACCAAACACAAGTAGAATCCAAAATATTTCATCTTATAAATCTTTGTCCATACCAAGTTCTTAGTTTAGCTACATTACATCTTACACATGAAATTAACTCAAGAAAAACAAAATACACAAATCTCTGTATGTCCATAAACAATTTCATCAACTTTTACTTTTTACAATTGCTTCAATCTCTTCATTCTTCATTGCCTGGGATCATCACCACCCTAATCTTCACCATAATTGATGATGATGATGTTGTCAGAAAAAGAAACACAGAAATGTTGGGGTTGTTCCACCATAATTAATCTTCACCACCCTATTTCTGATTTGTTCCAACACATGAAAACAAACAACACAGGAAACACAGATCTAGGGTTTAGTTTACTCTCAAACCTCGACCTCTCTCACAACAAATGTTGGGGTTGTTCCACAAACAACACAGATCTAAGGTTTAGTTTGCATAAATCGGGGTATCAATTTCAAGAAGAAGAAGAAGAAGAAACCCCCTTTATGTTTCAATATCAAGATGAAGAAAGAAGAAGAAGAAAAAGAAGAAGAAGGAATAAGGAATCAAACCTGCGACTAGCGGCACATGAGGCGAGCGGCGCACAGGCGGTGGCGCACACTCCTAAACATTATCAGCATTAAACCCTAATTTTATTCACTTAGCTTGGGGGTTCTATTTAGATCTTCAAATTGAAAGAGATAGAAGAAGAAATATAAGGAAGAAAGTAAAAGAAGAGGAAGGAAGAAGAAGAAGAAGGAGAAGAAGGAGGGTGTGTACCGAGAGGAGGCCGGCGGCCTTGGATCGGCGGCGACATGGCTGCGTAGTGTGGTGGTTGGGCGGCGTGGTTTCCCCCTTTCTCCTTCCTCTCCCCTTTCTCTTGTTATGAATACTCAGGTCTAAGAAATATTTGAGCCCGATGGTTTATCTTCTTAAAATTCTTTTTATTTTTATTTTTTTTTTAGAGATAATTTTGTAACGGATATAAACGTTACAAATTTAAATACACCCGTTACATAAATTAACCAACCAAAATAATGGTTATTAGTAACGTTTTTATGAAATTTATAACGGATATATCCGTTACAAATTAGTAACGGGTATTCCCGTTACAAATTATAAAACTTGTCCGTTACAAATTTGCCCATATGGTGTAGTGTTTGTTCCCTCAGACAACCTGATAACTTTTCCTTCTAATAGATGATCAAATATTTCATCTGATTTATATACATCGAATGAATATTTTTTAAATGATCCTTTAGATTTGTAAATCTCAGCAGAAACATTTTTCTTTACAAGACTCTTACATGTGAAAGGTTCTTTTTCTATTATTTCTGCAGCATCTATCTCATAATTAGGATCTTTATAATATGTTTTTATTGAAGAAGCATTCCTTTCATTTTCTTCTTCCAATAAAGCTTCATATCTAGAGACTCGAGCAGTTAACTCAACAAGATCTCTAAACTCTAAAGCATCGAATTTCTTTCTAAGTCTAAATTCGAGACCATTTTGAGCCAACTTAACAAATTCAGGTTCAAGCAAAATGATTTTACATTTTGTCCTTGCCCTTTTGAACCTATTTATAAATTGAGTGGCCTTCTCATCAGGCTTTTGACATAGTCTGGCCAAGTCAGCCATTGATACCTCTGGTTCTGTTTGGAAAAATTGAGTATGGAAAGATTCTTCCATCTGTGCCCAATTATAGATTGAATTAGGGGCTAAATTAGTAAACCAAGTGAATGCAATATTTGTTAATGAACTAGGAAACAAACGAAGCCTAAGATATTCATTATTTCCTGCATCAGCACACTGATTGATAAATTTTGCTATATGTTCGACCGTGGATTGACTTCCATCCCCAACAAACATAGCAAAGGTAGGAAATTTAAATCCTCTAGGGAATTCGATCCTATCAACCCAATCAGGATAAGGTTTCCTGTAAACTGGAGTTTGTAACCCCCGAGCTATGGGTCCACAAACTTCATGGATTAAATTAATCATATCATTCCTATCAACCATATTGAATGGTTGTTGATAACCTGGATGACCCAAGTGAGGGTTCAATGGTGGTATTGGAGGTGGCTGAGGATTATTATCCATCCTCCTAGGATTTTCATTCCTTCGACCTACTCCTATTCCAGTAGGGTCCGGCTCGAATATAGGATTATTATTTATTCTCCTATTTTGGCCTGCTGTGTTTTCTCTAGGCCTTGGTTCTTCGAAATTTACTGATCTATGAACATGATCTTGACCATTCACATGGTTCCCTTGCATCCCTTCGAATACTGGAAGAGTATTATTAAGGACAGACATATAGAAACTCTCTTGTGAATTCGGCCTAAAAGGAGGCCCATTTACATGATTCATAACATTTGGCTGAAATGAGCCATGAACATGACCTCTTTCACTCTGTCGAATTATAGATGGATTTCCACTTGGCACCATTACTGGTGAAAATTGTGGTAAACTATTATTAAGGGAAGTAATCACAACATTAACATTCTGAATCATATTCCCCAAATGATCAAATATTGGTGTCAATTGACTCACCAAATCATGTTGACTTTCTGAACCAACATTCCCATAATTTGGAATTGAATTTAAAGTTTCAATTCCTATTTTTGGGTGGTCATTGGTTGCATGATTGCCAGTATTGCTGCTCTAAGGATCTTGGTGTGGAGAACCACCAGTTTCAGCAATATTAACACCAACGTTGGCATTATCAACAGACCTATTGCTTCGAAGGTTTCTGTTTACCATCTTATGACACTCGAGTCCCACCGGGCGTGCCAAAAATGTTTGGTTGGAAAATTTATAAGTGTGTGCGAGCGTGCCAGGCAAGCAAATTGCCAATGTGTGTGTGATTATCCAAACTGCGCCTCACCAGAGAGATTGTGGTGACGTTCGATGCCTTGAACAGGACTTTAATTGTGTAAAGATGTTCTTAATTGAAGCTCTTCGAACTAATTTAAAATAACTACTCCTAAGTAAATTAATGAAGGAAATAATACAATAAGAAACTACTTTTGATTAAGTTAAAGAAAATACAATCTAACCTTGAAGATGACTTCGAAGGTGTTCTACTCCTAAATTTAACTATCTAAATAACAATACAACAAATGTATTGAGAGATATATGGTGATGTTGATCGAAGGATCCCTTTCAAATGTACAATCCTTCTATTTATAGACGTCAAAGGTCCCCAATAACTCTGTTTGAATAATCCCGCTCAATTTCCAAATTGATAACCTCCCCGGCACCTGTCATGTCCTGGATTTGACACCTGTCTTTCAGTTACTTCATGGTGATTTACACGTGTCCTCTAGCAATTACATACTTGAATCAGCAACAACTGCTTATAACGGTTTCCACATCCTTCCATGTCTACCATTTATTTTGCCACGTAAAATCTGATGTGCCAAGACTGCATTAGCTGAATATTTTCATCACAAACAGAATTATGTTTGTGAATTTTGTTTGTGCCCAAAAAAGCATTGTTGTTACCGGAAGACATAAGTTGTGCTATATACAATCTATTAGTTGCATACTTAAATTAGGGTTAAAAAGCACGGACCTCTCACATAGTTGTATGGCATTCATATTGCCAACCTCCTTTTTCATAAGTGGCAGTTAAAAAATAACGATAGTTTTAAGGTGAAATGTCATTTTAGTCATTGTTTAACTTGAAGGGTTTTGTTAACACTTAACATGTGCCCTTAGGACATATGTTAAAAGTGAAATTAAATAAGGGAAATAAACACTTAATTCTATACCAAATACTAAAATCTACACTGTACCATTTGTTTATTTATACTTTTATAATCTTAGCATATTCCCTAAGAGCACATATTAACAAAACCCTAACTTTAACTACCTCACAAGCTTAGTTGAAATGAGTCAATTGACATAATTAATGCCCTTGTAGATATTTGGTATTTCATTTTTTATACATTTGTCCAAAAATATCTCTGATGGGTACGTGCAGTGGTTTTGCGAGCACGATGAGAGAGAATAGAAGCATCCATTCACATGTTACTGCGTGGAAAGAGAATTAAATGCTACCAAGTTTATAGCAAAAAGTTGTAACTTGATAAGAAAAAGTTATGACCTATGATATAATATTGTAACAACCATGACAAAAAAAAATCTAACTACCATGACAAAAAACTGTAACAAGCGAATTTTGTAACCACGTGACAAAAAATTATAACCACCACTACAAAAAAATTGTTACCTATCTGTAGACACCCCAATTTTGACCGACCGCCGAATTCAGGGGATGGTTACCTCTAGACCGATGACGACAACAACCGGCGAAATTCGAAGATTTTCCAAACGATTCAAGTTCTTCAGAAAGTTCTTCAAATTAAGTTTTCAAAGTTAGAGAAAAAAGGAAATTGGGTGTTCGAAGAAACCCGAATATGAAATTCGTATGAGAGAAACAGTTCAAAAATTAATTTCAAAATTAATTATATATATTAGAATTTTGAGAAGAAAATAAAGAGAAGAAAAGAATTTTGAAGGAAAAAAGAAAGAAAAGAAAAGAAAATATAGTAGAGTATTAATATAGGTTACTAAAGTATATTAGTATATAAGTATAAAAGTATATACTTAGTATATATTTTGAAAATAAATAAAAGGGGATAATACTATTGGTTGCGGCACGCGGCATAGGCGACGTCACTCGCTGAGTGCCGCGCCAACACTCATTGACTGCCGCAGCAGCACTCGCCGGCACTCACTGAGTGCCCCAGACAACTCAGTGAGTGTCGCTCACTGTAACAGCCTATTTTTCTCAAATGCGTATGTAATATTCTTATACATGGGGTTTTCACCCGAAATTACACAATTAACCCTGAGATTTTGGTCTATATAAGGAGGCCTTCACCTCTATTACAATGATCTTTTTTTTTCTCTCCATCATCTTCATCCATCTTAATCTTTATACAAGAAATATAAGAGAACTTTGAGAGATTTGAGAGAAGTTTTGAAGAGTATCTTGAAGAAATCAAGAAGAGCTTGAAGAATTGGAAGAGGAAGTTGAATAATTTGGAAGATCTCCAACAAATAAGAAGAAATACCCGAGGTTATAGAGGTAACCATCTAATCCTATGTAGAATTAGGCAAGATTCAATCACAATTCATAGATCTAGGACTTTACACATTTTCAAAACATCTCCTCTTACCTTATTTCATCACACACCACAAAGAATTGTGATTGAAATTCATATTACTTATTAGTTTGGATCTAAACAAAGCCTTGGGTTCAAGGTAAAATGAGTTTGTAAAAGAATTTTGACTTGATTCTCAAAAAAAAAAATTTGACTCCATTTTCTTTTATTCATATCCTTCTTTTAAATCCATGAGATCCTCAATATCTCATTGGATTTCCATGGAGTTTGATCTATTATTCCCTATGATCTTGTGATTCATATGGAAAATAAGATGGATTATGGTTGTGTCCATACATGTTTGGATAGGTCCAAGTCTTAGACTATGATTTGGATCTCCCAACTAGAAATCTCATGGAATCCTCTCTATATTCCATAGAGGTTTAGGTGGGTTTAATTTCATTGTAGTCTCTAAGGACCATTAGTTTGAGAGTAGAATAAGATAATAATAAGTTATTATCCCTCAAGGACCATCAATTATGAGAGAATGATTTATTGGGTATTTCTATGAACACCAAGTCAATATTGGTGCAGTGAACTCATGAACTCACTGAGATCAAAGATTTTTAATTAAATCATGGTCTATGAGAATTGAGTTAGACCAATTGGAGAATGTTCATAACTCATATATGTATCACTAGACTTTCTGTTTTAAGGAGATTCTATACTTAAAATGGTTTGGTCTCATGATTGGTGAGTAAGTTACTCTCTGTCCAAAATTTCAAAACAGTGAGTTCATATTAAAATAAGTAAATCAGAGCCTTAATCAAATTTTTTTAACTTCAAATAAATTTTTCCCTAAAGTTTAATCTGTTACGAAGACTCCCTAAAAAGAACGAATTCATTCGGATTTATTTGCTAGTTTTAGAAAATCATACAAAATCTTTGGACAAAGAGTTGTTAAATTCTAAGTGATATCTAGTTATGACCTTATTCCCAGAGATTGAACCGTTTGATTTTTTATTTTATTTTTGGGTTAGAAACTAGACCCATAAAGGCATAACATACTTAAAAATCTTCAAGATCCAACCGTTGGAATTATTGTATTTCTATTTTGAAAGTCTGGTATGCTCTCTGTAATTTTTACAATTCTGTCACAGTTTTGATAAATCTTGAATAACTCTAATCCAATGGACTTCTAATGTCCTAAGATCTAAATCATATTTTAAATAATGTCAATTAAGTTTAAATCCAAAGGCTAGATGATCCAAACTAATGAATATCTCATAGCTCATGATCATGCATTCATTCATACATATTGATACTTATGAGTAGAACTCATCTTTGATCTAAGTTGCACTTAATTGAACCTAATTGAACATGACTAGGGGTTCCTTATGATCATGTTGGAGCTATGACATCTCTATATGGATATTACATTGGCTCCTAATTGAAACTTATATATATATATATATATATAAGTGCTATGGTTCCAACTAGTTAAAAGGAATTCAAAGTTAATTATGTCAATTCCTCCTCTACTTGATAGATTTAAGATAGAATTTTAGGATCGATTATTTGATATCTTGCTTGAATCATGTGGACTAATCTTTGTTTTGTAGCGCTTCTGAGGTACAATTTCTCAAACATTTCTCTAGTTTATTTTACTAGTTGATTTTATTGATTTTTTGACTCCATGCACGATACCTTGGATTATGTCTTGTCTTATGTGTATATGTGATTAGAGACCTTTTCTGAGGATTTCTATTTTGTATTTATTGCACGTTTCCCATATCGCGACTAGATCCCGGGTAAGTTTCATAGTTCCCTATTTGCACATCGTCTTGCTTGTTACTTGAAATTATGTGATTTTTGAATCCTATTTTATCGTTAACAATCTTACACTCTTTTAGACATGCTTTTGTAATGTATATATATATGTATTAGTTGAGGGCATACTTAGATTAATAATTTGATTACAAATGATGTTGAGTAAAGGCCTATCACAAGATATGATGAAAGGGGGTGTTTTAGTCCGCCGGACTCCTTCCCCTATCATTCCATAATCCCCGGACTCAGTATTATCTTTGGTTTCGCAAAAAGATCGGTACGGTTTGCTTTTGAAATAGTTTTTTTAATTTTCCTTTAAAAAATTAAGTGACGACTCTTTGTATTTGAAAAAGTTTTCAAAAAGCGTGAGTAAAACTGCGAGTATACACACTATAACAAATATTGCAACTATATATCTTGACAAAAAATTGTAAATACCATGACAGAAATTGTGACCACTGACGTACAAAACGACTCTGATTTTGATCCGAATGCTGAAATTTTATCTAACGAGTGAGCTTCTTCTCTCCCACTAGTGCATATAATGCACGCATACCATCGTGCGCGCATAGTAGGTGTTCCCTATTTGTTCACACCTTGAAATAATTTTTTTTTTAAAAATTTGATATATATTTGTCTTTTGTACACCATCAACTTTTTATGTTTATGTTATAAATTATATAATTAAAGACAATTTAATAATTGGAAAGTGTGCAACTAATAGTCTAATTATAGAGTTGATTGTGAGAAGGGAGGTGTCCTTACACGATTTATAAATCACGAATAAATTACGCTTCGTGTTATGAGTTTTTATACCGACGGTTCTCCATATTAGGATAGTCAACTTATTCTTTTATTGTTTTTTTTTAATGAGTAATGATTCGTGCACATAAAATGTGCACATAAAGTGTTCACATAAAGATCTAGGTCATTCATTTTGGTGGGTCTTATGTGTGCAGGGATGGACCCCACCAAAATGAATGGCTCAGATCTTTATGTGCACACTTTTTGTGCACATTTTATGTGCACGTAGCATTACCATTTTTTAATATGTGCAAGTGTAGGATGTTTTTCTCACCAAATAACTTTCACTTATTTTTCAATTCCTTTTACTTTTTCATCCCTCCTACTGGTATTAGATTTTTGTGCAATATTTCAATATCAAATTGGAATTAGAGAAACACAAGAAAGCTTATGACACTCCCTCCATGGTGGTAGAGCCATTGACCATCTCCTTTGCTAGTGTCCTGTATATTATATATATATATATCATGTATAGGAAGGTACTTTCCCTCTCTAAGAGGGTTAATTTTCTCCCTCTCCTTTAGGGTAGTTTTTTTTTATTTTCCTTTTTTTTTATACAGGTTCCCACTAAAAGATCTCATTGCTCACCTTATTTCACGGTCAGATCCGACAATTCATCTTCGCAGATACAATATTATCCTTTTAGATTTGGTGATTCAGGCGTTCTATTATAAGAACTGGTATTTTGATGGGATATTGTCACAGTTCCGGTGAGTTTTTTGGCTATCTCTGTTGTGGATTTCGTTGATAGCTTCCTCCTTAAGCCGTCTCAGTTTCAAGCTATGCCACAAACAATTTTATTTGGGATTAGGGAGGTTTACAGTGAAACTAAAGAAGTTTGCATTTCTTAATTAATTTAATGTATTTTTTTTTTACTTTTGTATGCTTGTATTGATTCTTTTAAAATCTGCTATATAAAAAATTAATATTAATAATATAAATAATTAAATAAAAGAGCTTATGATCGACATGCGAGCTAATTAAAGTCTTTTCTATTAAAATAGGGAATTGCTATGTTTACCACTAATTTTGCTATGTACACCGCTCACCTTCACAAAAGTGAGAATTTTTAGAAGAAAAGTGATTAAAATAAAAGAATTTGGGTGTACATAACAAATACACAGATTTACATAACAATTCTCTTAAAATAACATGAAAAGTGTATTACTGAGACACTGTAATGCATCCTTATGATCAACATGTGATCTATACAATCTTTTTTAGCACTTAAATATCGGAGATGCTTTTGACAATGATGCTCTCAGTATGAAAAACTACTTTTTACATTTTCTTTTTATTACTTTTGTTACACTTAAAAAATTCAAGTGTTATTTAATGTGGGCATGTTTATCATGTTTTCTTGGAAGTTAAAAGCTTTGTAGGTCCTTTTGTATAAAATAATAGATTTGAAGAGAAGACTTCGGCGTACCGATAAGTTTGAATATTGGTTCAAAACACGAGAACAACATCTAGACTGTCAAATAGTGTACTCCCTATTTACTCAGTACTCTACTCTAAGCTTCCTTCTTCCTCTGTTTTTATTTTTTATTATTATTATTTTTTTTTTCCTTAAGAACGGTATGGATGTTTTGGTAGTAGGATTTTCCTTTATAAATAACAATTGAGTTAATTACAGATGCATCCCCTATATTTAGCATTTAGAAAATGATGCGGAGAAGGGTAGTGACATTGATCCACAAGAAGCTGAGCAAACTCTTGAAAGAGTACTAATGCTACATATATAAACTATTCCACAACTGCACATCCTGATCATTGATTTTGATGGACTCCATGAGGGTCTGTGCAGGACCCACCGAAATTAATGACCAGGATATGCAGTTGTGGAATAGGTTGTGTGTGTAGCATTTTTGATCTTGAAATAGCGGAAGCTAATTTGAGGAAAGCTACATTTTTCATTTTGCTCGGCGTTTATACATTAAATCGTGTCACTAATAGTACCCCTGTACTTTGAACTAAAGTGAAATTGTTAAAAAAAATAAATCGGTTAAATTTAATGGGCATAATTAGCCATAACAACTTTGGGAGTTTATCAATAAGGGTTAATTACAAATACACCCCCTGTACTTAGCCCGTTTTCATTTTGCACCCTCTACTTCAAATCGTGTCATAATACCCCATGCACTTTTGACTAAAATGAAACAGTTGCTAATTCCATTAAAAGTATTGGAACAAAAGCCTGTTTAGTGAAGTATTTGCCACTTTGACCCCTATGATGTGCACATTTTTTAATTTGCCCCCTTGTAGTCTCAAACATGTCACTATTAATACCTCTTGTGGCCCGTTTACTAGTTTTTTTTTTGCATGGTAAAAACACAAAATTTCGATTGATATTAATTGTCCAAGATATATAGCTTTTGGCACGTTGCAACTAGAGATGCTATTTTGTTAAATATTCTATTTTAGCTTTTGGAGTTCATGCATAATTGTTGATAATTGTTGCTTAACATGGTTTATGTCCGTTAAATTTAACTGATTTACTAACGGTTTCACTTTAGTCCAAAGTACAGGGATTATTAGTGAGACGATTTGAAGTGTAAGGGGCAAAGTGAAAAATAGACACTGTCAATAATCATGAACTCCAAAAACTAAAATAAATTATTTAGCAAAACAGCCTCCGTAATTCCAATGGGCCAAAAGATACATTCGACAACTTATACCAATTGTAATTATTTCTTTTTTTTTTTTGAGATTTTATTGTATAAGAAAAATAAGCTAACAAACGGTCCACAAGGGATATTTAGTGACACGTATGAGACTAGAAGGGGTCAAATTAAAAAATTTCCTCACTATGGGGGGGCCAAAGTGGCAAATGCTCCATTAAACAAGCTTCTATTCCATTAATTTTAACATAATTGCTAACTGTTTCACTTTAGTCCATTGTACATGGAGTATTAGTAACACAAGTTGAAGCAGAGGGGGCAAAGTGAAAAAGGGTGTAAGTAGGGGGGGTGTATTTGTAATTAACCATAATAATTTTGTATTAGGTATTTAACAACTTTT